>OV277859.1:56114517-57314517 GCA_922989275.2 Gari tellinella
GAATCCAATACCACATGTCGTTCGAATGGTATCTGTGAACCGCGTTAGAACAGTTTATGCTGCAATAAAGATATCAGCCTGGCCTGGTACCATAACGGGGTTAAAAACAATAGAACGCACGCGCAAGTAAGCAAGGAAGGACTAACGGACGCCGACGGACGCGCAAAACAGTTAGTGGTGTTATTCAATATATTCAAGCAGACGACATGTTTAAACCCCAATGGTACCAGCGACTCAAGTTAGACGGGCTATTTAATACACAAATACACAAATACTCTCATTTAAATTTGGAAAACAAACCCTATGCTGTCGAAAATACTGTTTGTGCACAAAACTGGCCTAACGAAACAGTCCAACACCACATGCAGTTTGAATGGTATCTGCGACCGGCGTTAGAACAGTTTATGCTGTCATATAAATTTGGAAAACTACTGTCTGTGCACAAAACTGGCCTAACGAACGAATCCAATACCACATGTCATTCGAATGGTATCTGTGAACCGCGTTAGAACAGTTTATGCTGCAATAAAGATATCAGCCTGGCCTGGTACCATAACGGGGTTAAAAACAATAGAACGCACGCGCAAGTAAGCAAGGAAGGACTAACGGACGCCGACGGACGCGCAAAACAGTTAGTGGTGAGTTATTCAATATATTCAAGCAGACGACATGTTTAAACCCCAATGGTACCAGCGACTCAAGTTAGACGGGCTATTTAATACACAAATACACAAATACTCTCATTTAAATTTGGAAAACAAACCCTATGCTGTCGAAAATACTGTTTGTGCACAAAACTGGCCTAACGAAACAGTCCAACACCACATGCAGTTTGAATGGTATCTGCGACCGGCGTTAGAACAGTTTATGCTGTCATATAAATTTGGAAAACTACTGTCTGTGCATCAAAACTGTTCTAACGAACGAATCCAATACCACATGTCGTTCGAATGGTATCTGTGAACCGCGTTAGAACAGTTTATGCTGCAAATAAAGATATCAAGCCTGGCCTGGTACCATAACGGGTTAAAAACAATAGAACGCACGCGCAAGTTAAGCAAGGAAGGACTAACGGACGCCGACGACGCGCAAAACAGTTAGTGGTGAGTTATTCAATATATTCAAGCAGACGACATGTTTAAAACCCAATGGTACCAGCGGACTCAAGTTAGACGGGCTATTAATACACAAATACACAAATACTCTCATTTAAATTTGGAAAACAAACCCTATGCTGTCGAAAATACTGTTTGTGCACAAAACTGGCCTAACGAAACAGTCCAACACCACATGCAGTTTGAATGGTATCTGCGACCGGCGTTAGAACAGTTTATGCTGTCATATAAATTTGGAAAACTACTGTCTGTGCACAAAACTGGCCTAACGAACGAATCCAATACCACATGTCGTTCGAATGGTATCTGTGAACCGCGTTAGAACAGTTTATGCTGCAATAAAGATATCAGCCTGGCCTGGTACCATAACGGGGTTAAAAAACAATAGAACGCACGCGCAAGTAAGCAAGGAAGGACTAACGGACGCCGACGGACGCGCAAAACAGTTAGTGGTGAGTTATTCAATATATTCAAGCAGACGACATGTTTAAACCCCAATGGTACCAGCGACTCAAGTTAGACGGGGCTATTTAATACACAAATAACACAAATACTCTCATTTAAATTTGGAAAACAAACCCTATGCTGTCGAAAATACTGTTTGTGCACAAAACTGGCCTAACGAAACAGTCCAACACCACATGCAGTTTGAATGGAATCTGCGACCGGCGTTTTAGAACAGTTTATGCTGTCATATAAATTTGGAAAACTACTGTCTGTGCACAAAACTGGCCTAACGAACGAATCCAATACCACATGTCGTTCGAATGGTATCTGTGAACCGCGTTAGAACAGTTTATGCTGCAATAAAGATATCAGCCTGGCCTGGTACCATAACGGGGTTAAAAACAATAGAAACGCACGCGCAAGTAAGCAAGGAAGGACTAACGGACGCCGACGGACGCGCAAAACAGTTAGTGGTGAGTTATTCAATATATTCAAGCAGACGACATGTTTAAACCCCAATGGGTACCAAGCGACTCAAGTTAGACGGGCTATTTAATACACAAATACACAAATACTCTCATTTAAATTTGGAAAACAAACCCTATGCTGTCGAAAATACTGTTTGTGCACAAAAATGGCCTAACGAAACAGTCCAACACCACATGCAGTTTTGAATGGTATCTGCGACCGGCGTTAGAACAGTTTATGCTGTCATATAAATTTGGAAAACTACTGTCTGTGCACAAAACTGGCCTAACGAACGAATCCAATACCACATGTCGTTCGAATGGTATCTGTGAACCGCGTTAGAACAGTTTATGCTGCAATAAAGATATCAGCCTGGCCTGGTACCATAACGGGGTTAAAAACAATAGAACGCACGCGCAAGTAAGCAAGGAAGGACTAACGGACGCCGACGGACGCGCAAAACAGTTAGTGGTGAGTTATTCAATATATTCAAGCAGACGACATGTTTAAACCCCAATGGTACCAGCGACTCAAGTTAGACGGGCTATTTAATACACAAATACACAAATACTCTCATTTAAATTTGGAAAACAAACCCTATGCTGTCGAAAATACTGTTTGTGCACAAAACTGGCCTAACGAAACAGTCCAACACCACATGCAGTTTGAATGGTATCTGCGACCGGCGTTAGAACAGTTTATGCTGTCATATAAATTTGGAAAACTACTGTCTGTGCACAAAACTGGCCTAACGAACGAATCCAATACCACATGTCGTTCGAATGGTATCTGTGAACCGCGTTAGAACAGTTTATGCTGCAATAAAGATATCAGCCTGGCCTGGTACCATAACGGGGTTAAAAACAATAGAACGCACGCGCAAGTAAGCAAGGAAGGACTAACGGACGCCGACGGACGCGCAAAACAGTTAGTGGTGAGTTATTCAATATATTCAAGCAGACGACATGTTTAAACCCCAATGGTACCAGCGACTCAAGTTAGACGGGCTATTTAATACACAAATACACAAATACTCTCATTTAAATTTGGAAAACAAACCCTATGCTGTCGAAAATACTGTTTGTGCACAAAACTGGCCTAACGAAACAGTCCAACACCACATGCAGTTTGAATGGTATCTGCGACCGGCGTTAGAACAGTTTATGCTGTCATATAAATTTGGAAAACTACTGTCTGTGCACAAAACTGGCCTAACGAACGAATCCAATACCACATGTCGTTCGAATGGTATCTGTGAACCGCGTTAGAACAGTTTATGCTGCAATAAAGATATCAGCCTGGCCTGGTACCATAACGGGGTTAAAAACAATAGAACGCACGCGCAAGTAAGCAAGGAAGGACTAACGGACGCCGACGGACGCGCAAGATGCCATGGTCTGTAATTTTAACTAGAAATGTAATTATTTTAAATGCTGTAATTATAAGTGGAACTGAATTTAAGATAGAAACGCTGACATAGTGGGACAATAATATACTTCAAAGTCAACTTACCAATGTTCGCAGGTGGCCGCAAGTCCGTCCGTCCGCTCTGTCAGGTGTCGTTGTTGCTTAAAAATAACCAAAGCTAGAAACAGTTAGTGGTGAGTTATTCAATATATTCAAGCAGACGACATGTTTAAACCCCCAATGGTACCAGCGACTCAAGTTAGACGGGCTATTTAATACACAAATACACAAATACTCTCATTTAAATTTGGAAAACAAACCCTATGCTGTCGAAAATACTGTTTGTGCACAAAACTGGCCTAACGAAACAGTCCAACACCACATGCAGTTTGAATGGTATCTGCGACCGGCGTTAGAACAGTTTATGCTGTCATATAAATTTGGAAAACTACTGTCTGTGCACAAAACTGGCCTAACGAACGAATCCAATACCACATGTCGTTCGAATGGTATCTGTGAACCGCGTTAGAACAGTTTATGCTGCAATAAAGATATCAGCCTGGCCTGGTACCATAACGGGGTTAAAAACAATAGAACGCACGCGCAAGTAAGCAAGGAAGGACTAACGGACGCCGACGGACGCGCAAAACAGTTAGTGGTGAGTTATTCAATATATTCAAGCAGACGACATGTTTAAACCCCAATGGTACCAGCGACTCAAGTTAGACGGGCTATTTAATACACAAATACACAAATACTCTCATTTAAATTTGGAAAACAAACCCTATGCTGTCGAAAATACTGTTTGTGCACAAAACTGGCCTAACGAAACAGTCCAACACCACATGCAGTTTGAATGGTATCTGCGACCGGCGTTAGAACAGTTTATGCTGTCATATAAATTTGGAAAACTACTGTCTGTGCACAAAACTGGCCTAACGAACGAATCCAATACCACATGTCGTTCGAATGGTATCTGTGAACCGCGTTAGAACAGTTTATGCTGCAATAAAGATATCAGCCTGGCCTGGTACCATAACGGGGTTAAAAACAATAGAACGCACGCGCAAGTAAGCAAGGAAGGACTAACGGACGCCGACGGACGCGCAAAACAGTTAGTGGTGAGTTATTCAATATATTCAAGCAGACGACATGTTTAAACCCCAATGGTACCAGCGACTCAAGTTAGACGGGCTATTTAATACACAAATACACAAATACTCTCATTTAAATTTGGAAAACAAACCCTATGCTGTCGAAAATACTGTTTGTGCACAAAACTGGCCTAACGAAACAGTCCAACACCACATGCAGTTTGAATGGTATCTGCGACCGGCGTTAGAACAGTTTATGCTGTCATATAAATTTGGAAAACTACTGTCTGTGCACAAAACTGGCCTAACGAACGAATCCAATACCACATGCCGTTCGAATGGTATCTGTGAACCGCGTTAGAACAGTTTATGCTGCAATAAAGATATCAGCCTGGCCTGGTACCATAACGGGGTTAAAAACAATAGAACGCACGCGCAAGTAAGCAAGGAAGGACTAACGGACGCCGACGGACGCGCAAAACAGTTAGTGGTGAGTTATTCAATATATTCAAGCAGACGACATGTTTAAACCCCAATGGTACCAGCGACTCAAGTTAGACGGGCTATTTAATACACAAATACACAAATACTCTCATTTAAATTTGGAAAACAAACCCTATGCTGTCGAAAATACTGTTTGTGCACAAAACTGGCCTAACGAAACAGTCCAACACCACATGCAGTTTGAATGGTATCTGCGACCGGCGTTAGAACAGTTTATGCTGTCATATAAATTTGGAAAACTACTGTCTGTGCACAAAACTGGCCTAACGAACGAATCCAATACCACATGTCGTTCGAATGGTATCTGTGAACCGCGTTAGAACAGTTTATGCTGCAATAAAGATATCAGCCTGGCCTGGTACCATAACGGGGTTAAAAACAATAGAACGCACGCGCAAGTAAGCAAGGAAGGACTAACGGACGCCGACGGACGCGCAAAACAGTTAGTGGTGAGTTATTCAATATATTCAAGCAGACGACATGTTTAAACCCCAATGGTACCAGCGACTCAAGTTAGACGGGCTATTTAATACACAAATACACAAATACTCTCATTTAAATTTGGAAAACAAACCCTATGCTGTCGAAAATACTGTTTGTGCACAAAACTGGCCTAACGAAACAGTCCAACACCACATGCAGTTTGAATGGTATCTGCGACCGGCGTTAGAACAGTTTATGCTGTCATATAAATTTGGAAAACTACTGTCTGTGCACAAAACTGGCCTAACGAACGAATCCAATACCACATGTCGTTCGAATGGTATCTGTGAACCGCGTTAGAACAGTTTATGCTGCAATAAAGATATCAGCCTGGCCTGGTACCATAACGGGGTTAAAAACAATAGAACGCACGCGCAAGTAAGCAAGGAAGGACTAACGGACGCCGACGGACGCGCAAAACAGTTAGTGGTGAGTTATTCAATATATTCAAGCAGACGACATGTTTAAACCCCAATGGTACCAGCGACTCAAGTTAGACGGGCTATTTAATACACAAATACACAAATACTCTCATTTAAATTTGGAAAACAAACCCTATGCTGTCGAAAATACTGTTTGTGCACAAAACTGGCCTAACGAAACAGTCCAACACCACATGCAGTTTGAATGGTATCTGCGACCGGCGTTAGAACAGTTTATGCTGTCATATAAATTTGGAAAACTACTGTCTGTGCACAAAACTGGCCTAACGAACGAATCCAATACCACATGTCGTTCGAATGGTATCTGTGAACCGCGTTAGAACAGTTTATGCTGCAATAAAGATATCAGCCTGGCCTGGTACCATAACGGGGTTAAAAACAATAGAACGCACGCGCAAGTAAGCAAGGAAGGACTAACGGACGCCGACGGACGCGCAAAACAGTTAGTGGTGAGTTATTCAATATATTCAAGCAGACGACATGTTTAAACCCCAATGGTACCAGCGACTCAAGTTAGACGGGCTATTTAATACACAAATACACAAATACTCTCATTTAAATTTGGAAAACAAACCCTATGCTGTCGAAAATACTGTTTGTGCACAAAACTGGCCTAACGAAACAGTCCAACACCACATGCAGTTTGAATGGTATCTGCGACCGGCGTTAGAACAGTTTATGCTGTCATATAAATTTGGAAAACTACTGTCTGTGCACAAAACTGGCCTAACGAACGAATCCAATACCACATGTCGTTCGAATGGTATCTGTGAACCGCGTTAGAACAGTTTATGCTGCAATAAAGATATCAGCCTGGCCTGGTACCATTACGGGGTTAAAAACAATAGAACGCACGCGCAAGTAAGCAAGGAAGGACTAACGGACGCCGACGGACGCGCAAAACAGTTAGTGGTGAGTTATTCAATATATTCAAGCAGACGACATGTTTAAACCCCAATGGTACCAGCGACTCAAGTTAGACGGGCTATTTAATACACAAATACACAAATACTCTCATTTAAATTTGGAAAACAAACCCTATGCTGTCGAAAATACTGTTTGTGCACAAAACTGGCCTAACGAAACAGTCCAACACCACATGCAGTTTGAATGGTATCTGCGACCGGCGTTAGAACAGTTTATGCTGTCATATAAATTTGGAAAACTACTGTCTGTGCACAAAACTGGCCTAACGAACGAATCCAATACCACATGTCGTTCGAATGGTATCTGTGAACCGCGTTAGAACAGTTTATGCTGCAATAAAGATATCAGCCTGGCCTGGTACCATAACGGGGTTAAAAACAATAGAACGCACGCGCAAGTAAGCAAGGAAGGACTAACGGACGCCGACGGACGCGCAAAACAGTTAGTGGTGAGTTATTCAATATATTCAAGCAGACGACATGTTTAAACCCCAATGGTACCAGCGACTCAAGTTAGACGGGCTATTTAATACACAAATACACAAATACTCTCATTTAAATTTGGAAAACAAACCCTATGCTGTCGAAAATACTGTTTGTGCACAAAACTGGCCTAACGAAACAGTCCAACACCACATGCAGTTTGAATGGTATCTGCGACCGGCGTTAGAACAGTTTATGCTGTCATATAAATTTGGAAAACTACTGTCTGTGCACAAAACTGGCCTAACGAACGAATCCAATACCACATGTCGTTCGAATGGTATCTGTGAACCGCGTTAGAACAGTTTATGCTGCAATAAAGATATCAGCCTGGCCTGGTACCATAACGGGGTTAAAAACAATAGAACGCACGCGCAAGTAAGCAAGGAAGGACTAACGGACGCCGACGGACGCGCAAAACAGTTAGTGGTGAGTTATTCAATATATTCAAGCAGACGACATGTTTAAACCCCAATGGTACCAGCGACTCAAGTTAGACGGGCTATTTAATACACAAATACACAAATACTCTCATTTAAATTTGGAAAACAAACCCTATGCTGTCGAAAATACTGTTTGTGCACAAAACTGGCCTAACGAAACAGTCCAACACCACATGCAGTTTGAATGGTATCTGCGACCGGCGTTAGAACAGTTTATGCTGTCATATAAATTTGGAAAACTACTGTCTGTGCACAAAACTGGCCTAACGAACGAATCCAATACCACATGTCGTTCGAATGGTATCTGTGAACCGCGTTAGAACAGTTTATGCTGCAATAAAGATATCAGCCTGGCCTGGTACCATAACGGGGTTAAAAACAATAGAACGCACGCGCAAGTAAGCAAGGAAGGACTAACGGACGCCGACGGACGTGCAAGATGCCATGGTCTGTAATTTTAACTAGAAATGTAATTATTTTAAATGCTGTAATTATAAGTGGAACTGAATTTAAGATAGAAACGCTGACATAGTGGGACAATAATATACTTCAAAGTTCAACTTACCAATGTTCGCAGGTGGCCGCAAGTCCGTCCGTCCGCTCTGTCAGGTGTCGTTGTTGCTTAAAAATAACCAAAGCTAGAAACAGTTAGTGGTGAGTTATTCAATATATTCAAGCAGACGACATGTTTAAACCCCCAATGGTACCAGCGACTCAAGTTAGACGGGCTATTTAATACACAAATACACAAATACTCTCATTTAAATTTGGAAAACAAACCCTATGCTGTCGAAAATACAGTTTGTGCACAAAACTGGCCTAACGAAACAGTCCAACACCACATGCAGTTTGAATGGTATCTGCGACCGGCGTTAGAACAGTTTATGCTGTCATATAAATTTGGAAAACTACTGTCTGTGCACAAAACTGGCCTAACGAACGAATCCAATACCACATGTCGTTCGAATGGTATCTGTGAACCGCGTTAGAACAGTTTATGCTGCAATAAAGATATCAGCCTGGCCTGGTACCATAACGGGGTTAAAAACAATAGAACGCACGCGCAAGTAAGCAAGGAAGGACTAACGGACGCCGACGGACGCGCAAAACAGTTAGTGGTGAGTTATTCAATATATTCAAGCAGACGACATGTTTAAACCCCAATGGTACCAGCGACTCAAGTTAGACGGGCTATTTAATACACAAATACACAAATACTCTCATTTAAATTTGGAAAACAAACCCTATGCTGTCGAAAATACTGTTTGTGCACAAAACTGGCCTAACGAAACAGTCCAACACCACATGCAGTTTGAATGGTATCTGCGACCGGCGTTAGAACAGTTTATGCTGTCATATAAATTTGGAAAACTACTGTCTGTGCACAAATCTGGCCTAACGAACGAATCCAATACCACATGTCGTTCGAATGGTATCTGTGAACCGCGTTAGAACAGTTTATGCTGCAATAAAGATATCAGCCTGGCCTGGTACCATAACGGGGTTAAAAACAATAGAACGCACGCGCAAGTAAGCAAGGAAGGACTAACGGACGCCGACGGACGCGCAAAACAGTTAGTGGTGAGTTATTCAATATATTCAAGCAGACGACATGTTTAAACCCCAATGGTACCAGCGACTCAAGTTAGACGGGCTATTTAATACACAAATACACAAATACTCTCATTTAAATTTGGAAAACAAACCCTATGCTGTCGAAAATACTGTTTGTGCACAAAACTGGCCTAACGAAACAGTCCAACACCACATGCAGTTTGAATGGTATCTGCGACCGGCGTTAGAACAGTTTATGCTGTCATATAAATTTGGAAAACTACTGTCTGTGCACAAAACTGGCCTAACGAACGAATCCAATACCACATGTCGTTCGAATGGTATCTGTGAACCGCGTTAGAACAGTTTATGCTGCAATAAAGATATCAGCCTGGCCTGGTACCATAACGGGGTTAAAAACAATAGAACGCACGCGCAAGTAAGCAAGGAAGGACTAACGGACGCCGACGGACGCGCAAAACAGTTAGTGGTGAGTTATTCAATATATTCAAGCAGACGACATGTTTAAACCCCAATGGTACCAGCGACTCAAGTTAGACGGGCTATTTAATACACAAATACACAAATACTCTCATTTAAATTTGGAAAACAAACCCTATGCTGTCGAAAATACTGTTTGTGCACAAAACTGGCCTAACGAAACAGTCCAACACCACATGCAGTTTGAATGGTATCTGCGACCGGCGTTAGAACAGTTTATGCTGTCATATAAATTTGGAAAACTACTGTCTGTGCACAAAACTGGCCTAACGAACGAATCCAATACCACATGTCGTTCGAATGGTATCTGTGAACCGCGTTAGAACAGTTTATGCTGCAATAAAGATATCAGCCTGGCCTGGTACCATAACGGGGTTAAAAACAATAGAACGCACGCGCAAGTAAGCAAGGAAGGACTAACGGACGCCGACGGACGCGCAAAACAGTTAGTGGTGAGTTATTCAATATATTCAAGCAGACGACATGTTTAAACCCCAATGGTACCAGCGACTCAAGTTAGACGGGCTATTTAATACACAAATACACAAATACTCTCATTTAAATTTGGAAAACAAACCCTATGCTGTCGAAAATACTGTTTGTGCACAAAACTGGCCTAACGAAACAGTCCAACACCACATGCAGTTTGAATGGTATCTGCGACCGGCGTTAGAACAGTTTATGCTGTCATATAAATTTGGAAAACTACTGTCTGTGCACAAAACTGGCCTAACGAACGAATCCAATACCACATGTCGTTCGAATGGTATCTGTGAACCGCGTTAGAACAGTTTATGCTGCAATAAAGATATCAGCCTGGCCTGGTACCATAACGGGGTTAAAAACAATAGAACGCACGCGCAAGTAAGCAAGGAAGGACTAACGGACGCCGACGGACGCGCAAAACAGTTAGTGGTGAGTTATTCAATATATTCAAGCAGACGACATGTTTAAACCCCAATGGTACCAGCGACTCAAGTTAGACGGGCTATTTAATACACAAATACACAAATACTCTCATTTAAATTTGGAAAACAAACCCTATGCTGTCGAAAATACTGTTTGTGCACAAAACTGGCCTAACGAAACAGTCCAACACCACATGCAGTTTGAATGGTATCTGCGACCGGCGTTAGAACAGTTTATGCTGTCATATAAATTTGGAAAACTACTGTCTGTGCACAAAACTGGCCTAACGAACGAATCCAATACCACATGTCGTTCGAATGGTATCTGTGAACCGCGTTAGAACAGTTTATGCTGCAATAAAGATATCAGCCTGGCCTGGTACCATAACGGGGTTAAAAACAATAGAACGCACGCGCAAGTAAGCAAGGAAGGACTAACGGACGCCGACGGACGCGCAAAACAGTTAGTGGTGAGTTATTCAATATATTCAAGCAGACGACATGTTTAAACACCAATGGTACCAGCGACTCAAGTTAGACGGGCTATTTAATACACAAATACACAAATACTCTCATTTAAATTTGGAAAACAAACCCTATGCTGTCGAAAATACTGTTTGTGCACAAAACTGGCCTAACGAAACAGTCCAACACCACATGCAGTTTGAATGGTATCTGCGACCGGCGTTAGAACAGTTTATGCTGTCATATAAATTTGGAAAACTACTGTCTGTGCACAAAACTGGCCTAACGAACGAATCCAATACCACATGTCGTTCGAATGGTATCTGTGAACCGCGTTAGAACAGTTTATGCTGCAATAAAGATATCAGCCTGGCCTGGTACCATAACGGGGTTAAAAACAATAGAACGCACGCGCAAGTAAGCAAGGAAGGACTAACGGACGCCGACGGACGCGCAAGATGCCATTGTCTGTAATTTTAACTAGAAATGTAATTATTTTAAATGCTGTAATTATAAGTGGAACTGAATTTAAGATAGAAACGCTGACATAGTGGGACAATAATATACTTCAAAGTTCAACTTACCAATGTTCGCAGGTGGCCGCAAGTCCGTCCGTCCGCTCTGTCAGGTGTCGTTGTTGCTTAAAAATAACCAAAGCTAGAAACAGTTAGTGGTGAGTTATTCAATATATTCAAGCAGACGACATGTTTAAACCCCCAATGGTACCAGCGACTCAAGTTAGACGGGCTATTTAATACACAAATACACAAATACTCTCATTTAAATTTGGAAAACAAACCCTATGCTGTCGAAAATACTGTTTGTGCACAAAACTGGCCTAACGAAACAGTCCAACACCACATGCAGTTTGAATGGTATCTGCGACCGGCGTTAGAACAGTTTATGCTGTCATATAAATTTGGAAAACTACTGTCTGTGCACAAAACTGGCCTAACGAACGAATCCAATACCACATGTCGTTCGAATGGTATCTGTGAACCGCGTTAGAACAGTTTATGCTGCAATAAAGATATCAGCCTGGCCTGGTACCATAACGGGGTTAAAAACAATAGAACGCACGCGCAAGTAAGCAAGGAAGGACTAACGGACGCCGACGGACGCGCAAAACAGTTAGTGGTGAGTTATTCAATATATTCAAGCAGACGACATGTTTAAACCCCAATGGTACCAGCGACTCAAGTTAGACGGGCTATTTAATACACAAATACACAAATACTCTCATTTAAATTTGGAAAACAAACCCTATGCTGTCGAAAATACTGTTTGTGCACAAAACTGGCCTAACGAAACAGTCCAACACCACATGCAGTTTGAATGGTATCTGCGACCGGCGTTAGAACAGTTTATGCTGTCATATAAATTTGGAAAACTACTGTCTGTGCACAAAACTGGCCTAACGAACGAATCCAATACCACATGTCGTTCGAATGGTATCTGTGAACCGCGTTAGAACAGTTTATGCTGCAATAAAGATATCAGCCTGGCCTGGTACCATAACGGGGTTAAAAACAATAGAACGCACGCGCAAGTAAGCAAGGAAGGACTAACGGACGCCGACGGACGCGCAAAACAGTTAGTGGTGAGTTATTCAATATATTCAAGCAGACGACATGTTTAAACCCCAATGGTACCAGCGACTCAAGTTAGACGGGCTATTTAATACACAAATACACAAATACTCTCATTTAAATTTGGAAAACAAACCCTATGCTGTCGAAAATACTGTTTGTGCACAAAACTGGCCTAACGAAACAGTCCAACACCACATGCAGTTTGAATGGTATCTGCGACCGGCGTTAGAACAGTTTATGCTGTCATATAAATTTGGAAAACTACTGTCTGTGCACAAAACTGGCCTAACGAACGAATCCAATACCACATGTCGTTCGAATGGTATCTGTGAACCGCGTTAGAACAGTTTATGCTGCAATAAAGATATCAGCCTGGCCTGGTACCATAACGGGGTTAAAAACAATAGAACGCACGCGCAAGTAAGCAAGGAAGGACTAACGGACGCCGACGGACGCGCAAAACAGTTAGTGGTGAGTTATTCAATATATTCAAGCAGACGACATGTTTAAACCCCAATGGTACCAGCGACTCAAGTTAGACGGGCTATTTAATACACAAATACACAAATACTCTCATTTAAATTTGGAAAACAAACCCTATGCTGTCGAAAATACTGTTTGTGCACAAAACTGGCCTAACGAAACAGTCCAACACCACATGCAGTTTGAATGGTATCTGCGACCGGCGTTAGAACAGTTTATGCTGTCATATAAATTTGGAAAACTACTGTCTGTGCACAAAACTGGCCTAACGAACGAATCCAATACCACATGTCGTTCGAATGGTATCTGTGAACCGCGTTAGAACAGTTTATGCTGCAATAAAGATATCAGCCTGGCCTGGTACCATAACGGGGTTAAAAACAATAGAACGCACGCGCAAGTAAGCAAGGAAGGACTAACGGACGCCGACGGACGCGCAAAACAGTTAGTGGTGAGTTATTCAATATATTCAAGCAGACGACATGTTTAAACCCCAATGGTACCAGCGACTCAAGTTAGACGGGCTATTTAATACACAAATACACAAATACTCTCATTTAAATTTGGAAAACAAACCCTATGCTGTCGAAAATACTGTTTGTGCACAAAACTGGCCTAACGAAACAGTCCAACACCACATGCAGTTTGAATGGTATCTGCGACCGGCGTTAGAACAGTTTATGCTGTCATATAAATTTGGAAAACTACTGTCTGTGCACAAAACTGGCCTAACGAACGAATCCAATACCACATGTCGTTCGAATGGTATCTGTGAACCGCGTTAGAACAGTTTATGCTGCAATAAAGATATCAGCCTGGCCTGGTACCATAACGGGGTTAAAAACAATAGAACGCACGCGCAAGTAAGCAAGGAAGGACTAACGGACGCCGACGGACGCGCAAAACAGTTAGTGGTGAGTTATTCAATATATTCAAGCAGACGACATGTTTAAACCCCAATGGTACCAGCGACTCAAGTTAGACGGGCTATTTAATACACAAATACACAAATACTCTCATTTAAATTTGGAAAACAAACCCTATGCTGTCGAAAATACTGTTTGTGCACAAAACTGGCCTAACGAAACAGTCCAACACCACATGCAGTTTGAATGGTATCTGCGACCGGCGTTAGAACAGTTTATGCTGTCATATAAATTTGGAAAACTACTGTCTGTGCACAAAACTGGCCTAACGAACGAATCCAATACCACATGTCGTTCGAATGGTATCTGTGAACCGCGTTAGAACAGTTTATGCTGCAATAAAGATATCAGCCTGGCCTGGTACCATAACGGGGTTAAAAACAATAGAACGCACGCGCAAGTAAGCAAGGAAGGACTAACGGACGCCGACGGACGCGCAAAACAGTTAGTGGTGAGTTATTCAATATATTCAAGCAGACGACATGTTTAAACCCCAATGGTACCAGCGACTCAAGTTAGACGGGCTATTTAATACACAAATACACAAATACTCTCATTTAAATTTGGAAAACAAACCCTATGCTGTCGAAAATACTGTTTGTGCACAAAACTGGCCTAACGAAACAGTCCAACACCACATGCAGTTTGAATGGTATCTGCGACCGGCGTTAGAACAGTTTATGCTGTCATATAAATTTGGAAAACTACTGTCTGTGCACAAAACTGGCCTAACGAACGAATCCAATACCACATGTCGTTCGAATGGTATCTGTGAACCGCGTTAGAACAGTTTATGCTGCAATAAAGATATCAGCCTGGCCTGGTACCATAACGGGGTTAAAAACAATAGAACGCACGCGCAAGTAAGCAAGGAAGGACTAACGGACGCCGACGGACGCGCAAAACAGTTAGTGGTGAGTTATTCAATATATTCAAGCAGACGACATGTTTAAACCCCAATGGTACCAGCGACTCAAGTTAGACGGGCTATTTAATACACAAATACACAAATACTCTCATTTAAATTTGGAAAACAAACCCTATGCTGTCGAAAATACTGTTTGTGCACAAAACTGGCCTAACGAAACAGTCCAACACCACATGCAGTTTGAATGGTATCTGCGACCGGCGTTAGAACAGTTTATGCTGTCATATAAATTTGGAAAACTACTGTCTGTGCACAAAACTGGCCTAACGAACGAATCCAATACCACATGTCGTTCGAATGGTATCTGTGAACCGCGTTAGAACAGTTTATGCTGCAATAAAGATATCAGCCTGGCCTGGTACCATAACGGGGTTAAAAACAATAGAACGCACGCGCAAGTAAGCAAGGAAGGACTAACGGACGCCGACGGACGCGCAAGATGCCATGGTCTGTAATTTTAACTAGAAATGTAATTATTTTAAATGCTGTAATTATAAGTGGAACTGAATTTAAGATAGAAACGCTGACATAGTGGGACAATAATATACTTCAAAGTTCAACTTACCAATGTTCGCAGGTGGCCGCAAGTCCGTCCGTCCGCTCTGTCAGGTGTCGTTGTTGCTTAAAAATAACCAAAGCTAGAAACAGTTAGTGGTGAGTTATTCAATATATTCAAGCAGACGACATGTTTAAACCCCCAATGGTACCAGCGACTCAAGTTAGACGGGCTATTTAATACACAAATACACAAATACTCTCATTTAAATTTGGAAAACAAACCCTATGCTGTCGAAAATACTGTTTGTGCACAAAACTGGCCTAACGAAACAGTCCAACACCACATGCAGTTTGAATGGTATCTGCGACCGGCGTTAGAACAGTTTATGCTGTCATATAAATTTGGAAAACTACTGTCTGTGCACAAAACTGGCCTAACGAACGAATCCAATACCACATGTCGTTCGAATGGTATCTGTGAACCGCGTTAGAACAGTTTATGCTGCAATAAAGATATCAGCCTGGCCTGGTACCATAACGGGGTTAAAAACAATAGAACGCACGCGCAAGTAAGCAAGGAAGGACTAACGGACGCCGACGGACGCGCAAAACAGTTAGTGGTGAGTTATTCAATATATTCAAGCAGACGACATGTTTAAACCCCAATGGTACCAGCGACTCAAGTTAGACGGGCTATTTAATACACAAATACACAAATACTCTCATTTAAATTTGGAAAACAAACCCTATGCTGTCGAAAATACTGTTTGTGCACAAAACTGGCCTAACGAAACAGTCCAACACCACATGCAGTTTGAATGGTATCTGCGACCGGCGTTAGAACAGTTTATGCTGTCATATAAATTTGGAAAACTACTGTCTGTGCACAAAACTGGCCTAACGAACGAATCCAATACCACATGTCGTTCGAATGGTATCTGTGAACCGCGTTAGAACAGTTTATGCTGCAATAAAGATATCAGCCTGGCCTGGTACCATAACGGGGTTAAAAACAATAGAACGCACGCGCAAGTAAGCAAGGAAGGACTAACGGACGCCGACGGACGCGCAAAACAGTTAGTGGTGAGTTATTCAATATATTCAAGCAGACGACATGTTTAAACCCCAATGGTACCAGCGACTCAAGTTAGACGGGCTATTTAATACACAAATACACAAATACTCTCATTTAAATTTGGAAAACAAACCCTATGCTGTCGAAAATACTGTTTGTGCACAAAACTGGCCTAACGAAACAGTCCAACACCACATGCAGTTTGAATGGTATCTGCGACCGGCGTTAGAACAGTTTATGCTGTCATATAAATTTGGAAAACTACTGTCTGTGCACAAAACTGGCCTAACGAACGAATCCAATACCACATGTCGTTCGAATGGTATCTGTGAACCGCGTTAGAACAGTTTATGCTGCAATAAAGATATCAGCCTGGCCTGGTACCATAACGGGGTTAAAAACAATAGAACGCACGCGCAAGTAAGCAAGGAAGGACTAACGGACGCCGACGGACGCGCAAAACAGTTAGTGGTGAGTTATTCAATATATTCAAGCAGACGACATGTTTAAACCCCAATGGTACCAGCGACTCAAGTTAGACGGGCTATTTAATACACAAATACACAAATACTCTCATTTAAATTTGGAAAACAAACCCTATGCTGTCGAAAATACTGTTTGTGCACAAAACTGGCCTAACGAAACAGTCCAACACCACATGCAGTTTGAATGGTATCTGCGACCGGCGTTAGAACAGTTTATGCTGTCATATAAATTTGGAAAACTACTGTCTGTGCACAAAACTGGCCTAACGAACGAATCCAATACCACATGTCGTTCGAATGGTATCTGTGAACCGCGTTAGAACAGTTTATGCTGCAATAAAGATATCAGCCTGGCCTGGTACCATAACGGGGTTAAAAACAATAGAACGCACGCGCAAGTAAGCAAGGAAGGACTAACGGACGCCGACGGACGCGCAAAACAGTTAGTGGTGAGTTATTCAATATATTCAAGCAGACGACATGTTTAAACCCCAATGGTACCAGCGACTCAAGTTAGACGGGCTATTTAATACACAAATACACAAATACTCTCATTTAAATTTGGAAAACAAACCCTATGCTGTCGAAAATACTGTTTGTGCACAAAACTGGCCTAACGAAACAGTCCAACACCACATGCAGTTTGAATGGTATCTGCGACCGGCGTTAGAACAGTTTATGCTGTCATATAAATTTGGAAAACTACTGTCTGTGCACAAAACTGGCCTAACGAACGAATCCAATACCACATGTCGTTCGAATGGTATCTGTGAACCGCGTTAGAACAGTTTATGCTGCAATAAAGATATCAGCCTGGCCTGGTACCATAACGGGGTTAAAAACAATAGAACGCACGCGCAAGTAAGCAAGGAAGGACTAACGGACGCCGACGGACGCGCAAAACAGTTAGTGGTGAGTTATTCAATATATTCAAGCAGACGACATGTTTAAACCCCAATGGTACCAGCGACTCAAGTTAGACGGGCTATTTAATACACAAATACACAAATACTCTCATTTAAATTTGGAAAACAAACCCTATGCTGTCGAAAATACTGTTTGTGCACAAAACTGGCCTAACGAAACAGTCCAACACCACATGCAGTTTGAATGGTATCTGCGACCGGCGTTAGAACAGTTTATGCTGTCATATAAATTTGGAAAACTACTGTCTGTGCACAAAACTGGCCTAACGAACGAATCCAATACCACATGTCGTTCGAATGGTATCTGTGAACCGCGTTAGAACAGTTTATGCTGCAATAAAGATATCAGCCTGGCCTGGTACCATAACGGGGTTAAAAACAATAGAACGCACGCGCAAGTAAGCAAGGAAGGACTAACGGACGCCGACGGACGCGCAAAACAGTTAGTGGTGAGTTATTCAATATATTCAAGCAGACGACATGTTTAAACCCCAATGGTACCAGCGACTCAAGTTAGACGGGCTATTTAATACACAAATACACAAATACTCTCATTTAAATTTGGAAAACAAACCCTATGCTGTCGAAAATACTGTTTGTGCACAAAACTGGCCTAACGAAACAGTCCAACACCACATGCAGTTTGAATGGTATCTGCGACCGGCGTTAGAACAGTTTATGCTGTCATATAAATTTGGAAAACTACTGTCTGTGCACAAAACTGGCCTAACGAACGAATCCAATACCACATGTCGTTCGAATGGTATCTGTGAACCGCGTTAGAACAGTTTATGCTGCAATAAAGATATCAGCCTGGCCTGGTACCATAACGGGGTTAAAAACAATAGAACGCACGCGCAAGTAAGCAAGGAAGGACTAACGGACGCCGACGGACGCGCAAGATGCCATGGTCTGTAATTTTAACTAGAAATGTAATTATTTTAAATGCTGTAATTATAAGTGGAACTGAATTTAAGATAGAAACGCTGACATAGTGGGACAATAATATACTTCAAAGTTCAACTTACCAATGTTCGCAGGTGGCCGCAAGTCCGTCCGTCCGCTCTGTCAGGTGTCGTTGTTGCTTAAAAATAACCAAAGCTAGAAACAGTTAGTGGTGAGTTATTCAATATATTCAAGCAGACGACATGTTTAAACCCCCAATGGTACCAGCGACTCAAGTTAGACGGGCTATTTAATACACAAATACACAAATACTCTCATTTAAATTTGGAAAACAAACCCTATGCTGTCGAAAATACTGTTTGTGCACAAAACTGGCCTAACGAAACAGTCCAACACCACATGCAGTTTGAATGGTATCTGCGACCGGCGTTAGAACAGTTTATGCTGTCATATAAATTTGGAAAACTACTGTCTGTGCACAAAACTGGCCTAACGAACGAATCCAATACCACATGTCGTTCGAATGGTATCTGTGAACCGCGTTAGAACAGTTTATGCTGCAATAAAGATATCAGCCTGGCCTGGTACCATAACGGGGTTAAAAACAATAGAACGCACGCGCAAGTAAGCAAGGAAGGACTAACGGACGCCGACGGACGCGCAAAACAGTTAGTGGTGAGTTATTCAATATATTCAAGCAGACGACATGTTTAAACCCCAATGGTACCAGCGACTCAAGTTAGACGGGCTATTTAATACACAAATACACAAATACTCTCATTTAAATTTGGAAAACAAACCCTATGCTGTCGAAAATACTGTTTGTGCACAAAACTGGCCTAACGAAACAGTCCAACACCACATGCAGTTTGAATGGTATCTGCGAACGGCGTTAGAACAGTTTATGTTGTCATATAAATTTGGAAAACTACTGTCTGTGCACAAAACTGGCCTAACGAACGAATCCAATACCACATGTCGTTCGAATGGTATCTGTGAACCGCGTTAGAACAGTTTATGCTGCAATAAAGATATCAGCCTGGCCTGGTACCATAACGGGGTTAAAAACAATAGAACGCACGCGCAAGTAAGCAAGGAAGGACTAACGGACGCCGACGGACGCGCAAAACAGTTAGTGGTGAGTTATTCAATATATTCAAGCAGACGACATGTTTAAACCCCAATGGTACCAGCGACTCAAGTTAGACGGGCTATTTAATACACAAATACACAAATACTCTCATTTAAATTTGGAAAACAAACCCTATGCTGTCGAAAATACTGTTTGTGCACAAAACTGGCCTAACGAAACAGTCCAACACCACATGCAGTTTGAATGGTATCTGCGACCGGCGTTAGAACAGTTTATGCTGTCATATAAATTTGGAAAACTACTGTCTGTGCACAAAACTGGCCTAACGAACGAATCCAATACCACATGTCGTTCGAATGGTATCTGTGAACCGCGTTAGAACAGTTTATGCTGCAATAAAGATATCAGCCTGGCCTGGTACCATAACGGGGTTAAAAACAATAGAACGCACGCGCAAGTAAGCAAGGAAGGACTAACGGACGCCGACGGACGCGCAAAACAGTTAGTGGTGAGTTATTCAATATATTCAAGCAGACGACATGTTTAAACCCCAATGGTACCAGCGACTCAAGTTAGACGGGCTATTTAATACACAAATACACAAATACTCTCATTTAAATTTGGAAAACAAACCCTATGCTGTCGAAAATACTGTTTGTGCACAAAACTGGCCTAACGAAACAGTCCAACACCACATGCAGTTTGAATGGTATCTGCGACCGGCGTTAGAACAGTTTATGCTGTCATATAAATTTGGAAAACTACTGTCTGTGCACAAAACTGGCCTAACGAACGAATCCAATACCACATGTCGTTCGAATGGTATCTGTGAACCGCGTTAGAACAGTTTATGCTGCAATAAAGATATCAGCCTGGCCTGGTACCATAACGGGGTTAAAAACAATAGAACGCACGCGCAAGTAAGCAAGGAAGGACTAACGGACGCCGACGGACGCGCAAGATGCCATGGTCTGTAATTTTAACTAGAAATGTAATTTTTTTAAATGCTGTAATTATAAGTGGAACTGAATTTAAGATAGAAACGCTGACATAGTGGGACAATAATATACTTCAAAGTTCAACTTACCAATGTTCGCAGGTGGCCGCAAGTCCGTCCGTCCGCTCTGTCAGGTGTCGTTGTTGCTTAAAAATAACCAAAGCTAGAAACAGTTAGTGGTGAGTTATTCAATATATTCAAGCAGACGACATGTTTAAACCCCCAATGGTACCAGCGACTCAAGTTAGACGGGCTATTTAATACACAAATACACAAATACTCTCATTTAAATTTGGAAAACAAACCCTATGCTGTCGAAAATACTGTTTGTGCACAAAACTGGCCTAACGAAACAGTCCAACACCACATGCAGTTTGAATGGTATCTGCGACCGGCGTTAGAACAGTTTATGCTGTCATATAAATTTGGAAAACTACTGTCTGTGCACAAAACTGGCCTAACGAACGAATCCAATACCACATGTCGTTCGAATGGTATCTGTGAACCGCGTTAGAACAGTTTATGCTGCAATAAAGATATCAGCCTGGCCTGGTACCATAACGGGGTTAAAAACAATAGAACGCACGCGCAAGTAAGCAAGGAAGGACTAACGGACGCCGACGGACGCGCAAAACAGTTAGTGGTGAGTTATTCAATATATTCAAGCAGACGACATGTTTAAACCCCAATGGTACCAGCGACTCAAGTTAGACGGGCTATTTAATACACAAATACACAAATACTCTCATTTAAATTTGGAAAACAAACCCTATGCTGTCGAAAATACTGTTTGTGCACAAAACTGGCCTAACGAAACAGTCCAACACCACATGCAGTTTGAATGGTATCTGCGACCGGCGTTAGAACAGTTTATGCTGTCATATAAATTTGGAAAACTACTGTCTGTGCACAAAACTGGCCTAACGAACGAATCCAATACCACATGTCGTTCGAATGGTATCTGTGAACCGCGTTAGAACAGTTTATGCTGCAATAAAGATATCAGCCTGGCCTGGTACCATAACGGGGTTAAAAACAATAGAACGCACGCGCAAGTAAGCAAGGAAGGACTAACGGACGCCGACGGACGCGCAAAACAGTTAGTGGTGAGTTATTCAATATATTCAAGCAGACGACATGTTTAAACCCCAATGGTACCAGCGACTCAAGTTAGACGGGCTATTTAATACACAAATACACAAATACTCTCATTTAAATTTGGAAAACAAACCCTATGCTGTCGAAAATACTGTTTGTGCACAAAACTGGCCTAACGAAACAGTCCAACACCACATGCAGTTTGAATGGTATCTGCGACCGGCGTTAGAACAGTTTATGCTGTCATATAAATTTGGAAAACTACTGTCTGTGCACAAAACTGGCCAAACGAACGAATCCAATACCACATGTCGTTCGAATGGTATCTGTGAACCGCGTTAGAACAGTTTATGCTGCAATAAAGATATCAGCCTGGCCTGGTACCATAACGGGGTTAAAAACAATAGAACGCACGCGCAAGTAAGCAAGGAAGGACTAACGGACGCCGACGGACGCGCAAAACAGTTAGTGGTGAGTTATTCAATATATTCAAGCAGACGACATGTTTAAACCCCAATGGTACCAGCGACTCAAGTTAGACGGGCTATTTAATACACAAATACACAAATACTCTCATTTAAATTTGGAAAACAAACCCTATGCTGTCGAAAATACTGTTTGTGCACAAAACTGGCCTAACGAAACAGTCCAACACCACATGCAGTTTGAATGGTATCTGCGACCGGCGTTAGAACAGTTTATGCTGTCATATAAATTTGGAAAACTACTGTCTGTGCACAAAACTGGCCTAACGAACGAATCCAAAACCACATGTCGTTCGAATGGTATCTGTGAACCGCGTTAGAACAGTTTATGCTGCAATAAAGATATCAGCCTGGCCTGGTACCATAACGGGGTTAAAAACAATAGAACGCACGCGCAAGTAAGCAAGGAAGGACTAACGGACGCCGACGGACGCGCAAAACAGTTAGTGGTGAGTTATTCAATATATTCAAGCAGACGACATGTTTAAACCCCAATGGTACCAGCGACTCAAGTTAGACGGGCTATTTAATACACAAATACACAAATACTCTCATTTAAATTTGGAAAACAAACCCTATGCTGTCGAAAATACTGTTTGTGCACAAAACTGGCCTAACGAAACAGTCCAACACCACATGCAGTTTGAATGGTATCTGCGACCGGCGTTAGAACAGTTTATGCTGTCATATAAATTTGGAAAACTACTGTCTGTGCACAAAACTGGCCTAACGAACGAATCCAATACCACATGTCGTTCGAATGGTATCTGTGAACCGCGTTAGAACAGTTTATGCTGCAATAAAGATATCAGCCTGGCCTGGTACCATAACGGGGTTAAAAACAATAGAACGCACGCGCAAGTAAGCAAGGAAGGACTAACGGACGCCGACGGACGCGCAAAACAGTTAGTGGTGAGTTATTCAATATATTCAAGCAGACGACATGTTTAAACCCCAATGGTACCAGCGACTCAAGTTAGACGGGCTATTTAATACACAAATACACAAATACTCTCATTTAAATTTGGAAAACAAACCCTATGCTGTCGAAAATACTGTTTGTGCACAAAACTGGCCTAACGAAACAGTCCAACACCACATGCAGTTTGAATGGTATCTGCGACCGGCGTTAGAACAGTTTATGCTGTCATATAAATTTGGAAAACTACTGTCTGTGCACAAAACTGGCCTAACGAACGAATCCAATACCACATGTCGTTCGAATGGTATCTGTGAACCGCGTTAGAACAGTTTATGCTGCAATAAAGATATCAGCCTGGCCTGGTACCATAACGGGGTTAAAAACAATAGAACGCACGCGCAAGTAAGCAAGGAAGGACTAACGGACGCCGACGGACGCGCAAAACAGTTAGTGGTGAGTTATTCAATATATTCAAGCAGACGACATGTTTAAACCCCAATGGTACCAGCGACTCAAGTTAGACGGGCTATTTAATACACAAATACACAAATACTCTCATTTAAATTTGGAAAACAAACCCTATGCTGTCGAAAATACTGTTTGTGCACAAAACTGGCCTAACGAAACAGTCCAACACCACATGCAGTTTGAATGGTATCTGCGACCGGCGTTAGAACAGTTTATGCTGTCATATAAATTTGGAAAACTACTGTCTGTGCACAAAACTGGCCTAACGAACGAATCCAATACCACATGTCGTTCGAATGGTATCTGTGAACCGCGTTAGAACAGTTTATGCTGCAATAAAGATATCAGCCTGGCCTGGTACCATAACGGGGTTAAAAACAATAGAACGCACGCGCAAGTAAGCAAGGAAGGACTAACGGACGCCGACGGACGCGCAAAACAGTTAGTGGTGAGTTATTCAATATATTCAAGCAGACGACATGTTTAAACCCCAATGGTACCAGCGACTCAAGTTAGACGGGCTATTTAATACACAAATACACAAATACTCTCATTTAAATTTGGAAAACAAACCCTATGCTGTCGAAAATACTGTTTGTGCACAAAACTGGCCTAACGAAACAGTCCAACACCACATGCAGTTTGAATGGTATCTGCGACCGGCGTTAGAACAGTTTATGCTGTCATATAAATTTGGAAAACTACTGTCTGTGCACAAAACTGGCCTAACGAACGAATCCAATACCACATGTCGTTCGAATGGTATCTGTGAACCGCGTTAGAACAGTTTATGCTGCAATAAAGATATCAGCCTGGCCTGGTACCATAACGGGGTTAAAAACAATAGAACGCACGCGCAAGTAAGCAAGGAAGGACTAACGGACGCCGACGGACGCGCAAAACAGTTAGTGGTGAGTTATTCAATATATTCAAGCAGACGACATGTTTAAACCCCAATGGTACCAGCGACTCAAGTTAGACGGGCTATTTAATACACAAATACACAAATACTCTCATTTAAATTTGGAAAACAAACCCTATGCTGTCGAAAATACTGTTTGTGCACAAAACTGGCCTAACGAAACAGTCCAACACCACATGCAGTTTGAATGGTATCTGCGACCGGCGTTAGAACAGTTTATGCTGTCATATAAATTTGGAAAACTACTGTCTGTGCACAAAACTGGCCTAACGAACGAATCCAATACCACATGTCGTTCGAATGGTATCTGTGAACCGCGTTAGAACAGTTTATGCTGCAATAAAGATATCAGCCTGGCCTGGTACCATAACGGGGTTAAAAACAATAGAACGCACGCGCAAGTAAGCAAGGAAGGACTAACGGACGCCGACGGACGCGCAAGATGCCATGGTCTGTAATTTTAACTAGAAATGTAATTATTTTAAATGCTGTAATTATAAGTGGAACTGAATTTAAGATAGAAACGCTGACATAGTGGGACAATAATATACTTCAAAGTTCAACTTACCAATGTTCGCAGGTGGCCGCAAGTCCGTCCGTCCGCTCTGTCAGGTGTCGTTGTTGCTTAAAAATAACCAAAGCTAGAAACAGTTAGTGGTGAGTTATTCAATATATTCAAGCAGACGACATGTTTAAACCCCCAATGGTACCAGCGACTCAAGTTAGACGGGCTATTTAATACACAAATACACAAATACTCTCATTTAAATTTGGAAAACAAACCCTATGCTGTCGAAAATACTGTTTGTGCACAAAACTGGCCTAACGAAACAGTCCAACACCACATGCAGTTTGAATGGTATCTGCGACCGGCGTTAGAACAGTTTATGCTGTCATATAAATTTGGAAAACTACTGTCTGTGCACAAAACTGGCCTAACGAACGAATCCAATACCACATGTCGTTCGAATGGTATCTGTGAACCGCGTTAGAACAGTTTATGCTGCAATAAAGATATCAGCCTGGCCTGGTACCATAACGGGGTTAAAAACAATAGAACGCACGCGCAAGTAAGCAAGGAAGGACTAACGGACGCCGACGGACGCGCAAAACAGTTAGTGGTGAGTTATTCAATATATTCAAGCAGACGACATGTTTAAACCCCAATGGTACCAGCGACTCAAGTTAGACGGGCTATTTAATACACAAATACACAAATACTCTCATTTAAATTTGGAAAACAAACCCTATGCTGTCGAAAATACTGTTTGTGCACAAAACTGGCCTAACGAAACAGTCCAACACCACATGCAGTTTGAATGGTATCTGCGACCGGCGTTAGAACAGTTTATGCTGTCATATAAATTTGGAAAACTACTGTCTGTGCACAAAACTGGCCTAACGAACGAATCCAATACCACATGTCGTTCGAATGGTATCTGTGAACCGCGTTAGAACAGTTTATGCTGCAATAAAGATATCAGCCTGGCCTGGTACCATAACGGGGTTAAAAACAATAGAACGCA
Source organism: Gari tellinella (assembly GCA_922989275.2). NCBI lineage: Eukaryota > Metazoa > Mollusca > Bivalvia > Cardiida > Psammobiidae > Gari > Gari tellinella. The sequence continues at coordinate 56,141,089 of OV277859.1, forward strand.
CGCGCAAGTAAGCAAGGAAGGACTAACGGACGCCGACGGACGCGCAAAACAGTTAGTGGTGAGTTATTCAATATATTCAAGCAGACGACATGTTTAAACCCCAATGGTACCAGCGACTCAAGTTAGACGGGCTATTTAATACACAAATACACAAATACTCTCATTTAAATTTGGAAAACAAACCCTATGCTGTCGAAAATACTGTTTGTGCACAAAACTGGCCTAACGAAACAGTCCAACACCACATGCAGTTTGAATGGTATCTGCGACCGGCGTTAGAACAGTTTATGCTGTCATATAAATTTGGAAAACTACTGTCTGTGCACAAAACTGGCCTAACGAACGAATCCAATACCACATGTCGTTCGAATGGTATCTGTGAACCGCGTTAGAACAGTTTATGCTGCAATAAAGATATCAGCCTGGCCTGGTACCATAACGGGGTTAAAAACAATAGAACGCACGCGCAAGTAAGCAAGGAAGGACTAACGGACGCCGACGGACGCGCAAAACAGTTAGTGGTGAGTTATTCAATATATTCAAGCAGACGACATGTTTAAACCCCAATGGTACCAGCGACTCAAGTTAGACGGGCTATTTAATACACAAATACACAAATACTCTCATTTAAATTTGGAAAACAAACCCTATGCTGTCGAAAATACTGTTTGTGCACAAAACTGGCCTAACGAAACAGTCCAACACCACATGCAGTTTGAATGGTATCTGCGACCGGCGTTAGAACAGTTTATGCTGTCATATAAATTTGGAAAACTACTGTCTGTGCACAAAACTGGCCTAACGAACGAATCCAATACCACATGTCGTTCGAATGGTATCTGTGAACCGCGTTAGAACAGTTTATGCTGCAATAAAGATATCAGCCTGGCCTGGTACCATAACGGGGTTAAAAACAATAGAACGCACGCGCAAGTAAGCAAGGAAGGACTAACGGACGCCGACGGACGCGCAAAACAGTTAGTGGTGAGTTATTCAATATATTCAAGCAGACGACATGTTTAAACCCCAATGGTACCAGCGACTCAAGTTAGACGGGCTATTTAATACACAAATACACAAATACTCTCATTTAAATTTGGAAAACAAACCCTATGCTGTCGAAAATACTGTTTGTGCACAAAACTGGCCTTACGAAACAGTCCAACACCACATGCAGTTTGAATGGTATCTGCGACCGGCGTTAGAACAGTTTATGCTGTCATATAAATTTGGAAAACTACTGTCTGTGCACAAAACTGGCCTAACGAACGAATCCAATACCACATGTCGTTCGAATGGTATCTGTGAACCGCGTTAGAACAGTTTATGCTGCAATAAAGATATCAGCCTGGCCTGGTACCATAACGGGGTTAAAAACAATAGAACGCACGCGCAAGTAAGCAAGGAAGGACTAACGGACGCCGACGGACGCGCAAAACAGTTAGTGGTGAGTTATTCAATATATTCAAGCAGACGACATGTTTAAACCCCAATGGTACCAGCGACTCAAGTTAGACGGGCTATTTAATACACAAATACACAAATACTCTCATTTAAATTTGGAAAACAAACCCTATGCTGTCGAAAATACTGTTTGTGCACAAAACTGGCCTAACGAAACAGTCCAACACCACATGCAGTTTGAATGGTATCTGCGACCGGCGTTAGAACAGTTTATGCTGTCATATAAATTTGGAAAACTACTGTCTGTGCACAAAACTGGCCTAACGAACGAATCCAATACCACATGTCGTTCGAATGGTATCTGTGAACCGCGTTAGAACAGTTTATGCTGCAATAAAGATATCAGCCTGGCCTGGTACCATAACGGGGTTAAAAACAATAGAACGCACGCGCAAGTAAGCAAGGAAGGACTAACGGACGCCGACGGACGCGCAAAACAGTTAGTGGTGAGTTATTCAATATATTCAAGCAGACGACATGTTTAAACCCCAATGGTACCAGCGACTCAAGTTAGACGGGCTATTTAATACACAAATACACAAATACTCTCATTTAAATTTGGAAAACAAACCCTATGCTGTCGAAAATACTGTTTGTGCACAAAACTGGCCTAACGAACGAATCCAATACCACATGCCGTTCGAATGGTATCTGTGAACCGGCGTTAGAACAGTTTATGCTGTCATATAAATTTGGAAAACTACTGTCTGTGCACAAAACTGGCCTAACGAACGAATCCAATACCACATGTCGTTCGAATGGTATCTGTGAACCGCGTTAGAACAGTTTATGCTGCAATAAAGATATCAGCCTGGCCTGGTACCATAACGGGGTTAAAAACAATAGAACGCACGCGCAAGTAAGCAAGGAAGGACTAACGGACGCCGACGGACGCGCAAAACAGTTAGTGGTGAGTTATTCAATATATTCAAGCAGACGACATGTTTAAACCCCAATGGTACCAGCGACTCAAGTTAGACGGGCTATTTAATACACAAATACACAAATACTCTCATTTAAATTTGGAAAACAAACCCTATGCTGTCGAAAATACTGTTTGTGCACAAAACTGGCCTAACGAAACAGTCCAACACCACATGCAGTTTGAATGGTATCTGCGACCGGCGTTAGAACAGTTTATGCTGTCATATAAATTTGGAAAACTACTGTCTGTGCACAAAACTGGCCTAACGAACGAATCCAATACCACATGTCGTTCGAATGGTATCTGTGAACCGCGTTAGAACAGTTTATGCTGCAATAAAGATATCAGCCTGGCCTGGTACCATAACGGGGTTAAAAACAATAGAACGCACGCGCAAGTAAGCAAGGAAGGACTAACGGACGCCGACGGACGCGCAAGATGCCATGGTCTGTAATTTTAACTAGAAATGTAATTATTTTAAATGCTGTAATTATAAGTGGAACTGAATTTAAGATAGAAACGCTGACATAGTGGGACAATAATATACTTCAAAGTTCAACTTACCAATGTTCGCAGGTGGCCGCAAGTCCGTCCGTCCGCTCTGTCAGGTGTCGTTGTTGCTTAAAAATAACCAAAGCTAGAAACAGTTAGTGGTGAGTTATTCAATATATTCAAGCAGACGACATGTTTAAACCCCCAATGGTACCAGCGACTCAAGTTAGACGGGCTATTTAATACACAAATACACAAATACTCTCATTTAAATTTGGAAAACAAACCCTATGCTGTCGAAAATACTGTTTGTGCACAAAACTGGCCTAACGAAACAGTCCAACACCACATGCAGTTTGAATGGTATCTGCGACCGGCGTTAGAACAGTTTATGCTGTCATATAAATTTGGAAAACTACTGTCTGTGCACAAAACTGGCCTAACGAACGAATCCAATACCACATGTCGTTCGAATGGTATCTGTGAACCGCGTTAGAACAGTTTATGCTGCAATAAAGATATCAGCCTGGCCTGGTACCATAACGGGGTTAAAAACAATAGAACGCACGCGCAAGTAAGCAAGGAAGGACTAACGGACGCCGACGGACGCGCAAAACAGTTAGTGGTGAGTTATTCAATATATTCAAGCAGACGACATGTTTAAACCCCAATGGTACCAGCGACTCAAGTTAGACGGGCTATTTAATACACAAATACACAAATACTCTCATTTAAATTTGGAAAACAAACCCTATGCTGTCGAAAATACTGTTTGTGCACAAAACTGGCCTAACGAAACAGTCCAACACCACATGCAGTTTGAATGGTATCTGCGACCGGCGTTAGAACAGTTTATGCTGTCATATAAATTTGGAAAACTACTGTCTGTGCACAAAACTGGCCTAACGAACGAATCCAATACCACATGTCGTTCGAATGGTATCTGTGAACCGCGTTAGAACAGTTTATGCTGCAATAAAGATATCAGCCTGGCCTGGTACCATAACGGGGTTAAAAACAATAGAACGCACGCGCAAGTAAGCAAGGAAGGACTAACGGACGCCGACGGACGCGCAAAACAGTTAGTGGTGAGTTATTCAATATATTCAAGCAGACGACATGTTTAAACCCCAATGGTACCAGCGACTCAAGTTAGACGGGCTATTTAATACACAAATACACAAATACTCTCATTTAAATTTGGAAAACAAACCCTATGCTGTCGAAAATACTGTTTGTGCACAAAACTGGCCTAACGAAACAGTCCAACACCACATGCAGTTTGAATGGTATCTGCGACCGGCGTTAGAACAGTTTATGCTGTCATATAAATTTGGAAAACTACTGTCTGTGCACAAAACTGGCCTAACGAACGAATCCAATACCACATGTCGTTCGAATGGTATCTGTGAACCGCGTTAGAACAGTTTATGCTGCAATAAAGATATCAGCCTGGCCTGGTACCATAACGGGGTTAAAAACAATAGAACGCACGCGCAAGTAAGCAAGGAAGGACTAACGGACGCCGACGGACGCGCAAAACAGTTAGTGGTGAGTTATTCAATATATTCAAGCAGACGACATGTTTAAACCCCAATGGTACCAGCGACTCAAGTTAGACGGGCTATTTAATACACAAATACACAAATACTCTCATTTAAATTTGGAAAACAAACCCTATGCTGTCGAAAATACTGTTTGTGCACAAAACTGGCCTAACGAAACAGTCCAACACCACATGCAGTTTGAATGGTATCTGCGACCGGCGTTAGAACAGTTTATGCTGTCATATAAATTTGGAAAACTACTGTCTGTGCACAAAACTGGCCTAACGAACGAATCCAATACCACATGTCGTTCGAATGGTATCTGTGAACCGCGTTAGAACAGTTTATGCTGCAATAAAGATATCAGCCTGGCCTGGTACCATAACGGGGTTAAAAACAATAGAACGCACGCGCAAGTAAGCAAGGAAGGACTAACGGACGCCGACGGACGCGCAAAACAGTTAGTGGTGAGTTATTCAATATATTCAAGCAGACGACATGTTTAAACCCCAATGGTACCAGCGACTCAAGTTAGACGGGCTATTTAATACACAAATACACAAATACTCTCATTTAAATTTGGAAAACAAACCCTATGCTGTCGAAAATACTGTTTGTGCACAAAACTGGCCTAACGAAACAGTCCAACACCACATGCAGTTTGAATGGTATCTGCGACCGGCGTTAGAACAGTTTATGCTGTCATATAAATTTGGAAAACTACTGTCTGTGCACAAAACTGGCCTAACGAACGAATCCAATACCACATGTCGTTCGAATGGTATCTGTGAACCGCGTTAGAACAGTTTATGCTGCAATAAAGATATCAGCCTGGCCTGGTACCATAACGGGGTTAAAAACAATAGAACGCACGCGCAAGTAAGCAAGGAAGGACTAACGGACGCCGACGGACGCGCAAAACAGTTAGTGGTGAGTTATTCAATATATTCAAGCAGACGACATGTTTAAACCCCAATGGTACCAGCGACTCAAGTTAGACGGGCTATTTAATACACAAATACACAAATACTCTCATTTAAATTTGGAAAACAAACCCTATGCTGTCGAAAATACTGTTTGTGCACAAAACTGGCCTAACGAAACAGTCCAACACCACATGCAGTTTGAATGGTATCTGCGACCGGCGTTAGAACAGTTTATGCTGTCATATAAATTTGGAAAACTACTGTCTGTGCACAAAACTGGCCTAACGAACGAATCCAATACCACATGTCGTTCGAATGGTATCTGTGAACCGCGTTAGAACAGTTTATGCTGCAATAAAGATATCAGCCTGGCCTGGTACCATAACGGGGTTAAAAACAATAGAACGCACGCGCAAGTAAGCAAGGAAGGACTAACGGACGCCGACGGACGCGCAAAACAGTTAGTGGTGAGTTATTCAATATATTCAAGCAGACGACATATTTAAACCCCAATGGTACCAGCGACTCAAGTTAGACGGGCTATTTAATACACAAATACACAAATACTCTCATTTAAATTTGGAAAACAAACCCTATGCTGTCGAAAATACTGTTTGTGCACAAAACTGGCCTAACGAAACAGTCCAACACCACATGCAGTTTGAATGGTATCTGCGACCGGCGTTAGAACAGTTTATGCTGTCATATAAATTTGGAAAACTACTGTCTGTGCACAAAACTGGCCTAACGAACGAATCCAATACCACATGTCGTTCGAATGGTATCTGTGAACCGCGTTAGAACAGTTTATGCTGCAATAAAGATATCAGCCTGGCCTGGTACCATAACGGGGTTAAAAACAATAGAACGCACGCGCAAGTAAGCAAGGAAGGACTAACGGACGCCGACGGACGCGCAAAACAGTTAGTGGTGAGTTATTCAATATATTCAAGCAGACGACATGTTTAAACCCCAATGGTACCAGCGACTCAAGTTAGACGGGCTATTTAATACACAAATACACAAATACTCTCATTTAAATTTGGAAAACAAACCCTATGCTGTCGAAAATACTGTTTGTGCACAAAACTGGCCTAACGAAACAGTCCAACACCACATGCAGTTTGAATGGTATCTGCGACCGGCGTTAGAACAGTTTATGCTGTCATATAAATTTGGAAAACTACTGTCTGTGCACAAAACTGGCCTAACGAACGAATCCAATACCACATGTCGTTCGAATGGTATCTGTGAACCGCGTTAGAACAGTTTATGCTGCAATAAAGATATCAGCCTGGCCTGGTACCATAACGGGGTTAAAAACAATAGAACGCACGCGCAAGTAAGCAAGGAAGGACTAACGGACGCCGACGGACGCGCAAAACAGTTAGTGGTGAGTTATTCAATATATTCAAGCAGACGACATGTTTAAACCCCAATGGTACCAGCGACTCAAGTTAGACGGGCTATTTAATACACAAATACACAAATACTCTCATTTAAATTTGGAAAACAAACCCTATGCTGTCGAAAATACTGTTTGTGCACAAAACTGGCCTAACGAAACAGTCCAACACCACATGCAGTTTGAATGGTATCTGCGACCGGCGTTAGAACAGTTTATGCTGTCATATAAATTTGGAAAACTACTGTCTGTGCACAAAACTGGCCTAACGAACGAATCCAATACCACATGTCGTTCGAATGGTATCTGTGAACCGCGTTAGAACAGTTTATGCTGCAATAAAGATATCAGCCTGGCCTGGTACCATAACGGGGTTAAAAACAATAGAACGCACGCGCAAGTAAGCAAGGAAGGACTAACGGACGCCGACGGACGCGCAAAACAGTTAGTGGTGAGTTATTCAATATATTCAAGCAGACGACATGTTTAAACCCCAATGGTACCAGCGACTCAAGTTAGACGGGCTATTTAATACACAAATACACAAATACTCTCATTTAAATTTGGAAAACAAACCCTATGCTGTCGAAAATACTGTTTGTGCACAAAACTGGCCTAACGAAACAGTCCAACACCACATGCAGTTTGAATGGTATCTGCGACCGGCGTTAGAACAGTTTATGCTGTCATATAAATTTGGAAAACTACTGTCTGTGCACAAAACTGGCCTAACGAACGAATCCAATACCACATGTCGTTCGAATGGTATCTGTGAACCGCGTTAGAACAGTTTATGCTGCAATAAAGATATCAGCCTGGCCTGGTACCATAACGGGGTTAAAAACAATAGAACGCACGCGCAAGTAAGCAAGGAAGGACTAACGGACGCCGACGGACGCGCAAAACAGTTAGTGGTGAGTTATTCAATATATTCAAGCAGACGACATGTTTAAACCCCAATGGTACCAGCGACTCAAGTTAGACGGGCTATTTAATACACAAATACACAAATACTCTCATTTAAATTTGGAAAACAAACCCTATGCTGTCGAAAATACTGTTTGTGCACAAAACTGGCCTAACGAAACAGTCCAACACCACATGCAGTTTGAATGGTATCTGCGACCGGCGTTAGAACAGTTTATGCTGTCATATAAATTTGGAAAACTACTGTCTGTGCACAAAACTGGCCTAACGAACGAATCCAATACCACATGTCGTTCGAATGGTATCTGTGAACCGCGTTAGAACAGTTTATGCTGCAATAAAGATATCAGCCTGGCCTGGTACCATAACGGGGTTAAAAACAATAGAACGCACGCGCAAGTAAGCAAGGAAGGACTAACGGACGCCGACGGACGCGCAAAACAGTTAGTGGTGAGTTATTCAATATATTCAAGCAGACGACATGTTTAAACCCCAATGGTACCAGCGACTCAAGTTAGACGGGCTATTTAATACACAAATACACAAATACTCTCATTTAAATTTGGAAAACAAACCCTATGCTGTCGAAAATACTGTTTGTGCACAAAACTGGCCTAACGAAACAGTCCAACACCACATGCAGTTTGAATGGTATCTGCGACCGGCGTTAGAACAGTTTATGCTGTCATATAAATTTGGAAAACTACTGTCTGTGCACAAAACTGGCCTAACGAACGAATCCAATACCACATGTCGTTCGAATGGTATCTGTGAACCGCGTTAGAACAGTTTATGCTGCAATAAAGATATCAGCCTGGCCTGGTACCATAACGGGGTTAAAAACAATAGAACGCACGCGCAAGTAAGCAAGGAAGGACTAACGGACGCCGACGGACGCGCAAAACAGTTAGTGGTGAGTTATTCAATATATTCAAGCAGACGACATGTTTAAACCCCAATGGTACCAGCGACTCAAGTTAGACGGGCTATTTAATACACAAATACACAAATACTCTCATTTAAATTTGGAAAACAAACCCTATGCTGTCGAAAATACTGTTTGTGCACAAAACTGGCCTAACGAAACAGTCCAACACCACATGCAGTTTGAATGGTATCTGCGACCGGCGTTAGAACAGTTTATGCTGTCATATAAATTTGGAAAACTACTGTCTGTGCACAAAACTGGCCTAACGAACGAATCCAATACCACATGTCGTTCGAATGGTATCTGTGAACCGCGTTAGAACAGTTTATGCTGCAATAAAGATATCAGCCTGGCCTGGTACCATAACGGGGTTAAAAACAATAGAACGCACGCGCAAGTAAGCAAGGAAGGACTAACGGACGCCGACGGACGCGCAAAACAGTTAGTGGTGAGTTATTCAATATATTCAAGCAGACGACATGTTTAAACCCCAATGGTACCAGCGACTCAAGTTAGACGGGCTATTTAATACACAAATACACAAATACTCTCATTTAAATTTGGAAAACAAACCCTATGCTGTCGAAAATACTGTTTGTGCACAAAACTGGCCTAACGAAACAGTCCAACACCACATGCAGTTTGAATGGTATCTGCGACCGGCGTTAGAACAGTTTATGCTGTCATATAAATTTGGAAAACTACTGTCTGTGCACAAAACTGGCCTAACGAACGAATCCAATACCACATGTCGTTCGAATGGTATCTGTGAACCGCGTTAGAACAGTTTATGCTGCAATAAAGATATCAGACTGGCCTGGTACCATAACGGGGTTAAAAACAATAGAACGCACGCGCAAGTAAGCAAGGAAGGACTAACGGACGCCGACGGACGCGCAAAACAGTTAGTGGTGAGTTATTCAATATATTCAAGCAGACGACATGTTTAAACCCCAATGGTACCAGCGACTCAAGTTAGACGGGCTATTTAATACACAAATACACAAATACTCTCATTTAAATTTGGAAAACAAACCCTATGCTGTCGAAAATACTGTTTGTGCACAAAACTGGCCTAACGAACGAATCCAATACCACATGCAGTTTGAATGGTATCTGCGACCGGCGTTAGAACAGTTTATGCTGTCATATAAATTTGGAAAACTACTGTCTGTGCACAAAACTGGCCTAACGAACGAATCCAATACCACATGTCGTTCGAATGGTATCTGTGAACCGCGTTAGAACAGTTTATGCTGCAATAAAGATATCAGCCTGGCCTGGTACCATAACGGGGTTAAAAACAATAGAACGCACGCGCAAGTAAGCAAGGAAGGACTAACGGACGCCGACGGACGCGCAAAACAGTTAGTGGTGAGTTATTCAATATATTCAAGCAGACGACATGTTTAAACCCCAATGGTACCAGCGACTCAAGTTAGACGGGCTATTTAATACACAAATACACAAATACTCTCATTTAAATTTGGAAAACAAACCCTATGCTGTCGAAAATACTGTTTGTGCACAAAACTGGCCTAACGAAACAGTCCAACACCACATGCAGTTTGAATGGTATCTGCGACCGGCGTTAGAACAGTTTATGCTGTCATATAAATTTGGAAAACTACTGTCTGTGCACAAAACTGGCCTAACGAACGAATCCAATACCACATGTCGTTCGAATGGTATCTGTGAACCGCGTTAGAACAGTTTATGCTGCAATAAAGATATCAGCCTGGCCTGGTACCATAACGGGGTTAAAAACAATAGAACGCACGCGCAAGTAAGCAAGGAAGGACTAACGGACGCCGACGGACGCGCAAGATGCCATGGTCTGTAATTTTAACTAGAAATGTAATTATTTTAAATGCTGTAATTATAAGTGGAACTGAATTTAAGATAGAAACGCTGACATAGTGGGACAATAATATACTTCAAAGTTCAACTTACCAATGTTCACAGGTGGCCGCAAGTCCGTCCGTCCGCTCTGTCAGGTGTCGTTGTTGCTTAAAAATAACCAAAGCTAGAAACAGTTAGTGGTGAGTTATTCAATATATTCAAGCAGACGACATGTTTAAACCCCCAATGGTACCAGCGACTCAAGTTAGACGGGCTATTTAATACACAAATACACAAATACTCTCATTTAAATTTGGAAAACAAACCCTATGCTGTCGAAAATACTGTTTGTGCACAAAACTGGCCTAACGAAACAGTCCAACACCACATGCAGTTTGAATGGTATCTGCGACCGGCGTTAGAACAGTTTATGCTGTCATATAAATTTGGAAAACTACTGTCTGTGCACAAAACTGGCCTAACGAACGAATCCAATACCACATGTCGTTCGAATGGTATCTGTGAACCGCGTTAGAACAGTTTATGCTGCAATAAAGATATCAGCCTGGCCTGGTACCATAACGGGGTTAAAAACAATAGAACGCACGCGCAAGTAAGCAAGGAAGGACTAACGGACGCCGACGGACGCGCAAAACAGTTAGTGGTGAGTTATTCAATATATTCAAGCAGACGACATGTTTAAACCCCAATGGTACCAGCGACTCAAGTTAGACGGGCTATTTAATACACAAATACACAAATACTCTCATTTAAATTTGGAAAACAAACCCTATGCTGTCGAAAATACTGTTTGTGCACAAAACTGGCCTAACGAAACAGTCCAACACCACATGCAGTTTGAATGGTATCTGCGACCGGCGTTAGAACAGTTTATGCTGTCATATAAATTTGGAAAACTACTGTCTGTGCACAAAACTGGCCTAACGAACGAATCCAAAACCACATGTCGTTCGAATGGTATCTGTGAACCGCGTTAGAACAGTTTATGCTGCAATAAAGATATCAGCCTGGCCTGGTACCATAACGGGGTTAAAAACAATAGAACGCACGCGCAAGTAAGCAAGGAAGGACTAACGGACGCCGACGGACGCGCAAAACAGTTAGTGGTGAGTTATTCAATATATTCAAGCAGACGACATGTTTAAACCCCAATGGTACCAGCGACTCAAGTTAGACGGGCTATTTAATACACAAATACACAAATACTCTCATTTTAATTTGGAAAACAAACCCTATGCTGTCGAAAATACTGTTTGTGCACAAAACTGGCCTAACGAAACAGTCCAACACCACATGCAGTTTGAATGGTATCTGCGACCGGCGTTAGAACAGTTTATGCTGTCATATAAATTTGGAAAACTACTGTCTGTGCACAAAACTGGCCTAACGAACGAATCCAATACCACATGTCGTTCGAATGGTATCTGTGAACCGCGTTAGAACAGTTTATGCTGCAATAAAGATATCAGCCTGGCCTGGTACCATAACGGGGTTAAAAACAATAGAACGCACGCGCAAGTAAGCAAGGAAGGACTAACGGACGCCGACGGACGCGCAAAACAGTTAGTGGTGAGTTATTCAATATATTCAACCAGACGACATGTTTAAACCCCAATGGTACCAGCGACTCAAGTTAGACGGGCTATTTAATACACAAATACACAAATACTCTCATTTAAATTTGGAAAACAAACCCTATGCTGTCGAAAATACTGTTTGTGCACAAAACTGGCCTAACGAAACAGTCCAACACCACATGCAGTTTGAATGGTATCTGCGACCGGCGTTAGAACAGTTTATGCTGTCATATAAATTTGGAAAACTACTGTCTGTGCACAAAACTGGCCTAACGAACGAATCCAATACCACATGTCGTTCGAATGGTATCTGTGAACCGCGTTAGAACAGTTTATGCTGCAATAAAGATATCAGCCTGGCCTGGTACCATAACGGGGTTAAAAACAATAGAACGCACGCGCAAGTAAGCAAGGAAGGACTAACGGACGCCGACGGACGCGCAAAACAGTTAGTGGTGAGTTATTCAATATATTCAAGCAGACGACATGTTTAAACCCCAATGGTACCAGCGACTCAAGTTAGACGGGCTATTTAATACACAAATACACAAATACTCTCATTTAAATTTGGAAAACAAACCCTATGCTGTCGAAAATACTGTTTGTGCACAAAACTGGCCTAACGAAACAGTCCAACACCACATGCAGTTTGAATGGTATCTGCGACCGGCGTTAGAACAGTTTATGCTGTCATATAAATTTGGAAAACTACTGTCTGTGCACAAAACTGGCCTAACGAACGAATCCAATACCACATGTCGTTCGAATGGTATCTGTGAACCGCGTTAGAACAGTTTATGCTGCAATAAAGATATCAGCCTGGCCTGGTACCATAACGGGGTTAAAAACAATAGAACGCACGCGCAAGTAAGCAAGGAAGGACTAACGGACGCCGACGGACGCGCAAAACAGTTAGTGGTGAGTTATTCAATATATTCAAGCAGACGACATGTTTAAACCCCAATGGTACCAGCGACTCAAGTTAGACGGGCTATTTAATACACAAATACACAAATACTCTCATTTTAATTTGGAAAACAAACCCTATGCTGTCGAAAATACTGTTTGTGCACAAAACTGGCCTAACGAAACAGTCCAACACCACATGCAGTTTGAATGGTATCTGCGACCGGCGTTAGAACAGTTTATGCTGTCATATAAATTTGGAAAACTACTGTCTGTGCACAAAACTGGCCTAACGAACGAATCCAATACCACATGTCGTTCGAATGGTATCTGTGAACCGCGTTAGAACAGTTTATGCTGCAATAAAGATATCAGCCTGGCCTGGTACCATAACGGGGTTAAAAACAATAGAACGCACGCGCAAGTAAGCAAGGAAGGACTAACGGACGCCGACGGACGCGCAAAACAGTTAGTGGTGAGTTATTCAATATATTCAAGCAGACGACATGTTTAAACCCCAATGGTACCAGCGACTCAAGTTAGACGGGCTATTTAATACACAAATACACAAATACTCTCATTTAAATTTGGAAAACAAACCCTATGCTGTCGAAAATACTGTTTGTGCACAAAACTGGCCTAACGAAACAGTCCAACACCACATGCAGTTTGAATGGTATCTGCGACCGGCGTTAGAACAGTTTATGCTGTCATATAAATTTGGAAAACTACTGTCTGTGCACAAAACTGGCCTAACGAACGAATCCAATACCACATGTCGTTCGAATGGTATCTGTGAACCGCGTTAGAACAGTTTATGCTGCAATAAAGATATCAGCCTGGCCTGGTACCATAACGGGGTTAAAAACAATAGAACGCACGCGCAAGTAAGCAAGGAAGGACTAACGGACGCCGACGGACGCGCAAAACTGTTAGTGGTGAGTTATTCAATATATTCAAGCAGACGACATTTTTAAACCCCAATGGTACCAGCGACTCAAGTTAGACGGGCTATTTAATACACAAATACACAAATACTCTCATTTAAATTTGGAAAACAAACCCTATGCTGTCGAAAATACTGTTTGTGCACAAAACTGGCCTAACGAAACAGTCCAACACCACATGCAGTTTGAATGGTATCTGCGACCGGCGTTAGAACAGTTTATGCTGTCATATAAATTTGGAAAACTACTGTCTGTGCACAAAACTGGCCTAACGAACGAATCCAATACCACATGTCGTTCGAATGGTATCTGTGAACCGCGTTAGAACAGTTTATGCTGCAATAAAGATATCAGCCTGGCCTGGTACCATAACGGGGTTAAAAACAATAGAACGCACGCGCAAGTAAGCAAGGAAGGACTAACGGACGCCGACGGACGCGCAAAACAGTTAGTGGTGAGTTATTCAATATATTCAAGCAGACGACATGTTTAAACCCCAATGGTACCAGCGACTCAAGTTAGACGGGCTATTTAATACACAAATACACAAATACTCTCATTTAAATTTGGAAAACAAACCCTATGCTGTCGAAAATACTGTTTGTGCACAAAACTGGCCTAACGAAACAGTCCAACACCACATGCAGTTTGAATGGTATCTGCGACCGGCGTTAGAACAGTTTATGCTGTCATATAAATTTGGAAAACTACTGTCTGTGCACAAAACTGGCCTAACGAACGAATCCAATACCACATGTCGTTCGAATGGTATCTGTGAACCGCGTTAGAACAGTTTATGCTGCAATAAAGATATCAGTCTGGCCTGGTACCATAACGGGGTTAAAAACAATAGAACGCACGCGCAAGTAAGCAAGGAAGGACTAACGGACGCCGACGGACGCGCAAAACAGTTAGTGGTGAGTTATTCAATATATTCAAGCAGACGACATGTTTAAACCCCAATGGTACCAGCGACTCAAGTTAGACGGGCTATTTAATACACAAATACACAAATACTCTCATTTAAATTTGGAAAACAAACCCTATGCTGTCGAAAATACTGTTTGTGCACAAAACTGGCCTAACGAAACAGTCCAACACCACATGCAGTTTGAATGGTATCTGCGACCGGCGTTAGAACAGTTTATGCTGTCATATAAATTTGGAAAACTACTGTCTGTGCACAAAACTGGCCTAACGAACGAATCCAATACCACATGTCGTTCGAATGGTATCTGTGAACCGCGTTAGAACAGTTTATGCTGCAATAAAGATATCAGCCTGGCCTGGTACCATAACGGGGTTAAAAACAATAGAACGCACGCGCAAGTAAGCAAGGAAGGACTAACGGACGCCGACGGACGCGCAAAACAGTTAGTGGTGAGTTATTCAATATATTCAAGCAGACGACATGTTTAAACCCCAATGGTACCAGCGACTCAAGTTAGACGGGCTATTTAATACACAAATACACAAATACTCTCATTTAAATTTGGAAAACAAACCCTATGCTGTCGAAAATACTGTTTGTGCACAAAACTGGCCTAACGAAACAGTCCAACACCACATGCAGTTTGAATGGTATCTGCGACCGGCGTTAGAACAGTTTATGCTGTCATATAAATTTGGAAAACTACTGTCTGTGCACAAAACTGGCCTAACGAACGAATCCAATACCACATGTCGTTCGAATGGTATCTGTGAACCGCGTTAGAACAGTTTATGCTGCAATAAAGATATCAGCCTGGCCTGGTACCATAACGGGGTTAAAAACAATAGAACGCACGCGCAAGTAAGCAAGGAAGGACTAACGGACGCCGACGGACGCGCAAAACAGTTAGTGGTGAGTTATTCAATATATTCAAGCAGACGACATGTTTAAACCCCAATGGTACCAGCGACTCAAGTTAGACGGGCTATTTAATACACAAATACACAAATACTCTCATTTAAATTTGGAAAACAAACCCTATGCTGTCGAAAATACTGTTTGTGCACAAAACTGGCCTAACGAAACAGTCCAACACCACATGCAGTTTGAATGGTATCTGCGACCGGCGTTAGAACAGTTTATGCTGTCATATAAATTTGGAAAACTACTGTCTGTGCACAAAACTGGCCTAACGAACGAATCCAATACCACATGTCGTTCGAATGGTATCTGTGAACCGCGTTAGAACAGTTTATGCTGCAATAAAGATATCAGCCTGGCCTGGTACCATAACGCGGCGTCTGATCTGGATTCAAGTTGTTTGCAAATGTTAGCCAAGTCTTATTTTTCCTCCCTATAACGACTCCCTCCGAGCAACACACACACCTGTGTCTCCCATTGCATGGTTGTCGTTGTAGAGAGGGAGCACTGTAGCAGACTTATCAAAATAAAAAGGACCAGCTAAATGCACAGTTAAAGTTCCCTCTCTACAACGGCCGTCCCAACAACGGTTCCCCCCTTATAACGACGATTGCCGCTGTTCCCAAAACAACATAATTATGTCCAACCTTTTCACGGCTGCAATATAGTCTATTTAAAATTGTCGTCCTCTGTTTTTCTCAAAATTTACATATGAGCCATTTTGACAGAAAAAAACAATGATGAGTGGCAAACAGCTTGAATCCAGATCAGACGCCGCGTTACGCGGCGTCTGATTTGGAATCAAGCTGTTTGCAAATGTAAGCCGATTTCCCTCCCTCTAACGACTCCCTCTGAACAACGCACACAAGTGTTGTCTCCCATTGGATGTCGTTGTAGAGAGGGAGCACTGTACCTGTGATCTCTTGGAAATTGTGGTAACATCAGTTGGTTGATAAACCCAGTACGTATACAAACAGGCGAAAGTTCCCAGGGTAACGCTTTCAATCTATAGTGTGTGTGAAATTTGAAAGTTTAGAAATCAGTCAAACGTGTTCCAGTGGTAGTCCAAGTTTATATCGGAATAAAATAGATGTTACGTTCGCGTGATATTCTCGTACTTCCCCGTAAATACTGTAAAAGCCAATCAGAACCGCATTACTGTTTCCGGAAATTTCCGAAATACTTTTAGTTGCTTAGGGCAGTTTTAGTGAGCACAATTCGTCAAATTTTCCGAATTATGCGTGTAGCTTTTCAGGGCTCCAGATAAGAGAGAGTAAACTGAACAAATCAACATTTTTCATTCATTTCAGCACCTATGGTGTGACTAGTTATTAGAATATGTTAATGAGTAGTGACACCATAGGGTTTAATGCAGAGATAAATATTTAATTTTTTGAAATACCCCCCTTATCTGGAGCTCCGGCTTTTGTTGATATATTAACCCTTTTCCGCCGATCATTACTAGACTTATTTGCAAAAGGTTTGCATGCATTTCAGACGCCGCCAAACACGTTCTCTGATCTGGATCAAAACTGTTGAAACTTATCTGTAAGTTTATTTAAATTGAAAATGTTTAAACCTTAGTTAAATACTCTATGCGGACGAAGTTTTCAAAGCATACTATATTACGACGGGATAAGGGTCCAGGGCTGCCATAAATTGCTCATACATATCCTAAGATTTCCCAATTTTCAAGTGCGATTGTAGGAATCTTAGAATCTGCAATTAACCCTTTCGCTGCCAGGCTCTTTATATTATATAACACTAACATAATTATGTAAACAGTTTGAATCCAGGTCGGACGCCACGAAACGCAGATAAACAACTCTGAGAATTATTTCAAGAGGAGATTGGCAGTGTCTCATCCAGGTCTTCAATGTTTGCTATTTCATATGAATTGTTTAGCTGTATGGGCAGTGTCTTAAAATCATCCTTGTGTATTTATAATGAAATCTCCCAGCAAGCACATGTGGCGAGTTTATTGCAATATCCAGGGATAAATTGGTTAATGAATAGCGCATGATGTAAAACAGATAGTTTTTACACGAGAGTTCTACTATGTTTAATATTTCCTGGGTTTCTGGGGGGGGGGGGGGGGGGGGGGCGGGGCGGGGTTGCGAATGACGGTAAATAAATGAACTTCAGTTCTAAACACCCCTTCTATGATACTCGCTGGAGACAATATATATATGACTGGGTCTCATCGTTGATTTAACCCTTCAGTGCAAAGCTCGAGAACACTAGTACAGTGAACCCTCATGACGATGCTTATAAATTGGTACAATTTAGTGATCACAATGGAGAATTTTTAATGTACATGAATATTCAACATCCGAGAGAATATGACTAGAAACAAGCGTATTATTATTGTTCTGATTACAATCAAACGTGCATTAACCATTTCACTCCCAATGACGTCATGAAGCGCATTTGCCAACAATTTTGATCCTGATCAGAACTGTTTGCCTCTCGATTATTCTGGATGATTCTAGTGGAGTTAGTGCAAATCCCTACAAGAATGCAGTGCAGACTCTGATCTAACCGCTCCAGGGGCTGTCTGAACAGAGTCTACACTGTTTTTAAGGACATACGAGACCAAATGAAATCTCCGATGGATCTCTATGAAAATTTCAGCATAGGTTCTTCAAACATATCTAAGTACAATGGCAAAAAGAATTTTGTCTAATGGTATTTGAAATGTTTGATGTAGCCATTCTCGGCAAAGAGTCGGCATGCGTTATTGTGCCTTTCTAAAATGATTTAAAGTAATAATTGGCACAAACAAACATTAAAACAGTTAAAAAGTGATGCTCGCTGAAAGTATGATGCAAAGAGTATGGTTTGTTGCCCGATATATATGCATTTTCTAAATTGTTTTCGGCTCCAATTCAATGAAAACACTCACTCAATCAAAATCTGCCCGAAATAAATTGATGAAACTTCTCACAATATAAGCTATAGGTGTGAATAATAAGACAATGGTAAAAAAGCATAAGTTTTGAAAATATAGGCACTTTCATACATATAGCAATGGCCTAAATAAGCCGACGACTTTTTCTATGTGATCTCGGGTTCACGCTCATATTCAATTTGATTGAAGTTTTGGGTTATTAACTTAGCCTTATTGGATAAAGTATTTACCAAGATTCACGTTTTTTCATTTATCAAGTACACTTTCATGCATTTAACGTCTTTATTACGCGATTAATGGAGATTGTTTGAAACCGAAAGTATCTATGGGAGGTAACCGAAATGCACGATTTTGTTGAGTAACGATGCTTGATTTATCGTACTTCGTTAAAAGCCACTAGGTGTCTCACGAATTGCTGGTGTATGCCGTTAAACAGCGTCAATATACCCCAATAACAGAAGGGCTATGTTTTATTTGATGAATTTGTTTGTTTATTTTTGTTAACGTCTGTTTCTGCCATCTATGGGCTAATTGGACGCCCCAAAAAGAGAGGGGAGCGGATACAGAGAACCCGGGCGCGATGCCCTACTCTTATTATCGAAAGAGTTATCTGGTTCTTTTAGATGCCAAGTGTAAAGAACTCATACATCGGACCTCGGTTTATAAAGTCTCATCCGAAAGACTTGGTCCGGCGGGGGATCGAACTCACAACACCTGACGTCGTAAGCGGGTTATTTGATGAAAACTAATGTAAAACAATTCGGATTCTCAGAATCACGGTATCCATACTATTATCCCTTTCATGGTAAAATTTATCGTGAGGTTTTTATCCTTCACCGCCAAAGTATCGTCTGCTTCAATATTACTATCTGCAATGTCGTTTCAAAGTTAGATAAAAGGCAGTTTGTAACACGGCCTGGGCATTTTTATAATGAAACATAAAACTTATCTTTAATGCATAGATCTGCATCCGTTGAGAGATAAACGTCACACCGCCTTCCGTAACCCAAAAGTAGTAGAAGTCCTGGACATAGGCTTGGAACCGAGTTCTGGCAAACTTTCTCTATTAGAGTAAAGCTATGTCGCCCGGCGTGTGTACATGTGCTTCTTCAGTAGACTACCTAGCGAAAAACACGTCTTCGGTCGACCGTTCCTGTAATAGCTGAATCCGCTACACGCACGATATCCTCGTGCACGTACAGTAGTGACTCTCAGTCACTACATATCCAAGGGAAAGACATTTTCGCCTAATTCACTTCATTCAAAACATCGAAAATTATATGTGTATTAGGGGTGCGTTTTATTTACGTTAACATGATTATGCTTATGATTATGCCAGAATGTCAGCCAAATGTATGTTTAAATCGCGCAATTTCTTATATAAGAACATTTTCTATGTATAAAAACTAAGCGAAATCCATTGGCAGGTGCCTGAAACGTGCCCCCCCCCCCCTCCTTTCTTTAAGAACCATACATAAATGTGCCGATTCCTTATCGAGATGGTTGGAAAAATAAGCTTTTTGTTTACATACAAATCTTCGTGTCGGCTTCCGAGAGTTTCCGCAAGGTCGAATAAGAGTCACGAGCAGAATAAACGCAAACGAAACGCAAACGCATCGCAATAATACGCATAAATGGACAACCTTTAGACAATTCTGACCATTCATGTTAGTCTGAGTGGCAAACAGTTTGGTACGTGATCAGACGCCGGGTAACCAGTCGTCTGATCTGCTCCAAACTGTTTTCAATTGAAATAATGGTTTTAGCGTTAACGCGTTTATTGGGAAAGAATAACATTTTCTCCACTGTAAGCAAGGTAACATCGACTACATCGTCGTACACTTTCCTACTTGAGATAAGTATGGTTCCCGTGCAGCACGAGACCGCTGCGCTAACTTTACTGATATTTTATTCTCTCCCAATAAACGCATGTGTATACAAAACTATTATTTCCATTGCAAACAGATTGGAGCCAGGTCAGACGCCGGGTAACCCGGCGTTTGGTCAGGCTCCAACCTATTTGCTACTCATATTAAAAAATAATAGTTAAAACTTCTAAAAGTAAATTTCCACAGTTACGTGCATTGCGTTTGCGTTGATCTGGCTCCAAACTGTTTGCACTGCAAATAATAGTTTTAGCGTAAACGCGTTTATTGGGAAGGAATAACACATTCTCCACTGTAACAGGGTTGTCCAATATATCAGCAACGTTTCATTCATTCCAACTCTATGAGATATTTCCATCATGACACAAGCTACATGTATTTGGTATGCAGAACATTTGGCATGTTCAAACAGAGGGGTTTGATCTTTAGGAACTGCGCCTTAAAATCTATACCATCAAGCTAACATGTCCAATCAAACACAATAATCTTATCCCATGACTTGGCATAATTGATGCAATGTTTATTGCTTGTACATTATGATTTATGATTATAGACTGGACTTTGCACATGCACCATATCTTTCAGTTTATGTATTATATGCAGCCTTTTCTCTTTCTTATATGGAAATTTGGTGTGGAACTAGCTCATGTTTGACCGTTGACCAATTGCAACCAACACTTTCTGTAGAACAAGATAGTTTGAATTAGCATTTGAAATTCACATCGACATGAAATTTTATGTCATTAGCTTTTAACATGGGAGTGTTGTGGTCTCCGGTTATGGCTTGCATTTCATGCATGAACATTTGTGCACACTCTTCTTCATGTTAACATTGTATAATTTCTTAAATGCTGTTGAAGATTACACAGGGATCAATCTCAAATATGATATTAGCAGCATTATGTGTCCACATCAAATAGCTTTAGCAAACAGCTGAAACGTTCTGTCTTTATACAATTGTACCACAAGAAGCGTGTACTATCTTTGATTATGTATCACATCATATCGCTTTTAAAAAGTCTGTTGTCAGAATAGGTAGACTATACATCCGTCCCTATGTGTACAGAACAGAACTGTTACAACTTTTACACCAAACTCAGGAATGGAAATTCTTTAAAAAGATTCATGCGGAGTATTAAGGTTCATGTAATGTGTCTGTACGAGAAAAAAATACCCAAATTTGAAAAGTTGCAATACTCAATAACTATACCACATTGGCTAAAAATATTTTCACACAGCATAAATAAGTAGTCAATGAAAAGGAGCATGCCTAAATTTTCATTAATATAAGTGTACTTGTGATGTCAGAAGATCCAAAAGTAGCGAACTTGGAGTAAAAATAGCCTCTTCAGCAGAATATATCAAATCACTTAATGGCACGTATTTTCGGAAATCTGGTAGAATACATACAAAGAACCCATTACATACTGGGTACTCCTACACAGAATGTCTTACAAAAGTCAGAAAAAAACCCTGTAATTGGCCCTTAGAATACCCAATGCTTGATTCAAGGGCAGCCATTTGCATTTTACAAATTTGTAGAAGTTTGCTAACATTTAAAGTCCATTTACTCCAAATCTACAAAACCGATTGACAATTGTTATATACGTGCGGACAGAGAAAAGAACAAGCAATATGATTGATGGAATGTCACTCACCCGAATCACTGCAGTTAGACAATATATCCGTTCAATTATATCAAGGTCACCGAAATATGTCATTTGTCGACTTTTCCGATTAATCCGCATTTTCTCATTTTTTAATATCCATATTTTCAACTTTTATTTCAGTACACTATTGTTGTTTGATACATAAACAATAAAATAAGTGCATTGCGCATTACTTTCGATCATAAATTTCTCCGTATGTCACGATTCTTTAGCGGATTACTTGTCGGAAAGTAATTTCGTCCCTGTACAGCTGACCTTTGTTTCAGGAAAATCAACAGTTTGTCCCTTTAAATCACCTTTTTACACCCATTCAAGTATTCCACATCTTTCCGGCTATTGTAATGTTGATTAATATTTCACTTTGCATTGCGATCTCTATTATATAAAGCTTACATTGTTGTGAAACTATTCAAGCCTTTGGCAGGTACAGGGGTAAATGTTCATGTACAGTGGAGAATGTGTTATTCTTTCCCAATAAACGCGCTTACGCTAAAACTATTATTTGCAGTTCAAACAGTTTGGAGCCAGATCAGACGCCGGGTAACCCGGCGTCTGATCAGGCTCCAAACTGTTTGCCACCACAATAAACATGAAAGATCAGAATTGTCCAAAAGTTGTTATTTTCTACGTTTTAGTGCTTTGCGTTTGCGTACGTTTGCTTTTAAACGGGAAAGAATAACAGAATCGCCACTGTATATACTATTGCACGAGTTGTACAAGGCTTTCTATGGTGTCCTAGTAGGGACACAACCGACGATTTCGTTGGGCAGAGACACACAATTCCTTTTTGTCCTTACTACTTTTTTCACGTATATTCTGCTTCTGCATTTCACACATACACTCACATTAAAATACTGTAATAGTTCATGAGTATAATTATGCAACTACCACCCTGATAGCCTTACTTCAGTAGTTGTAAGAATTTAAAAACAATCATAAGGGCACAGATATTTGAAAATTTAGTCAGAAACAATCATATATTAATTTATCTGATGCTCAATTTGGTTTTCGTTCTAGGGGATCCTGCGTTTTACAGTTAATTGAATACATAGAGGATTAGTCACATTACATTGAGGGTGATAGAATTTGGGAAAATATATTGTATATTTAGATTTTGTCAAAGCTTTTGAGAGCATTGTACATTAACGTTTTCTCGCAAAGTATCAGTATTTGGTATCAGAGGGCCCGTTTTGTCATGGAAACGTGACTTTTTTACTGGACGTAGGCAATATGTATCTGTGAAAGGACCCTGGTCTGTTTCGTGGGAAGACATTTTAAGTGGAGTACCCCAGGGAAGCGTCCTGGGACCCATATTATTCATATGTTTATAATAGATGACCCCTACCCCTGAAGTTATACGTAGTATTGTGAAATTATTAGCTTATGGTACCAAACTATACAACAAAGACATTAAGATTGATATTATCCAGCACGACTTAGATGCCTTACATATAGTCAAAGTGGCTGTTGCGTTTTAATGTGAAAAATTACAGAACCATACACTTTGGAAGAGACAACCAATATTATCAGTATACTTTGAACTTTGCGGACATTGAGTATGCTAGTGAAAAGGGGGATTATGGGGTAATATTAGGATTAAAAAGTAAGTAGACATATAGCTGAAAAAGATAACAAATCCAACAGTGTATTATCCTTAATAATCAGAATGTATGATTACATTTCGAAAAGCTATTTCGTATTTTTGTACAAAGCACTCGTCAGGTCAATATGGAAACACTATTATCATGTATTGTGGTATATATTCTTAAAAGAAGTGTTTAAAAATTATGTAAGCCTACCAATAAGCGTCTCCTGGATTGTCAACCTTACATGTACCGAAAGATTGGTTTTCAAAAATTGCTTGGTCATCGACGAAGCCGTGGTGATATGATACAATGTTGAAAATTATTTTAAGAAATGGAGGATATACATATAGAAAGATTTTACCTTAAAAATATTTTTCGAATTAAAAAAACATCATTAAGTTTACAACACTTTTCACAGAGAATTATAAACAACCGGATCTCACTTCAGTTTATATAGAATTAAAAATAATAAATTTTGTTGATACATTTATATGCCGGATGAATTATTTTTGTAATCGAAGCTTCAATGTCATAGTCATGTGTTTGTGCACTTCATTGGATTAGAATCAAATATTGCATACTGTTTAATGAATAATTCAGTTGAGAGGGGTCGAAATGGAATATTCTTAATAATTAGAATGACCACACAGCATCTGGAAACAAACATCTACTTGATGGGCATTTAAAATGATGTTTAAAAAAGCACTAGTAACCACTGTTCCCTCCATTTTACGGATACATTGCAGAATACGTCCCCTCATTGATTTTACGTAACGTTTCAAATACGTTGGCATTCCAACCAAAATGCACTAGGAGGTCATTATGGTATAAATTTGATGATTTGACCCGACCTTGTTATCAAATACATCCGATATGTGTTCTATGGGGCTCATGTCCGAGGATAAAACAGGCCAAGGCAGAACGTTAATGTATTTTAGCAAGAAAGTGTGTGGTGATACGCGCCGTGTGATGCTTTATACATGTATTGTCAAGCTGAAAATGCCAGGCCCTTCCTTTCTTTTGCATGAATCGAATCACTTTGCTATTTAAAACATTGATGTAACGCTGAGCATTGGCATTTTATTGAATAATAACCAAGTCAATTTCCAGAGTTCTAATTTTCCCAAACCAACCCATAGCGCTGCCACTACCCATTATTTCTCTCTCAAACATATCGTTCTCCACGGTCACTCCTCCTTTTTGCGCATTGAGGCGAGCGGACCGTGGCGAGATTCTCTTGCCTTCGCGGTAATGATTGTAGCGCTGTTTACAGTGAAACACCTGTATCTGCGCACGTGCAAAGTAAGGAACACGTTGGCAAGCTTAGACGCATAAAGAGACCTGGGATTTGAATAGCAATTGTGTAATCGTTATACGCAATGAAGTCATTATAATCATGTATGTACCTTGCAACATGCGTTAAAACACAGTTATAGAAGAATTCTAGGAAGCGGTTGGGGTTATAAAGAAGCAGATCCTCACGCGAGAGCCCAACAACGATTCTCAATGTATTCTCAAGGTATAATTCAGTTAAAAAAGGATGAAAAAATAATACAGCCTGCATATTTATACATGTAATAATGTTTAACAGAGGCTCGTGTTGCCCACCATACTTTGGAAAAAATAAGTAGTCCCCCATTGCAAAATAGTGTTGTCCTTGAAAATTGTCAAATATTCCATGACTTCTTCTGTTGTTATTTGAGTGGATTTCGTCAGGATTTTGGTCCTACTACCTCATGTAAAGCATATTCTTCAATATAGAGGAAGGATTTGTTGAATTTCAGTACAGAAAATTTGCTGCACATTTTGGTGCAAATCCAAACATATTGTTCAAAATCAAGATACACAGTTTTCCTTTCAAATTGTAAGCTATCTCATAAGCTTGTTCATTTCAATACGAACATTTTGATATGAAATTATGCAACATTGCTCCATAAATGACCAAAATATCACCTTTCAAAAATGCACCAAAAAACACTTTACAAGAACCTTAAGGGTCATACTCTCAAATGGTTACATGTATTGACTTTGGAGAAGAGACAAGACTTTTCGTGTAAAGTATATTTCTTAACATTGCTTAAATCTGATTTTATTGAAAGGAGTCCACACTGCCTTCATCTTTGATAACGATTTTGATTTGCTTATTTGATTGGTCAAGCACGATATATAAGAACGGTTGTCTTACGTAAAAGAAAACACACTATCCATACTGGATCTGATATTTCTCCATATTGTTTTCATCAGGCTCATGGTCATTCATCTTTTTCATACCTTAACTTATTCAACAAGTATAGTAGACGCTCTTCAAGCAAATCCTTTCTTTATTAACAGTGAATGTCTGGTGTACATATACCAAACTTAATGAAGATGTTGTTTGTGCAAAAATTCAAGCTGTCCAAGATGAAACATTAAAGGATCAAGTTTGTTGACTTTTACCTACTATACAGACACATATCTAAAACATAAGCAAGTGTATTTCTGTTTCATGCAAACGACGCTTAATTCATATTTATTGGTGTAAAATGGCCCCTTTCTCTGTTGTGAAAATCAGTTTAACCAGTGTCATGATACTATAATGTATGAGCCACCAAACCCCATCAGTAATTCCTGCAAGAAATAATCAGTAATTTAGGTGTTGGATACATTCATTAATTGTTTTCAAATTCCACCACCAACTCTGTTACTTCGAAATTTTGATTTTCTTCGAAACATATAAGAAACACTGGTTTGTCGTCCGATTACTCGTCTGAAATTTGAACGATATTAATCAATTTATCAGATGCTCCCTTGTTCACATGATTACTTACACGCTCATGCAGTAGTAAGATAAATGGTATCCATGAATGATATAGTCACTATTACTATGGACATGAGTCATAATGGGCATCAACTCTGTAGGCACATTGTTTGATTTAAATATAATAATGACTATTGGGATATGCTAGACTGTATTAAATTTTGGTCACATTTATAACATGTGGCGGAATGCAGATACATGTACGTGCGTCTTGTCTTACATATACGTGTACTTTTTCTGGTAATAAGTTACAAAGTGGTTATATGATCTTCAGAATTAGCATGCTGTTTGTTGTTGGGACAGGGATTAAATGTTATGTTAGATAATTAAGGAATTATGTTTGTTTTCTAAATGTAATTATATTTAAATCGAGAAAAAGGAAACATATTCAAGACTTTACAGTTTACTTGAAAGGTAGAATATTGTATGGTAAAGTAATTGCAGTGTCAGATAAAGTAGTATAGTTTGGGCAATCATTGTTCAGCTAAATGAAATTGTTAATGTGAGAAAACAGCACCTACATTCAGCATAAGCAGTCACATAACAACAGACAAAAAGCTTTGATCAGCTACGGAGTAAAACTATATACATGTATGTTGCTTTTCTAAGTTACAAAAGTAATTTGTGTTTTTTTCACCTTCTTCTATCCATTTAGATCGTGATCTAATAAAAGCACCCCTAAGATTTTTATTTCTTATGTTTGTAAGTTCATTTTTTAATAAAAGTAATTGATCTTTGTTATTTTCTGTAAGACATGACTCTAAAAGTTGAATTTCAGCTAATAAAGTTTGTTCCCTATTTCTTTTCTCTTTTGCTTTATAACTTGAATATGATATTGTTTTCCCTCGAATTTCCATTAAAAGTGTTTCTATAAATAATTGATCATGAATAACAAACTGTATATCTGACCTATCCATTAATAATACACTACCTAGATCATAAACAAGAACAGTGCATTGTAATATTATTTCATCTATTTTACTATTTATACAATTTACATATTCAATATCATTTAACAGATCATTATTAAATTTACACAGCCCTTTTCCATGTTTAGTGTTTACAAAACACATTTCTAAAAATATAATAGAATGATCAGATTTATAACTAACATCAATATCACATTTTCTTAAAAAATTAATCATGTTATCGGTCATTAAAAAGAAATCAAGCCTACCTTGTTGTAAGGGGGTTAATCTTCTCCATGTATATTTTTGGATATTTCCATGCAATTCTCTGAAGGGGTCTATAAGTCCTCGTTCAGAAATAAGGGCTAATAGCTTGGTTCGGGCTTTAGTATTATGATTTGCTCTTTTATAAGTTTTATAGTCAATTTCAGGATCGAGTACAAGGTTAAAGTCACCACAGACAATGTACCTATCTTTCGTATTCTGGAGAATCGTTGTTTGGAGCATATTTGATAAGCAGGACAAAAGCAACATCGTTATATACAAGTTCAATTACAATAAAGTTTCCATTATCATCTTTTTTCACATTTATCACTTTAATATCTAAGTTCTTTCGAAATAAAATAGCAACACCTTTTGCATTTGATTTTCCATGACTAAAAAAACAGTCGCCATTCCATTCAGAGTAGATTGTCTTTTCAGATTCTTTTACAAAATGAGTCTCTTGTAAACACAGAATATCAACTTTTTTATTCTTTAATAAATCAAAAATATCATTACGTTTTTTAGCATCTTTCAGACCACGGCAATTGTATGAGTAAATATTAAGCTTATCCGTAGTTATGACAGGAAAAATTTAAAAAATGTCATCTGCTTATTTCATAAAAACTACATTCAGACATATCAACAAGAATAGTATGAAAATATGTTATAAATAACTTTTCCTCATGAATAACAAAAAAGTAACTTTCGACATAAACAAATAGAAAAAAAAAGATTTAGAAAGTTTTAGCTAATCTACACAATTTCATTTCAAGTATCCAATGTATCTTTATGAATGATTTATTAAAACATTGAACACATCAGAAATATTTTATTCGTATGTTCACAACATACACAACAAAGCAACCATGACTTTTTGTCAGGAACTTACAAAAGCAACACACAACAACAACAACACCCCCCCCCCAAAGAAAACAACAAAAAAACAAACAAACAAACCCAACAACATGCAACGTGATAATGAGTCGAGCTTATTTCATTGAATATATGAAGATATTATCATACACGGGAAACGTAATTATATTTTAACGTTGGTAGATATACTATATGAACGATATCTTTATGTTTAAATTGTTCAATGCTGAGTAACTATCTTCCGGTTACGTTTTTGTATTCTTATATTTGTCATAATGTTATTATTTGTTTTGGAAGCAATAGTAAGATAACAGGTTGTTTGGAACCTGATTATGACTCATGTTTAGTGTGGCATGAACTAGATCCAAACTATCCATAAAACTATTTAATACATGTCAACGTTTGTTCCTTCTGCGCTGAGTAGCGGTCTGTTAGAAATATTAATGTTGATGAATCAGGTAATTGGTAAACAAACAAACAGGCACAAGAAAAAACCGACAAAACCCCACAAGAAACAATTAATAGTTTGGATCCACATCAGACGCAATTTCGTTGCATCTGGCCTTGATCACGACCATCCGTTAAGGTTATTAATATTGACCCACATGTTAAATGTAATTCAACAACTCTATATATCTCTATTATAACAACAGTTTACACAACAAACGCATTTGGTGTCGATGACAGCTGATTTTGTTGCCTATCCAAAAGAATTTATGGTCAAGGAGCATCAATGTCCACAGAAATTGCCGTCACGGTCGAAACTTTTCAAGTTAAAGACATCTCCTGACGACCTTTCGATCATAATACCTTGTCAGACAATTTCCTTGCAAAAAGCATGGGTCTTATGGACATGTTGGTAGCAAAGAACCATTGAAGCTTCTAAAAGGCCGATAAAGCGGTGGTGTATCAATTTATCTTAAAGACATTACATGACCAAGCTTGGGTGGTAACACCTAGTCTGAAAAAGGTAGAATTAAATCATGAATAGCATGCTTTTACTGTTCCATTACCTTACAGATGTCTAGGCAAAGAATCAGTCAGCCGTTTCATGTGAGGCCCGTACCTATAATAGGATAGTTGGGTTTGTAAAACTCATTGAAAACCCCATTGAGTGTGAGCATGTGAGGGCCTCTATACAAATTAATATATAAGGGGTACATTTGAATTGATATGTAAGTAGTTCATTTATATAAAATACTGTTTATACTTACAGGTAGTACAATTATGAATATATATGTGTAGCTGATATTATACAACTAATATGTGTACAATTAAGATACACACGATATAGTTTCTTGTGTAAATTACATGTTGATCTATATCACGTATTCTTAGTAACATTAATATATACTCGTATGTATGTTTAATTGGTATTATACAGTGATAGGTGTACAATTAAGATACAAGCTAAACAATATTTCTTGTGTTAATTTACATGTAGATCTATATCAAACTAGGTATCTTATGACACTAATCTCGTATCGTAAAGGTATCTACAGTTAACCACAAAACAAACTGTTGTACGCATGCAGATTTAGTTAAACTATATCTATTTTAATGGTATGTGAGAAATTAATTTGGATATCCACACTCAAAGATTGTGGATCCGCACATGCCTTGTTCAAATTGTGAACATTCTGATCAGTGTGCTTCTTGTTGCACTAGCGGACCAGGATATTCACTGTTTGATAACGAAACATGTTGGTTCTATTGATGTGTACATAAGTTATTAACTGTCGTTATTCCAATGAGTATGCAGCCTATTAGATGAACTGTTCGGGATCTACACTATTTGTTACTGAGCACGAGCAGTTAAGTGTTCTTACTATGTTAGTAAAATATCTATATACACATACATTTATGCGAAATTCCATACATATATCCTTAGCAAATCGTGAAAATTCCAACCGGTCTGCTGCTTGTTGCAAAGACTGATCGGGATCTAAACTATTTGATTACTTGGCAGTCGAATATTTCTTATGTATATATGTTGATTACTGAGAAGTTTAAGATTTCTTATGTATATATGTTGTTAATCTACTTACTCTTTACATGCAATAGAAACTGTGTAGACCCCATTCGGTCCATTCTTTGGGAATGGTCCGCTAGGGATTTACATAGTTATATAATCATAGGTCATAACACAAGAATATAATAAAGATTAACATAATAATCATCTAACCGCCTACCTGATAAAAGCAAACGTTATTCCAATATCGAGTTAACTATCCAAAAGAATCACTAACTCACAAATATAACTGTGATCAAACAGCAATATCATAATTGCTCCTCGTGTAACTAACTGACAGGGTTGGCCGGGAGATGTGGGTCAGCCGCGTGTGTGCACGGGCTGCCCGTGATCTCTCCGGGCAAAGCTGACAGGCTAGAGAATATGTACAAACAAAAACGAAATACATACGATTGATTTTATCACATTGACGATTTGAAACGAAAAACACAAAAAAATTATCTGACTATATATTTCTGTATCTCATGTGTTTATGTTCTTCTCATTAACATAACCGCCCAGTTTAGGGCTATGATCTGTAAAGATTAGCCGAAATAAAGATTTTGAGTTGAGTTGAGTTGAGTTATAGAAAACTTGAGATTGCTGACATTGGCTGAGCGCACGCTTCCCATGCTTCACAGTAAAATTTGACACCTAGTGAGAACAATGGAGGGGGAATCAATGAATGGACTGGCTTAATGTCTTTAAATCGGGTATCATGTGGATACAATTATGTAAAACTTTGTTTGAATTTGATAATGATGTATATATATGCAGTTCATATATAAAACCACGTTATTCACGGGTTTTATTACCAGACGATGTTGATATGTTTGAACAGATTGAATCTGATGTTGAAAAATATAAATTAGTGGTAAAAGTTCTCATTACAGGAGATTTAAACAGTAGAACTTCGAATGAACCTGATTTTTTAATCTTTTACACTTATTTAGACAATAATAATACAGAGTTAGAATTAAATGCTCATATTATGCAAAGAGATAGTAAAGACAAAATATTAGATGATCATGGCAAGCGTCTGCTACAACTGTGTAAATCAACTAATATATTAATTGCTAATGGACGATTATGCAATGAAAAAAATACCGGTGAATACACGTTTATTAATTCTAACGGTTGTAATGGTGTAGACTACTTATTGTTAAATCACAGAGACTTCAGTATCATCAAACATTTTGAAATCCAATCACTGATTTTCTGATCATTGCGCAATACTGTTTACTATAGAGTGTAAGAATCCAAAGATTGAATCACGTGACACTACTGTCGACAATGAACAATACATAACGTAGGACGTTTCTCAGGTAGGGGCGTTACGCGAGTTACTACTGGTAGGTAGGACATACGATTTTTTTTAAGTTACCATGGTTACGAAAGTAGTGTTGCCAAATTATTGATCTGTGTCACGCTACGTACGGTTTAGGGACAATAACTTTTGTTTTAATGGGTCGGTCACGATCATTTTTGGTGAACTAGTTGCTTATGAGATGGGAATACGAAAAATTGTATTTTGGATTGGTAGGTCAAAGTTCACGTGATATGTTACTAAAAAAGATATTGGCTTCACTTTGGTTTCAGGACAATTACTTCTGTTCTGATGAGCAGAACTCAATCAAATTTGGTGAACTGGTTACTCACGGTAATGGGGTGCTTGAGATGTCACTTGGGTTGGTAGGTCGACCGTCACGCGACCTGTTACTAAAAATAGATTTTAAGCTGTGACCGTTTTGCATCTAGATACGAGCAAATAAGACAATCTTTTAAGGCCTTTTTCTGGCTCTGCGGGGAGTCAGTTTGAGTGTTAATTGTGGTAGCTGTCAATTGGAGTGTTTATTGTGGTAGAGTCCCCACGTGCTGGACTCGATACGCAGTTGTTTTATCATAATAGACATTGTAGTCTTCGGCGGATTCGGATAGTGGACAGTGAACAAACGGATTATAGACGGGGGCCATCTCAAAGTTGTTGTGACAAACATTTCTTGCAAAGCCAATATAAGTCCAATGAAAACTAGATATTTGTTTTCATTGAAAAGCGGATGAACCTCCTCAACGCCCACCCGTACACTATCAGCAACCGACACAAACACACAGAACTGTGAAATAACTTGTCCATGGGACTTTCTCTAATCAAGCTCTTTTCATATATGGGAAATTTGTTTTCAATGGCATCACAAGAACTGTCATGAAATACCCTGTAAACAGGACATGGACCTTTTACCTACGCCGAAAACTGTGGTAACTGAACACATAGCTACCAAAAGTTCAGTAAAGAAATCGTTTGACGTCTTTAGATATCAATTGCGAGTTGACTACCTGGTATGAAATACAGTGGAGAAAAATTCTTCCGTTTAAACGCAAACGCCTTGAAATGAATTATAAAAAATAACAACCTTTTGACAATTCTGACTAACAAGTTTCGATCTGAGTACAAATATTTTGGAGCCTGATCAGACGTCAAGAAGGGCTCCAAACTGTTTGCAATAGAAATAATAGTTTTAGTGTAAACGCGTTTATTTGGAAAGAATACGTTATTTCTACTGTGCTCTGCATGCTTCACACGATGCACACACTGCTAACCTAAGCCGCAAACAGTGGCAACTGAACTCACTGCTGCTCTGGAATACAGTGGAGAAAACGTTATTCTTCCGTTTAAACACAAACGAAATGCAAACGCATTGTAATGAGGTATAGAAAATTACAACTTTTTGACAACTCTGACTACAAGTTTTAAACCGATTGCAAATAGTTTAAAGCCATATCAGACGCCCCGTTATCCTGCGTCTGATCTGGCTTCAAACTGTTTGCAATGGAAATAATAGTTTTAGCGTAAACGCGTTTATCGGGAAAGAAAAGGTTTTCTCTACTGGTGGCGGCAGAAGTCCAGTTTCTATAGTATACATTGGACTAAGGTACCAGGGGTCGTGAGTTCGATCCCTCGCCTGACCAGCGGTCTGACTAGGGGATTTATTTCTGAATCCCCGATGATGTACAGGAATGTTCTTGAGCAATACATGCACCGCGAATTGCTCCTCTCCACCCAGGGTTTGACATTTGTACCTGTGAAGGATCTGAGCCGGTACTGCGGCAGCATTTGTAAGCAGTGCTCAATATTGTAGGCAATATGGCTCAATGATCAGGGGCGGCTGAACGGTCATTCGGACTGAATGTAGACTATAGTTGGTATATCTTTTTATCATCACCACAACTACACATTCACACACACGCACAAATACGCCAATGATTTATTCCCCATTTGTATTCTAATCGCATCAGAAGATATATTTGTGCTGAGAAACAAACATTTCCTTTCCCTTGGCCTCATAGGCAAAACAGAACCGTCGCTCATTGTAAGCACGTGTTCACGTTTTAAGGGAAACTGTGACAAATAAGGCCGCAAAGCTACAACGTTAGGTAAGTGCTTCATGAATATATATATGCGCATTGTATGTGAATTTCCTTTTTCAAGTTATCAACAATTTTTCATTTTTATTAATTTTATAAAGAGTCACTTACTTGAAAGTGCGTCTCCTTCCATTTTGGTGAACTGCGGTTGTACATGTAGTAAAGCGCACGGAAATCACGTGCAATATTTTATGGTGTTTGCTTACGAGTATCTACCTGTAGGCGGCACAGGGGTACATGTAGTAACGATGTTGCAGGTTGAAATATATATGAGCTGTTCAACGCTAATTGCAACGGAGATGACTATGCATAAACCAATAGTTGACACAGAGTTATATTAAATTCAACCACCTTAACCCATTACCCCATATCCTGATTCTATTTTTGAAAACAGGTGACCACTTAAAGCAGGTTGAAAGTAAAGCAGAATGTGCATAAGGCACATTCTGCTTTATTTTCAGCCTGCTCTAAGCTACCTTCTGTTAGAATATAGGAAATATTTCTTTTAATATATATATTCATGGCTGCATAAATTGGGAGTATTTTCTTGGGTAAAGAAATATATTAAAGGTGTAATAAGGCGTTTTTCTAGGGCAATGGGTTAAGAACAGATACCAGGTTAATTTTTAGCGTGTTCAGCTAACACTGTTTGCTATGTATGTTAGCAGTTTGTTCCCCTTGTGCAGCGTGCAGAGTAAAGTAGAGAACACGTTTTCTTTCCAAATAACCGCGTTAACGCTTTAACTATTATTTTCATTGCAAACAGATTGGAGCCAGATCAGATGCCGGGTAACCTACCGTTTGATCAGGCTACAAACTGTTTGCAATCAGATTAAAACTTTTGTTCAGAGTCAAGAAATAGTCATTTTCAATATTTAATTGCAATGCGTTTGCGTTTTAACGGAAGGATAACGTTTTCTCCACTGTATTTCAGACCGGTAGGACATTCGCAATCGATGGCCAACAACGGCCATCGCTTTCTTTGCTGAACTCATGGCAGATCTATGTTTTAAACAATACATTCCTGTTTGCAAAGACCAACCGTGAAAACAGACAAACATGGCCCTAACAGATTCAATACCATTGTAAATGGTCTGATCGGAGAGTATATTTGTGGTCTTTGCATATGACTTCCCTTTCTGAATTTTTGTGTCAAAGTAAAGCAGTGCTAAATTTTGTATTTCCACGTACGGCGTACAATAGCTGGCCTAGTGGCTTGTTCCTGCTATTAATATGACATTTCTTTTGTTTATATTGACTACAACCTCTTAATACGTTCTCAGAGTTCGGCAGAGGAAAATATAGTTTTTATGAAGATTTACGAACTTAATGTAGATGTAAATCGGTAAATGTAAGTTTAAAAAAAACTCAAATTTCAAAATAATCAACAACATTGTAATACGTAAGATTGTCCTTTTTCTACATTTCTTATTTGTGGGTTTTTTTTTTCGTTTATTCTATACTCTACTGGTTTCGTTACTATGTTACTAAGTGGGTAATTTCTTAGATGATATCGTCAAAGTATATCGGTGCGTGACTAAGGGTGTTTGTTGGGAGGGGGCTGTAGGTGTGCGCGTATGTGTGTGCATTGCTGTGTGTGCGTGTAGTGTGTGGCACATGTGTGTATGTGTGTAATTTCTACCAATCACGTACGCTAATTATCTAACGGTAGTCTTACAGTGGAGAATATGTTATTCTTTCCCGTTTAAACGCAAACGTACGCAAACGCAAAGCACTAAAACGTAGAAAAGAACAACTTTTAGACAATTCTGATATTTCATGTTTACATGTATCATGGTGGCAAACAGTTTGGAGCCTGATCAGACGCCGGGTTACCCGGCGTCTGATCTGGCTCCAAACTGTTTGCACTGCAAATAATAGTTTTAGCGTAAACGCGTTTATTGGGAAAGAATAACACATTCTCCACTGTATAACATACATACCATACACTATTTAACCCATCAGGTTATTGGGCCTCCGTGGCCTAGTGGTATAGTCACCTGTGACTTACATCACTAAGCTCCTCACCGCTGTGAGTTCGAATCCCAGTAGGGTCGTTCGAATTTTTCATGTGGGAAAGGCTTCCAGCTGGCTTGCGGAAGGTCGGTGGTTCGACCCAGTTGCCGATTTGTGCATGAAACAGTGCATAAAGGACTTCTGGGGTCTTCCTCCACCTATACTTAGCTGGACGTCGCGATATGACTGAAATACTGTTGAAAGCGACTTAAAATCAAAAAACAAAAACAAACCTATCAGGTTAGCTGTAGCTCTTATTAGCATTACATCTTTTTTAGCTTATGAAATTGAGATATACGGGTCGAACAGTTTGGATCCTAATTAGACACCGCATTTTGCTGCGTCTGATCTGGACCCTTACTGTTTGCAAATTCTCAGAGTAAAGTCGCAACTACCAGGCGAAGTGTTTACTTTTCACGGCCATTTTCCCCCGCCTGCTTGCAGTGGAGAATCTGTTATTCTTTCCCGTTTAAACGCAAACGTACGCAAACGCAAAGCACTAAAACGTAGAAAAGAACAACTTTTGGACAATTCTGATAATTCTTGTTTATCTTGGTGGCAAACAGTTTGGAGCCTGATCAGACGCCGGGTTACCCGGCGTCTGATCTGGCTCCAAACTGTTTGCACTGCAAATAATAGTTTTAGCGTAAACGCGTTTATTGGGAAAGAATAACAGATTCTCCTCTTCCCCGCCTGCTTAACCCTTTGACCGTAAAATGTCTTCTGTCCTAAAACTGCCGCCTGTGCTCCGATTGAATAAGCAGTATGATCTACGATTCTACAAAAACATGTAATGTGGATCCAGATCAGACGTCGAGTAACGCGGTGCATGATTTTCCGGGATCAGAACAAATTGCAAAGTCAGTTTTAGTCTGTTTTGGTCGCCTATGGCGCCTTAATGGTTACACCTATAGAGTCTACTGTAAGTCTATTAATTTATTCATAAGATAGCCAAGGTAACGGTACGCGTTATCGTTAAAGATGTACCTGCTATTTAAAGGCATGACACGGAATGACTCGGCTTTCTTCCGTATATTGACTGATCTTGCAGGAATATTGAAATACCCTTATTAACCCTTTACCCAATAGCCAGATTTTACTTTTGAAGACAGGTAACCACTAAAAGCAGATTGAAAGTAAAGCAGAATGCGCCTCAAACTGCTTTAAGCTACCACTTGCTAGAATAGATAAAATACTTCTTATGAGTCATATTCAATACTGTATAGATTTGAACTCATTTCTTCAGCGGAGGAATAAATTGAATGCGCTAAAAGGCGCGTCTATTGGGTAAAGGGTTAAATATTCATTCGCTTTCACTCCACAGAAACGGGTAAACTGGCATCTGATCAGACGCAAAACGTTTTGCCACTAGAATAAAACTAAATCTTCAGAATTGTCAATAATCTTTGATTTTCTACATTCTATTGCACTTGGTTTGCGATTGTTTTGTTTAAGTTTGTTTAACAAGTCCTATATTTGTATCACTTTATTTTTATCTGTAAAACTTTCGAAGACATCCATAAGAAATATATTAAAACATATTTGTATGCAAGACCAAGCTTTGTAAAATTTTGTCAATTACTTCAAAGCCAAAATAATCAGGAACTGATCAACCTTGCTCTTTACATTAAATATGCTTTTAACAGGAGAAATAGTTTAGTTAACTCTACTACGTAGGTCATCTCAAACTACACATCTTGAACAGTGTATTTAATTACTAAATTGCTATACAAGTGTAGTGAAATATTTGTATGAAGTCTGGTGTTATTGTGTATGCATATGAAATGATAGAAACGTGACCTATATGTAGTATAAATGTTTTGTATGATATTGATAACGATGTACTATGTACAAGTTGAAATAAAATATCTACATGTATCGTTCTATCATTATATGGGCAGTCATGTACAGTGGAGAAAACGTTATTCTTTCCCGTTTAAACGCAAACGTACGCAAACGCAAAGCACTAAAACGTAGAAAAGTGCAACTTTTGGACAATTCTGATAATTCATGTTTATCCTGGTGACAAACAGTTAGGAGCCTGATCAGACGCCGGGTTACCCGGCGTCTGATCTGGCTCCAAACTGTTTGCACTGCCAATAATAGTTTTAGCGTAAACGCGTTTATTGGGAAAGAATAACACATTCTCCACTGCATGTACATGTATAGTCAGACGAAATTCCCATTCAGGCAAAAGCAGAACATCGGGGTAGGAAATAAGATCTATCCTCTTCTCGTCATTGATATTTCATAATACTGTTGTATACAGTGGAGAAAACGTTATTCTTTCCAAATTAACGTGTTTACGCTAAAAACTATTATGTTCATTACAACCAGTTTGGAGCCAGATCAGACGCCGGGTAACCCGGCGCCTGATCAGGCTCCAAACTGTTTGCCACTCAGACAAAAACTATTGTGAGAAATGTCTGAAAATTGTTTTTTTCTACATTTAAGTGATTTGCGTTTGCGTTTATTTTCGTTTAGATAAGTTTAAACGGGAAAAAATAACGTAGTATCCACTGTACGTAAAAAAGCGTACAGTGGAGAATCTGTTATTCTTTCCTGTTTAAACGAAACGAAACGCAAACGCAAAACACTAAAACGTTGACCAAGTACACTTTTTGACAATTTTGATAACTATTTTTTGTCTTGGTGGCAAACAGTTTGGAACCTGATCAGGCGCCGGTTTACCCGGCGTCTGATCTGTCTCCAAACTGTTTGTAATAGAAATAATGGTTTTAGCGTAAACGCGTTTATTGGGAAAGAATAACGTTTTCTCCATTGTACATGGATGACTACGTTTTAACTTTGAAATATGGGTATGTGCGAGCTAACGCGAGTTCGTAAAATCGATTTTAACTGTACATGCTCAGTCGAACCCCGATATCTCGAACACGCCTAATTCGAACTAACCCGTATATCTTCAACTCAAGTTCACTTAAGTCGAACATACAGGTACATGTATAGTTAAGAGTTGAGTGGCAACGTGCGACATAAACGAGTTTAGGATTTAGAGGTCTGGCATTAGTTTGCCCGTGTACATGTATGCTAGAATAATTATGTCTATTGCAAACAATTTAGAGCTATATCAGACACCGGGAACCTCTGAAATGATTTCACTCAGATTACGATGAATCGTTAGAAAAAAAATTATGTATCGTTACATAATATTTACGTTTAAACGCAAGGAGTAACGGTTGCTCCCATTTTCGCCTATGGGATAGTAGGGAGTTGCCTCATAATGACTATTTCTATCGCATATAGCACGTGACTTCGATTTTAGCCCTGCTTATCCACAAGCGATACATAAAGCGGGTAACTAATGTCTACCCCTCTGGTAAGAACATTTACACAGGGACTCGACAAGCCCGTACCTACATGAGATTTTCTGACCACTGGGGGAGACATTCCTATCCTACATAAACACTCATGATGGACTCATATAGTCTCCCCTGTATGCAGTTATAAGTCCGATAACTCAACGGTTGTTGTACACCTTTCAATAATACTATTTGCAACAATTTTGATAAAGATACGGCAAATGCGATTCAATAAAATTACATTGTTTTGAAATTTCTATTGGTTTATTTTCACCCGCTGTCCGAGCTGGATCCAAATTGTTTGTAATGGAAAATATTGTTTTAACATAAACGCGCTTATTTAGAAATACAGTCTTAACTCGATACTTCGAACTCGCGTTAGATCGAATATACCTTTATTTCAAAGTTAAAACGTGGCTTAGCCACGTTTTAACTTTGAAATACGGGTATGTTCGATTTAAGCGAGATCGCCTTATCGAGATTCAACTCACAAAATACTTGTAGGATCGATTTAAGTGAGTTCGAAGTATCGAGTTTCGACTGTAATCGGCTAGAGCGTCTTCTCAGCTGTAGATGTGAACGATTCTATATGGCATGTCGTGTGCATACCTGTAAAACTGTGGTCCAGAAGTTAACAAGATTAACCCAGCCATCAAATATTCATAGTGTTTTCCGGATGCAAAGAATTATTAAGTAACCTGAAAACTGCCTCTGAACCCTCAGTAGCCAAGTAAGAATTACAGGGAGAAACATGGCTGACTAGATTCTTAAAAAAGTTCAAGTTTTTTCATCTCAATTCACCAGTAGTGATTAGGAAATAACTCACTTAAAATAATATCACAACATTTAACATGTGGACGGTTGCGCTTTTTACTGCGTTGACAGTTTTACAAGGTGTAACAAAGTTCAGCTTTGCCTCGGATGTCACATTCTATGAGTTGACGAGAAATGAAAGTTTGTCTTTTCCCGGAATGAGACTTGTTGGTCATGTAATTGAGGAGTTTACGACCAAGAGACAGGTGATCCACTGTGCGTACGAATGCCTCAAGTCGAGTCGTTGTTTGTCGTTTAACTACGAGCTAGATAGTTATGTCTGTCAGCTAAATGACGGGGATCACGAGCACTTCAGTGACAGTCTCGTTGATGAGAAGAATGGAACGCGTATAGAATACCACCAGCGAAACGCATTCTCCATTGACCAAGTAAGTAATTCTAGCAAACCAAAACAGTATAGAAACCTATTAATTAAATTTGAGACTTAAAACCAGACGACAATCATTTAAAACTGATGACGTCATGGCAGTGAGTGGGTTAATATCAGGCGCGTAGAAAGGTATAGATAAAGTTGATTCAACAGCGAAGGGTCTGGGGACCGCCTAAGTTCTCAGCCGGTCCAGGGCTTTATATGGGGTTGGGGCACTAAGCCTTTTATAGAAGAAAATATAATATTTAAAGCTTTTATAAGCCATATAAATTGATAAAAACGTTCAGGATGTATTGTTATTGAAGGTATTTTAATACTTATCATGCTGAATTACCGTCTGCTTCAAGTTTATCGTCTGCGATAAAATTCAAAATAATCTTTTATTTGTTTTTTTGTATAATAGGTTTAGAATGACAGCTGAAGACATCACCCTTTTGTATATACGTATACAGTGGAGAATCTGTTATTCTTTCCCGTTTAAACGCAAACGTACGCAAACGCAAAGCACTAAAACGTAGAAAAGAACAACTTTTGGACAATTCTGATAATTCTTGTTTATCTTGGTGGCAAACAGTTTGGAGCCTGATCAGACGCCGGGTTACCCGGCGTCTGATCTAGCTCCAAACTGTTTGCACTGCAAATAATAGTTTTAGCGTAAACGCGTTTATTGGGAAAGAATAACAGATTCTCCACTGTATATACGTATATATGCGATAATTTACCTTCTACTGTGAGAAATATGGCATTCATTCCGTTGCAGGGAAGCTAAATGCAAAAGAAAAGCAATTACATCTACATAATTACTAAGTTTTGAAAATACCTTTATCCCAGTAGCAACGAATTCGGAGCCTGACCAGATTCTGAGTTACCCGAAGTCTGATAAGGCTTCAAACTGTTTCAAATGGATATACTTTATTAACCCTTTCATTGCCAATTTTTCTTGAGATTTGTACCCCTTCACCGTTTCATTGTCGTCTGCTTCAATTTTGTTGTCTGCAATGTCGTTTCAAAGTTAGAAAATAAAGCAGTATGACTGAAGACATTTCAAAAGCGCGTTTGCAAACAGTTTGGATCCTGATCAGACGCCGCGTTACGCGGCGTCTGATCAGGATCCAAACTGTTTGCAAACACGCTTTTATGCGTCACTGAGAGCGAAAGGGTTCAGGTTAATTATTTCACTTCCAATACCCTCTATACTGATACAGTGGAGAATCTGTTATTCTTTCCCAATAAACGCGTTTACGCTAAAACTATAATTTCCCATACAAACAGTTTTGAGCCAGATCAGACGCCGGGTCCAAACTGTTTGCCACCAAGATAAACATGAATTATCAGAATTGTCCAAAAGTTGTTCTTTTCTACGTTTTAGTGTTTTGCGTACGTTTGCTTTTACACGGGAAAGAATAACAGATTATCCACTGTATATTCAAACAGTTGCATCCTGATCAGACGCCGCGTTACATATCAATTTTTGTCAAATCTTCAAAAACGTATAAAATTCCAAATCTGATAAATAAAAGCTGACGAAAAATTGAAGCAGACGAAATCACGCGTTATTACGTCATTGTTGCATCCAAAGGGTTAATAGCGTGCATTGAAAAAGAATAGCGTCTTCCCTTTAATAGAAATCGCAAACTCAACACATTGCTTGCACTGGTTGTATAAAATCAAACACGAATCTACAATATCTATAAGTTATGTTAACCCTTTCCCTTATAAAAGCGACTTTTAGCACATGCATTTTATTCATCCGCTGAAGAAAATAGTTCCAAATTATACCATCATGAATATATGTCATACTTAATATTTTCCTTATTCTAGCAGGTAATAGCTTAAAGCAGGCTGAAAGTAAAGCAGAATGCGCCATATGGCGCATTCTGCTTTACTTTCAACCTGCTTTAAGTGGTCACCTATCTTCAATACTAGAAATAGGCTATCAGGTAAAGGGTTAATCAAATTTCGAATGCACAGCCTGAAGGCATTGTCCAACATGTAGTTTGACGAAAGCAATTTGATAATTACAACTAATAACAGATGCTAAATTTAGTAAATTAACAGAACAGAACAGAACATATTTTATTCAGACTTGTACATAAGTACATCATCTTGTAACATAAAGTAAATACACCACATATTATAACATAATAATCAGTTATATTTAAGCAAATACTGTTGGTAATATCTTTATAATTAATATAAGTCTAAGGTCACTTATACGCAATGCGTAAAATCTTTTGGTACACAATATTATGATATTTTCAAGAGGAAGATTTAAAAAATATAAGACATAGAAATCCGTTGCAAAAAGGCAAATTTCAAATATTTTGCCAGATTGTACAACGCATTTTTATCATTCGTTTGAAACAGAACAGAACGATTTTTTCACTTCTTTATTAGACACAACCCGTGTCTGATTTTGCTCCAATCTATTTGCAATGGGGTTAAAGTTTTTAGCACTAACTTTAACGGTAACTATGAATTTATGGAATCTTCCTCCTCAATGTTTTTTAAAACAGTAACTAGTAACCAACTGAGTAGAATGGCAAACATCTCATGTGCTCCCTCCCTACAACGGCCCTCCCAACAACGACTTCCTCCTTACAACGACCCTTGCCATAGTTCCCTTAAAAGGCATTTTGTCTAACGCTTTTACTGCATCAATATCGTCTGCTTAAAATTGTCGTCTGCTGATTCATCTATAAGTTACATACCATAAGTCATTTTGATAGAAAGAATAAAATGAGAAGTAACAAACAGCTTGAATTCAGATCAGACGCCGCGTGACGCGGCGTCTGATCTGGATTCAAGATGTTTGCAATTACAAACCAAGTCTTAATTTCCCTCCCTATAACGACTCCCTCCGAGCAACACACAGACTCATGTGTCTCCCATTGGGTGTCGGTGTAGAGAAGGAGAGCACTTAAATAAATAAATTTTACATTTTGTGCCTGTTTTCTCTTTAATTAGTTTTGTATGAAGAAATACTACCATATACAAGAAATAAGTAACACAAAACTAAATTATCATATTTGTTTTAACTTCAATTGGATTTTATTGAAGCGGGCTGTTTGAAAAGGACAAAATAAGATCGAGTGGGTGGGGTAAATTTTACATGGCCGTAGAGCCAAACGTTGTTCACCAAAATGTACACTTTTTCAATTTTTTCATGCATCTTACATAGTTCTTCAATACAAAACCATCATAGAGTGTTTTCATATACTTTGAAAATTTCAAAAATTCATGACTTTCATACACCCTTAAGCAAGGTGACAGTAAAACAGAGGAAAACACACCTGTCGTTAACACAAAATAATTAACATGAGTAAGTGGAGAATCTGTTATTCTTTGATTTAATCATATTGTATTGCATATATCAGATATCATATACATTTTCGACTAACATGTACACAGTTTTTACAGCATATATGTATACAAATTATCAAAATATTATAATATATTGCAAACGGGTTGGGCCACAAGTTATACCAAAATTAGAGAAGGCCCTTCCCTTGATGTCAATCGGAAGTACGTTATGATGTAATGCAGAAGAAAAAATTCTATCTTAGTTTACAAAAAGAAAAAGAAAAAAAACTTTATTCAAGTATAAAGA
Organism: Gari tellinella; assembly: GCA_922989275.2. NCBI lineage: Eukaryota > Metazoa > Mollusca > Bivalvia > Cardiida > Psammobiidae > Gari > Gari tellinella. The sequence continues at coordinate 56,185,327 of OV277859.1, forward strand.
AGAAAAGAAAATCCATATGTCCTCCCCTACATGTGACCACCCAGCCCAGATCCCACCAATTGTTATCTATGTGGATATTGGAAAAGATAAAGTGTTATGTTTCCAAACGTTTGGTCATTTTAATAAATTTCTGAAACTCCTTAAAGAGCAGCAAAATATCTTTGTGTGCTAAGTCAGTGTTGCCAAATAGCACTGTATTAGTGTTCAATGTACGGAGGTGTTATGTTTTTTGTAGAAAGAGAAGACGTTCATCAGCATACATTTGACATTCAAAAATAAAATGTTCTATATCAGAGCTGCATCTACAAGTAGGGCTTTCACGTAAATGATTATTGTATAGATCGAAATTAAGATCACTGCAATTGTTACGTATTCTACAGTGGTATACCGATAAACGTCTGTCTCCCTCTACAAAAAAGGATGGTACTTTAGGGGCTTTATAAAGTTCTTTAAGTCGAGACTTGAAAATTGCTAAGGATACAAATTCACGTATGTTTAATGGGGTTTTATTCCACAAGTCTATCGATGAAGGAATTGTTAAGTTGGAGAATATTTCTGTTCTTCTGGGTATAGTTAATAAATCGTGCGAGTTCCTTTGTCTATACTGAGTTGTTTCACCAACAGAAGGCGGAAGAATGTCATTTACATAAGGTGGTAACATATTATTTACTCCTTTAAATATTAATACCAATTTTTGCATATATCTTCTATTTTCTAATGAGACCCACCCAATTTCTCTAATTAGTTTGTTGATCGAAACTGATCGTGTTAAGCCTGTAACAACCCTAGCTGCTTCGTATTGTAGTTTTTCTAAGCTGTCTTTTTCATACATTGTGCACCCATCCCAAACTATAGAAGCATATTCTAACAATGGTCTTAAATATGACAAATAAATCTGATGAAGTGTTTTCCTACTGATCTTATACTTTAATGCTCGCATTGACCCAAGTATGTTGCTCGCTTTTAAAGTGATTTGGTTAATGTGTTCATGCCAAGTAGCGTTTGAGCTAAGAGTTAAACCTAAATGTTTATGATTTTCAGTAAAATATAATAAAGAATCTTGAAAAATAATGTTTGATCTGCCAGATTGTAAAAATGGAAAGAACATGACCTCTGTTTTATTTTGGTTTAACTGGACTAACCATTGTTTTGACCATTCAGAAACTTTCTCTAGATCTGCGTTTATAGTGGCTTCAATTACAGCTATATTATCAGATGATTGTGCTAAGGAATTATCGTCAGCAAATAAACGTGTAGTACTTAATGAATTGTCTGCAATATCATTAACAAAAATTAAAAACAGAAGAGGGCCAAGAACAAAACCTTGCGGAACTCCGGCATTAAGTGTTTTATATTGAGAGAAAGATGACCCGATAAAACCCCGTTGCTGTCTGTTTGAAAGGCAATTCGATAACCAGTTGTAGAGATGGTCACATATTCCATATTGTTTGAGTTTAAAAAGAAGTCCCTTATGCCAAACTCTATCAAAGGCTTTACTTACCTCACAAAATACCATACATGTTGATTCTTTATCGTCGTAAGCCTTACATATTTGATTATATATATCAACCAGTTGATATACAGTTGAATGACCTGGTAGAAAGCCAGATTGATATTTATAAATAAGATTGTTTAAATTTAAATGATTGTATATATACTTGAACACAACACGTTCCATGACTTTTCCAATACAACTAATTAAGAAAATAGGTCGGTAGTAACATGGACAATCTTTATCACCTTTCTTATAAAGGGCCATTACATTAGCATGTTTCCAGCACTTAGGAAAATAACACTCTCTAGTAGATCTATTAAATAAAATTGCCAAAGGTTTAGATACACTATTTACGGTTTCTTTTAACATTCTATGACTTATACCATCGGGTCCAGTAGCTTTATGTATATTTAAATGTATTAGTACGTCCTGAATGTCTTGTTCTGTAATGTCGATGCTGTCCAGTCTAGCATTTGTCTTGTAGTTGAAGTCGGGTAAAGCAGAGTTAGAGTCATCAATTGTAGATATTGACGCAAAATAGTTATTTAAAGTATCAGCTTTCTCAAAATCTGTGTATGAAAAGTATTGTCTATTGTTATCAAAAAGAGGAGGAATCACAGTATTGCAACTCGAATTTTCTTTGACGAGCATTTTCACAATTTTCCAAACCTGTCTAGGGTTATTAACTATTTTATATCTGAAATAGAATGTTCCAAATTATTAAAAAATAATTCCTTTGCATGTTTTTTCATATTATTTACTTTGTTCATAAACTGTTTGTATTTTGTCCAGTCGTTTTGACTTTTACTTCTCAAAGCAATCTGTTTTTGTCTGTCTCTTTGTCGTGAAGTTCTACGTATGTCAGTATTGTACCAGGGTTTGTCGTTAGGTCTAATTGTCGCAAGTGTTGAAGGTATACAGTCTTCTACAATACTTAAAAAACGTGTTGTAAATAAGTCTGCTGAGTCATCAATAGAGCTGTCATGAAGAAATGACCAGTCAGTATTGTTTATCGTATCGTTCAGAACGTCAAAATTTGCTCTTTTATAATTCCAAACTTTTCTTTTATAGTCATTTATTATAGGCATATTATTTTTAACAAAAGCAAAACTAGCATAGTGATCACTTCTATTGTTTGGTGTCTTTAGTGTTCCACTCGTAAAGGATGTAATTGAGTTTGAAATAGCAATTGGGTCAAGTAGAGTGCTTGTTAATAGTGTTACTCGTGTGGGTTCTTTGATGATGTTGTTCGTGTTGTTTATAGTTAAAATGTTACGAAATTTGTTATTGTTCAAATTTAACTGGTTTTCGTTAATATCACCATTTTTCCGGAATATTCGGATTTTTATCCTAGCAGATTGTAGGTTAAAACAGGCTGAAATTAAAGCAAAATGCGCATTAAGGTGCAATCTGCTTTACTTTCAACCTGCTGTAAGTAATCGCGCTTGAAAAATAGACAAATTTAAAATCTTAGGATTTTTCAAGATCAAATTTTTGCAGCCCTGTCTAATCTAGCCCCAGTATGGCGTGCAGAGGTAAGTCCGTAGACTACAACTATAGATGTGTTTAGATCTGTAAGACGTTTGATGCCCTGTTGCTGCATGTACCGTAAATTTTAATACCTGACTAAATTAAACCGGCCGTATTCTGTGAAAGCACCCGATAAAAGTATAAGTTTATACCTTTAAAACTGTAGCAGGAGTAAGACGGACAACATATTCACATTATATGTGTGCCGCTGAAATAACGAACAGATAAGATAACATGTCATATCAACAAAAACACAACAGCTTAAATTCAGTTTAGAAATTATATAAGTTTTTATGCGAGTCTTGATCTAGTGATTTTGGGCAATAAACCTATAAATACAAAATATTTTGTGAAAAATCTGTGCTCCCTGATGTGACAGTGATGATCTCTAAATGACCATGACCTATGTCTGACATGTCCAAACCGTTTGCACTGCAAATAATAGTTTTAGCGTAAACGCGTTTATTGGGAAAGAATAACGTTTTCTCCACTGTATATACGGGTCGTGAAATAACTCCTTCATTGCTTTACTCCGAGTACAATTGGTGTTTGTAAACAGTTTGGATCCTGATGAGATGCTGCTTTCAATATTTCTCAAGTCAAAACAGAACAGAACAGAACAATAATTTTATTTGACTTGTACACAAGATACATCGTCATACTTGTACAATACAATTTAAATACAAACTTTTACGTGAATCAATAGGCTTATACAAACCTATACCATTATACATGGTATACATATACGTTGTTCTTTGTCTCAACTGGGAGAGTAAAAACTTGTTATTATACTATGGCTAAATAACGTTTACTTAGTTCTTAAACAAAGAGATCTGGGTCCATGCTTATAAAGCGTTTGAGCCGAGTCCGAGAACGCACACAAACCCCTGATCGATCAGATTTGAGTATATGCTCAACTCCGACCAATGAGAAGCCTGAGACCGATCCCAAACCTAACTCAAACGTCTCCTAAGCATGGGGTCTTGTCTTTTCAGAAAGGGTGTATTAATTAATCTTGTACAATATTTACATATCTGTTTCTTAAACTAAATTAGTAAATAAAGCTAAATTCCGTAATATTTTCTTATCATGACTAAGAAACAGTTGGCATAACCTAAACATTGATGGCCTTACAAAATAGAATTTATCTAGATATTTATGTCTTATCTCGTTGTAAATTGGACAGACACAAATATAGTGATAAATATCTTCTATGTCCGAAATATTACAAAAAGTACAAATTCTCTCATTTCTTGGAATTCTATTAATGCCGTAACAACCGGTATGGATTCTAAGAGAATGAGATGATAACCTTAACTTTGTTATATAAAGTCTTAGGTCGTGGGGTACAATATCTAAATATACATTGTAGTTCGTATGAAAAATTGGGTTTGAAGTGCTTATACTCTTCCAAAATAGGACTGTTTTGTACTGACTCATACCATTCCTGCACAAAACAATCAACAACACGCTGTTTGAATAAAGCCGGGAAAGTTTTAACCGCAACTGGATTCAAATTATTAAAAATCTCAGAAAAACCATAAATATCAAGCAAATGTTTAACATGCCAAACCCAATTGTTCTTACCCTGTTCGAAGTCTCCCATAGCCAAGTTATAAGATCTTTTCAAAATTATGTTGTCTGTTTGGGTACTTTGCACCAATATTTAATTACGTTATAAAAACGGGTAATAAAAAGAGGATAGCGACATAGTCCCCCATACACACCAATGGTACTTGAATTTATTGGAATTTTTAGAATGCGTTTGCAAAATTTAAGATGAGCCCTCTCAATGTCGTTTGATTTGGTAAAACCCCAAATTTCGGACGAGTAATTGAAAATGGAACCCACAAACGAGTCAAATAATTGGCAAAGCGTTTTTGGCTTTAAAGGTACTCTATTACAATTAACTAGTAAGGTATACAATGCCTTTAAAGCTTTTCCAATAACGAACTCATTATTAGGGCCAAAGTTACCGTTATACTTTAAGACAGTTCCTAGATAGTTAAATGTATCTACATTTTCGATAGGCAAACCATTGTAAGTCCGTTTTTCATCTTCACGCAAAGCATTTTGTTTTCTAAATACCAAGACTTTTGTTTTTGCGTTATTCACTTCAAGACCCCAATGTTGACAATGTGTAAATAATAAATCCAGATTTTCCTGTAAGGCTAAGGGAGACTCACCAAACAGGACCATATCGTCTGCAAACAATAACAATATGAGTACAATATCGTCTATCAATAAACCAGCAGTTGGTTTTTCTTGTAAAATAACTCTAAATCTTCTAAAAATAACGAGACAATGATTGGCGAAAGTATCCCCCCCCCCCCCCCTTGTCTTAATCCAACTGAGTAAAAGAAATAATCTGAATAGCTATTACAATGCTTCACATACGATTTAACATCATCATACATGTTTTTAATAATACGCAATACTTTCCCTTGAATACCAGTTTTAAACAATTTAATCCATAATGCATATCTATAAATACTATCAAAACAGTTTTTTCAGGTCAATAAAAGCAACATATAACCTTCGATTAGTATTAAGATAATTTTGCACAACTGTATTCAATGCAAAAGTAGCGTTCACTGTAGACTTCCCTTTCCCTAAAACTAAACTGAACATTTGATAAAGATTTAAATTTATCACAATAAGCTACAATTCTCTGATTTAGAATAGAAGTAAATAGCTTAGAAATACAGCTTAGAAGCGTGATTCCCCGGTAATTATTGCAGTCATTTTTATCCCCCTTTTCATACAAAGGAATCACTACACCTTCTCTCCACTGATCAGGAAAACAACCTGAATCTAATATAGCATTAAATATGTCACATATATAAGGAGATAAAATATCTATCCCTTCAATAAAGTATTCATTCAAAAGACAATCCTTTCCATAGGCTTTATTAGATTTTAACTTTTTCTCTGCCTTCAACACTTCATCATGCGTAATTGGATAATCAAGTTCCTCATCAAAATGAACAGAATTGAAATCAAAAGTGGAACAAAAATCTTCAGCTTCAGCATTCTTACATTGATAAATATCATTCTCTAAGTTTGAAAAATAATTATAAAATTCATCAACCGAAATAGACGCGCCCACTGTTCTATCCTTTTTTTTTAAACTGTTTCCAAAATGCCTTCGGCTTGCAATATTTTAACCTTTCTATTTGTTCGATTTGCTTTAGCTTATAATTTCTTTTCTTTTTCTTTACAAGACGCTTATAGCGTGTTTTACATTCACATAAATATTTCCTACATGTATCACTTTTATACTGATTAAAAACTCGCAGTGCATCCAAATAGCATTGTTTAGCGTATCGACAATCATTATCAAACCTCTCTGCGTCGTTTAAAGACTTTTCCTCAGCCCATTGAGGGACCACCAGCCCATTGTTCTGGAGGTGTCAATGTAACTGTCAATCACGTGCAGCACAATTTCAGTTTACCTGGTGAGGTCCAGATTATACTCATGCTCTAGTGATTGTCAATGGTTATTTCTAACCAAACTATCAAATATAAAGGTCGGGTTTCACATGAGAAGCTTTAGTGGTTCTTTGCTAATGACATGTTCATAAGACCCATGATTTTTGCAAGGAAATTGTCTGGCAAGGTGTTATGATCAAAAGGTCGTCAGGAGATGTCTTTAACAAAGACGTGTCAGTAAACGAACACTGTTCCGCATATAATGAGCTATGGGCAAATAACGGGTCAGCGTTGTCCTTTAAAATGTTGGAAAACTCAACCACTGTTTCATTTATCGAGCTTGAATCATGTGAGTTCAAGTTAAATATCAAATTATTTAAAACAGGTAAAGTTGATATCAGACTTGATCTAAAAGCAGATTTAAGGTTGTCATTCCACTTATACCGTGTTTCACAATGTCCGTTTACTACATCAGCTTTGTAATTACAATTAAGGGAAAAGCGGACATGTGTATGGTCACTCCACTCTGTCAATGGGTCTACCTGAAAGCTCGATATGCACGAGAAGTTACATTCCTGTGGTAGTAAATAATCTACTACAGAGGCCCCGTTATGGGATACATATGTAAAGGATCCAATACCGTAATCATAACCCAATCTGCCATTAACAACTCTCATCTTTGTAGATTTACAGAGATCTAATAACTTTGTGCCAAAATTGTTACATTTTTTATCAAGAGAGGCCCGACTACAGTATTCATCCGGAACATATAGTCAGAATGATCAATATAATCAACATTTTTATCACATATAATAAAGTTATGTTTAATAAATACCCGTTCTACTGTTAAAGTCACCACAAATAAACACAGATCCTAAATCATTGAATACATCAATATCATTTTTCTAATAATTCAAAAAAGTAAATATTCACGAAATCATAAGCAGGTGACTCTTCACCCCAAAGATATATATCACACAAATAAACATCAGATTCCATTTAAAAAAATACATGATCAAGTTTTAACCAAATAGCGGTATTATGATGTGTTTTAATAATCTCTATACCTTCTTTAAGTGACTCTCTATAATACAATGCAACCCCGCCACTATGCCGTTTTGCATGTCTATGTTGAAACGGCCTATAAAAGTTATGAGTTATGTAGCCAGAAAGTTCAATATTGATATCACTAGCAGTCCAAGATTCATACAAAAGAATTATGTCATTTTTCAACACACAGTCAACAAACTAACTGTTTTCCATCTTTGCCTTAGAAAGTCCATTTACATTCCATGACAAAACGTTAACAGAACTCTCGCCGAACCCCTAGTCCTAAAACACCTCATATTTAAAATTGAGAAATAAAAGCAGACGATAGTTGGTTGAATTTGATGACCTTAAGGTGTTAAGGTGTACTAAATACTATAGTGGTGCTTTAATAATAGGAAGCCCTGGGTCCCTGTGCCCATGATCCATGTGGCAATGGCGGCCGATGCCTGGACACGGTCAACTGGAGAATGGAGCGAACGTACTTCTGTATCTGTACAGACGGATGGATGGGCGATCATTGTGATGTTCAAAGTAAGAACTTTTATATCTATGAGACTTTTACTTAAAACATGGGAAACTAATTCAACATTCTAAATCTGACTCTTTTTTTAAAACAAATACAAATTTATTGTACCTTTATGTCTATACAAGGAGAAACATCGGGGGAAGTATTATAAATTCAGTTATTATGCTTATTCAAAAAAGACTAGTTGGGTATGGTGATAGAACATATTTCAGGTACAGTGGAGAATATGTTATTCTTTCCCAATAAACGCGTTTACGCTAAAACTATTATTTGCAGTGCAAACAGTTTGGAGCCAGATCAGACGCCGGGTAACCCGGCGTCTGATCAGGCTCCAAACTGTTTGCCACCAAGATAAACAAGAAATATCAGAATTGTCCAAAAGTTGTTATTTTCTACGTTTTAGTGCTTTGCGTTTGCGTACGTTTGTGTTTAAACGGGAAAGAATAACAGATTCTCCACTGTAAAAGCAAGATAAAAGTCAGGTTCCTGATCTAATCATTCTATAACTCATGAACACCTTACTATGTACATGTATATACGTCTTTTACAAATAGTGCAGTAGTGGAATACACTTGTCCTATACATTATAGATCCTGATCAGGGGACTTCTACAAGGGCCCTCTTATCTTGGACTGCATTGTTTGTCAATATTAAAAAATATTGTAATAAAAGTACGAAATATTCAAACTTAATTGGAAGCAGAAAATGTTCATTTGAAGTTTCTGACAGGAATACGTTACATGCTTAGTTGCTATTACATGTAACCACCGATAGCAAGCACGTTTTGGATAGTCGTTAAAGAGGAAATTTACGGTGTTGCATGTGCAAGACTGTAAATAACATTCCTCTGTTACAAATTGTCTTCACTTTATCTTTCTTTATATCAAAACAGATAAAATAGTACTTTCCAATATTTATGAAGAGTATTTTGAATTCCTACTCATTCACCAATATGAATATACAGTGGAGAATGTGTTTTTCTTTCCCAATAAACGCGTTTACGCTAAAACTATTATTTGCAGTGCAAACAGTTTGGAGCCAGATCAGACGCCGAGTAACCCGGCGTGATCAGGCTCCAAACTGTTTGCCACCAAGTTCAACAAGAATTATCAGAATTGTCTAAAAGTTGTTCTTTTCTATGTTTTTGTGCTTTGCGTTTGCGTAAGTTTGCGTTTAAACGGGAAAGAATAACAGATTCTCCACTGTACAAGTGCTTTTAGATAATAGCAATTTACATAGTATTTCAGGCTCAATCCAAAACGAGGGCTCTAATCATGTAAATATTAATCCCTTCACGATCAAATTATTCGGGAGATTTCTACCCCTTCGTCGCTTTATTGTTGTCTGCTTCGGTATTATTGTCTGCAATACATGTTTCAAAGTTAGATTTAAGGCTGTATGACATAATACATATCGAAACGAGAATCAAACAGTATGGGTCCTGATCAGACGCCGCGGTACGCGGCGTCTAATCTGGACCCAAACTGTTTGCAACCGCGCTTTAAAGCTTCATTTAGAGTGAAAGTGTTTAGAAAGGAGTGAACAGAAATATATATTTGATATGTTCAGGATCCGAACCAATGCGATGAATGTCTCATCAAATTTCAAACCTTACGATTTACCGTCTGCGCTTATCTGTCACATGTTATATAAGGCTGTGATTTTCTTAAGCTATTTTATTTATGTCATTGTACTTCATAAAGGAAGTATTAGCGAAGCTGTTTTAACTTGGTAGGAATATGCCATTAAAACGTTTCAAAAATGCATCAAAGCGATACTCCATTCAGCTAAGTTTTGATCAAAAATAAAGTTTTCATTACCTTCGCACAATATTATCGCTTTTCTTGAACGTGAACTTTTTAATTGTCATTTGGTTTCCAGTCCCTTTAAAACATATGAAATAAAATAACTTGCCTTCTTGTGTCAGTGTTAGATATATTTAATATAGCTCATACTATATCATATGTGTCTTATTAAATATTTAGTGAACCGTATCGACTGGGGCGAATGGGATGACTGGGGCACGTGCTCGGTCTCGTGCGGGACTGGATGGACCACTAGGCGGCGTCATTGTATGGATACGGTCACGGGAGATGTTCTGCCTTCAACCAAGTGCTTTGGACGTGAAGTTGAATACATATCCTGTACAGGTCAAGCCTGTCCACGTAAGTGATGTCTATATACAACTCTCTGGTTCTTTACTGCGCACAGTGTGAATCAGGTACAGCCATATTTAGCTCACCTGAGCCAAAGGCTCAGGATGGGCTATTGTAACCGCGCTCTTCAACCGTCGCCCGGTGCCTGGTGTCCCTCGTCCGTCGTCTGTCGTCCGTCAAAATTTTCAAATGGCCTCTCCTCTAAAGTCATTTACCTAAATTCAACCAAACTTCATCAGAAGCATCAGTAGGGTGGGAGAACGAAATGTTGTTAAAATGTGTGGGTGGGGTAATTTTCCTTGTTGCCATGACAACCATGCACACAGTCTTCGTCTCCAAAACCACTTGCCCGATTTCAATTTGGAGTTCACCTAAATGTTTCTCAAGTAATAAACTTTGAAAGTTGTTCAAAGAACTTTGATCCGTCGAAAACATGGCTGATACACGGCATGGCCATTTTCCGTATGCGATAATATTGAATAAAAATTTAAGAACCTTCTAGAAGTTGTATTTTGGCTATATCTTTATGAAATTTTGTCAGTGTCATGTCACCGGTAAAATTTAGGTAATACAATAACGTAAGTCATGTGAGACTATAACGTACCAGGTAGTTCAGTATTTAAATTAAAATCACAGAAAATGCTTTTGGCCACTTCAGTGGCCATATTTTAAGCCCAATCTTATAAAAACTTGCTTAGAATGATAACAAAAACAATGCAATGTGTGAAAACGGGATATGTAGGGTAGGGTCAAAAAGTAGGTCAGTAGGTCAAAACATTGAAAAAGCTTCATAACACTGTAGGAACCATATTTTAGCCGTAAATTCATAAAACTTACTCAGAATGATTATCTTGACAAATTTAAGGCAATGTAGTAATATTGATTACTTTAGGTCAAACAGTTGGTCAGTAAGTCAAATCATAGGAACAGCTTAAGTGTACTCTAGAGCCCACAGTTTGGCCGTAATATCAAGAAATTAGCTGAGAAAATCACCCTGACAAAATCTAAATCATGTATGAAGATGGATTATGTGGGATTTACAAGTAGGTCAGTAGGTCAAATCAAAGAAATGGTTTCTGGACACTTTACTGGCCATAGTTCTAGCCCCAAAAGTCTCGAAACTTGCTCAGAATAATCACCTAGACAAAATCTAGTAATGTTTGAATATAAGTTTGGTCAGGTCAAAAGGTAGCGAATTAGGTCATACCATAGGAAAAGCTTTTGAACACACTTGAGGCCATACTGAAACCAAAGCTTGATGAATATTACTCCGAATGATTACATTGACAATATCTGGGTTATTTGACAACCTATAAGCACTACTTTCAGCGACTTTGCCCTGGAAGCTCAGGTCGAATATCTTCCGGTGAGCGAATTGAAGGCCAGGTGTGCCTGGTTTATATTTTCATTTCCGTTTTGTTTTATATTGAAACTCCTATAGGCAAACAGTTTTGTTCTGGGAAAATCTACTGGGTACTAAATGGTTAATGGTATGATTTTCAGGATGGAATCAGTGGGAAGACTGGGGCGAATGCTCCACCAGGAACACGTGTGGTCAGGGTGTAAAACACAGACAACGAACTTGTTCGAATGGCGGTACCCCCGGGGTTGATCGCTATTGTTTAGGCTTTACCAACGAGACATCGCCGTGTTACAATTTTGACTGTGACGGTATGTAAATTGAATAAAATAAAACAATAAAGATAACAATATTAAAAAAAGAAGGGCATTAGCATAGTATTAAGTCATAAAATTGCTCTTTTCCAATAGTTCGACCTCTAAGGGCCTTTGTCAAAGAAAATCATGATTTTCTTTTACAAAGGCCCTTAAAGGTCGAACTATTAGAATAGAGTAATTGTATAATTTAATAATGAAATAAAGCAGGCATTCACCTTTCTGATTGAATAATGGTTATCAATAATGTTATATGAAGTCGATCAGTGAAATCTATACCTAGATTAATATGTCGAATTAATCGGAACTGCTGCAGTCAAAACCATGATTATGTCGAACTCGTTTTCTTACTTATCATAGCTACCATTTTGTAAACGTGTTGAAACATTCACCAACTATTAAATTTGGCAAGGTGCTGACAATCAAACTTTAATTCTAAACGCGCGTAATTACTTAACTCATTCACCCCTAGAACGTTTAATAGAAAATTCCAATTTAAAAATAAGTCTAGTCCATTATTGACTATTAAGGGTCAATTTAAACAATATATTTGAAAATGACAAACAGTGTAGACCCTGATCAGGGTATACACTATTTGCATTGGACAAGTGTGATACAGTGGAGAATCTGTTATTCTTTCCCAATAAACGCGTTTACGCTAAAACTATTATTTGCAGTGCAAACAGTTTGGAGCCAGATCAGACGCCGGGTAACCCGGCGTCTGATCAGGCTCCAAACTGTTTGCCACCAAGATAAACATGAAATATCAGAATTGTCCTCTACGTTTTAGTGCTTTGCGTTTGCGTACGTTTGCGTTTAAACGGGAAAGAATAACATATTCTCCACTGTAATTACTGTTTGTAAATGACGAGTATACTCGTCGCTAGGGTTGAATGTTTTAATGCAAAACAAAATTAAAATGCACCTGACTGGTCAATGAAAAACAAATTTAAAACAAAGAATCCTAAAAATGTTTTTAGTTAACCGTTTGTTTTGCATTAACCTGCTATAGAATGTTAATGCCTTGTCAATTGAATGGCGGTTAGCAGAGGTTTGGCTGTATTTAAAGGTATGCTGCTTGTGAAAGACATCGAAACTTACGGCCAGGGACGCCTAGAAATAATCAATGATCTGGAGGAAGATTGGATTGAAATGGCAATCTGCGCCGACGACCATTGGGATATGGTAACCGAAAACATTGCATGTCGACAAATAGGATTTGAGGGGGTTGGAGCAGGTAGGAATTGTGTTGACTATTCAACTCTTTCATCGCCAAATCAATGAAACGTCTCCATTACATGTACGACAACGAAAGTGTGTTAATTACAAGGTGTTTACGAAAGGTAACTGCTTAAAGCAAAGTGATAGTAAAACAGAAAGCTCATTTAGAAGCTTTCTGTTTTAATGTCACCTTGCTTTAAGCTGTCACCTGTCTCTTATACAATAAACTAGCATTCGTTTTAGTAATCGAAATAGAGAGGTTTTACGGTATCTGCATAACCTTTTCACCAGCATAATATTTTCTGCATTAATACTATGGTCAATGCTAGTTTTATAGAATAGTTAATTTTTCTTACCGATTCTTCATTTATTTATTTTAGTAATCAATTTGAAAAAATTGTCATGCTAAAACTAGCATGATAATTAACCTTCATGTAATATGAAGGAGGAGTAACGACCAGCGGGTTTCTTAAATGAGTAGGTCTAGACAATCTTGGGAAGACTATTCGAGTAAGGGATTTGTAATACGTCTCTAGGTACATGTAGGTCTGTTATCGTAGATACATGTAATTTTCAGGTTGTAAATGTAGGCCTACTGAACAGAAACAGTTTACCATTTTCAGTAGATATTTAGTAGGATATAATAGACTGTGATACAAAATTAATGTGCTTCGAGTGTCGTTTCTTTTGTGTGTGGAACACATCTGTCTCATTTCCAATTCGTTGCAAACGTGAATGTGAATGTTACATGTAGGAGCGCATCGCTCACACCCCGTGAGACAAATGTGATCCGAGACAAGTGTGCTCCTACATGTACATTTGCTATAAGCATCCTGTATGATGTTTAATGCGATAAAAGATTGATTGATTGATTGACATAGCACAATTGTACTATTTACATGTAGAGGTTTGTAAATGACGCGTATACAGGTCACTATGATCCGACGGGTTAAGGCTTATTTTCAGGAAACGGCACATATTACCCTGCATCCATGCTATCAGACACCACGCCTGTTCATCGCCTGGTGTGCTCTGGTGAGGAGAAGACTTTACAACAATGTAGACGAGAAGTGGTACAGGACTGTGCGGAGCTTGCTGGAATGACGTGTCGAGGTAAATAAATTTATCTTAACCCTTTCGACGCCAAATTAATCATGAAATGTTTACCCCTTCACCGTTTTTTTATATTGTCTTCTGCTTAACTATTGCTGTCTGTGAGATCGTTTCAAAGTTTGTTTTGAGGTAGTATGCTTTAAAAAGTATCGATACGAGTGTCAAGCAGTTTGGTCCCTGGTCAAACACCGCGTACATGTAACGCGGAGTCTAATCTGGATTCAAACTGTTTGCATTGTCGACTTTGGTCGAATTCAGCGGGGAAAGGGTTACCGGAAACTCTTTTTTTTCAAAATATGAATAAATCCCTGATGCAACAAAGTTTGCGTTTAGATTGTAACTAAAACAGCAGAATCAAGATAAATCAGAAGTTGTACATGTACGCGGACATCAGGCCAGGATATCAACTGTTTGGAAGCGTGTTTTGAACCCAGAAAGAGGTGATTCCTAACCCTTTACCTGTTAGCCTGTTTCTAGTTTTGAAGACATGTGACCACTTAAAGCAGGTTGGAAGTAAAGCAGAATGTGCCTTAAGGCACATTCTGCTTTACTTTCAGCCTGCTTTAAGCTAAAATCTGCTAAGTACATAATGTAATATAAAATATTTGTAATGGTAATTGTTCATAAGGGTATAAACTGGAACTATTTTCCTCAGCGGAGGAATAAATTAAATACGCTAAAAGTTGCTTCTATGGGAGAAAGGGTTAATGTTAAAAGTACGTTCCCTTACATGTTTCGTTGGTATATGTAACTGAACCTGTATGTAGCAAATGATTGTTTCCATTATCTTTCAAATTTATTCCTACATTTTTATTTTCAGTTCGCGGTGGCTGGAGTCTTTGGACGTCGTGGGGAGATTGTTCAGTCTCGTGTGAGAACGGCACGCGCACAAGAACACGTGAGTGCAACCACCCACCACCGTCATTTGGCGGCTCGCCCTGTCCAGGAGATGACCTGCAGTACAAGCCTTGTTCCTTACCCATGTGCCCAAGTGAGTTAATTATTCCCTTTGTATACGTTGTGTATATCCGCATTCAATATGTTATGATCATTAAAGGGATGTCTAATTAGTGGCATTAACAAAATTGGCAGCTTAAAGTCGGACATTCCTAAACCGAGGAGCTATTATTAAAAGCTTTCTGCGTTTCTTCCACACTTCTTTAAGCATTTCCATGTAGTGTAACATCGAACTTGAGTGCGAGGTTGTGATTTGCTGCAATAGCTGTACAGTGGAGAATGTGTTATTCTTTCCCAATAAACGCGTTTACGCTAAAACTATTATTTGCAGTGCAAACAGTTTGGAGCCAGATCAGACGCCGGGTAACCCGGCGTCTGATCAGGCTCCAAACTGTTTGCCACCAAGATAAACAAGAATTATCAGAATTGTCCAAAAGTTGTTCTTTTCTACGTTTTAGTGCTTTGCGTTTGCGTACGTTTGCGTTTAAACGGGAAAGAATAACAGATTCTCCACTGTACGTTACTTTTATACATGTATCACATCAATACATGTATTAGATAGTAGATTTCCATTTAAAGAGTAATTTATTAATTGATAATCCATTTCAAAGATTGATTATCTATATAATAAACACAGATGCATAAACAATTTGATAAGATATGCACGAAAACAGTTAAAATTCATTGCAAATCCAGATCATTTGAATTATTATTAGTTATTACTTTTACATGTATGATGTATAAATAGAATTTTTCTCTATACAAACTGAGTTTTTACATGGAAAACCTGGGCGTCTTCCGGCTTCTGTTTTTTACACTTTCTGTCGCTTTGTCTCTTTCCGTCGTTTTGTCATTCTGTCTATTTGCTTCTTTCTGTCTATTGTCTCTTTTTGTATATTTGTTGGTTTTTTTCTCTTTCTGTAGATCTATATTTGTCTCTTTCTCTATATATATATCTCTTTCTGTCTATTTGTGTCTTTATGTCTATTTATCTTTTTCTGTCTATTTGTCTTTTTCTGTCTATTTGTCCTCTTCAGTAAACATGTATTTGTCTCTTTCTGGTTATTTGTCTCCTTCTGTCTGTTTGCCTTTTTGTGTACTGTCTCTTTATGTCTGTTTGACTATTTATTCGGTTGGTCTCTTTCCATCACTTTGTCTCTTTTTGTGCATTTTCCCCTTTCTGTCCGTGTGTCTTTTTGTGTAGTGTTGTCTTTTTATGCCCCCGGCATCGACAGATGCGGGAGCATATAGTAATCGTCCTGTCCGTCCGTCCGTCCTTCCGTCCGTCCGTAACCAGGTTAAGTAGATTTTACCGTTTCGTCTAGCATCAACACCGCTTATTCAAATGCTTGGATACTTATACAGTTGTTGCCTTGGACCATTTCCTAGCCACCAACAATACCCAACCTTGATTTTGACCTTGACCTAATTTGGACTTAGAATATTTTGAATGGGCTATTTCTTGGTTAACTAGATTTTACCGTTTCGTCTAGCATCAACACCGCTTACTCCAATGCTTGGATACTTATACAGTTGTTGCCTTGGACCATTCCCTAGCCACCAATATCACCCAACCGTGATCTTGACCTTGACCTTGACCTAATTTGGACTTAGAATATTTTGAATGGGCTATTTCTTGGTTAACTAGATTTTACCGTTTCGTCTAGCATCAACACTACTTACTACAAGGCTTCTATACTTATACAGTTATTGCCTTGGACCATTACCAACCCACCAGTAATACCCAACCTCAGTTTGACCTTGACCTTGACCTAATTTGGACTTAGAAAAGATTCAGAATATATTGTCAAGGATGCCACCGGGGGTATAAGCGTTTATTGAACGCAGTCTTGTTTCTGTCTCTCTTTCTCTCACATTGCTCTCACTGTCAGTTTGTCATTTTCTCAATTCATACCTCTTTCGCACTGGCATTTCTAATTCCTTTCACGCCCAGGGCTGCCATAAATTGACATGAAAAATCCTAAGATTTCAAAATTTGTATTTTTCAACTGCGATTTAACGAATCGTACCTTTACCCCATAGCCTTTTTCTTGTTTTGTTGACATGCGATCACTTAAAGCAGGCTGTAAGTAAAGCAGAATGCGCCTTAGGGCGCATTCTGCTTTACTTTCAGCCTGCTTTAAGCTACCATGAACTGGGGGAAAATCCGGAGATTTAGGAAAAAATCCGGAGAAATGGCAGCACTGCACGCCATCTCTTTTCCATATTGTAATGACATTATATATTTCTCTTTCATTCTCTATTTTCTCCCTATTTCACATGTACTGACGTTCATGTTTATACATTGCATGTCTTTTCGCATAGTTTGTACGCTGATCCTCTATACCACCATTTTGACCATGCTATCTATGTCATAAATGCTTAAATTAAATGTAGATAATTGAAACAAATCGGAATCAACAATGACAGATGTTTTGTAAATGAATGCAGCTCTGTGTATGTATTGCTACTGTATGTGAGCCGCTTAGCGAGAAAAGAACCCTCGTATATTGCAACAATTAAGATCTACATCAACACCGTCGACTATTTTAGTCTGCACAACTTCCAGCGTACAGTGGACAATCTGTTATTCTTTCCCGTTTAAACGCAAACGTATGCAAACGCAAAACACTAAAACGTAGAAAAGAACAATTTTTTAACAATTCTGATAATTCTTGTTTATCTTGGTGGCAAACAGTTACCCGGCGTCTGATCTGGCTCCAAACTGTTTGCACTGCAAAAAATAGTTTTAGCGTAAACGCGTTTATTGTGAAAGAATAACAGATTCTCCACTGTAAGTAGGCGACGATCTGACTCTAGCAAAACAAACACAATATAATAATAATAACTCCAGATCAGACTCAACAATCTAACCCATTTAAATGTATGCCTGGCTATTACAATGATCTCTCCCTATGTGCTTGCTGGAAGATTTCATTATAAATATACAAGGGCGATCTAAAGACACTCCGATGTTTTTTGTATAGCAGAACATTTCATACAAAAAATCATACAGTGTTGAGCCTGATGAGACGCTGCGTTATGTGGCGTCTCATCAGGATCTACACTGTTTGCTAATGTCCCCTGTCATAGATACTAGGCTTGAATGGGCTTGCTCGGCGAATAGTATATGTCTATAGTGTGTCTGATGTCTGATGGTTCTTTCTCATACGAGCTGGCTCAGATGATATACAGTCAAACCTGTGCTAAGCGTCCACCTAACGCAGATGTATGATGACATTTAAACACAGGTGACCTCTAAATGTAGGGTAAAAGTCATGCAGAAGGCTCATATAGGAGCCTTCTACATGACTTGTGTCCTGCATACAGCTGTCACTTGTCACGAATATTTCAACTACATGTATATCGTCTTTTTAAGTTTTTGGTGGTCGTTTAACACAGGTTTGACTCTTTTTTCACCATTGCAAAACTAAATAGTTGCTCACTTGTGTGAATATGTATTGTACTGTATATGAATGTGTATCAACAATGCCAAGCAATTGAACATTTGCCGTGCGGGGATTAGTAAGCAGTGTAGATCATAATCGGCGGGCACCTAAAGTAGCCCTTTGATAAGGGACTTCGCTGTTTTATAGTGTTATTTATTTGGGACAATGGCTGTAAGAGTGAAAGTTAACTGGTCATTATCTTAGAAAACTAGCTATACCTATGGTGGATATAATGACTTGTATACATGTTTCTATTATTTCTGTAACCATTGTCTCTCTTTAGCACGTACAGTATTTGTCTTGTAGCCACCGTTGGACTTGCACATTTGTTTTTACTTAACCCTTCCACCCACAAATGTCTGCGTCAATTTTAACCTTCTTGCAGACAATTTGTCGTCTGCAACTTTTTTTTAAATCATGATTTAAAGTTTTGACATTTGCAATATTTATTCGAGTGTTACGGGGAGATACGTTATTCTTTCCCGTTTAAACGCACACGAAAAGCAAGCGCAATGCACTTAAATGTAAAACAAAAAGGATACAGCTTTTTGACATTTCTCACGACTCTTTCCTCCCTGAAACTTTACATGGACAATTCCAGTTTCCATTTTAGTCTAGTCAATTTCTGACTTTTAAGGGTTGTTTTGTCAATGTTTTGCATTATGACAAACAGTGAAGACCCTGATCAGAGGGCTCCTTTTGGAGCCCTCTGATCTGGGTCTTCACTGTTTGCACAGGACAAATGTACTATTCACATGTTCACTGTTTGAAAAGGACGCCTATATGCGGGACTAGGGTTCAAAGGGTTAAATCAGAGTGGCAAACTGACGAGCCCGATCTGGTTACCCGTCGTCTGATCTGACTCCAAATTGTTCGCAATGGAAATTATAGTTTTAGCGTAAACGCGTTTACTGCGAAAAAATAACGTGATCTCCACTGTAAACTGTGAAAGGATACCACACGTTTCTAATCTTGGTTGTTCATTTTGTTGCAAATTATTACTTTGATAAGAAAATATTGCACTGAACATAGAATTAACAGTTAAAACTGGTATGTCGTGTCCTTTCATTTTAGCCCCTTCACTGCATGTCATGGCGGCATCTTCGCTGCCTTGTCTTCATCGTCACAGCCTTAACGTCATCTGATTTAAACAGTGGTCTATGTTTTCATTTTTCAAAATAGAATTTGAGGTTGACTGACTTACATGTAACTCTTTCCTCCCTAAAACTTTCAATGAATAATTCCAGTTTCCATCTAAGTCTAGTCCATTTATGACATTTAAGGGTTGTTTTTGTCAATGTTTGGCATTATGACAAACAGTGAAGACCCTGATCAGATGGCTCCTTTCGGAGCCCTCTGATCTGGGTATTCACTGTTTGCATAGGACAAGTGTACTATTCACATGTACACTGTTTGAAAACGAAGCCTATATGCGGGATTAGGGTTCAAAGGGTTAAGTTATATCGTGATGATTGTCAAACAGTTTGAATGCTGGTCAAACGTTGCGTTACGCGGCGTCTGATCAGGACCCGAACTGTTTGCACATTCCGTAGTACTCAAAATAAGGCAGCGAGTAGGTCCATGATCGTATACAGAGGTTTTACTGTAATTTGGTTTGGAATATGGAAAGAACCGGCTATAATTTGGAAAGTATTAGATTCGGTTTACCAAATTTCAGTGTTTGGTTGACATTTTAATATCAAAATTTGTACCACGTAAATGCAGACAATAATACATACAATCCGAAATATTAATATTGTCACCTCTTTGGTGAGTGAAGAGTTCCTATATTGTTTATACTTATAAACGCAAACGCTTTACTCTTCTTAAGTTTTGTTTTTCAACTTTTATTATTTCATTTCTGACCATTTGTTCAGTATTAAAGAGACTGACACTCGGATGGCCAGCTTACAAAAATATAACAAAATAAGGATTGCATTTATTTTTATTTCTTTTGCAACTGTCTATTCGGTTGCTATGAATAACCATGTTTATTATCACATATAGCAGTATGTTAGCGCTGACAAAAAATATGTTTTACTTTGAGTTTGCATTGGTGGAACTATTTTTTATGAATTGACATTTTTCAACATCAAATATCTTCCCAAACTAATTTTTACGTGTTTATATTAGCATCTATAATTCATTTAGCAAAAAACAGTTGTCAGTCTCTTTAAGTATCTATTTGTGCTATGTGTGCAAGACACTTCGTGAACATTTTATACCGAAGATATTCACAAAATCACTGTTATGTAATCTTAATCACATCACATAAGAAAATGGCATTGTTTGATGTTGTGATCTCTGTGCACAGCGATTTCGTGACATAAAAATAAAGCAAATACTTACCAGTCCTTCGCAATTCTTCTTATATGTAGTTCTAATAACTGCTTTGCTTTCTAAATCCTACAAGGACAAATATTGTAATGAGCACAGCGACTAAGCATTTATTCTTCTGCGCTTCAGATTTGCGGGAAAAAAGCTTGATATGTTAATAATTCCAATTCTTTGTGTCCGTACTTTATGCTATGCTGTGAGTTTGCACACATGTGTCTTTTCGATGCAGTTCTGATGGGTAGTCATTTAGTGGCGAAGACGTTTGAAGGAAACTAAACGCAAACGCAATGTAATACAATGGAAAAAGGAGACTTTTTGGAAAAGTTGTCGATTTTATTTACTCTGGGTGGCAAACATAGTTTGGAGCCTTGCCAAACACCAGATAACCCGGCGTCTGGTCTGACTCCCATTAATTTCATTTTCGTTTTGTTTTTTATATTAAAATTCCTATCAGCAAACAGCGTAGACTCTGATCAGCGCCGCAATATGCAACGTCTGATCAGAGTCTTTACTGTTTGCCTATGTCCAATATATAGTATCGTAGGTACAAATGAGTTAAATATAAATTTCTTTATTGGGAAACTTCAACGTCTTCTGCACTGCTGCAAATACCTGCTTAAAAGTTCCCCTTTTTCCGGCGCTATGCATCACACTCTCTTGCTAGCAAACTTCGATATATGTCGTTCTCACAAACTTAAACTACAGTTTATGTTTGATATATAATTACATTACAGCGAAGATTGGTTAATAGTATTTGCAATATTTTTTGTTACCAGGCAACGGAACTTGGGGTGATTGGGGCTTATGGAGCGGATGTGACGTCACTTGTGGCGAAGGCGTGCGTGAGCGCTTTCGCTTGTGCAACGATACGTTAGATCTACCATGTTACGGAAGTAACGTCACATATGATATATGTATGGCGAGCAGAGAATGCGATGGTACATTTCTTGTTGTTAGAAACTCTCTTCATTGTGTTAGCGCCTAGAAAATCACACTGAAAATCTTAAATGTAGACACCGCCACATTTAGATTCAAAACACGAATGAGAAACATAGTGATGGGCACTTTCAATTCTTACATAATAAGTATAGAACTAGTTCGATCGGCATGTGCGTAGCGCTGTTATTTGCGTGTATTTCTAGGCTATGTGTTTATAAACGATTTGAGAAAATAATGATCGAATTATTTGACGTAAACATTTTTAACTCTTACAGCTACATGTAGACTTGACTGGAGGTTGCAACAGGCCGAATTTAGACCAGACCCGGTTTTTGGTCAGAATTCCTACTGTTTAACACATATGTTTAAGTATTTAGAGAAATGCAGTGGAGAGGGAAGTATCCCTCGTCATTATCTTATTACATCATTCATGGGGCGCTGAATTACCTATTTAGTGTCGCGGTGCCGTAAAACTCTAATTGTGAAAAGCAAGCGAGGTTTTGTGAACGTAGCCTAGAGATATGATGTACATGTATGCTTGTAATAAAATGTTTTACTATTTGCAGGCTATCAAAGCATGATGTTAGCTATATGTAGTGTTTACATACTAGAGCTGCGTATTTAGATTTAGATGGTGTTGTTTGCAGTAGAAATAGAACACATGCAGACAAGAGACATACAAAAACAAACGTTTTAAAAACATGATATACATGGTCAAAGGTTTATAGGGATACAGTATCTGTAACTATAGACATTTTTTTAAAACAAATAAAACTTCCTTGTCATAATGACCTATAGTCGATGGTGTTTGGGTTACGTGGTCGCCGTGGTCGGAATGTGACGTCACTTGTGCCAATGGCACCCGGTTCAGAACACGTGAATGCACTGGACCGTTCTACGGTGGCGCTGAGTGTCCTGGCTCGGAGGAAGACGTGGAAGGCTGCTTTCCGAGGATGTGCCCAGGTGTGTATGCAGTTTGTTAACACATTCAACCCTAGCGACGAGTAAACTCGTCATTTACAAACAGTGTACCTTTGAGGATTACTCTTGTTCTGTGCAAACAGTGTAGCCCCTGATCAGATGGCTCCGGAAGGAGCCCTCTGATCAGGGTCTTCACTGTGTGTCATATTGAAATACATTGTTAAAATCAACCCTTAATAGTCAACAATGGTCTAGACGTTTTTGAAATTGGAATGATCAATTTAAAGGATGAATAAGTTAAAGTGAGGAATGCGCTAGTCTTACCCGTTTCAACGCAAACGAAGCGCAAATGCGATGCAACAAAATGTAGAAAATTACTACATTTTGACATTTCTTACTCCTTAATTTAATCTGAATGGCAAACAGCTTGAAGCCTGATCAGACGCCGGGTTACCCGGCGTCTGATCTGTCTCCAAAATGTTTGCAATGGAAGTATTATTTTTGACATAAACGCGTTTATTGGGAAAGAGAGGATGACGTATTCTCCATTGCACAACAATTAATTATATACCCTTTAACAAAAAAACTTATCAGTGTCCATGTTCTTTTCTTAATCATTTCGCCCTTATATATGTGAAGGCAGCGTACAGTGGAGAAAACGTTATTCTTTCCCAATAAACGCGTTTACCCTAAAACTGTTATTTTCACTGCAAACAGTTTGGAGCCAGATCAGACGCCGGGTAACCCGGCGTCTGATCAGGCTCCTAACTGTTTGCCACCAAGATAAAGATGAATTATCAGAATTGTCCAAAAGTTGTACTTTTCTACGTTTTAGTGTTTTGCGTTTGCGTACGTTTGCGTTTAAACGGGAAAGAATAACAGATTCTCCACTGTAATAGCGGGGAAGGGGTAAGGCAGACGATAAAATTGGCGATGAATCGGTTTCATATAAGTAACATAGAAACAAACTCGAGTTTGGAATGCTTACTACTGTAAACAAAACACGGCATCAGTAAGGAAATGGTTCTTTTTATATAAATTAGAATTTTTTATAACACCAATATTGATTATTTTACCTTAGCCTTTCGGCGCCGAAGTCGCATAAAGTCGACTTTGCAAACAATTTGGATCTAGATCAGACGCCGCGTAACGCGGCATCTGATCAGGATCCAAACTGTTTGACACTCGTACAGTGGAGAATGTGTTATTCTTTCCCTATTTTCGCGTTTACGCTAAAACTATTATTTGCTGTGCAAACAGTTTGGAGCCAGATCAGACGCCGGGTAACCCGGCGTCTGATCAGGCTCCAAACTGTTTGCCACCAAGATAAACAAGAATTATCAGAATTGTCCAAAAGTTGTTCTTTCCTACGTTTTAGCGCTTTGCGTTTGCGTACGTTTGCGTTTAAACGGGAAAGAATAACAGATTCTCCACTGTATCGATATTTCTTAAGTCATACTACATTAAAACGTTATTGCAGACAACAATGTTGAAGCAGACGACAATAAAGCGGTGACGGGGTAAAAACCATCACGATTAATTTTGCGTCGAAAGGGTTAAGGTGTAAATAGAGGTGTTACTGTACTTTCAAGTTCAATAGTAAGGCGTCAGATACAGTGGAGAATCTGTTATTCTTTCCCAATAAATGCGTTTACGCTAAACTATTATTTGCAGTGCAAACAGATTGGAGCCAGATCAGACGCCGGGTTACCCGGCGTCTGATCAGGCTCCAAACTGTTTGCCACCAAGCTAAACAAGAATTATCAGAATTGTTCAAAGGTTGTTCTTTTCTACGTTTTAGTGTTTTGCGTTTGCGTACGTTTGCGTTTAAACGGGAAAGAATAATAGATTCTCCACTGTACAAGGCGAATTGATTACAGGTTCGCCTTTATGGCAACCAAATTAGAGATTGCCTTTAAAGATTGATAGCACGCTCGTCCATTAAATATGTAACGAACTTTCCCAGCGGCGATTTCTGATTGTTTCTTCTTCCACAAACTTATTAAAAATTCAGTGATTTACCCTAACACCCGGTGTTTGGGGGATCTTCTACCCCAATCTATACTTTTGACGTCATTTGTAAAAAAAAAAAAAACGCATCAAACATTAAATAGTCAGAGGAATCTTATTAACACGGTTATTTTAAGAGAGATTGTTGAACCCAATGGAGAACACGCAATTCCTGTCCAGTGTCTATTTAACCCTTTATTTCATAGTCTGTTTCTTGTTTTGAAGACAGGTAACTACTTAAAGCAGGTTGAAAGTAAAGCATAATGCATGTTAAGGCGCATTCTGCTAAATACTTTCAACCTTCTTTAATCTACTACAGTGGAGAATCTGTTATTGCCACGAAGTCCGATAGAGCGTCTCGTTGGCAGATACAATGTGTATGAAATCTGCTGACAATTGAAAACCGATTGTTGCATAGAAGACGACAGATAGTTGAATAACGTCTTTACCACGGCACCCCCTGCTATTTGTTTAGGTTTCTAAACTGCCAAACAGCTTTAACTCTTTCATTGCCATGTTGTATCGTCTGCTTTAGCCCTGTCACCGCCAAAATATCGTCTGCATCGATAATGTCGTCTGGAGTTTTTTATTCAAGTCAGATGTAGGGCTTTTAAGACTGAATAGATATTGATACAAGTGTCAAACAGTTTGGATCCAATTTGTTTGCAAAGTCGCCTTTTGTTGCCATTGACAGTGAAACAGTAAAGCAAATAGGTGTACATTTAACCCTTTACCTGATATCCAATTTCTAGTATTGAAGATAGGTAACTACTTTAAGCAGGTTGAAAGTAAAGCAGAATGCGCCTTAAGGCGCATTTTGCTTTACTTTCAGCCTGCTTTAAGCTACCATGTGCTAGAATGTAGAAAATATTATTTATAATATATATTCATGACTGATTTAATTGGAACTATTTTCTTCAGCGGAGGAATAAATTAAATATGCTAAAAGGCGCTTCTATGGGGGAAAGGGTTAAAGTCCTATACCATAGCAAAGTACATTATAATTAGTTCTTATAAATATATTCTTGTAATCCCCTTCAGTGCGTTACCCCGCGGAGTACAGTAATTATTTGCAAACAGTTTTGATTCTGATCAGACGCAGCGCGACGCGCTGTGTCTGATCAGGATACAAACTGTTTGACACTCATTTCAATATTTCTTAACGTCATGGCATTACAGATGTTAATAAAATGTACATTATATATTACAGTCGATGGAGTCTGGAACACGTGGGCAGCGTGGTCCGAGTGTTCACATACTTGCGGATATGGCAGCAGAAACAGGTCTCGGACCTGTCACGGCCCATTCTACGGCGGCGAAGAGTGCCAAGGAGACCCAAGTGACATAGAAACGTGCAATGCCTTCTCATGCCCAGGTACAGCAAGCTTTTAACCCATTATACCATAAATACGCATTTTATAATTTAATAATCCACTGGAAAAATAATCCCTCTTTATACAGTCATTTATATGCGTCATGAGAAATATTTTCTAGAACCTAGCATATTGTAGCTTAAAGAAGGCTTAACGTGAGGCAGAATACGCCTAAAGACGTATTCTGCTTTATTTTCAACCTGCTTTAACCCTTTCCCCAATAGAAGCGCCTTTTAGCGAATGTGATTTATTCCTCCGCCGAAGAAAATAGTTCCAATTTAATCAGTCATGAATATATATTATAGGGAATATTTTCTATATTCTAGCAATGATAGCTTAAAGCAGGCTGAAAGTTAAGCAGAATGCGCCTTAAGGTCACCTATATTCAATCCTAGAAATAGGCTATCAGGTAAAGGGTTATGTGGTCACCTATATTCAATACTACATTGTAGAATAGGCTATAAGGTAAAGTGAAAAGTCTGATTAGTCCTAAAGTTTGCGGGGAATTCTTTCTATATATAACGACCACTCAAAAAAGACTTTTTGATGGAGTGACGCCCTATGTGATCATTGTGATTCTATTATAGATACAGAGCCATCTATAGACCATCTAAAGACGCTTCAATATGTTCCAAGAGAAACCTTCAACAGCAGCTCTCTGCATTACTTTTGTCCTGCACTTTGCTGAAATCGTTATGCAAAACTGCAAATGCATATAATTATATGCAAATTTCAACCATTTCCTCCACAGAGGGGCATCTACCTTCTCCTCTATTTAAACACCAGCAATTATGTTTCTAGATGCTGTTGAATACAGGTGGAAGCTAAAAGTGAAATGAAAGTAAAGCGATATAGCTGAATTATACTTTTGACTACATGTATTGAGGAAAATGATATAAGCTTTGAAAATACATTTTTTGTAAATGACAAGTAATCATTTCATTTTTTAATGTACATGTATCTTTATTTATTTTTTTACAGTGGACGGAGAGTGGGATATGTGGACAGCCTGGGGCGAGTGCAGTGTGTCGTGTGGTGGAGGATCCCGTAACAGGACACGTAATTGCCACAACCCTCTCCACGGGGGTTCGGCCTGTAACGGACCGTCCAATCAAACTGAAACATGTAACGAACAGATGTGCCCGAGTAAGTTGCGCCTTCCTTTGTACAGTAGAGGAAACATGCTGATATCAGGTTGAACGAAACTTTTGTAAATGCAATGTAATTACAGTGTTTCCTCCCTACAACGACCCTCCAAACAACGACTCCCGCCTTACAACGACCATTGTCGCAGTTCCCTAAAACAGGACAAGGATATCCGATCTACTCCTAGCTGCAATGTCGTCTGCTTAAAATTGTCGTCTGCTGTTTTTCTAAAAGTTACGTAATGAACAGTTTGACAGAAAAAACTTAATGACGAGTGACAAACATCTTGAATTCAGATCAGACGCCGCGTAAAGCGGAGTCTGATCTGGATTCAAGTTGTTTGCAAGTTGTTTGCAAGTATCCCTCCCTTTAACGACTCCCTCCCAACAACGCACACAATGTGTGTCTCCCATTGGGTGTCGTTGTAGAGAGGGAGCGCTGTATTTATAAAAAGAATGACAAGTTATAAAAATGGTGAGGACTTGATTAGCTATTGAGTGGCTAATAGTTTAGAGCCTGGTCAGAATACAAGTTACAAGAAACCTCTTTCTTAAGAACACCTAAACTAGGGCTAATTGGTTTCCTAAAAGAAAGGTGACAGCTTAAAACAAGGTGAACTTAACATGAACGTTCACCTTGCTTTAAGCAATCTCATGTCTAAAACATTTGCTAATTAACATAATTTTGTAGTCGTAATAGAGGGGTTTTACTACAAAAAACATGACATTTATATAGCACAATGGTATTGGTTATTAACAAATAATGTTTTTCGCTGTAATTAATACTCGTTTTGCACGCTAAATATTCTGTTTTCGACTGCAAAATATATCTACAGCATTTCTTAGTAGATTGTTTTGGCATAGATATCTATCTGTCAGACAGTATCACACGAGAGCTTGGATCATTTTACAAGTGAGGAAAACATGAAATTTTCCAAATATACGAATCTGTGTGACAACAAGTATTTCCATTGCAAACATTTAAGTATAGCGATGAGTTCAGTAAAGAAATATCGATGGCCGTCGTTGGCCATCGATTGCCAGTTGGCTACCGGTCTGAAATATAGTGGAGAAAACATTATCCTTCCGGTCAAACGCAAACGCATTGCAGTGCAATATAAAAAAAACTTTTTGACAATTCTGTCTACCGGTTTGAATCTGAGTAGCAAACAGTTTGGATCCTGATCAGACGCCGGGTTACCCGGCGTCTGATCTGGTTCCAAACTATTTTTAATGGAAATAAAAGTTTTAGCGTAAACGCGTTTACTGGGAAAGAATACGTTTTCTCTACTGTATTCTGCATGCTGCACACAGGGCACAAACTGCTAACCTAAGCCCCAAACAGTTGCAACTGAACACGCTACAGATAAGGATCAAACTGGTTGCCACTCAGATTACACTCTAAATATGTTTCAAACATCCTGTTTCCTCAGTCGACGGCGTGTTTACGGACTGGGCGGAATGGAGCGAATGTTCTGTCACATGTGCCAACGGTACCCAGACCCGTGACAGGACGTGCTACGGTCCATACTTTGGGGGAGCTAACTGTTCCGGCGAGTACAATGAAACACAGGTGTGCGTCACAGAAGAATGTCCGGGTAAGACTTTAGTATTGTTCGATTTTTCTGACCTGTCGGAGTTATTTTTAGAACAGAATAGTTCATAATGGTAAATAGATAACAGGGTAACATCGGATCTATATACATGTAGTCGTACACTTTCCAACTTGAGATAACATGATCCTCGTGCAGCACGAGACCCTTGCGCTAACTTTACTGACATTTTATTATTTCCCAACAAACGCATTTATATACTAAAACTATTATTTCCATTGCAAACAGGTTGGAGCCAGATCAGACGCCGGGTTACCCGACGTCTGATCAGGCTCCAACCTGTGTGCTACTCAGATTAAAAATATAATTAAAATTTCTTAAAGTAAATTTCCACAGTTTAGTGCATTGCGTTTGCGTTTAAACGGAAAGAATAAGGTATCCTCTACTGTACATTGCGCACAAAAATTACAGCTACATGTACATGTTTCCGTATCATTAACCGTATGTAGAGAAAACTCATCCCTTTGAAAGTTTTAGAATGTTCCAATCTAGAAATAACTCCGACAGGTCAGAAGAAAACACTAATATTCATGGTTTTAAATTCAATCGTTGTTCTCCAGTCCCCGATGCCCTCAAAACATTTATTTTATGTCCGCATAAACAGCAATACCTTATATGTGAGTTAAATGATCGGAATACTCTTTTCTATTTCTTGACTGGCAATATTTCATGCAAAGTTCCTGACTGATATGGTCATAACGTAATGCCTTTCAAAACACAACTCACGCCATTGCTTAATCGTGAAATACCACCTTCTTCTAACCTGCTGCTTACTTTTTTCCCCATAACATGTTTCAGTAAAGCGGACTTAGAGTAAAGCAGAAAAAAGAGCATTCTGTTTTACGATTAGCCCACTTTAAGTACCCCCTACAAGGGCATAGGAAACATTTCTCATGGTGCATATTTTTAACTGTATCAAGTAGAACTATTTTACTCGGTGATGTAATAAATCAGAGGCGTCAAAGTGGCGTACAGTGGATAATCTGTTATTCTTTCCCGTTTAAACGCAAACGTACGCAAACGCAAAACACTAAAACGTAGAAAAGAACAACTTTTGAACAATTCTGATAATTCTTGTTTATCTTGGTGGCAAACAGTTTGGAGCCTGCTCAGACGCCGGGATACACAGCGTCTGATCTGGCTTCAAACTGTTTGCACTGCAAATAATAGTTTTAGCGTAAACACGTTTACTGGGAAAGAATAACAGATTCTCCAATGTATCTATTGAGTAATGGGTAAATCAGTGGCTTACAACACATGTTCTGGTTACAGACAACCCTCATTGCGGCGTCTGATCAGAGACTACACTGTTTGCTGATTGGAATTTCAATATAAAACAAAACGAAAATGAAATGAAAATTTAGACCAGTCACCCCTTGCATCAAAAAATGGAATACTCCAATATTTAAGCATGGAAGAATCCACTTGGCATAAATGGGTTAAACGACCATTAGAAATGGGCATGTTTATAGCCTATATGGCAGGTGGCAGCTAAATGCAGGACACACGTTATGCAAAAGGCTCATTTTTAGCTGTCTGTGCTACAATTGTCCTGCATTTAGCAGTCACTTATTTTTAAAGATTAACAGGCTTACAGTGGAGAAAACGTTATTCTTTCCCAATAAACGCGTTTACGCTAAATCTATTATCTCCTGTGCAAACAGTTTGGAGCCAGATCAGACGCCGGGTAACCCGGCGTCTGATCAGGCTCCAAACTGTTTGCCGTCAAGGTTAAAATCAACTTTTGGCATTGTCAAAAGGTTATCATTTTCTTCATTTTTCTGCGATGCGTTTGCGTTTCGTTTGTGTTTAAACGGGAAAGAATAACGTTTTCTCCACTGTACCTATTCAATGGTCGCTTACTACAGGTTTGACTGTAGTACATGTAATACAGGTTTGACTGTAGTAGTTTTGTTTTTAAGTTGACGGTGTGTGGCAGCATTGGCAAGCTTGGCAGTCGTGTAATGTCTCGTGTGGTGGAGGTGGTAAGGTGCGCGTACGAGTATGTCAGGGTCCGTACTATGGTGGGATAGAGTGCGCGGGACCCGGCGAGGATACAGCTGAATGTAATATGCACGAGTGTCCAGGTGAGGTCACGTGCTTCCGTAGCTGTAGATACAGTAGTATACGCTTACAGCACGCTAACATGTAGAGTTCCAGTGCCCTTTGCTCCAAACATAACACAACACCTTTAGAATCTATGAATGGCACCAACGCTAATATCAAACAAGAGAATTTACGGAAATATATTTTTTATTTTATACATTTACAAATCTCTTTAGCATACTTTTATACCTCTAATTTTAACTAGTATTCCGTATATTTATAAATTCAATTTAGTTTGCATCTGAAGCTAATTTTTCAGTTTATATATTGATTCTAAATGAGGATAGTACAATATAACCCGCAATAACATGTATGGCCATTCAGCCGACGGTATGTTTAAGTGACAATTAAAGGAAAGATAAAATTAAACCGAAATCTCCTGTTGGAGATGTTGGTCTTACTTTGACCTTACTTTCAACTACCGCGTCCAGGAATGGACCGTATTTTGCATTTTTGAAATGCACCCCCGTGTCTGCACTTTAAACAATATTTTACTCTACGTTCAGATAAATGAACCTGTAGAGTGAAATATGGTGTTCCATTATGACAGTGTGTGTTCGTGATGTCCTCCTCGATGTCAAAACTGGCGTATGGACGCAACAAATACTGCACTTTTGCGCTATTGACATCGCGTGTTTGTGTTTACGCCTTCGATCTCCGAACACGTTTTTTAGTGTTTTTCACTATAAGTGGGAAAATAAGAAATCATTATTGGAGATAAGAGACGTTAATATGAAATAATCATATTAGTAGCACGATAAGCGCTATTTTTCGCCTCATGTTTTCTCTTCATCGAATCGTGATTTCGCGTCAATAAAATATGTTTTCGAAAATCGTCTGTATGGATGATAGCGCGATGCCACGCTAGTTCTATTTGAAAACCGTAATAAAACATAGCTATCACAATCACTCAAAATGCGATATACGTTTGTTACAGTGCTACTATTTATCCGGAATGTTTTCGAAATATTCGGATTTTCCTTAGTTTCTACCGACATGCGGATATTTCAGACATCTTCGGATTTCTGTTGTTACTTTTGAATTTTGGATTAGGCGTTTTTAAAAGCGTCTTTGTCTTAGGAAACATTGGTATTGGTGTCAATCCAGATGAGACGTCGCGTTTCTCGGCGTCTGACTTGGACCCATACTATTATCATAATTATGGTCGCGTTATAAAGCCTGGAAGCGAAAGGGTTAAAATTACATTTCCTTATATCGCGCATGAAAATTTGGAACTCTTAGGACTTTTATGAATAATTTATTGTAACCTTGTTGTTGTTTAGGCAGAACAACAAAAGTCTCGCATTCAAAATGCCTTTGATACTATATACGACTCTCTATGGAGTGGCTGTTATTGCGATTGGTCATTGAATAATCAACTTCTAGCAAGAATATGCAACAGGTGTGTTCTTAAAATATTTCTCATATAACATACGTGTTACCCCTCACATGTTCAAGAAAACAAACGTTTAAATATTTGCACATTGTCATCAGAAACTATGTCAGACCATGACAATATTGTAGAACTATTTTACACAAAAATTGTAGTCTCTGACTAGGTTTTATGTTGATAGTGCTGATAATGATCTTAGTCTGCACTATTTTCATGACGTTACTTCATCACAGTTCAGACAAAAAGTTAAACAATTGACAAAAGTAATCTATTCCAAAAAACTATTTCAAATAATATAAAGATATTAGTATTATAGGTAGGAGCAAATTCAACTAATTCGTGAAGAGATGTTTAGCAAACGTGCATATGTTACAGTCAATCATGAAATGACTGAAATTGACAGGCCACTTTTACACAAATTGGCCAGAAACCTTTAACATGATTCAGACAATGTGTGAAACGACTTTTATTTAATTAATTCAACAGTAGTTATTCATTGATATCATTCAATATGCATAATTTCGTTTAAAACTTAATATTTAACAATTATTTCAGACACATTGCACGCATTTTTTAATGAATTAAGAAACTTGATTTGTATTAAATTTGAAATGCATGTTATGTTTCAATAGTGCAGTTTATAATTATTAACATACACCAATCATTACGATGTAATAAATAAAGTCAATTTAGTCATTTCGTGAAATGACTGAAGGTATTTTAAGTCATTTCACGAGATTACTGAAAATTTGAGGCATTTCATGAAATGACTAAGTGAAAAAGTCATTTCACGTAATGACTGAAATTTTTAGTCATTTCATGAAATGACTGATTACACAGATTGACTGTAACATATACATGTACACTCCTGTTCCTAACGATTTGGTCCTGGGGCACTGGAACCTCCCCACGTAGTTCGCAACATCTGGTGATAAACACAGCTCAGAGTCCAATGTTATACAGCGTTTTGGTTGAGTATGAGATCGTTCTCAAGCATTTGATTGCTCAGATTAAAGAAAAAACTCAAAGCTGACAAATCAAATTATTGAGAACGATGTCAGGCTCAATGCCAATCGCTTTATAACCTTTGGGCCACGTTTGAAAACAAGAATGTGGCTTCCATGCCCTATTTTCTTTCACTTATGCATATATTTGATTGAAACCTGCATTCATTGGCAACTAAATAATGAACCATTGCGATATCTCAAGATTATTGCTTAATCTATGATAAAAGTAGTACAGAAAACAGGGCTGCCATTTCTCCGGATTTATCCTAAGTCTTCGGATTTTTATCCTAGCAGATGGTAACTTAAAACAGGCTGAAAGTAAAGCAGAATGCGCCAGTTTTAAGCAGTCATGTGTCTTTAAAACAAGAAACAGAATATGGGGTCAAGGTACGATAATTAAAATTGCATCTGAAATTTTTTAGGATTTTTATGATCAACTTATGGCAGCCCTGAGAAAGCATAAGAACTTTCTGCATTACCTTTGCCCTGCATTAAGCTCCTATCTTTATATAAGGCGTTCGTTAAAAATACAAGTCATATCCAGTAAAGGTGGTTTGAACTGGTTTCGGAAATAAATATTAGTATATAATCTAGGTACTTATTTTCATTGTGAGCACAAATAATACATACTCTGAATAGGTATTCTATACCTACCTCATTCAAAATATCATGGCAAAACACAGAGATCTAAAAATTCGAATAGAAATCAAAATTATCTGAATGAATCTACTTTGCCGGTTATCACCAGAAGTTGACATTATTATGTCTGTTCTCAACTGTTCTGTACTTCTAATACATGTTTGATAGCTACCATCTGTGTACTTTTACTACTTGCTATTTCTATACTACATCACACCTTTCTGAATAGTGGTGACGGTTAAACTATACCCCTAGATGCGGCTACAGTCAAACCTGTTTGAAGCGACTATGTTCTGAATGTAGTAGAGCTGTATAAAAACAAGTGTCGGTCTAATGCCGGACAGCGGCAATAAGCTCCAAAAGGCCTAACACATGTGGTTTATAAATACAGGAGTAAAGTAATACAAAAATCTCCAAACGAGACTTTCTGCATTATAGTTATATTGTTTAAAGCAACCATTTATGCAAACGAATTCTGTTCTTAAAAATGATGACCGTTTGATTTAGTATAGTGTTTCCGCTCTACAACGACTCTCCAAACAACGATTCCCACCGTACAACAATGCTTGCCACTGTTCCCCAAACAAAAATCCATGTCTGACGCTTTCACTTCTGCAATATCGTCTGCTAAAAATTGTCCTTTGTGGTTTTTACCAAATTCACGTATTGTGCATTTAGACAGATAAAACATTAAGACGAATGACTAACAGTTTTATCCTAGATCAAATGCTGTGTTACGTGGCATCTGACCTGGGTTCAAACTATTTACATAATATAAGCCAAGTCATGATCAGCATTCTAAGGGCATACATTTGTTCCCTCCCTATAACAATTCGCTCCGAACAATACACACAATCTTTGTCTCCCGCAGGATGGCGTTGAAGAAAGGGAACAGTGTAATTCTATCATACATACAGCTCGGAGATGAACTCTCAGTACCACCTTTGTTCTGTATTATGCTTCTACGTTTGTTAGCCCTTATTCATATATAAAATCTCGCCCATCATACACATCTGTCAACTGAATTATTCATTTATCTTATAAAATTAGGCAAGTTAGTGCATGGCCTAATCATATTGTTCCTTTCGGAGCTGTCTGATCTAGTTCGACACTGTTTTCAATAAATGTCAGTAAACTCTATTAGCAGGAAATTGATAAAACACTTAAAGACTTCTCAATTGTCGTATATCTCCGGTTTGACTGTACGTAGCTCGTATAACTAGTTATATGCTGTAGCTGTAGATTCCTATATCTTACACCTCCTGTCATAGTTGTGTATCCTGCAAGTTACCCCTTCTTAATAAGCACATACACAGTTTTAACATCAATACTAACATGAACCTGATCGGGCCCAAGGCAAGCACCGGCGGACATTGATCGCGCATGCGCCCAGGTTACCTGTTTGAATGATGCCTGGGTGATTTCAGTCGACGGGGTTTGGAATGAATGGGCCTCGTGGCAAAACTGCAATGTCACATGCGGCGGTGGATACCAACTTCGGACCAGAGACTGTGACCAACCACAGTACGGAGGGGCGAACTGTACTGGGGCCGACACTCAAAGTCAGACATGCAACACCCACCATTGCCCAGGTACGTGCTAATAATATCAACATAGTACAGGTCGTTTGCGATTGAAATACAACATGGTACATTGTACACGTCAAATATTTTCTAAACAGTTGGATGTAACATAATAAATTTCATATGTACTCAAAGAATACTTACACCAACTCTGTAGTGATATTTCAAAAATTTTCTTATTGAGAATAGGAAGTTTAATACGTAGTTTCAAAAGTGACGAATATAATTTGTGGATATAGACAAACAAGGTAGAAATGCCATATATCAAAACTGTGTCCCTCCCAGACTTAAATTACGCGTAATAACAGATGGTTACATGATTATGATGTTGTAGGAGGGTTTAACTAAACTATTCACTGTTTTTTCTGTACTTCAAAGCTGCGAACCGGTCTCCACACGATGTTACTACGTATTTGCTTTCCCCTTAAAGTTTGATTGTGATTAAGCTTGTCGCTTATGGGTATAAGTCTACAAAGGCAGAAAAAATAATCACAGTATTAATTCTGAAACGATTAAAAACAAATGTTTTGAATAAGAAATGTCTTTAAAACATATGTGGATGCAATTGAAATATGAAAATAAATGTGGGTTGTCTACTGGTCACAACAAAGCATCCACCAAATATGAGGATTGTATGTTGAATGAAGGAAACCTAAAACATGATATTACATGTACTTTACTGAGCGACCTTGAGTAATGACCTAGATAAATAGGGTTCATCTAATCATCACAACAAGCTTCCTATACCAAATATGAGACATATAGAGTGTTTGATCGGTAATCGACAGATCGACGGGCAGACAACACATGTAAAGATATGTAAAGCAGTATACCCCACTACTTTCAGAGGTGGAGGGGGATTATAACGATTTCACAATTAACCGAATGTGCAGTATTAAGTTATGTACACTTTAACGATAATCCAATAACGAAATTTATGTCTCGTGGATATATTCTTGCTTAAATCATGTAAAATGTAAATCAGGAATTCACTATTGAATCAAAAAGAAAGCACGCGACTGAACCGTTAAAATACGAACCACTAGTAACAAGAGTTTGACTTGAGATGTTCGCTCAAGTGGTAATGCATGTATTTAAACTAACGCTGTTGAAGGAAATAGCAAATACTCGTCCGCGTTACCTGCAGTTTGAACAAACAATGTCCCGCTGAATACTCATATTAAAACATCTGAACACTATAAACATGTAACATCTATTTCAAGGACTAATGCGAGTACATGAGGAAATATTTCCCAAGGAAAGATTTGTGATTTATGGCTGACAGATCGTATAAGATTACAGGGTAGATCAGGATCAAACAACTCATTTAGGGACTGTTTTATCTTGGTATTCTCTATTTACAATAAGCTTAAAACAGGGGATGGGTTAAGTCCCTCAGTTTTTTATATAAAAGGAATAAGATTCTGTTTGTAAATCTGTAAACGTGTTTGTGTTTCATTTAACGGTTGGTAAAAGTGTATCAAAGGTTATTGATAATAACACTTAGCTCGTGATTTAAAAATGTAGTGACGTTTTAATCGCAAACGACCTGTACATATTGAAATATTGTTAATTTAAAACGTATGTTGTTTTTAAAAGTTTGTTATATAACGATGAAATGTCTCAAGTTAAAAGAACAGATTGAGTTCGTTTGAAATACAAACAAATCATGCTACAGTGGAGAATCTGTTATTCTTTCCCAATAAACGCGTTTACGCTAAAACTATTATTTGCAGTGCAAACAGTTTGGAGCCAGATCAGACGCCGGGTAACCCGGCGTCTGATCAGGCTCCAAACTGTTTGCCACCAAGATAAACATGAAATATCAGAATTGTCCAAAAGTTGTTCTTTTCTACGTTTTAGTGCTTTGCGTTTGCGTACGTTTGCGTTTAAACGGGCAAGAATAACAGATTCTCCACTGTAATTGCCTGCTCAATCTAGTCCGTTTTTCATTTGATTGTTTAGAGTTGTTTCTTTATAATAAACATCCTTGTAATGCAGAATGACAAACAGTGAAGACCCTGACCAGGAGGCTCATATGGGAGCCTTGTGATCTTGGTCTGCATTGTTTGCAAAGCTTATGTGAATTCTTCACTAGTACACTGTTTGCAGTTACATTGTAACTGGTTAATTTTATTAGAGAAAAACATGTATCAATTGGAAGATGATCACCATTATGCCTTTTATCCTAGCGTTTTTTTAATATAATATAGAAAAAAAACATGTTTTCGTTTAGTTGACGGTGAATGGGAACAATGGGCATCCTGGTCTGATTGCAACACAACATGTGGGGGCGGGATGGCCAGGCGTGAACGAACCTGCTACCAGCCGAAACACGGCGGCATGGAATGTCATGGCGAGGATGAGGACTGGATGGAGTGTAACACTCACGAATGCCCAGGTATGTTTTTCTGTTCTAATACTGGTATGCTTTAAGTTTTATTTCATGTATGTCACTTTGAAATTAGGCCTGACTATGTAGAAAAGATTGCCATTTGTCATTGACATAAACAACAACCCAACCATCAATACTAGTATGGGAACAATGGTACTACAAGTGTTAACAGTATGGCAAACACATTAACCATCTGATTCTTGAACTGTTCTGTTATCACATTCTGATAATGAAAATATTTTTCCAACTATTTTTACCTTGTAGATGTACTTAACTCTTACTGCATGTCAACAAAAAGGAGATACTCCTTTTGTATTCCTTGTGACCCAATATTTCGCAATAAATACGCATCTTAACCTTAAATACGTATATGCACCCACAGAAGAAGTGTTGCATTTTATGCAATCGTTAATATCTACCTTAAGACATAAATTATCTATCCTAGCAGATGGTGGCTTAAGCAGGCTGAAAGTAAAACAAAATGCGCCTTCATGCGCATTATGATTATTTTAAACCTGTTTAAGTGGTGACATGTCCTCAATGATAGGTCAACACTAGTAAAAAAATGTATAAACGCACGCGCAAATGATCATTCTGCGTAACAAATACCAACAAATGACCATTGTCACCTATAATTTTACATTGTACGTATAAAAAATTTCGAAGTCGCGAATCACTATAGTCGCCCTAGCCACTACAGTAATTATTGTGTCGTCGGGTGATGTGCTCTGTAAACAATAAGCTATACGAATGTGATATGTGTGTGCATATGTTGCTGTGTGTTTATTTACGAGTTACAATATGCGCGTGTACCGTATGTGCCCTATAGATGGCTTGTGGAAAATTCACATATGATCTATCATAGAAAGTTTTCCATGTAATAATGAGTTGTTCTTAAAGATAAAAATAGTCGGGCTGACACTACATTGATACACGCGGGTCACACAGGCTAATCCGAACATGCCATAAAATACCTGACTACTGACGATTTTATATTTTCTTGGTGTTTAGTTGCATTTTCGTACATTATGTTAGTACTTTAGTCATCGTTTCATTTATGTTCAACCTGCAGTTATTCTGTTTCAGATACAGATTCATAGTTGGTTATGCATGTTTTAGAAATTACGAAATACAACAAATGAGCCATGCCATGAGATAAAGATACTTCAAAACACACCTATTATGTTATTTCGATATCATCTCGTTAGGTCTTAAGCGTTAAATATTTTACTTTGATAGTTCACATAAATCTAGCATTACATTAAAAATGCTTTAGCTACTATCGTTTTGCATCATTTGCTATGAATATACGCCTACTGTATCCGTGTCTTGGCTCGTGTGTTTAGAAATGCAACATCTTTTGTTAATAAACATGGATTTTCTTTTAATTTCCGTTTAAACTCAAACGTAATGCAATAAAATGTTGAGATATATTATATATTTTCTTTAAAATCTCGAACAATTTATTTTAGTCTGAGTGACAAATAGTTTGGAGCTTGATCAGACTCCAAACTGTTTGTAAAGCGTGTACGGGTTTTCAGTATAAATGCAATTATTGGGAGAAATAATGACTTTCCAATTATACAGTGGAGAATCTGTTATTCTTTCCCGTTTAAACGCAAACGTACGCAAACGCTAAGACGTAGAAAAGATCAACTTTTGGACAATTCTGATAATTCTTGTTTATCTTGGTGGCAAACAGTTTGGAGCCTGATCAGACGCCGGGTTACCCGGCGTCTGATCTGGCTCCAAACTGTTTGCACTGCAAATAATAGTTTTAGCGTAAACGCGTTTATTGGGAAAGAATAACAGATTCTCCACTGTAGCTATATTATTTTGCATGTTCATGTGTTTTTCCTATCTAATTTCAGTGACGACAACCTGGCTGTGTCCCATCGCTTTATATACCCTCATCTAAATATATACACATATGCCCATGTTTGATTTCTGTTAAGTTAGTACAAGATGGTCTAATGTTCTCAGTAGCAAAAAAGGAAACAGTATTCTAAATGTATCTACTTTAAAAGAGCCACCGATACCGAAATAAACAAATGCATTGCCAGTAAAATAACATCACTTTGATGACAATTGCAAGAATGGATTTTTGAAGCTGTCTAAACTTGACTCATATTAATTATCAAGGATATATAGGTACAGTCAGTAAAAATTGCTTTCAACAATAGCTTAAAGTTAACACACCCTCTATATCCCTCATATATGCACCTATACGCGTATTCGTTTATTCTTCCTAGAAAACCCTGTTCATGCGTTTACCATGATCAGAAATAGAGGCATAGAAAATCTTTTTCTGCAACCTGTCAGGCATATACTTGATGCAGTCTGAAAGTAGAAGGAAAAGCTAATATACCTTCATTTTACTGTAATATCAAACCTATTTAAAGCAGACGCCTGTCATTAAACTGAAGGATTAAGACAATACTTTTGAAGCAAACGATATTTAGGCAAAGCATTGGTTGTAGACAAAGAAAAGTAAAACAATTATAGATAACAATAGTATTAGGCCCTGTCTGATTTTGATAGCAATATTTTATTATGTAAACTGACATAAAACTATAATTTGTTTATTGGTTTATGTATTGACGCCAAAAATAGAATCAAACATGGGCATGTTAAGAAATAGAAACACCATGTATATATACATGCTTGCACTTTATATTCAATACTAACAAACTGTTCAATAGTATTTTCAACAATATATTTACGCCAATTAACCCACCAATGCCTTTCTTCCATAAAATTAGACATTATCAAACAATGTAGACCTTGATGATACGTCGCAAATTGCGGCATTTCACCAGAGTATGCACTGTTTGCTTTTCATATGAAATAATCGCTGTATGAACAAACACTGCGACGTCTTTAGAATGCCCTTTGTATATATTTTACCATTTTACTGGCAAACAGTTTGGATTTTGATCAGACGCCGCGTTATGCGGCGTCTGATCAAGATTCAAACTGCTGGTCACTCATATCAATGTTTACTAAATCAAAAACGCATAAAAATTCCAAATTTTAAAAGTAAATGCAGACAAAAAATATCTGCAGACGATAATATGACAGTGATTGTGTTAGACGGTTATTTCCGTCATGTGGAAGGGTAAATGAGATTTCCCAGCGTTCAAACTGAGAAAGTTCATTGCAATATCAAGGCATACATGGGTTAATGTATAAAACACCTCAGTAGATACAGTAAAGTTCTGCTATAATGTCCATACAAACGAAGACTAGCGTTGGTTTTATTCACACGTGGCAGCTAAATTTATTGACATGTGTCATCTTAAATGAAAATCTGCAGTTTCCAATTAATTCCATTTGTCAGTATCAAGTGTTGCAAAATGGCAAGCAATGCAAATCCTGTATGAATCTGCATAGTTTGCATATGCCATGTGTACTCTTCACATGTGCAAATGTACACTACGCATATAAACTGCACTAAGGACTAATAAATTCAAGAATAATTCAGGTATGTCTTTTCAGGATGCAAATTATTTGCGAATCTGACACTGATGTAAAAAAAAATGAAAATTCTGTTTTTAGAATTTTAGCAGATGACAATATTCGTAAACAAAAAATACAGTAAAACCTCTCTCTTACGGCCACTGAATTGTGTTAATTATAGATGTTTTCATCAGGTGACTGCTTAAAGCAAGGTGACAGTAAAACAGAAAGCTCCTATTAGGAGCTTTCTGTTTAACTGTCACTTTGCTTTAAGCTGTCACCTATTTTTTAAACAAACAATTAACCTTCGTTTTAGTGATCGTAATAGAGAGGTTTTACTGTACACAGCATGCCAAGAGGTAACTGCCGCTGTGATGAACGCAATACCAATAGTCATCTAAGTTTTGGTTGTTACAATGGGACTTGTAATTACGCACTGTTGAATGTTGTAGATATTTTAAGGTGATGGTTTTATGCGAATCAGTTTTATTAATGAATGATTTTCAGGCCATATTATTGAAACAGTTTATAAACTATATGTATAAAAGGGAGTTCTCAAGGTCACTGATCAAAATGTTTCGACAAAATAACATCTTATTCACACTACAAACCGGAACACAGTATTTTGCAAATAGTTTTGAATTAACTAAAATAAATACAGTGGACTTTTCATGCCTCATCCGTATTGAGAAATTGAAATGTGACTAAGCCACTTTTACCTTTGTAATATTTGATATGTTCGACTTAAGTCAGTTCAAGTTATAGAGGTACAACATCATAACAAACAAAATCGCATACATGTATATAATGACGTTTCCTGATTTGAACTGAGACTAAACTCTTGTGCAATGTAAATTAGTCAGCATGCAAGCATAATCCAACATAAACGCATATGTAATATGATATGTTTAGGAACCTTCCAAGTGTACTTTTTCAGTCGATGGCATATGGCAAGCCTGGTCCAATTGGACCGAGTGCACCCGCACCTGTGGAACTGGAGATCAGGAACGTAGTCGGGAATGCTACGGTCCGTTCCACGGTGGGGCGAATTGCTCCGGGGACGCAGATGAATCTCAGTCCTGTAACACCTTTCCATGTCCAAGTAAGTTAAGTAACAATCATGTTATAGGTGTTTGTAAATCTTAGCCCTTTCAGTGAAAAGTTTAGAGCAGATTGAGCTATGAATACAATAATTGACCAGGGTCCACAAAGTATGCAGTTACAGTGGAGAATCTGTTATTCTTTCCCGTTTAAACGCAAACGTACGCAACCGCAAAGCACTAAAACGTAGAAAAGAACAACTTTTGGACAATTCTGATAATTCTTGTTTATCTTGGTGGCAAACAGTTTGGAGCCTGATCAGACGCCGGGTTACCCGGCGTCTGATCTGGCTCCAAACTGTTTGCACTGCAAATAATAGTTTTAGCGTAAACGCGTTTATTGGGAAAGAATAACAGATTCTCCACTGTATCTAACGGCAATAGTGTATAGTATATAGTGTATTACATTGTAGCTGGGATCAGTTCAAACACTTCCAAAATAGGTATTAGTTTGCTGTTTCTTATAGGAAATAAACAGAAGTCCGAAACAGTGGATCTCAACTTGTACTGAGCTCAAAAGTTTATTTAGTTGAGTAAACATAGTAAGCTATTTCTATGTCAACAATCGTACCTCAAAATACTTATAATTTGATGCATAAAAGCAGACGATGATTGATTGAATTAATTTATAATTACGTGCACAGTGTTCCCTCCCTATAACGGTCCTCCGTACAACGACTCCCTCCGTACAACGACCCATACCGCAGTTCCCTAAACAAGACTAAAGCTTTTAGTGCTGCAATATCATGTGCTTAATATTGATATATAATGGCGAGTGACAAACATCTTGAATCCATATCAGACGACGCGTTCGCGGCGTCTGATCTGGATTCAAACTGTTTGCAAATGTAAGCAAAATGTCTTAATTTCCCCTCCCTATAACGACTCCCTCCGAACAACATACACTATATGTGTCTCACATTGAGTGTCGTTGATGAGAGGGACAACTGTATATGTATTTATATTTCTAGTTGACGGGATCTGGACCGACTGGAGCGTATGGGCCGCCTGCAGCAAGTCCTGTGGTAACGGTGAGACAACAAGAAATAGGACCTGCTACGGTCCTTACTTCGACGGAGCCCCTTGTGAAGGGGAAACATCGGAAACAGTATACTGTAACCCTTCCAACTGTCCAGGTAAAACGGGAGACATCACTACTACACCAATCAAATCGCCTTACAACTATGTTCCTTATAGTAGACGACAAGAAAAAGTGATGATTTGAATGAAATAAATGAGGCTTATGAAAATATCTTCTTTAGTAAATACGGTGGAGAAAACGTTATTCTTTTCCAAAATATGTCTTTGTGTTTAGACTTTTCCTTCCATTGCAAACCGTTTCGAGCAAAATCAGACACCAACGAGCCCGGTGTCTGTTTCGGCTCACACTGGTTCGCGATTCAAATTAAAACTAATCATGAACATTTTTAAAGAGTTGTCATTGTTATTAATGTACTGTTTTTGTGTTAAGTATAGAACGATGCTTCTCCACAGTATAACGGCACTTGTCATCCAGTCCCCTTTTGGAGTTGGGGAAATACAGGGTCAACGCTTTTTCGTGTCATATTGAGAGTTTGATATCACCCTAAACCCTTCCTCCCCTCGCTATTGATGTGACCGAAACATTAATTTAGATGATTGAGATAGAATTGCATGATATGTTTGTTTGTGTGTGTGTACGTGCTTGTCTTGTCCTATTCTGTCCAATCCATCAGTATGTGAACAGGCTCTTTTAAATTCATCACACACTGTATGTTATAAACCAAGATATAACCCTTTCCCCCATAGAAGCGACTTTCAGCGTATTTGATTTATTCCTCCGCTGAAGAAAATAGTTCCAGTTTATACCCTCATGAGCAATTACTATTACAAATATTTTATATAGCCTAGCTGATTTGAGCTTAAAACAGGCTGAAAGAACAATTATTACAATTCAGTTACAGTACCATATTACTTTATTAACATAATGCTGAGTTATTTTCCGATTTATTCCAATAAATAACATATACGTTTCAGACTATAACTTTCCTTGACCTAAAAACCTGTTCACATACGGTGGATATTCCCTTTTTCATGTGCTTCCTCACCGCATAGTAGAGTGGTAGAGCACTTTCTTTGTCTTTCTAGTATAAGGACGCTGTTTAACGAGGTAAGACTCACATTCTTCTTCTTCGTTACTACAAATATTGATCTGGGTTGCCCTAAGTCACATACAATACATTTTAGTTCACGGCATTTGGAATCCTTGGTCCGATTGGTCGGAATGTAGCACAA
The DNA here is from genome assembly GCA_922989275.2 of Gari tellinella. Classification (NCBI taxonomy): domain Eukaryota; kingdom Metazoa; phylum Mollusca; class Bivalvia; order Cardiida; family Psammobiidae; genus Gari; species Gari tellinella. Next base: position 56,230,224 of record OV277859.1, read on the forward strand.
CATGTGAAAATGGAACAAGATATAGAAATCGCACATGCGAAGGTCCTTACGCTGGAGGTTTGAACTGCTCTGGCGCGTGGGACGAAGTTGAAGGCTGCTTTCTCAAGTGGTGTCCAGGTAATGATTAAACTCAATACGCATTCTTTAACAATAATTCTGCGATATATTTAAAGATGGAGTGAAGCTAACTAACAACAGAAATATCGGTTCGTGTGTTTGTATGCCCAATAAGATGCTAAATAGCATTACATCTACAGTGGAGAATGTGTTATTCTTTCCCAATAAACGCGTTTACGCTAAAACTATTATTTGCAGTGCAAACAGTTTGGAGCCAGATCAGACGCCGGGTAACCCGGCGTCTGATCAGGCTCCAAACTGTTTGCCACCAAGATAAACAAGAATTATCAGAATTGTCCAAACGTTGTTCTTTTCTACGTTTTAGGGCTTTGCGTTTGCGTACATTTGCGTTTAAACGGGAAAGAATAACGTTTCTCCACTGTAATGTGATTCTAACTGTTCGTAATGAGACTATTATTTACAATACACATCTGACTGGTCAAAAATGATCAATATTCAATTGGAAATTGGAATTATCCATTGACGGTTGCGTAAAATGTACAGCGAAACCTCTCTAAACAGGACATGTTTAAAAGTTTCGGTCTGTAAACCAATCGGTTACAGTGGAGAATCTGTTATTCTTTCCCAATAAACGCGTTTACGCTAAAACTATTATTTGCAGTGCAAACAGTTTGGAGCCAGATCAGACGCCGGGTAACCCGGTGTCTGATCAGGCTCCAAACTGTTTGTCACCAAGATAAACAAGAATTATCAGAATTGTCCAAAAGTCGTTCTTTTCTACGTTTTAGTGCTTTGCGTTTGCGTACGTTTGCGTTTAAACGGGAAAGAATAACAGATTCTCCACTGTACATGTGGCAGCATGATAAAAGTAAGACAGGAAGCTCATTTTGGAATTATTCTGTCTGCTTTCATCGTGCATCGAGTAATTGCCTGTTTTTGTGGTTTACCTACTTTTCCCAAACAAACTGTCCGTTTTAACTCTTTCCCCCCTGAAACTTTAAATGGATAATTCCAGTTTCCATTAAAGTCTAGTCCATTTCTGACTTTTAATTGTTGTTTTTGTCAATGTTTGGCATTATGACAAACAGTGAAGACCCTGATCAGAGGGCTCCTAGGAGCCCTCTGATCTGGGTCTACACTGTTTGCACATGACAAGTGTACTCATCACAGGTACACAGTTTGCAAATGACGCATATAGGCGTGACTAGGGTTCAAAGAGTTTTCGCTGTAAACCGCAATAGAAAAACGTGTTTAACGCTTTCACTGCCATTGGCACCAAAACCCGACTTTGCAACAGGGTAAACATTTGGCAGCGATAGAGTTAAACGATTTATTTTGTCGTTGACAGTTGACGGTGTGTGGGAAAACTGGAGCACATGGACAACATGTCCTGTCACGTGCGGTGGAAGTATACAAAATAGAACACGTGACTGCATTGGTCCATTCCACAACGGAAGTGAATGTGAAGGACCGGAAGAGGATTTCCAGGAATGCAGCCCTTATCCATGTCCAGGTAATTTTTGTGGCGGTTTGAAAATCTTATTTCTACGTTTGTCAATCTATCTTCTAAAGTGGTCACGATGAATATTTATTGTCGTGTCAACCGTTGTTATTAAAACTTGTTGGCCGTTTTTTAACTATATTTCTAAAAGTTGTTTAAGTGTTGAACGGTGTCGCAAATGTTTTGTCAAATTTTTCAAGATGTTCTTTAAATATTTTGATATTGTTCATCAAATCGACATTTGCATGTTTTTTTCTACTACAGTGAAGAATCTGTTATTCTTTCCCAATAAACGCGTTTTACGCTAAAACTATTATTTGCAGTGCAAACAGTTTGGAGCCAGATCAGACGCCGGGTAACTTGGCGTCTGATCAGGCTCCAAACTGTTTGCCACCTAGATAAACAAGAATTAGCAGAATTGTTTAAAAGTTGTTCTTTTCTACGTTTTAGTGCTTTGCGTTTGCGTACGTTTGCGTTTAAACGGGAAAGAATAACAGATTCTCCACTGTATGTAATTGACGCCCGTCTTACGAATCGTCGTTCGACAAATATTGTCGTAAGTCGTATTCTAAAATTGTCAATTCTTATTTATATCTCAATCTGATCATGTCTTTGCGAGATCTCTTTGGAATCGTCTTTTCAAGAAAATTCCAAAGAGATGTCACAAAACAGGATTAAATTGAGAATTCAGAAATAAGATGTGTTTTAAAGTTTTGACCTACGACCATTTTTGTCCTACGACGTTTTATAAGACGGGCCCCAGGTGTTTAAGAAAGTTTGAGTCGGTCCAAAGCAACACCGTTGTGTATCACTTTTAACTTTTAACCCTAGGAACGAGTATGCTTGTCATTAACAAATGATGTACATGTGAAGTTCACCTTTTTCGTATGCAAACAGTGTAGACCCTGCCTAGCATATATGACCAGAGTCTGCACTTTTTAATAACTTAAAAAAACAAACATTTTAAGTCGAAATCATCGAAAGATGTTATTCAAAATTGTCTAGCAGAATAAAGGTGTCTGATTAGTAATATAATTTACAGTTGAGAATCTGTTATTCTTTCCCGTTTAAACGCAAACGTACGCAAACGCAAAACACTAAAACGTAGAAAAGTACAACTTTTTGACAATTCTGATAATTCATCTTTATCTTGGTTGCAAAACATTTGGAGCCTGATCAGACGCCGGGTTACCCGGCGTCTGATCTGGCTCCAAACTGTTTGTACTGCAAATAATAGTTTTAGCGTAAGAATAACGGTTTCTCCACTGTATATGATCTAGGGGCAATCAAACATGTGACGGCCAATTATGTAAATGCATGAACAATTGGATTAACATGAAATGCAGTTATTCAAATGTCTAAACACCAGAGTGCCTCGGGCAAACGATAGGCATGTCATAAACCAAAGTCTGTCAAAATGTAGCAGTTTACGAATTTGTCTAAACTATTTAAAGACTTTTCCTCAGTCCATTGAGGGACCACCAGCCCATTGTTCTGGAGGTGTCAGTGTAACTATTAAATCATGTTCAAATCACGTGCAGCACAATCTCAGTTTACCTGGTGAGGTCCAGATTATACTCATGCTCTAGTGATTTCCAATGGTTATTTCTAACCCAACTATCAAATATAAAGGTGGAGTCTCACACGAGAAGCTTCAATGGTTCATTGCTAACGGTATGTCCACAAGACCCATGCTCTTTGCAAGGAAATTGTCTGGCAAGGTGTTATGACCAAAAGGTCGTCAGGAGATGTCTTTAAGAACTATTCAATTATTATGATAATGGTGCAGAAAATAATTGGGTTATCGCGTAAACAGCCCGGATGAACATACTGGTAGATTCACGGACAACATCATACGATAATACGCACCATCTTCGGCGGGTGTACAAGTAATATTAGTTACATGTAAGAGGAGCAACTATTTATATTCTTTATTTCTAGTAGTGATACAATTACATCCCTTAGATTTATTGTCTGTTATAATGATCAAATCAAAAGAGACAGTCAAGAAAACCCAACTAAATAAAAGAAAAACACACGCTCAGTCATGTGGTTTAATGCATATCATTTGAAGCGTTTGATAGAATCCTGGAGTGTTGTATATATTTCAGGATCACCCAAATAAAAACAAAATATTGTTATAAAGCTAGCAATATTGACGTCTATTATATGGACCGCCTCAGTTTTCTTAGAATTTATTCTTGTACATGTATTTTATACCAGTTCTTTGAGTAAGATGATATAAGATAATATGAAGCCCTTTATTACAACGATTCTTCATTACACATGGTACAGTAAAACCTATCTACAGCGTTCCCTCTCTACAACGGTCCTCCTTACAACGACTCCCTCCTTACAACGACATTCATCGCTGTTCCCACGAAAATTATGTTTTATGCTAGCACTGATGCATTATCATCTACCTAAAATTGTTGTCTGCTGTTTTTCATACATAACTGACATTTTGACAGGAAAAAAACATAATGACAAATGACTAACAGCTTGAATCTAGATCAGACGCCGCGTAACGCGGCGTCTAAACTGGATTCGAGCTGTTTGCAAGTGTTAACCAAGTTACCTCCCTATAACGACTCCCTCCGAACAACGTACATATTTGTTATCTCCCATTGGGTGTCGTTGTAGAGAGGGAGCGCTGTATAACGCCCACTAGATTGTGTTATTTAGTTGATTTTAAGGCATGTGACTTCTGTCACGGATATTTCCGTCATGATGGCAGTGACATGTTAACCCTTTCACTCTCGATTACGTCATAAAGCGCATTTGCAAACATTTTTGATTCTGATCAGACGCCGCGTTTTCTGATCATGATCAAAACTGTTTGCCAACTTTTTTTGCAATTACGTCAGTGAAACTGCCTTAAATAAATATCAATATTACAGATAACAATATTGAAGCCGACGATAATATGGCGGTAAAGGGGTAAACACCTCACGACACATTTGATCATGAAATGGTTAAATGATAGTACAGTGGAGAATCTGTTATTCTTTCCCAATAAACGCGTTTACGCTAAAACTATTATTTGCAGTGCAAACAGTTTGGAGCCAGATCAGACGCCGGGTAACCCGGCGTCTGATCAGGCTCCAAACTGTTTGCCACCAAGATAAACAAGAATTATCAGAATTGTCCAAAAGTTGTCATTTTCAACGTTTTAGTGTTTTGCGTTTGCGTACGTTTGCGTTTAAACGGGAAAGAATAACAGATTCTCCTCTGTACTATCAGGGCTTCGCGGTACATTTGTATTGTAGTGATTTATTGCATGGTTTTACAATCAATGGCTTTTTCATTATTATATTGTCTGTGCACAACGTCTGTACAACAGCTATACAGCTTTCAAGTTACAGTTATAAAGCATCTGAGTTAAGTTTGAAGTAGTTCTCAATCATTTCATTGGTCTGATTAGAGCCTTTTCTGACCAATCATAAGCTTGAGAACGATTTCAGACTCAACTCAAACGTTTTATAAGCATGTACTCTGCAGTCCTTAGATCGATCTCCGGCAGTTGATGTTGAAGAAAACTTCAAGATATGCATGTACATCAGTACATTATTGTTTGGTCATGATAAATCAGGTACAGAGATTCGCGAGGTGGTCGAGTCCCTAAGCTGTACATTCCATAATCACAAATTATCCTAATCTCAGTTTATTGATAATGATCTCTTTGACTACAAGTGGATGGAGATTGGTCGTTGTGGTCCGGCTGGACGACGTGTAATGTCTCATGTGGTGGTGGAACCACCGGGAGGTTCCGGTATTGCTCAGAGACCCAACATGGAGGCTCGAACTGCACGGGACCAGGGGAGGAGTACAAGGACTGTAATGAACACGAATGTCCAAGTAAGGCTTACATGCAGTAGGAAGATGTAACTATTTCCCAATAAATGCTTTTACCAACTAAATCTCGCTGTGCCAGTTTAATAAAGACATGCAATAATATTGGTTATACACTAGTGTAATAAAGCCTTTTTCTGGTCCAACCTGTTCGCCCATAAGCGCTGCTTGAAGAAGAACATCATATTATGTAATTAGCGATCAGTTACTATAAACAACGCCACGTTTGATGGAAAAAATTATGTCGGTGAGGCATCAAGACAATTAGTTATACTTTAAAGAGATTCATGTGATAAATAAAATACCACATCCATACTCATTACTTATAATTTTTAATAAACTCGTTGACTAAATAAGAATTAGGATACACAGTGAATGGCATTTTGTGTATTAAAGGGAGGTAATCGACCGTCGAAAAGAGGCTCGCGTCATGTTAATTTAGTCTACTCGTTTAATAAAGTCACTCAAATAAGATTCTATGTAGGTACGCTAAATCACTTACAGTGGAGAATCTGTTATTCTTTCCCAATAAAAGCGTTTACGCTAAAACTATTATTTGCAGTGCAAACAGTTTGGAGCCAGATCAGATGCCGGGTATCCCGGCGTCTGACCAGGCTCCAAAATGTTTGCCACCAAGATAAACATGAATGATCAGAATTGTCCAAAAGTTGTACTTTTTTACGTTTTAGCACTTTGCGTTTGCGTACGTTTGCGTTTAAACGGGAAAGAATAACAGATTCTCCACTGTATGTCCACTGCAAACCGTTTTGAACCAAATCAACCCCCTGTTTGACACAAACAGAAGATTTTTCCTTAACTCTTGTCCGTCATTAAACTGTCGTCATTTTATCACTATTTCATTTTCGTTTAGACCTTACTATCATACAAAAAATGTAATCTTGTTTGTCCAATCAGGCCCAGGGCTTATAAAGCGTTCGATTTTGGTCTGAGTTCGTTATCAAGCATTTGATTGGTCAGATTTAAATCTGACCAAGCAAATGCTTGCGAACGATTTCAGAATCAACTCAAACCCTTTATAAGCATTGACTCGGTTGCCTCTACCTTACCCTCCATGTAAATGCCATAAGTGAATGTTTATCTTTGTTTCGATTAGAGTTGGCAGTTGAAAGCAAGATGAACGTAAAACAGAACTCTCCGTTTGAGATGTCTGCATTACTTTAGCACGTGTCTAGTTTTGAAGACAGATGACCACGTTAAGTAGACCGAACAAATACATGTAACACAATGCTTTAAATTACCATCTGCTAGGGTATAGGAAAATAGTTTTTACGTTTTATATTCATGACTGTATAAATATTAACTATATGTTTAGTGGTTAGATAAAAAATAAAGGTCTTAAACGGCATATTTAGTGAGGTCAGAACGGTATTTTCATTTTTAGTTTTGATAGCTTTTCTCCATTTGTTTATATAGTTGACGGTGTTTGGGCGTCCTGGGGTGATTGGGCGGAGTGCAGCCTTAGTTGTGGCACCGGGGAGCGCCATAGATACCGAAACTGTACTGGTCCGTTCTATGGTGGAGCGGAGTGTGCTGGAACCAACAATGATACAGAAGACTGCAACACACACGAGTGTCCTAGTAAGATACACTTTTTCTATCATATAAAGTCAAACCTGAAATTGACGATTCGATACAGTACCTGTAAGTAGTGTCTTGTACAGCGTGTGCTGAAAGCAGAAGAAAACAATGTAGAAAGCTCCCTGTAGGAACTTTCTGCATTATCTTTATCCTGCATTTAGCAATCATATGAATTTAATTACAAATTTGAATACGAACATGTTTCCTCAATGAAAGGTATCTCAATATAGGTTTGACTGTACTTGTATCAACAAGTTTACAGGCTATAAACTCAATTTGTTATCAATAAAAGCGTTTCTACTACACGCATATACTCCAGGGCTCCCGATAAGAGGGAGTAAACTGTACAAATCCAACATTTTCTCACTTATTTAGCACCAAATCCTATAGTGTTACTACTTATTAGAATCGTCTCCTCGAGACGATTCTAATAAGTAGTGACACCATAGGTTTTAAAGCAGAAATAAAGATTTTAGTTTTTGAAATACTCCCCTTATCTGGAGCCCTGTATACTCTCATCGCAAACATTTTTCAGTCAGATCAGACTCCGAGCAAATCGACGTCTGGTCAGACTTCAAACTGGTTAACATAAACAGTTTGATCAAGTGTAACATTAAACACATTGTCATACCTACATTGTATTGAATTCTATTGAAATGCGTTTGCGTTTCGTTTAGTTAAACGGAAATTAATACCGTTTGAAATATAACTATATAACTACTCTATATCGTTCATTGCGACAGAAAATGTTTCTGCTTCGTTTATAGTATAGTCTCCTGAATTTAAGAACAATGGGCCTATTTAATAGTACTTATTTACATGTATGAAATGATAGAACAACTTCATATGTGTCCACGAAATCAATGCTCTGTATGAGTTACTTCGATCATTACTTATGTATCATCTTTTATTGAGGTCAGCATTATCAACAATACTGTGTAGTACAGTGGAGAATGTGTTATTCTTTCCCAATAAACGCGTTTACGCTAAAACTATTATTTGCAGTGCAAACAGTTTGGAGCAAGATCAGACGCCGGGTAACCCGGCGTCTGATCAGGCTCCAAACTGATTGCCACCAAGATAAACAAGAATTATCAGAATTGTTCTAAAGTTGTTCTTTTCTACGTTTTAGTGCTTTGGTTTTGCGTACGTTTGCGTTTAAACGGGAAATAATAACAGATTCTCCACTGTAGTACTCTTTAAAGCTAGCCTCTCAATAAATCTCAATGATAGACTTTATTACAGGTGGAGCCTTAAAAATGTTTTTTTGTAAATGAGTACCAGGGGCCCGTTTCTTAAAACATCGTACGATAAATGGTGTCGTAAGTCAGATTATAAAAGTCTCAATTCATATTTATTTCTCAGTCTAATCCTGTCTTGTGACATCTCTTTGGAATCGTCTTGAAATGACGATTTCAAATAGATGTCACAAGACAGGATTAGATAGAGAAATCAGAAATTATATGCATTTTAAAGTTTTGACTTACGACCGTTTTTGTCGTATGAAGTTTTATGAAACGGGCCCCAGGCGTCTATATAAACAAGTATATATTTGTTAAAACATATCCCAAATACAAATTAGCTCGGTAGGGATTCGAACCTGTGCGGAGAAGTCAAAACGAGATATGCTCAAAAATCTGTTCGCGCATTAGACCACGCAACCACGGCGACGTTCTGATCAGACGGTCTATTTTATCCTTTTTGAAATGTATGTAACGAGGTTTTAAAACAAAGATCTCCTCCGCCTATAGACGGAGTAGAAAAAGCGATAGAATACATCTAATTAACTAAGATTCGATGACTTTTCTTCAGGATGTTTTTAGACTGATACTTTGTTTTCATGTCGTATGCACGATAGTGTCACACAGTTGCTTTTATTTGAGTATTTACCCTCTTTTAGCGAATACATCTTTCAGTTTCCAGTCTCTTTAATGCAGAGCAAAACAAACTGTAGAACACGCCTTAAGCTGCTATCTTCATGCTTATGCATAATTTAGCGGCCAGTTAAAAGCAGATCCGATTCTAAATTCGAGATGCTTGCACGCTAAAATGATAATGCTGAGTTCTTCTCCTGCTATAAAACTAATTATATTGACGCTTTTGAAAAACAATGTAGACCAAGATCAGACAGCTTCTGGGGGAACTGTCTGATCAGGGTATACACTAGTTTTATAGGATATGTCTGATACATGTATAAGTCTGCATTTCCTTGGAAAAGGTTTCCTTATTCTTTTAGGCTTTAAAGACGATTATAGATACAGTGGAGAATGTGTTATTCTTTCCCAATAAACGCGTTTACGCTAAAACTATTATTTGCAGTGCAAACAGTTTGGAGCAAGATCAGACGCCGGGTAACCCGGTGTCTGATCAGGCTCCAAACTGTTTGCCACCAAGATAAACAAGAATTATCAGAAGTGTCCAAAAGTTGTTCTTTTCTAGGTTTTAGTGCTTTGCGTTTGCGTACGTTTGCGTTTAAACGTGAAAGAATAACAGATTCTCCACTGTATTCATAGTGGGAGGAGTTTTATATATGGCTATTCAGCGGGCTAACTTTAGTTAACTTTATATGAATATTCAATAAGTTGTTCCCGAATGGGGACCATGGAAGGTTTGGAGCGGCTGCACACTGTCGTGTGGCGGCGGAGTTCAGTTGCGTGCGCGCGCATGCATAGGTGACACAGCTGGACCGGAAGACTGCCCCGGTGTCAGACAGGAAGTACGCAGCTGCAACACTCAAATGTGCCCTGGTAGGCTGCCTGCGTGCAGTGTGGTGGTTTTGTTGTATTGTAATACTATACTAGTAGTGTAATAGATGCTTGTAGAGTCAGTAAAAAAGGTTAAAGGTTCCATGCATGCATGTGCTACAGTGGAGAATCTGTTATTCGTTCCCGTTTAAACGCAAACGTACGCAAACGCAAAACACTTAAACGTAGAAAAGTACAACTTTTGGACAATTCTGACAATTCTTGTGTATCTTTTGGCAAACAGTTTGGAGCCTGATCAGGCGCCGGGTTACCCGGCGTCTGATCTGGCTCCAAACTGTTTGTACTGCAAATAATAGTTTTAGCGTAAACGCGTTTATTGGGAAAGAATAACAGATTCTCCACTGTAGAAATGGTTTTGACATGCTGTTTAAAATGAAGTGACATTTAAAAGTTGTGCACCATTCTTGATATGTTTTTTTTTTGTTTTTTTTTTCAATATAAATAATTATAACTATTATACCCTATAATTCGCCATCGGAAACTAAACAACATTAAGATTAACATTTACATTTACATGTAGATTTTAACATTTGAAGCGCGATGTTTAAATGCTTTCTTGAAGCGATCACAGAGATGTTAAGTTTATTTCAAGATGTGGTGTATTTTGTCGATCACCAGACACTCATATCAAATGGTCATGAGTAAAAAAATCGCATAAAGTTCCAAACTTTATAAATGCATCTTTGGATATGACATTGAGTAGATACTGCAATGTGTCTATTTCTTCACTGCTCATTTGAGTTTTTTACCAGGTGGTTGGTTATACGAGTACTGGCGCTAAAGAAAAAATACGATTATTCGAAAATATCTTGTATTGAGAATATATTTTTGTCTTTTGATTTTTTTGGAATCTGGATTTTAAATCCTGGATCGCAAATTTAATCTTTTTTGACATTTGAAACGTTTCACATCCTGATTAAATGTATGGTAGAGTCTAATGATGAAAAACGTTACATGTGTATGGTTTGCATTGTTGGGACAAAATGCGGATGATTGAGACGGGTTGAATCACTGTAGACCATGATCAGTAGTAGAACAATGCCTGTATATTTAGGCATCTACCAAACAACACATAAAACAAGTTTCAACGTCGGTTTCTATGAATGGTTCATTGGAGAAAACGTTATGTTGGTTGTTTTTTCTTCAATAGACGCGTTTTTGCTAAAACGATTGTTTCCATTGTGAGCAACTAAGAGCAAGATTAAACCCAGTGCATCTCGGCGTCTGATAAAACTCCAAACCGTTTTCAACTCCGAGTGAAATCAATCAATATTTGAATGAGCATGTCAAATTTTAAAGATCTATTCAATTGCGTTCGAGTTTAGATTTGTTTGACAAAGAAACCAATAACGTATTATACACTGTGTACTGTAGTGGTTTGGTTGTAGTTGATAACATATATTTACTAGTGACGTAATAGATGCTTTTAGACTCAATAGAAGACGTACAGTGGAGAATGTGTTATTCTTTCCCAATAAACGCGTTTACGCTAAAACTAATATTTGCAGTGCAAACAGTTTGGAGCCAGATCAGACGCCGGGTAACCCGGCGTCTGATCAGGCTCCAAACTGTTTGCCACCAAGATAAACAAGAATTGTCAGAATTGTCCAAAATGTGTTCTTTTCTACGTTTTAGTGCTTTGCGTTTGCGTGCGTTTGCGTACGTTTGCGTTTAAACGGGAAAAAATAACAGATTATCCACTGTAGTTGATAACATATATTTACTAGTGACGTAATAGATGCTTTTAGACTCAATAGAAGACGTAACGATTGCCTGCATGCATGCTCTGTTTAGTCAATGATGTATCCAAGGGGTTTCGCAACTATAGAAACAGTTAACACCTCTTATGACGTTCCGACGCTGTGCAGTAAAACCTCTTTAACTCATTATCCAATGGATAATTCCAGTTTGCAATAAAGGCTGGTCCATTTTAGACTATTTAGGGTTGTTTTTGTAATAAATTGCAAAATGACAAGTAGTGAAGTTCGTGATCAGGGGGCTCCTGCAGGAGCCATCTGTGATCAGGGACTTCACTATTTGCATAGGACAAGTGTACTCTTCACATGTAGACATTTAGTAAAGGACGCATATATTCGTCACTAGGGCTCAATGAGTTAATTGAACCCTTCCGGACTGCTCTCCGGATAATGAAATTTTAAAAGCCATTCAAAAGAGGTTAATTTTGCAGTCGTTCAAGGTGGATGGCAGCTTAACCCTTTATTCAATAGCCTGTTTCTAGTATTGAAGATAGGTGACCACTTAAAGCAGGTTGAAAGTCAAGTAGACTATGCCTAGAGGAGCATTCTGTTTTACTTTCAGCCTACTCTTAGCTACTACCTGCTAGAATATAGAAAATATTTCTTATAATACATATTCTAGACTGCAAAATGTGGTACTATTTTCTTCATTGGAGCAATAAATTAAATTCGTAAGAATGCGTATTTATTGAGGGATGGGATAATGCAGAACAACTGTAGTGCACTATTGGTAAATTTTTGCACTTGCCATCGGTTTGTTCTTGGTTTACAACAAGTGCGCTGCTAGGACATACTAGTGCACCCGTTGAATATAAAAAGTTATTTAACCCCTTCACTGCCATGATGTCATCAATTCTAGATAATTGTCGTCTGCTTTTATTTCTCAAATTTAAATTTAAGATATTTTGACTTCAGATATATTGAAAGGAGTGTCAAACAATTTTGATTAGGATCCAAACTGTTTGCAAATATTTAAGCCACCCGGGGTAGGCAGTGAAAGGGTTAAAACATTGACAACATGTTTATCAGAATAGCAAGCCATTCCGATTCTCAATTTTCGGAGTACAAACATGTTCGATGAAAAAAGAACGTATCCATCTGTATGTTTGAACTAGTTAAATGTGTTTTAACCCATTCCCAGATATATACGCCTTTTTACACCTAAACTTTATTCATGAAGAAAATAGTTCCCTTTTATACAGTAATGAATATGTATCATCAGAAATAGTTTCTATATCCTAGCAGATAATAGCTTAAAGCAAGCTGATAGTAAAGCAGAATGTGCCTTAAGGCACATTCTGCTTTACTTAGGGCCTGCTTTAAGTGATTATCTTTCTTTAAACTAGAAACAGGCTATGGGGTAAAGAGTTAAAAAAGTAAAAGAAGTAACATTTTACAACTGCTTTACAATCAATGATGATTGGAAGATATAACCTTATAATTAGTATCGGATTTATCTTCTAACAATACATATAGATATTAAGTAAAACTAGTGTTATCGGAATGCGCCTATTTGTTACTGATTTTATTTACTTATGTCTTTGAAATAAGGTTACGATATCCTGAAAGTGTGGCTTCAAGAATGACCAAAGCTTATCATTAAACATTTACAAATCCATTATTTCGACTGTAAATAAGAACATTAATATCAAACTGTTGTTTGTTTATATATAGAGGCCATCGTTTTGATTGTCGTTTAATGTTTCTATGTCAGAGTAGTATGTCTTATAGGGGATATGCGCCTCTAAGACAAATGTGTTGATTGATCTGAATCCAAGGTTGTAAAGCGTTTGTTATTAGTCTGAGATCGTTCTCAAGCATTCGATTGGTCAGCTTTGAGCATAATTCTGAATCTGACCGATTCAATGCCGATACATTTACCATTCTACGTATACATAGGATGAGGAAACCCATCATCTATGAGTACTCTTTTAGGGCCAAAAGCTAAACACAGAGCGCCATTCCAAGTACCTTGGAGTACATATATCAGAGAACCTCACCTATGAGCTACCACATAGACAGGATAAGACAGTGAATAGTACCTTAGGCTTTCTACGTAGATACTTGCACGTGAGGAATGAAGAAACAAAGGGGTTGGCGTATAAGACGATAGTACGGCCGACACTTGAGTATTGTTCTATGGTATGGTACCCGTACACAAAGGAGCAGACTCGGAGGATCGAGATTGTTCAACGAAGAGCCACCCGCTACGTAACCAACAGGTACCATAAAACAAGCAGCGTCACCGATATGCTAGAACATCTGGCATGGGAAACGTTGGAATCCCGACGCACAAAGGCACAGCTCACGATGATCTTCAAGATCACATATAGACTCGCAGACATCCTAGTGGACAAGCATTTTATCCCATGACACGTTGTCGCCACTCGATCATCCCATGCCAAGACCTATCGCCAGTCATTAAAATCATACCATAGGAACTCATTCTTCCTGTGGACTGTTACAGCATGGAACCAAAAGCCTGCAGAACTAGCAGACCCTCGACTTAATTGGTGTCTTTCACCCGGGGCTTGGGATCCCTTTTCTTCTAATCTAAGCGTAGGGTCCCAGCTGTACGCAGCCACCAGTTATTCTTAAGGTTGTGCCGGCCACGACCAGCTTGAGTTGAGGAGTCGAACACGCAGTTGTCATATCTCTTTTTATTTCTGTCTATTCTAAATCTGATTTCTTACTTTACTTTTTTCTCTCATTTCCTTTTTCTTACCAATCCAAACACGTTGCGTGACATTCAATAGTGACTGTGCCAACATACAGTGGATAATCTGTTATTCTTTCCCAATAAACGCGTTTACGCTAAAACTATTATTTGCAGTGCAAACAGTTTGGAGCAAGATCAGACGCCGGGTAACCCGGCGTCTGATCAGGCTCCAAACTGTTTGCCACCAAGATAAACAAGAATTATCATAATTGTCCAAAAGTTGTTATTTTCTACGGTTTAGTGCTTTGCGTTTGCGTACGTTTGCGTTTAAACGGGAAAGAATAATAGATTCTCCACTGTATGATGTAGATGTTGAAACGCTTTAGCACGACCTCAGACTCAACTCAAACGCTTTATAACCTTGGGCCGGTAAGATTTGTTTCTCGTACGAGCGTATCAGATTGTATATAAAGCAAGAAGTTCACATTGCTATATTTATTTCGGCAGTGATTGCCAAATGAGGTTTTCCAAACAAGGATACTCTTCTTAAAGAAATAATGAATCTACATGTTAAGATATGACAAAGGCTTAATATATATAGAATACGTTGTTATTTCCCAATTAACTATTATATTTATTGCAAATAGTTTGGAGCCAGATCAGAAACCATGTCTAAAGAATGTGATGTGTTCTACTTGGTATTACATTATAATTATGTACGTTACGTGTGTACATATACATATTTCTATCATAATATGTTTTTTTATAATAAGCATTTCAAAGTTGTTATTATCATTGAGACAAATACTGGGGAAGATATATTAAGTAAGTTTGCTCTAAATATGTTTTCTTTCAGTGACTTAAACATCTAAATTATGATAGTCAGGCAAGTAATAACCATTGAATGTTTTGCATAACCATTTTACCTTATGGATATCTCAGCAGATGTTTTACCAATTTATTCTGCCGATAGTTTTGTTAATAAAGCCAAACGGAGAAACTGTAACTCTTTACCAATAATCGTTTACAAAAACATTGTTTACATTGCTAACAGTTGGGAAGAATATCAAATGCTTGGAAACCCGGGTTCTGATCAGGCTCAAACCTGTTGTCATTTAGATTAAGATAAATAGTCAATACTTTCAAAACTTTGTCATTTCATGCATTTGATAGCATTGTGTGTGTGTTTTTTTTTTTATTTAGTTTAAACGGGATATAATAACATATTCTCTACTGTTAATCTAACCATGTCAGGTTCTAAAAATACTGTACAGTGTTCCCTCTCTTCAAGGGCCCTCCCAACAACGACTCCCTCCTTACAACGACACTTGCCGCAGTTCCCTAAATAGAACATTTATGTCTAATGCTTTTACTGTTGCAATGTCGTCTGCTTAAAGTTATGGTCTGCTGTTTTACATAATGGACATTTTGACGGAAAAAAAACTTAACGAGGAGTGACAAACAGCTTGAATCTAGATCAGACGCCGCGTTACGCGGCGTCTGATCTGGATTCAAGCTGTTTGCAAACGTGCGACAATTTCCCTCCCTATAACGACTCCCTCCGAACAACGCACATACTTGTCGTCTCTTATTAGATGTCGTTGTAGAGAGGGAGCACTGTATCTTTATTTTCATTTTAGTCGACGGTGTATGGGCGAGTTGGGCAGCTTGGGGCAGTTGTAATGTATCCTGTGGAGGCGGGACAAAGCTCCGGGAACGAAACTGCACGGGACCGTTCTATGATGGGGCCGAATGTGTTGGTGCCAACTTTAGTATTGACGACTGCAATACGCACGAATGCCCAAGTACGGTTCATCTTTTTGAATTCGTTCTAACGCCATATTTTGAAAACTAAATTTATTGTAAGCTGTGGACGACCTGCTGAAAACAGAATTGATCCAGATTAGATGCGGGATAAATCGGCGTCTCATCTAGATCCAAATTCTTGACACTCTGGTGATTTGTTTTCTAATGGGAAATACCTTTCAATATACACTCAGTGCAAAAAGAAACGCACAATTTTGTCATCACAATATTATTTTTCAGTAGTTCTGCCTAGGGTTATCAATGTTGAAAAAGGGAGCTTTACTATTGCATTTGTAGCATCACAACCTACACAAATCGGTTCGGTGTTTTAAACAGCTGAAGTTTGCTCTATCGCTGTCAAATTGATCGTGAGATTTTAACCTTTCACCGTTTCATTGTCGTCTGCTTCTATTCTGTTGTTTACCAGATCGTTTCAAAGTAAGATTCAATGTAATCGACTTCAAGCATATCGATACGAGTGTCAAACAGTTTGGATCCTGATCAGACGCCGCCTTACGCGGCGTCTGATCAGGATCCAAACTGTTTGCTCACGCGCTTTTTGGTGTCATTAGGAGCGAAAGGGTTAAAAGGCGGCACAGTGTTTTTGAGTATCTATTTCTGAACTTGTTACAGAATTAAATGAATCTTGAGATATAGTCTAAATATTCTAATTTTCTTCAATAAAAGTATCTTAATCTGCGCCTGAGCACGATGTGCGTTTCTTTTTGTGCTGAGTGTACTTTGGAAATTGTTGAACACGATACATTTGCCGAAGAAAATTACAAAGCGTGAAAATGTTTTTTTGTTTGTTAACGTCCGTCTCTGCCACCTATTGGCTAATTGGACGCCACAGAGAAAGGGGAGCGAATACAGAAAACACAGGCGCGATGGCCTACTCATATTATCGACAGAGTTCTCTGGTTCTTTTTATGCCTAGTGAAAAGCACTGATACATCGGTCCTCGGTTTATAAAGTCTGATTCGAAGCATTTGGTCCGGCGTGGATCGATCTCACAACCCCATGCACCGCAGTCGAGTGTGCTACCACTGGAACATGTCCGCGGGTTGAGTGTCAATACATTTTATCATGTGATGTACAGTTAATCCTGAATTAAAGTAACATTTATTGAACTAGTGCGGAAATAGCTTAAGACAGATATCTGCTAAATGCAAAACGATGATGTATGCATTACTTTACCTTGTATAGAGCAACACTCTACTAAGGTAACCCAAGAGTCGCTTAGAACAGGATTGACGGTATATTGAGAAAACGCCTAATATTTCGACCATTCAAATAAGTCTCACCGACAGCGTTTGCTTTGCTATCACATTAATTTAACATTTCCATTGCCATTATATTGTCTGCTTCACCCATTTATGCCGAGTGGATTATCCCATGCTTATTATTTGATTAGTCTATTTTTATCTAAGGGGTGCCTGGTCTAAGTTTTCATTTTCGTTTTGTTTTATATTGAAAATTTCCTATCAGCAAACAGTGAAGACTCAGATCAGACGTCCCTTTCTTGGGACGCTAGGCACAAATGGGTTTAACACATAGGAGTGTCAACATAGGAGTGTCAAGCAGTCTGGATTCTGATCAGACTCTGCAAATAAATACTGTTTAAAAATTTAATCAATTGAAAAAGCTATACGTTTGATTGTTTCTATAGTTGACTGTGTTTGGGAGGAATGGGGTGGCTGGGACATATGCTCAGTCACGTGCGGTGGCGGTGACCAATGGCGATACAGGAATACATCCGGACCATTTTATGGCGGAGCAGATTGCCAGGGACCAGCCAATGACACACAGGAATGCAACACTCATGAATGCCCAAGTAAGTATGCCTTTAGATTATTGACTTGCCAACAAGCTCGAAGATGCATGACTTATTTCTTTTGGCTTGTTTGTCTGTTTAGTGTGTCTGCCTGTTTGTCACTTGTTTGGTTTGTCTCTCTGTCAACAGCTTTAAAATTGATTATTAATTCAGAACCACGCGTGATAGAGGCTTCACATATACATGTATACACACAATTAAGAAGACATTAAAAGCGGTACAAGTTGTGTTATGTCTGACAAGAGTCAATGTCATTTTGACGTCAAATACATAAGTTCAATTCTCAAGTTAGAGTTGCCTTCCGATACATACACTTTACCAGTTGATAGTGCGATACAGAGTGGTGTATTCAGCTCGAGACGTTTTGGCGGAAATTGCCGATATGACGAGCGCCTTGATGCGAGTCTGATCGGTTGATTCCGCCAAAATCGTCGAGAGCTGAATACAACACAATGTAGCGCACTGCCAACTGGTGATGTGTTTATTATATGCCTTAAATACACATAAAAACAACTACAAACTTGTTTAAATCATTTTATAGCCAGAAACATTTGTTATTTGAAGCAGAACAAGAATTATTGTATGCCACGCTAAATCTGAAACGAGGTTGAACTAAAATACAAGGTGGCTGATACAAGGTGGCTGATAGAGACTCTTGTATTTTATTGTGCGGATACACGCGGAAACGCTTGATATCATAAGACGGCATATAATAAAAAGTGTTTCCGAAAACATCTTGTTTTCTTCTGTAAATTTGTTATTCAACAGTTCTAATGAATAATGTGTTTTATAGGCATATACGACTATGGCATATAACACACATTTGTCGTTCTTAGCAGCCTGTTAACACATACTTTTTATTGTTGTATTTAACGAAACGTGCCGAATTTCATGTAGGGCAACGCTGGATGGAAGTTTAAAGTTTTAATTGTAACACCAATTGTTTGCAGTTTAAAGTTAGGTTTTCCGTACCTTTTTATACACAATGTGTGTGCCTGAATTCACATTTATAGGGTATGCCTTTATTTGGAGAAAGGTGTGTCAATTACGGTTTAAACAAGTAAACATGTATTTTTGACTTACCCCAAATATTCCTATCGTTCCCAAAGATCAGATATTAGCAAACAGTGTAGAACATGACAAGACTCTGCAATTTGCGGCGTCTGATCAATGTCTGCACTGTTTGCTATTTCATATAACGTGATATGCTTTATATACAATAACTACACTGTCTTTTAACCCTTTCCCCCATAGAAGCAACTTTTAGCTTATTTAATTTATTCCTACGCTGAAGAAAATAGTTCCAGTTTATACCCTCATTAACAATTACTATAACAACTATTTTATTTAGCCTAGCAGATTTTAGCTTAAAGCAGGCTGAAAGTAAAGCAGAATGTGCCTTAAGGCATATTCTGCTTTACTTTCAACCTGCTTTAAATGGTCACCTGTCTTCAAAACTAGAAACAGGCTATGGGGTAAAGGGTTAATCACCCTTGTATATTTATAGGAAATTTACCAGCAGGCACATAGAGCGACTCTTTTTTAAAAAAAATATCCAGTCATGAATGATTTAACCCTTTCCCCCATATAATGGACTTTTAGCGTATTTAATTTACTCCTCCGCTAAAGAAAATAGTTCCAGTTTATACCCTCGTAAACAATTACCATAACAAATATTTCTATATAGCTTAGCAGATGATAGTTTAAAGCAGGCTGAAAGTAAAGCATAATGTGCCTTAAGGCACATTCTGCTTTACTTTCAACCTGCTTTAAGTGATCACCTGTATGTAATGTTGTAAACGAGTTATTGGGTAAAGGGTTTTAAAGCGAGTTCAAGTAATAAAGATTCAACTAATATTCTATTTCAGTTGATGGCGTTCTGTCCGAGTGGTCGGAGTTCTATACCTGTGATGTTACATGTGGCGGAGGAATACAGTGGCGCAACCGCACGTGTATTGGACCATTCTACGGAGGTGCAAACTGCACTGATCCATTGGAAGACTCGAGAGAATGCAACACGCACAACTGTCCGAGTAAGAAACTCATTGACAAAAACTTATCGAGAGACATTTTTTAACCGTTACACGGTCATAATGACATCATAAACATAACTATCACAAAACTTGTCCATGTTTTATGTTTTTATTTTAGAATTTTTAAATTTAAGGTTGAAATCAGGGAGCCTGATTTCTATTTATATAGTAATATTGTGAAAAGAGGTCACTCAATATAGAAATATGGCGATCAAGAACAAAACAAATTGTGCAAACTTGTAAACTGTTTGTCCGCTAAAAGCTGTCCTCTTTATGAAACAAATGAAAATACACAGGTTTTCTGTTTTACTTTTGACATTTGTTAACTGGTTTCGACTAAAAATGTTGACAAATCTTGATAGACACTATAACTGCGGTATTAAGTGTAAATATAGATTACCTGTTTCATGTTTGCCAGTAAAATGATTTTTCTTATTAGTATGTAAAACGTAAAGCATTTTATCATAATAACATCTATACCATAGAACAGATCTGTCAAATTAGAGACAAGTCTGTCTTTCCCCGATTTCTACACTTTTCATTTGCACCGAACCAGTAGACTAACCGGCCCCAGTCACTTAGCTAGTTACATCAGTCAAGTACTAGGAGAGACTTGAACCTTAGACATTTGGCTCTCGAAATGTGTTGAAAACCACAAGGCTATTGGGTGGTATTTATGTGAATGGTGTTATCTATTAAATATAACTTATTATGTTTAGTTACAAATACAACCCATTCATGCCTATCTATGCTTATATAATTTGTGGCGTCTCATCGGGATCTGCACTGTTTGATATTTCAAATGAAAGTTGTTTCTGCTGCGTGTACAAAAACTGCAGCGCCATTATATCACCCTTGAATATTTTCAACAAGTACACAGTGAGAGTTCATTGCAATATCCAGTCATAAGTTGGGTAAACAATTTAAAGACATTACTTGAACTAGCTTGGGTGGTAACACCTAGTCCGAAAAAAGTTAGGATTAAATCATGGATAGCATGCTTGTACTGTACAAATGTCTAGGCAAAGCATCAGTCAGGCGTTTCATGTGAGACCCGTATCTTATATTTGATAGTTTGGTTAGTAAAACACATTGAAAAATCCGTTGAGTGTGAGCATGTCAGGGACTTCTCTAGACAGCTTGAAATGGCTGTTTCAACTTTTTCACACTTTTCTCATGCTTAACAGTTACTTTTACGCCAAGTGGGAACGATTGGAGGGGCATGGAATAGACTGGGGTAATGTCTTTAAAAGCATGGCTCGTTTCTATTTTCAGTTGACGGCGTGTTCGTCGAATGGGCGTCATGGGAACATTGCGATGTAACGTGTGGCGGAGGGATACAGTGGCGAAACAGATCGTGTGACGGACCATACTATGGAGGAGCGGACTGCGAAGGACCATACATGAATAACAGGACATGTAACGATTTCCCGTGCCCTGGTATGGTTGCATATTTATTGTCTTTTGACAAAGTAATGGAGAAAGAATATCATTCACTTACGAGTACAATGAGTGAAACGGTTTTTTAACGCCAAACGCGTTACAGCACTCAAAAAGCTGGTGTCCATTGCAAACATTTTGGAACCAAATCACATTTCGATTACTTCCTTCACTGACATGACGTGATCAGCTTTAACCCTTTGCCCCATAGAAGCGACTTTTAGCGTATTTAATGTATTCCTTCATTGAAGTAAATAGTTCCAGTTTATACCCTCATGAACAATTACCATAACAAATATTTTATATAGCCTAACAAATGGTTGTTTAAAGCAGGCTGAAAGTAAAGCAGAATGTGCCTTAAGGCACGGCACATTCTGCTTTACTTTCAACCTGCTTTAAGTGATCACGTGTCTTTAATATTATAAATAGGTTATTGGGTAAAGGGTTAAACAGTTGTCCTCTGCTTTTATTTCTCAAATTCAAATTTATTTTTTTTAATTAGGAAAGATTCAATTGAGTGTCAGACAGTTTTGATCCTGATTAGACGCCGCGTCGGCGGGGTCTGATCAGGATCAAAACTGTGTACAATTAATTGTTGTACTCGGGATATAGCAGTGAGGAGGTAAACTAAATAAAATCGTAATATACTACTTAACAGTGATTGTCAAAAAAATGCATTCTGTAGGAAACAGTATTTCCATAGGTTTCAATAGCTTCTGTTGTCAAGAAATTTGCGTCATTTCCAGAAGAGACCTTAACAGGGAAGACTTTCAAATGAAACTTATTGAGTTTCCTTGACCTTTGCAAACAATTTTGATCACTGTCACATATGGGGTCATTTCAGAGAGTTTGTCATTTAGTTCGTAATTTTAGCAGGTACTGTATATAAAGAACACCCAGTCTGTTTCTTCTCGTACATTGACGGCAAGTGCTAGGATACGATTACACTGAGTGCAGACTATACACTGAAACTTTGAGTCAGAGATACACGGTTCTGTGTTCTGAGTTTGTTGTGAACTTTTCAACTAACAAATACATTTTAATACAATCCTGCAGTGCAATTGTCTGCGTCAGAGCCATTTAGGACGGCTAACGACTTTTCTAGAAGGAATATGATATACACTATGGATATCAGCGAAAAAGGAATATAGCATTTGCTTGAATCAATTTCATTCATCTGCCATATTTACCTCCGTATAGTTGTTTAAAACAATGATAATGTTTAAGATACTGTCAACTGATCTAAGCTGACAAGTTTCTTTCTAAAACTAGATATGTGTCGTTAGAGTTAATGTTAAACCACTGTGTTGCCAATTCTGACTAAAAAGCATTTGTAAACATATTTTGATCCGATCAGACACCGATTAACCGATCGGGATAAAATTAATTGGACAGTCAGATTGATAAACGCCCCTAAAACGACAATTATAGGCACGGGATAGCAATTTTTATATTTGCTGACAATTTATAATGGATCTTTTTCTAGCAGTGAGTTTTTGGGTAAATTGATACCAAGGGACATATTCTTATTGAGCTCAGTCAATCGAATAGCATTCATGAAGTCGCACGAGTTTTTTTGTAATAAAACGCGCAAATGTGACATATGTCCGTTCGTCGGAAAGCTCACTTGTTCACGTATGGTACATGTAATACATTTTGGTTATATTGGCACGGTAGTGGAAGCCGGTGTATCACATGCCATGATTCTGGACTTATGCAATGAAATGCTTTGATTTTATAGTGAATTTCTCACATGTGTGCGCCTACGATATTGGAATTTGATAGGTGGGAAGGTATGTGGATCAGAACCTGTCGCATGTAAACTAGACGCACATTTTGATCTCTTCGAGTTGCATCGTTGTTATACCTTTGAGAATGTCTTAGAATCATTTACGCTCATAATACTTTTTTAAAGTTAGCACAATGGTACGAGCGAACATGTCGTATGTATATCACAAAACTCTTATGTAATAAGGTTTTGAGTTATTCACTTGAAAAATCTAAAACATAACTGCAATTTAAAATCATTTCTTAATGTATATGTATTTCCTTGGCCAATATTGGTTACCATTCATTTTGCATACAAAAAGCGATTGTGTTGTTGTACATGTAAACCCTCTCTATTATGGTCCACTCGATTATGTAAATGATTTGGTGTTTAAGACATGTGACTGCTTAAAGCAAGGTGACAGTAATACAGAAAGTCCCTTTAAAATCTTTCTGTACTTTACTGTTACTTTGCTTTAAGCTGCCACCTGTCTGCTATGTAGTCATTTAGTCATGATATTAGTGGTGGTAATAGAGAGGTTTTGTATTTTGAAAGCATTCATCGTTGGTTCAGCAAATGTAAGTTTTCGTATCAAGTTAGTGTTTTGGTCTGAACTGTTTGATGTATATTTGCAGTGGACGGAGTATGGCAACCCTGGACGAACTGGGACGAATGCAGCGTAACGTGTGGTGGCTCGGAACATTCCCGGTATCGAAACTGCACGGGGCCGTTCCATGGTGGAGCTAGTTGTCCCGGTTCTTCAATGGAAACCAGAGATTGTGGCACTATCAACTGCCCGGGTCAGACCCACATGCTGCCAATTGCATATGCGTTTAACACATAAATGCATTGAATATCTTGCCAGTTGCCAACCATACGAACCTCTTTTTCCTTAAGATAATTATGCTGCATTAGGTGTAAACACTCCTTAATGTTTAACATTCAAATGATTCTCAGGAGTCCCAGAAGAAACGTGATATGATATCAGTTTTCCTTTGTTCATGGATAAGACAGTATCCTTTCCAAGTACACGTGTTTATGCGAAAACAAGTACGTCAATTGCACAAATGTTTGGAACCAGAACAGACGACGAGTAAGCCGCTGTTTTACCGGGAGCCAACTTTGTTGCCACTCAGATTAATATAAAATGTCAGCATTTTCCAGAAACTTTTATTTCTAACGTTTAACTCTTTCACTGACAAGTTTTAACATCTGGAAGGGTCGTCTGACATTTTTTAAAGTCAGCTTTAGGGCTGTTTTAACTGAAGAAATGTCGGTTCGACTGTCAAACAGTTTTATCCTGATCAGACGCCGCGTGAATTTTAATGTAGTCGACACGGTCAACAGCAAGTTTCCTGCAAACAGTATTGATCCTGAGCATACTCCTCTTCGCATACATGTCCATGGTCCTACACTTGTACTGCTTGTAAAAGCATTTTGTTAGGGACATTGATCTAATGATATTATAACAAGTTCGCGTGGTTGTCAACTGACAAGATATTTGCGAAAGAAATAACCAGAACAAATGCGTTAGCCTTAAAGTTTTAAAGATATCATCAGAACGCCGGCTTCAAACAAGTGATCCTTAAAAGTCGCTTTGAAAATAATTGCAGCGCATATTTGTCACATTTCAATAGTGACAACAAATGGAAGCTGACTTAGTATTCTTTGTGGTACATTGGAATCACGGATATTGCTTCAATGCTCTTACCACAGGGCAAAATATCGATCGATATACACATATGGAAACGGAGCGTTTTAAGCTTAGGACTTTTGATAAGAGGGTCTCATTTCAATATTTTCTTCTCTTTGTCTACACCAAACCCGATCATTTTACTTCTAACTATAATCGTTTCTTCGAGAGGATTCTGATTAGAGGTCGACACAGTTAGTTTAGTACATAAGTATTATAGTGTTTGCAGTGCCCGTCCAATCTGCAGCTATGCGTAAATACAGAGAAAACGCTGAGATAGTTATAGCTCTTGTTCATGGATTTGTAATTCTGTAGTGTTACAATATTGTTTTCACTCACTCTGCACATTCTCCTTGCCATTCCAATGATTCCTTAGATGTGTTCACCTCAGTCACTTTAAATATGGTGTGTTAATCCACAACGTTTGCATTACTATTCAATACATAAGTCGCATTTGCGTGCCTATACATTGCTAATGCTAAAACTTATCCATTTGTTGTACCTTTAATACGTTTTCCTTAACATTGTGTTTCAATGATAAATAATTGGCTTTAAGGGTAGGTTAATTAAACAATTTATAATATGAGTTTGGCTATATTTCAAACGTATAAATGACATGCTTATACATTATATAAAGTTTGAATTAATTATTGTGTAAACTTACTATTTATCTTATCTTTTTAACGTTTTAGATATTATGGTATATTCTTATTAATAAATAATTTAATAATGTAATTTTTTAGGGTTGATATGCAATTAAGCAACCTTCAGATTTAATATCGTAAAATGTGTAGGAATTTCATTTTGTAATTACTTATATTTTATGTTGAAACTTGGTATATATTACCTGCATATTCAATTGTCAACTGCTTATGTGGAAATGTATTGGGCGTATGTTTCATAATGGCTGTCTTATGAATAGTGTTGGTAAAATCAATATATTAAACATAATACTTATACAATATAGATACTTCTTTCATCACTGACTCTTTAAAATAAGCATAATAATGTTTAACGAAGGGAATGATTTGTTCGAAAGCAGATATGATATAATTTGGTTTTGGACGGGCTTTCAGTCGACGGTGTGTTCAATGAATGGAGCGGTTGGGGCGCGTGTAACGTTACATGCGGTGGAGGAATACAGTGGAGAAATAGGTCATGTATTGGCCCGTACTATGACGGAGCGGACTGCGAGGGGGCGTATAACAACTCGCAGGATTGTAATACACAAGAATGTCCGAGTAAGTGACAATCATTGATCCCTGAAACTTCCGATCAGACAAATTCAGTTCCCAAGTCTAGCCAATTTTTTGTTGCTATTAAAGGTTGTTTTCCAATCTATTGCAACATGGCATACATTGAAGACCCAGATCACGAGGCTTCTATAAGACCCTCTACACTGTTTGCATAGGACATTTGTACCCTTCATATATACACGGCTTGTAAAGTGTGTGTATACGCGTTGTTGGAGATTAATTGGTTATATTTTATATATAAATGAGTTCTTGTGGTATACATTTTTTTTTAGGAATAAACAACTCTAACAAACAACTATTTTAACGCATTTGCAATAACAGAAATATATATACCGAAATGGATCAGTAAAACGTTTGATTTAAAAAATAAATTAAGCTTCGGCATTGAAAAGAAGACTTCGAAGTTATTAAAAAAAGAGACAGGTAAAAGCTTAAAGCAGAAAAAGAAAGCATAAAGTAGAGCAGACATTTTATACTTAAGCTTCATATTTACCTTACTTTAAAATGCCTAACCTACATAAATAAATGACCCACACCAAAAGAAAACAACAGAGATTTCAATGAAAAAAACAAGACTTGCCGTAATCTCAAATACGGTATTTGATCAGGGTCTACATTGTCTAAATTGCAGGATAATAAACTATTCTTTATCCTTGAATGTGTTCAACAGATTAGGCCATAATCAATCACTGTGTATCTGAAACAGTGGATAGCCAGGGTATACTCTGTTTACGAAGCAATAAGTCTGTTTTCTCCTACAAAATGTAAGATATCCTTCGGATTTACTGAGATATAGAGGTACAACCTTGTTTTTCTGTAAATGTATGATATTTGTGCCAGAGTGGTCTTTAACTCTTTGAGCCCTAGTCACGCATATATGCGTCATTTGAAAACAGTGTACCTATGAGAGGTACACTTATCCCATGCAAACAGTGTTGACCTTGATCAGAAGGCTCCTTCAGGAGCCCTCTGATCAGGGTCTACACTGTTTGTCATTTGATATACATTGTAAAATTCAACCCTAAGAAGTCAAAAATGGACTAGACTAAATCGAAAAACTAGAACTGTTCATTTTAGGTTTCAGGGAGGAAAGGGTTAATGCGCTTCACTGTTACATTAATGCATATCCACGAATGAAATTAATTTGTATGTCATGGATTGTAATATTGTATCATTTTTATTGTGAATGTAGTTATTTGTCTTTCTCGCTTTGTAGGTACATTTATATAATTGCATGTGTCCCATTATTCGTCATTTACAGTTGATGGGGTGTGGCAGAGTTGGACGGAATGGGGACAGTGTTCCGTCACTTGTGGCGGAGGTGACAGGGTTCGAAGACGGGAATGTGAAGGTCCATACCATGGTGGTGCCGATTGTGAAGGTCCACCACAAGATTCAACGACTTGTGGCACAGCTTATTGCCCAAGTAAGACTTATTTATATTAGTTTAGTTCAAGGCAATATTGATGTATAAAAATATTTGAAACCGGACTCGCATACACCATCTTCTGTAATGAATTATAATTTTTTATCTATTGCATGTGCTTTTGGCAATTGAAAGCGTTATGAATATCTATACATGTATTTCAAACGGTTCGTGCTATGATGCCCGTCGGGAGGCCGGTTGTTGTCATATTTCCCTATTTAAAAGCATCTGACGTATTCAATACATTAGCGCAGCTGATGCATAGCTTTGTAAGAGTCAACATCATGACTATAAGAGAATGTGTCGGTAAAAGTACAACCGAACTTTTATAGCCGATTATGTAGCCAAACAAAGTTAATGAGGTTATTGGCTTTCAATTCCCATCATTGGTTCTTCCTTGACCCGTTTAACACAACCTGTTTAAACAAATTTTTAAAAGCATGTTTTCTACAACTACCCGGGGACCCTTTTAAAGAAATATGATGTAAAACATAGAGCTCCTCTAAGAGTTTTCTGTTCTACTTCCATCGTGTCTTTAAGTTTGATGTGCCTTTAAGACTTTTTGAAAGTGAGCTATGACAAGTGATAAATAAAGCTTCTATTTACAATACATTATTATTAGAAATATTTGTTGAAGCATATGAACACCGTGTATCAAATTATTTGTTATTTGAGTTTTTGAATATTTACATGAGAAGAGCTGGAAGGAAATACCAGTATACTAAATTGACGAATTTTTAGAATATGTATTTGCTTTTTAACTTTAGACCTTTGGAAATTTTGATTTCAACAACATGTTGCCTTTTTGTTCTTAACATAAGACATCACTCTATTTACAACTGTAAATATCACAATTCATTATGTCAATTGTCAAATTACAGGGTTTTGTTTCCATTCTTTCGAATAATAGCCGATGGAACACGTTTCTTGTCTGCATGCTAGCTACTTTACACCCATTAGGTTAGAAAATCAAAAGATTGCCAGTTTCGAACAAATTGCACATTCAATATTTCTTATTTACAGTTTGAGTGTCTTGTCATTTTTAATATTCATGTTTTCATTGTTCTATATATACAAGGGAAAACTCATTATATTCCAACAATTGTAGTTTGCTAAGATTAGTTCTATTCATCGCAAACAAATTTTAGCCATATCAGATGCCAATTTTCTCGAAATCTGACCATGCTCTTAAATGCTTTGCACTTAGATTAAACATACATCTTCAAAATAACTTTATTCTATTGCGGGATCCAGATAAGGGGGAGTAAACTGCACAAATCCAAATATTTCTCACTCATTTTAGAACAAAAAATCCTACGGTGTTACTACTCATTAGAATCATCTCTTCGAGACAATTCTAATGTGTTGTGACACAATAAGGTTTAAAGCAGAAATAAAGATTTTAGTTTTTGAAATACTCCCCTTATCTGAAGCCCAGTATTGCATAACGTTTTCATTTTAATTGGAAAAATTAAAGTTTCCCTTCAGTTGTATATCAATTCTAAGATAAAGAAAAGTTTGTACATGTATTAACCTTCATCATATACAGTAGAAAAGATGTTATTCAAATGTCTACTTCACTGTACAATGCAAATAGTGAAATTCTTTCCCGTTGAAGCAAACCTAAACACAAAAGCAGTACATTTAACTCTTTCCCTGCCAAGTTAATCGTGAAATTTTTACCTTCACCGTTTCATTGTCGTCTGCTTCAATTTTTATTGTTTGCAAGTTCGGTTCAAAGTTAGATTCAATGTACAGTGGAGAATGTGTTATTCTTTCCCAATAAACGCGTTTACGCTAAACCTATTATTTCCAGTGCAAACAGTTTGGAGCCAGATCAGACGCCGGGTAACCCGGCGTCTGATCAGGCTCCAAACTGTTTGCCACCAAGATAAACATGACACATCAGAATTGTCCAAAAGTTGTTCTTTTCTACGTTTTAGTGCTTTGCGTTTGCGTACGTTTGCGTTTAAACGGGAAAGAATAACGTTTTCTCCACTGTAGTATGAATCAAAACATATCGATACGAGTGTCAAACAATTAGGATCCTGATCAGACGCCCGTGAGGCGGCGTCTGATCAGGATCCATACTGTTTGCAAATGAGCTTTCTGGCGTCATTGTGAGTGAAAGGGTTAAATGTAGACAATGCCAAGGGTTTGTAAATGTTAACGGTTAGTTTAAATACCAGTCACAGAGAGCTTGGAGATTGATCATACGCTGGGTTACCTTGCGTCTGATCTGACTTCCAAATTATTTTCTCTGGACATAAATTGTTCTATTATTATATAAGCGTTTATAGGGAAAGAATAACGTCTTCTCCATTGTATATATATTTACATGTAGTTTGTTTTAATATTTTAAAGGTGAATTGTGATGACCTGCCTAATTGATCACAATGTGGTATTTTAATTTGTGATTTGATGAGTAATTTACTTTACTTACCAACAAACGCAAATTACGAAAGCAAAATATTTAATCAATATATATGAAAAGCAGCTCATTAATTTACAGTACATATTTTCTTAAAACTTAATGCTACTTACCTTTCAAGTAAGGATTTTTTAAGTAAGATATTCAATTTCCTATGGTATTCCTTATACGACATCCAGTTGTTTGCTGCTAAACAGTTAGCAGTTGGTAGTTAGCAGTAAACAGTTTGCAGTTAGCAGTACAATGTACCAGTTTGCGGTTACAGTTTTTAAAAAGCTCTCGAACATAAAATAATGAATTCTTCTAAAACGGTGATCACCCCCACCATACAAATGTAGCAATATTCACTTCTAAAATTATTTCTCAAATAAGAAAGAAAGAAAAAATGGCATTGTGGAACTCGCTCAAGTCGATCAAGTTCTAATACGGTATAGCTTTTAAAGTCGAAAATCCATACTCGTGCACGTAAACTTGTATTAATCGACACTGGATTTATTTTAGCTTTTCGGCTTTTAGAAATAATCCGAGACAAGTGAAATGCATGATACAAATAATGCAAAAAGCTCCCAGCTGTCTGCATGAATAATACCGCGCATATCTCAATCACCATAAGACGACTACTTATTGGCATTGTATTCATTGGTTTTGTAGTGCTTCAAACTTTAAACACGGCTTATTGTCAAACTATTGCACCTAAAACGTGTCTGTAGAGATATCGCCATTAAGTCTCTCTACATGGGTTACATATAAGTCTGAAGTAAGTAAATCATAAAATTACATATACACTGTAGTCAACTGTGTACACTTTTGTACTACTAACTGTCAACTGTTTTACTGCTGACTGTTAACTGCTAACTATTTACTGCTTAATATTTATTGATAATAGCCAACTCCTCACAGCTAAACTCAATGTTGAATATTTGAAAGTAACCAGTTGGCAGTTAGCAGAAACAGTTGGCTGTCATATATGAAATTCCATAATTTTCTGCATCGAAGGAGTCATTGCAAACATTCGTTTTCATTTGTCTACCAACTACGCATATATTAATGTATTACAACTATATTACATACGAAAATGCCTAAAGACACATGTTTATCAAAATAGTTTTGTATGATAAATCAATTTGGTTTTTATTTAATTCAGTGATCCCAAGTGACGCGTATATATGTTATTTACAAACAATTTATTGTTGAAGATTACACTTGGTCGTTGACAAATAGTGCAGTCCCTGATCAGAGAGCTGTGCGTTGAGCCTTCTAACCAGGGTCTGCATAATGTGCCATTTTGCACTATATTATTAAAATGAGGCATACATGATTAAACATGGTTATGACTGGATCGAAACTTGTAATTGTCCATTTGAGGCGTCAGGGGTCAATGACTTTAATAAGCATCACAGTGAAATGTCAGCTGAAGTTTGACTATACTAGTCAAATAAATTTACTTTATTAAAACTTAACAAGTGTATAGTGTTCCCGTTTAAAAGCTATTATAAACACCACAATGTCACCCGATTCTACTTAAAGTACAGAAAACCCTCTCTACTACGACCATTTAATAGAAGGCTAATTGATTGTATAAAACTCAGGTGACAGCTGAAAGCATGGTGAACGTAAAACAGAATGCTCCTGAAGGAGCTTTCTGTTTTACGTTCACCTTGCTTTAAGCAGCCACCTGCTTAAACACCTGATAGATATTATAATTTAGTGATCGTAATATGGAGGTTTTTTCTGTATTTCGGTTCTTCACGATTACTAATTGATCAATTGTTAATTTGTTTCGACTAGTCGCTGGTGACTGGTTTGAATGGTCCCAGTGGTCGTTATGTACGGCAACATGCGATGGAGGTACTCGACACAGAAACCGCACATGCGACATGGAATCCTTTGGTAATCTGACCGCGGAATGTGAGGGACCAGATGAGGAAACAGTGGACTGCCATACATTCGACTGTTCGCCATTAGGTACTTATAGAGTGTAATAGAGTAAAGTTAGAGTAAACCATACCAATAACTACCACTCAAAAGGTAATGTGTATTTCAGCGTTGGTGAATGACAGGTCACCGGTAATTTACAATGATTTCAATACATATATATATATTGGATAATAAAAAAGGGAACATCCGGCTCAGGAAGTAAATATATCGTAAAATTAAATAAAATGACTTCACATGCCTTTATATATAATTTTTAATCTAATAAACAAGAAGCAAACGTGTTTCGCCATTACGGCTCATCAGTATATATAAAGGCATGTAATGTCATTTTTATCTAATATTCCGATATATTGGATAATATAGACTATTTTGCAAACAGTGTTATCCGCTGATTACGATTTCTTTGTAACATTTATGCTGAATTGTTCAAGGCAATATATCATTCTTGTTAAACGACAAGTTCGTTTTTATTTAAGCGCTGTTTCTAGAATCCTTTTAAGAAAAATAAAAGTAAGAAAATATTGAAGACCTGTCAAAATGATTCTTTAAGGATTCATCTGGTCAGCATACATATATTGCGGTACTTTCCGTTTGTACCGGGATAAATGACGTATCCTCTACTGTACATGTACCTGTTGGGCTTTTTTATAGCATGATTTGCTTCTATTGTTCTTAAGCCCAACACTGTGCTGACTGGGCCAGCCGAGGCTTAAACCAGAGTTGCTTTGCCAACGTGGACCCTGACCCTGATGATGATGTCGAGCAAAATAAAACCGTTGAATGTGACTTCGACTCTGAACCAGGAAAAGCAATAACAATTTTACGTAAGTTTGTCATCTGAAATGAAAATGTATGCTACAATCTCTACGTTTGAGCGAGAATTTGAATAAGTATGATTCCAAATATTTGAGTGCGTTATGTATGGACTGTGTATGATACATTAATTTACGCTTACTTTTTGTAACAATATTTTTTCTAATACACATGTACATGCATTGTTTTGATGGTCAGTAAATATAACCAAAATAAAGGTTTTTATTTTGACGGCTTTGGCCGGAAAAAAAACATGACATCTCAAACAATTGCAATCCCTAACAACACAAAGTTATGCGAACTTGGAATTGAAAGACATAACGACATAAATGACTTGGAGAAAGATCCTGCTAGATAAAAATTTAACCCTTTCACTCTCAATGACGTCATTAAGCGCGTTTGCAAACAGTAACGCGGCGTCTGATCAGGACCTAAACTGTTTGACACTTTTATCGATATTTATTAAATCATACAACCTTAAATCTAACTTTGAAACCTGTATTGCAGACAACAATACTGAAGCAGACGACAATAAAGTGACAAAGGCGTAAAACTCTCCCGAATGGTTTGCCCCCAGAGACCTTCCTGCCTTGTCGTGGCTCTGGGGCTTAATTGTCATAGGGGATCTTTTCTGTTTATAAGACCGAGATTATCCCCTCTGCCAAGAGCTAAAAGGAAGGCGGGTTGGTGGTTTTGATCCCGTGCGCTGCTGGCAACGAATGAGATTAGCCAAAATCATCTTCCTGAAATCATTCCCACATTATGTAATGGTGGAGCCTCTTAGTGTGTTTCGTTTGTTTTGATGTTTATGTATATGTAGTCGTTTCTCGGCGCCATATGACTATTTTATGTGTCGCGGTGCCGTAAAACCCAACTCTTTTTTTTCCTTAATGATTTGACCATGAAAGGGTTAACACCAAACGCTGTACTAAATGAAATGTTGTTTAGTTGTCTGCCGTACAGACTACGCGCGGACATTGTTCGGAAGTATATCATTTGATTATTAAAAGAAGACACATGTCTTTAACCATTTCGCTGCCAAATTAGTCATGAGATATTTACCCCTTCGCCGTTTCATTGTCGTCTGCTTCAATTTTGTTGTTTGTAAGATCGTTTCAAAGTAAGATTCAAGTATAACTTAAAACATATCGATATGAGTGTCAAACAGTTTAGACCCTGATAAGACGCCGCGTTACGCGGCGTCTAATCAGGATCCAAACAGTTTGCAAAGTCGCCTTTTAGCGCCGTTGGCCATGAAAGAATTAAAAAGGAAGTCAAGTAACGTGTATCGGAATGGCCGAGTAGTTACACTTTAGGAATGTAATACATGAGGTCAGAGTTTCAAATCCCTATAAATGCAAACCCCTTTTTTATTTGATTTATCTGTTGTTTCATTATAATGATCAGCTCGAAAAACCTAGCTACTGTCGCCTGTGGCTTTTCTTTAGTTTCTTAGTTCATTGCTTTTGTAAGACAACATATCTCAATAACTTCATTAGGTAACCGTTTGACACCTTAACGTATATGTTATAAATAGGCGCGTTTTAATGTGTCAATATATATCATGAATATTTATACAGTAAAACCTTTCTATTACGATCAGTAAAAAGACACATTATTGACAGTATAAACACAGGTGACAATTTAAGGCAAGGTGGTAGTAAAACAGAAAGCTCGTAAAGGAGCTTTCTGGTTACTACAGTGGAGAATCTGTTATTCTTTCCCGTTTAAACGCAAACGTACGAAAACGCAAAGCACTAAAACGTAGAAAAGAACAATTTTTGGACAATTCTGATAATTCTTATTTATCTTGGTGGCAAACAGTTTGGAGTATGATCAGACGCCGGGTTACCCGGCGTCTGATCTGGCTCCAAACTGTTTGCACTGCAAATAATAGTTTTAGCGTAAACGCGTTTATTTGGAAAGAATAACAGATTATCCACTGTACTACCTTGCTTTAAGCCGCCACCTGTCTTAAACAGCTGATATTTAAAAAAAATAGTAGTCGTAATAGAGAGGTTTTACAACCTGAATCTTTATATACACGGTGTAGATCACAACTATCCCAATAGAACTCAGGTGAAAGGTTATGAGGGAGCCGGAGAGTACCAGATCTATCTGACTTATTCTGTTGGTTGGGCAGAAGCAATTAAGATAGTTGATGCTTCGGAAGAATGTGCACAGTATATCAGCTGGGAATGCAAGGCTGCAATTATCCACAACCCGTTCAACACGGACATGTTGACTACTTACTGGATGAACAGAACCGTACAGATGGCCAACTACTTCGGTGGCGCCACTCCCGGAAGTGGCAATTGCGCATGCGGCGAGACGAACTCTTGCGCTAACAAGACACTTCCTTGTAATTGCGATATAAACGACGAAACATGGAGAATTGATGATGGTTATATAACAAACAAACCTGAATTGCCTATTCACTCCTTTCACGCGGGAGACACAGGTATGAAGTTATTACTCATTAGAAGTCAAATTACGAAGATATTTTTTAATTCAGTTAGACAGTTCCAACTCGCTTAATCATTGCTCCTTAGTACAATGTAACAAAATAGGTGTGCTTTTTATAAAAGTGCACTTGTCCTATTCAGACATTGTCTATCCAGATCAGAGGGCTTCTGAAGGAGTCCTCTGATCAGGGTCTTCACTATTTGTCATTTAATAAGGCTTTCAAGCCGAAACATTGACTAGACTTAATATGAACTGTAAATGTCCATTCGAAGTTGCAGGAGTAAATTTGTAAAGTCTAAAGTTACCGTAATTCCAAGTTTAACGGAATCTTCGTAGAGTATTACTAATTTATCAACGTTGAAATATGGATACGTTCGTCTAAAAACTATGCTTTGTTTTTGAAACACGAATGAATAAGGCATAAATGACATAAGCGAGTTTGAGCTAAGTGATGGATGGTCAACAGTGGGAAAATGTTTTAATAGGTATTCATTCACTTTTATATTGGCATTTTCGGATACTATTTTAAGTTTGTTAGCTATTCTGAGAGCTGATATTCCATTTAGAGGAGATATGGAAGTTTTATGTTCTTGGCGAAAGATACGACCCAACAGTGCAAGCTAACTGTCTGACGGAACATGTCAATAAGATTTAATTACTATGATGTGAAGTACGATCAGAAAAATTAATTCTTCTATCTTCTTTAAAGTACATGTATTAGGAATAAGGCACAAGTAAGTCTGTATTTTAACACTGTTTTTAATACTCGTTCGAATGGTCAAACAGATGCATTTTACTGTGTTTTATAGAATAATATTATGTTACAGAACTTTGTTTCAGGGATTTATATTTACGAAATATTTATTCGAGAGATTGTATAGCTCAACCCTTTACCCAATAACCCGTTTATAAAATAAATACCCCATATGGTGCCTCTCAACTTCGGATTTCTATATGGTCCGCACCCGTTAACAATACGGTATTAGCGTTCACACTTGACGATTGCTTGCACCGTTGCATGAATTAAAAATCCGATTGAGGATAAGAAAACGTACTTGGATGTACTTAAAAGTATGTTTCCCTAGTAAAAACCTGAAGTGAATTTGAGAACTATATTATCCGCGCAGTATAGATCTAGCTATGTTATTTGGTTACAGGGGCGGAGTTAACTTCGTTAAAGCTGTTCTTTCAAGTTTATTTCTTCGACATACTTTTCCCCTTTTCAACACCATTTCTCCTTTAAAAACTGAAAGTCTGAATTGTTTTCATAACAAATATAAAGATAAAATCATGGTATTTGCCGAAAATTTTCTATCGTTCATTTCGCTTGAACACAGAAAAAATCAATTCATTTCTTAAATACATGTGCTCACTTCAAGCCTTAAGGCACATTCTGCTTTACTTTCAGCCTGCTTTAAACTACCAACTACAAGCTAAATAAAAATATTAGTTATGGTAATTGTTCATGGGGGCATAAACTGGAACTATTTTCTTCAGCGAAAGAATAAATTAAATACGCTAAAAGTCGCTTCTATGGGGGAAAGAGTTAATATAACGTGTGAGCGTGTGTAATTAGTTCTAACAGAAAATGATAGTGCATACATCCTTTCACTGTCATGACGTCATCCCTTCACTGCCTTGACGTCATCTACCCTAAACAAATATCGTCTGCTTTTATTTCTCACATTTAAAGTTTAGATAAAAATACAAAAGTAGTACGCGACGTATTTTCAGACACCAAACTGTTTGCAAGTAACACGGGACACGGCAGTAAATTGGTTAATACACAAGAAAATGGAATTGATACATACATTTGGATAAGTTTACATTTTTTCGGTGTTCGGTGTTAAAAGCTGGTGACTGATTAACCTAATTATGCCTAGTGGGTTCTTCTATGCTAAGATATTTGATGAGTCCACTTGTTAAAGTTGTGCTTGATTTCATTTTTCTTTTTCATTTCCTTTTTTATAGAAATTCCTGTTTGCAAACGGTGCACACTCAGATCAGACGCCACATTATGCGGCGCCTCATCTGAGTCTGCGCTGTTGGGCTATGTCATGCTTGTTAAGCTTGTTAAACATTAACATTAAAAGTCCTGTAAAATGATCTGCTTTACTTAATAACGCTTTCAAATACAACCTGTACTCACACATCATTGCGTTATCGTCCATTATATCGATATTTTATTGTACAACAAGAGCATGTGTGTTTTTGTAAACATATGTTCTACTATGATAGTGGTATAGTGTTTAGTACATGTATGCTTTGATATACTCATGCTTACAATAGCTTTCTCTAATGAGATCGTTTCCCGTTAATCTTTGTCTAATACTGTATTTATATATTTTCTTTCATCATTGTTGACAGGAGCTCATCAATACAGGTATTAAACGAGGTCGAATGTTTACAGTTGCTCTTAATTTGTGGACACATGATTATAAGCAGACATTCAGTATACAAGCATACCGTGTTCGTCTCTTAACACAGTCATTTAAAAACTTGTGTTCACTTATCCTTTCCCTAGAAATAATTCCATCCTATACAGTTATCTTAAACGCTGAAACATTTACCTACCTGATGAAGTTCTTTCATGCTCATTGATTTTTTTTAGGGATGAGTCGAAAAATGACGGGTTTGTCATTCGGGGTATCCGTTTATTACTCCATATTAAAATTTTGTCTGAGTTTGATATAAAAAATGTTAATAATAGCAGTTTTCTTACACGGACACAAACCACGTTGTCCAACTTGTTCTCAGGAATCACTGATATCAGTTCTTGAATTACTTGCGCGATTCAGCTGACTTATTTCTAATGAAGTTAATTTCGCCTTTACGCATTACTCATATCTCTAAGCTGCATACTGTTTGGTTTTAATGGAAGTTGTGTTCGTCTCTTGTGTCCTTTAAAGTACTATACAGTACATTTACGTTTAACCATACAAATTAAGTGTAACCTTATAGAAATATTTGTAAGACAAAATTAATATAAGTCATCTGTTAGTAAGATCCTAGGCACAAATCTACAACGTATATGCAAAATGTTTAGACATAACACATGATTTACACTAACGTGTCACTTTAGCGCAAACTCAAAAGAAGATCCGCTGATTATTTAAAACCTAATGCAGTAAATAGCAGCTTACTATTACACCAGGAAGCTCCTACAGGATCTTCTTGTGTAACTTTAATCTTGCTCTAAGTAGCCAACTGTATTGAACTGCATTGACTGCCCACACATTAGCGCTGCTATTTCTCCGGATTTTTTTTTCCGAAATCTTCGGATTTAATCCCAACAAATGGTAACTTAAAACAGACTGAAAGTAAAGCAGAATGCGCCTGGTGGCGCATTCTGCTTTACTTTCAACCTGTTTTTAGTAATTGAGCTTGAAAAGTAGAAAATTTGGAAACCTTAGGATTGTTCAATATCAATAAATATCAGCCCTGAAGCATGACTTATTTTGAGTAATCGTTATAGTGAGACATTGCTGTAAAATCATTTGTCATGACACGCCCATTTATCATTATGGTGTACGTTTTTAAGGTGGGTCGGAGGAAGACGGATTCAGGGTAATCGGTCCGGTCCTATGTTCCGGCATGATACAACGCTAAAGATGGATACAACAGATTACTTCATTCAGTAGGACGTCAGATTTAACGTACAAAACTGTACCACGATACAAATGACACTGCATTTGTTGTCCAATGCTCTAGCTGCATTCGATCCATCACAGGTTGCCTATTTAAAACGTATGAATTTTCTCCTTCCTCGGTTTCACGCTCAACGAAGCCTTTCCACTCAAACATCCTGCAACCAACCAACCCAACCCAGTTTCCCTCAATACCCATCCTACCCTTCCCATTCGAAGTGCTGTGTTTTTTCAATGTTGTCCACAACTACCCTTTATCATAAAACCTTTCTGCATCATTTCTTCACACTGCATTTTCTCAGTGTGTGATTGCTTTATGTGTTCGAGTATTGTGAATAGTTTTGAGTTAGTTTTTCTCAAACAACTTGTTAGCATTTAGCCCCCATGTTAAGGAAGACAGAGTACAGTGGAGAAAACGTAATTTTTTCCCGTTTAAACGCAAACGCAAAGCACTAAAACGCAGAAAAGTGCAACTTTTGGACAATTCTGATAATTCATGTCTATCTTGGTGACAAACAGTTTGGAGCCTGATCAGACGCCGGGTTACCCGGCGTCTGATCTGGCTCCAAACTGTTTGCACTGGAAATAATAGTTTTAGCGTAAACGCGTTTATTGGGAAAGAATAACACATTCTGCACTGTATATATCATATACTGTTATTATTGTTCATACGTAAAACCTCTCTATTACTACAACTAAAACGAAGGCTAGTCTAGATTGAATAAAGGACAGATGACAACTTATAGCAAGTTTATAGTAAAACAGAAAGCTCCTTAAGGAGCTTTCTGCTTTACTTTCACTTTACTTTAAGCAGTCACTTGCCTTAAACACCTGCTATTTCATACCACTTAGTAGTTGTAATAGACAGGGTTTATTGTAATTTTATTTCGAATACAAACCACCCGAAATACAATTAAATACAGTTGTGCAATATGTTTGATAAAACTAACTCAAAGCTTTTTTTTCAGTAATTAACCCTTAGCATTTTATGACCAATACTGCTTTTACCCTTATCATGCTAAACGCGAGTTGGCTAACATTTGCAAACATTCGGTACCAACATAACACGCCGCGTAACGCGGCATCTAATTTGGATCCAAACTGTTTGTCACTCATATAAAACTTTTCCTAACTTTTAAAAAGCATAACACCTGATTATGATTTTTTCCGCAGACGAAATATTAGTAACAGACGACAATTCAGCATGATAGGGGTTAACCTGTGGAAGCACATTTAGCCATGATGAGGAATGAAAAACTCTGTGTCTTGTCATAGTCTATACTGTTTGAAATGATATTTATTGAACTCTTGATAGATTGGAATCCTATTGTTAAAGATATGCAATAAGTGCTAGAAGTACAATTATGGCCATTGCATAAAGTGCTAAAGGTTGATATTCTTAGAGGTACGCAGTAAGGTAGGTATCACCCTTGTAAACATGTTTCCTGTACTGCTATGTGCGCCTCGTTCATTGGAATTTAGAAGTGACCAACATTCTTTGTAATAATATGCACTGGTAGGTATTTTTTCTATAAGTATACAAATTATGAATTCAACGTTTGTTAGCAATATAGGGCATTATCAAACAAAAAGTATTTGTCTTAAACTCGTTTTTACTCATAAACGCAAAAGACGCGTAAGTGCGTTATTTACAAACAGCTAACTAAGAAAGAGCTCACTTGTGCGATGTTAACAGTGCAGACATAGATCAGATGGTTTCTAAAGATGCACTTTTATCAGGGTATGTACCGTTTTTAATTTTGTAATATATCTTAAAAATGCAATCCTATAATAAACAAATGACCTCGACCTCTGAAATGTTAATTGTGCATTTGATGTTTAAGAGGATAGTTGATAAAACCTTTTACACCAAAACTCAAAATTTATTGAGTTGTCATAAGACGAAGTATACTGTCTTGTATAATAACTATATTCTGATCATTTAATCTATTGGTTTATGGTAAAAATAAAAGATGTTTTGCTTATAACTATTTACATTAAAGTAAAGTCATTTTAGTTGAAAAATGTTAGCTTTTAATTTCTGTATTATCTCGAATCAAGCAAAACAGGAACATTTTAACCCTGTAGCGTGTTCAGTTGCCATTGTTTGCTGTTTAGGTTAGCAGTTTATGCCCCGTGTGCAGCGTGCAGAGTACAGTAGAGAAAAGGTATATTCTTTCCCAATAAACGCGTTTACGCTAAAACTATTATTTCCATTGCAAACAGTTTGGAGCCAGATCAGACGCCGGGTAACCCGGCGTCTGATCAGGTTCCAAACTGTTTGCAACTTAGATTAAAACTGGTAGTCAGAATTGTCAAAAAGTTTTCATTTTCTATTTTTCATTGCAATGCGTTTGCATTTAAACGAAATAATAAGGTTTTCTCCACTGTATTCCAGAGCGGGTGGCCAACTCGCAATCGATGGCCTCGACGGCAATCGATTTCTTAACTGAACTTATGTCAGGTCATACGATATGAAAATAATGTTTTACTATATTCTGGCATTGCAGTGCAGGCAACACGTTTACAGGTTCTTTAAATGGTGTTATATGTTTAAGTAATATTTAATGTTTTATCTCCTTTGAACT
Source organism: Gari tellinella (assembly GCA_922989275.2). NCBI lineage: Eukaryota > Metazoa > Mollusca > Bivalvia > Cardiida > Psammobiidae > Gari > Gari tellinella. Next base: position 56,271,574 of record OV277859.1, read on the forward strand.
ATTGACAGGTGCTCCCCATGAAGAAGGATACTACTATGTTGGCCCACTTTTATGTCAATAGGTTACATTTTGGAGAGTATTTCAAATATTAACATATATAGATAACTGTCACTGCTAAATTATTGTTGCAATATAACAAGCTTCATATTCCTGTTTCAAACACGCATGCAATTTCACTATTTCACTTCTATTCCAATATGCTTATAACTATCTCTACAATTTTAAAGGGGTATGTGTGTCAGCAACAGACTGTGCACATAGATATAGGGTTAAAACGATATTTTCAGGTAAGAAAAATGAAACCGGCATCGCGTTTCTGGGTCCAGTGTTGTGTACAGGTTTTGACGAAACTTTTGTCAGCAACACAACATCGTTTACAAGCGATGCAATGTGAAATTAACAAACAGTGAATGTGTACTGTGTTCGCATAACTAACATATTTTGATTGCAATCCACTTAAGTGTAATCAAAGTCAATAACGCATTAGAATAGAGTTTGATCATCTAGGATTACCGTAACGCACCTACCAACATTCGTGTATGAAAATACTGAACATTAAAACTCATTTAATCGACACATGGCTCCAGCTAAACGAAACGGTGTTTACGTTTCCATTTTCTGCTCTGTTCACATAACTATGTGCTGTGATCCTCATTTGAGTTGACTGAAATAAAGCTTCCAAAGAATGATCTCAGTATAAGTTTTGGCAACAGCTGTGGAATAAAGTATTTAAATATTACCCTTTTTTGGAGCTACGATTCGACAAATACAAAATAGTTTCGGTACCCTGAAAGTTGTAATCACGTGTTTCAGTTTTATTTCATCACACTCACTGCATGTAATCCTAACTCTCTTACTCTTTGCAAATCAAATAATGTTGTCTGTAAGATGCAGAGCGCCTTTATATGTCCTGCGACAACAATGTGCTTTCTTGGAATATTTTGGAGCTGCGCGATTTAGAATACAGCGCTCAAAATTCTGCAAACTTTAGCTGTTTGGATTTGTTTTATCACACTCGACGAGAGTTTATCCCTTGTGAGTACATCATGGAGTTCAACGATCAGACATCCACAGAGTTGACGTTTCCGAACATAAACGTGGAACTGAAACAATTCGTGACGAAGAAACATCATTACAACGGATGAGAACCAACGACGACATGGCCTGATCCAGTTACCAGCCTGTGACCGAACATGAACAGAACACTTGACTTTTCTTGACAGTGACGGGAGTAGGAACAAAGATTTTAAGAGTATTGTTAAGTTTGTTTCAGTTAACCCGTTTACCCCTACGTGTTTATGAGTCCTGGCCAAGTATTGAATCATATCTACATTTGCGCTTGAATAGTTTTTTGTAACAAACTCTTAAAAATTTCGGTACTAAATTTTACAGTCTGTTTATTCCTTTCGCAGAGAAAATATCTTGTGCTAAAGTTTTTCGTCTGAAACTTGCTGCCAAATTTTAATGTTTTGACTCAAGAAATATTGGTGCGCGTACCAACTATATTGCATCCTTATCAGACGCCGCATAATGTGGCGTCGGATCTTGATGCAAATTGCTTTCAAAGTCGACTTGATCTTGCCTATGACTTTGAAAGGGTCAATACTCATAGACATCTAAATACTAACTGGTACAACAAATGATGTAGCTCCTTTTTGGATTATCTACTCACGTGGCATCTGATCTGGATCTATAATACTTGATTTTGTTCAAATTAGGAAATGTACGTAGTTGTAAAAATAAATATTTTTATTAAATGGGTTTAGGGACGATTCAAAAGAAGACACGTGACAGTGGTATAAGACAGGTTGCTACTTAACCCTTTACCCCATAGCCTGTTTCTAGAATTGAAGAGAGGCTATTACTTAAAACAAGTTGAAAGTAAAGCAGAATGCGCCTTAAAGCGCATTCAGCTTTACTTTCAGCCTGCTTTAAGCTACGATCTACTAGGATATGCGAAATATTTCTTATGATGATTATTCATGACTGTACAAAGAAGACTCTTTTTTGAGCGGATGAATAAATTATGGACGTCAAAAAGTGTATTTATTGGTAAATAGGTTAATATAGAATAAAAGTGTTTTGTAGTCACCTGTTGTACCGTCACTGATGCCTCTCACTAGAATTGTTACAGAACACAGACTACTTGTGTTATTACATCGGTCATTTTATATATTGTCCTCAGTAATACTAAATGTAATGAAGACGACTATAGTTATATACATTAGTGGTTTAGGTCGTTTGGAGTTAAAATACGATGCATTATATAAGGGGATATTATGAAGATCTGTAAGCTTATAGCAATCATTTGACAGCTTCAGTGAAATATGTCCCCGATTGTGAGTTGCAATAGTCCTATAGACTAGGAAAATATTTGTCATTTTCAAACAAAATTATTATTTAGGAATAACTACTTGAAGGAACAGCACTGTAACATATCGTGGTAAGTGCTACTTACTCAACAGTCAGTCTCGTGCCTTTTGATAGACATGCATTTCATCTTGTTATACAGTGCTCCCTCTCTACAATGACATCCAATGGGAGACACATATTGTGAGTGTTGTTCGGAGGGAGTCGCTATAGGGAGGGAAATTGGTTTACATTTGCAAACAGCTTGAATCCAGATCAGACGCCGCGTAAAGCGGCGTCTGATCAGGATTCAAGCTGTTTGTCACTGGTCAATATATGTTTTCTATCTAAATCTCCACTTATATGTAACTGTGAGAGAAAACAGCAGACGGAAATCTTAAGCAGACGATATTGTCGCATTAAAAGAGTTAGACTTAATTATCCCGTTTAGGGAATTACGGCGAGTGTCGTTGTAAGGAGGGAGTCGTTGTTGGGAGGGCCGTTGTAGAGAGGGAGCGCTGTAATAATGAGGCCATGCTAAACAGTTACTTATAAACATGTTATTATATAATCTGATCCAAAATTATTTACAACCTTTAATGAAATTCCGCCTCAAAATTAGTAAAGTTACATAGTTAACAGGCAGACATAACACAGTTTAGCTCTGTATGAACAGTTTCCTATTTTAAGATACCACTTACAAAGATACCTATAAAAATCTCTCTTAATTAGTTGCAAGCTGGGTACATTTTCGTTTGCAAAATATGTTAACTGCAACTGTTTAATAATATTTGTTTCTTAAAAAACATTTCAAAACAGGATCAGAGTGTCAAGCGGTTTTGGTCCTGATTAGACGTTGGGAAAAGCGGCGTCTCATCTGGATCCAAACTTTTTGCAAAGGTAATCACTGTGGTACATATTCGCCGCTAGCTATTAACTATTTGTGCAAACAGATATTTGACTGCAGTATACCATTTTATGTGATTAACTTCAAAGCTTTTGGAGTTTGGTCTGTTGAAATTCCTGCATTTATCATTCGAAGTAGTTTAGAAACCAATTTAACGACAACTTTACATGAATGTTTGGCATAACGAATTTTGATAACATGAAAGACAATTGTGGGAGTTTTATTTCCGATTATCTAAGGGCATGCAAGGGCAATGTAAAATATTCTTTTTAGACGATATTTTGAAACTACCGTGTTTTAACATCAAACGACCTGAGACTAATACAGTAAAACCGCTCGTTTACGACTAGTTACTTATATAAATTAGCAGGTGTTTATGACAGGTGGCTTGTTAAAGAAAGATGCACGTTAAACAGAATGCTCCTTTAGGGGCTTTCTGACTTACGTTCACCTTGCTTTAAGCTGTCACCTGTATTTTATGAAATCAATTAGTCCTGTTTAAGTGGTGGTAAAAGAGAGGTTCAGATGTAAAATATTTGCATTCGGTGATAGATACAAGTTTACCTTAACTGATCAAGGAGGGAGACGATGTGAACTTATGTAATGACCTTTGTGTCAAAGTAATCGCCGCCACCATCGTCGTATGGTGAAGAAATAATGTGTTACGTTTATAATCTTTCCAATTGCTTGTTTCTAAGTTATGTCTTTAAGAGATTTATTTGTCTTTATAATGAAAAACCTTGCAGTAATGCTTGATCTGTGTGTGTTAAATACCAATGCTCTATATATAGCTGGCTACATATACTGATACACACTACGAAAGTAATACAGAGGGCTCCTGTAGGAACTTCCTGCGTTGCTTTTGTTTCCCAGTGGGAAGTCATGTGATTCTGAGATTATATACCATCCGAAAATGACCGTCGCTGTTGAGGGGTAATACTGTACAAACTTTTGATTGTATGTGGTTCGGATACGTCCAACCTCAGGTAATAAAAAGAATTCCGAGTTATATTTGTATTTTATATCCAGATATGGATAAGATGGACAACAGAGTCTATACAAGGAAATTGTCATGTATATTACAATCCTTTGTATCATGTAACAAGAAACATGCTAATGTTTAAGTTACTTAATAAAATGTTTGAATCTTGAATCTTTGTTAACTGTCGGGTTATGTAACATTTGTAATGAACATTAGCTATAAACTAGTGTCAACAATTATACTTTGAACTTTATTGCAGATGTTAAGGTTGTTATTTTTGCAGTTAGATCTATATGTTTTGTGATTGGATAAAAGAAAGCTTCCTATGAATTATATATACATTTGTATTTTCAGATTTATGTACAGTGGAACAAAAGTTATTCTTTCCCGTTTAAACGCAAACGTACGCAAACGCAAAGCACTAAAACGTAGAAAAGAACAACTTTTGGACAATACTGATAATTCTTGTTTATCTTGGTGGCAAACAGTTTGGTGCCTGATCAGACGCCGGGTTACCCGGCGTCTGATCTGGCTCTAAACTGTTTGCACTGCAAATAATAGTTTTAGCGTAAACGCGTTTATTGGGAAAGAATAACAGATTCTCCACTGTATTACCAACAAACTCGCTCTATTTTAAATTTGGATATTGATATAGCTTGAAGTTATTTTTCCTTCGGCTAGTATCACCAAAGCAAACCAGCTATTTGTTGATGTTTAGTTACGGATTATATGGTTCGAGGTCAATAGGCCTGTTATAACACAGTAAACTGCCCCACATGCCAATAACCTTCTTTCATACAAAAACGGATCCTCATACCTCAAATTTGATCAAGCTGATATGATAATTTACTAATACAGTTAAACCCTACTGTAAATATTACGAAAAGGATAGTTATTTATGGTATTAAAAACTGGTAACAACTTAAAGCAAGATGTAAAAAAATCAGAAAGCTTTCTGCTTTATTTTCATCTTGTTTTAAGCAGACATCTGCTTCAAACGGCATCTAAATCGTTAGCCTATTAAGTGGCGTAATAGAGCGGTTTTACTGTAGGTAACCGTTTTATTTCACCATCTTCGGTCAATGTCATGTCGGTTTTTTATACGAAGGCTTAACTTTATTCACTCCATAAAGTTAACTAGTAAATTCAGTTTGCAGTAATTCGGCCAACTACTAGAGACCTATTTATAGGAACCTATTTAGTATTTACATCATTGAACTATCTTTTTTTCTTAACTAATGATAAATTGTTTTACTACATGTACATCTTTCAATTTAATGAGATTTTCGACCATTTCTCTAACTGCTCAGGGACCCGTTTTACTAAACAACTTACGCAATTTTTTTGCGTAAGTCAAAATCGTTTAACTCTTATTTTTCGATCATAAACGTTTGCAAACAGCAAATAGCCAGATCAGAGGACGCGCTAATAGCGCGTCCTCTGGTCTGGCTATTTGCTATTTGTAGCAAGTGATAATGAAAAATATAAATTAAAATTTAAAATTTTGACTTTCGCAAAATTGTTGCGTAAGTAGTTTAGTAAAACGGCCCCAGGTAACTTAAAAGGTGACAGCTGACGGTATCCAGACATTTTTTCAATGAGACAACTGTTTCACTATTTTGAGTCTGTAAAAGTATGCTTTACTTATGCATCGTGAGTGACCTAAGTAGATAATTCCTGTTTTGTTTCATATATTAATTCATTTTAAAGTTGAAAAAGACAATAATTGAAATGCCTGTAATCAGTTCATTACCACTCACCTTCTTATCGCAAATTAACTTAACTTTGCAAACAGTTTGGATCCCGATCAATTTGTAAACAGTTTACTGATCTGAATTTGCATCGTTTGCATTTTTTTCTTAAAAACTTCATAATCGGTAACATTTTAGAAAAAGAAATCCCTTTTGCATTACAAATATGTGGATCCAGTATGTAATTGTATGATTTTACTTCATGTACAATGTATATGATTCAGGCAAACATACGTTAATCTATCGAACTTTGTTTTTCAATTGTTCTATGAGTCCGAACCTTATTATTTAATGGCGTCTGTATGACAAATATGATTTGTTTCAATTATTTGATGATCATTTAGTTCAAAATATATTTATAAGTACATCTTAACCATTGCAAAGTTAGTGACGTCATAAAGCACAATTACAAACAGTTTTGATCATGATCAGACGCCGCGTAACGCGGCGCCTGATCAGCATCAACACTGTTTGTCACTTCACTTGTTTTGTAATTACGTCAGCTATACTGCCTTAAATCAAACTTTGAAACGATATTGCAGACAACAATATTGAAGTAGACGACAATATTACGGTGAATGGGTAAAAAGCTCAAGATAAATTTGATCATGAAAAGGTTAACACAAGACTAAGGTACGCAAATCAATTTTACTAAAATGCATTAGAGCTTGCCCTTTCAACGACTATTTTTATTTGTCTATCCTCTTTCACCACCATGATACAGTGGAGAATCTGAGATTCTTTCCCAATAAACGCGTTTACGCTAAAACTACTATTTGCAGTGCAAACAGTTTGGAGCAAGATGAGACGCCGGGTCACCCGGCGTCTGATCAGGCTCCAAACTGTTTGCCACCAAGATAAACAAGAATTATCAGAATTGTCCAAAAGTTGTTCTTTTCTACGTTTTAGTGCTTTGCGTTTGCGTACATTTGCGTTTAAACGGGAAAGAATAACAGATTCTCCACTGTATACATGTATATGGTTTTTGTTTCAAAGCTGATTTAAGGCAGTATGCCGTGATAAGAAATATGATTATGATGGTCAAACAGTTTGGACCCTGATCAGATGCTGCGTAACGCGGCGTCTGACCAGGATGCAAACTGTTTATAAAGTTGACTTTATTCGCTATTGGCAGTAAACAGGTTAATTGTGTTACAGTTTGATACATGTACAGTTCTACCTCCATACAACGACCCTCGGAACAATGACCCCTTCCTTACAAAATTGCTTGTCGCTGTTACCCAAACAAGACAATTACAGTGGAGAATCTGTTATTCTTTCCCGTTGAAACGCAAACGTACGCAAACGCAAAGCACCAAAACGTAGAAAAGGGTAGTATGTAATCGCTTAAAGACATTTACTAATATAATCTACCAACGAAGCGTACTTATTCCCTAGCTATGACAAATTCTCACTGTTTGAGTAAAAATCCCTCTGACATACTGTTCTGGAATATAAATTCAAATACTTTGACACCAAATCCGTGTGCTCAACTTGAGATTTGACATCTTGGGAGACCACTTGGGTAAGGAATTGGTATAACCCTTTCCCCCATAGAAGCGACTTTTAGCGTATTTAATTTATTCCTCCGCTGAAGAAAATACATGTAGTTCCAGTTTATACTCTCATGAACAATAACCATTACAAATATTTTATAAAGCCTAGCAGATGTTAGCTTAAAGCAGGCTGAAAAGTAAAGCAGAATGTGCCTTAATGCACATTCTGCTTTACTTTCAACCTGCTTTAAGTGGTCACCTGTCTTAAAAACTAAAAACAGGCTATGAGGTAAAGGGTTAAGAGAATGTCTTTAACTTTGCATATCCATTTTCAGCATCCAATGTATATCTTCTTAGTATTGTTTCTGTTTCATTGAGTAATGCCAATAAGTTATAAAATCAATATAGTATACTGTAAAGTCTCTTTATTACATCCGCTAAATATAACGCTTAATATTTGTATGAAAGACAGATGACAGTTTAAAGCAAGTTTAAATTAAAACCGAGAGCTCTTAAAGGAGCCTTCTGTGTTAACTTATTCACTGCTGACTTCAAATAGATACAATGTAGTTCCATTTTCCAATTAAGTCTAGTCCGTTTTGAATATTAAGCGTTAGTTTGTACAATTTATTTAAAAATGACAAGCAGTGCAGACCCTGATCGAAAGGCTTCTCCATAAGCCCTCTGTATAGGGTCTAAACTTTTTGCATAGTACAAGTGTACTTTACATAGATACACTGTTTTTAAAAGACGAGTATACTTGTTGCTAGGGTTCAATGTGTCGAGCAGCTGAATGCCTTAAACACAAATAATCAAGATAACTAAGTGGCCACTAAAGAGAGGTTGGGTGTTTAAAATGTTAAAAATACCCTCTTTTGTTTTCCATTCAAGCGGTAATTTACATAAACAGCGAAACTTTCTTTTTAATGCTGACGGGGACGACTGTATTGCGTCTCGTGTACAGTGGAGAATCTGTTATTCTTTGCCGTTTAAACGCAAACGTACGCAAACGCAAAGCACTAAAACGTAGAAAAGAACAACTTTTGGACAATTCTGATAATTCTTGTTTATCTTGGTGGCAAACAGTTTGGAGCCTGATCAGATGCCGGGTTACCCGGCGTCTGATATGGCTCCAAACTGTTTGAACTGCAAATAAAAGTCTTAGAGTAAACGCGTTTATTGGGAAAGAATAACAGATTCTCCACTGTAGAATTACACCGTCTGTATTCTGACTCTGTGTTTAAGATAAGCACAGGCTCGATTTCTATGATTTAATCACAGAAAACATAGAGAAATGACATTGTCCTCGTGTTTCTGTAGCCCCTACATGACTAAATAGCAACTAGAATAAGGGGACATTATTTAGTTTCAGTTTATCATACCTTTCGGCTATTGAAATGTAAATAAACAATCACTCTTTGTATGCATCGCCACAAAGTGGTGGTTTTCCTTGTCCGAATGTGCATCCCATTTTGTTTCGGTTATGCGTTTAGGTCAGCTATGGACTACATACTGCAGCTATAGTCACGCAACTTCAATATGCGCATGTTTCTGGATATATACAGTTTGTTTCTTTGTAAGTGTGTGACCTTGGCCTTAATCTCTGTGAATTTGGTTAACCTTTTGTGATCAGATTAGATATGGACTATACTGCGGACCATTCGAGTTTTTTTTACAAACATTCTATTTGTGTTTTGGTGCATAACTTATGGTTGTTTCATTTCTCATGATGATTCCTGGAGTTAACTATTTACCCTATGGCCTGGTTGAAGACAGCTGTTCACTTTAAAGCAGATTGAAAGTAAAGCAGAATGCGCCTTAAGGCGAATTCTGCTTTACTTTTAGCCTGATTGAAGCTACCATAAGCTAGGATTTAGAAAATATTGTTCTGGTACATGTTCATGAGTGTATAAATTGGAACTATTTTCTTCAGTTGAGGAATAATTTAAATGCGCTCAAAATCGAGTCTATGAGGGATAGGGTTACTATGCTTCGGGTATTATTCAAGACTTTGAATTTGTATATGTATTTACTAACAAGTGTATTGCTAAAACCTTTAAGTATGAAAACTAAATCAATACTTCTGTAACTGGAATAATTTTCCTTACTGTTAAGTTTTGTTAATTTGTGTACTTAGCCGACTTTGACCAACTATTTAATTATCAAGATGTTAACAAAATATTTAACTGTTTGAATTGTATGAATTGTATGTAACAAAACGGGATAAATTCAAAATATTAAGTTTTTCACAAAATTTATGTTGTTGTGTTTTAATTCAAGTCCATTTACATTATTCTTCGTGAATGCCAGCATATGTCATTGTTTCATATGTCCCTGAATCTCTTAATAAGGTAAAAAGGAACCAAACATAATCTTGGAGCTAAACTACAGTGGAAAAGACGTTCTTCGCAATAAACGCGTACATGTATGTTCCCAGACGAAGTTACAGTGGAGAAAACGTTAATTTTTCCCAATAAACGCGTTTAAATGTACGCTAAAACTATTATTTCCATTACAAACAGTTTGGAGCCAGATCAGACGCCGGATCACCCGGCGTCTGATCAGTCTCCAAACTGTTTGCCACTCAGATTAATATAAATAGTGAGAAATGTCAAACACTTGTTATTTTCTACGTTTTAGTGCTTTGCGTTTGCGTACGTTTGCGTTTAAACTGGAAAGAATAACAGATTCTCCACTGTAGCTATTGCAAACGGTACTGTTGGGAGTTATAGCAGACGCCGATTAACCAGGCGTCTTATTAGGCTCCAAACGTTTTGCTTCTCAGATTTTGATAAAGCATCAACATTTCAAAACTCTGTGACTTTTTACAATTTGGTGCATCACGTTTTCTTTTTGGAACTGGAAACATAACGCCGTCTTCACCACAGTAATAATTTAATATTGTTTGTTTTTATTACTATTGGTTAGCTGTGATTGGCTGTAAGTTTTGTTTCATAACCCCATGAAAATAAAACAAAAATTAAGGCCACGCCTTGTAGGGACTATTTTCTCTTACAGTGGAGAATCTGTTATTCTTTCCCGTTTAAAGACAAACGTACGCAAACGCAAAGCACTAAAACGTAGAAAAAAACAACGTTTGGACAATTCTGATAATTCTTGTTTATCTTGGTGGCAAACAGTTTGGAGCCTGATCAGACGCCGGGTTACCCGGCGTCTGATCTTGCTCCAAACTGTTTGCACTGCAAATAATAGTTTTAGCGTAAACGCGTTTATTGGGAAAGAATAACAGATTCTCCACTGTAGTCAAACTGTTTTCCATGAGCGCTGCATGAAGCGGGATGCCAAATGACGTCATTGACAATGACATTACTACAAAACAACGTCGCGTTTTGGCGGAAAATACAAATGGCGGAGGGACTACAACCTACGGCTTAAAAGTTTTAAATAATGAACGCTTGTGTCAGAATCAGAACAGTCAGATTCTCTATCCTACTACGTTCTTATATTCAATAGTAATATTAAATTATAAGGAATAATTAGGACTATTTATGTATTCATGGAGGTATAAAAAAACTGTTGTTTTTTATCATACCTCCATGAATACAATAAATATTCGAATTATTCCTTATATAAATATAACTTTAAAAACGTCATTTCAGAGATTGGAGCATATTTTTGTTAAAACCCCTTCTCTTCTTATCAAAAGTACAATAGTTATTTGCAAACAGTTTGGATCCTGTGTCTGATCAATGTGAGAACAATGGGTGGGGGAATCAATGAATGAACTTTATGTTCAACATTCGGCCTTATGTTAACAGAAAACTGTTCTTCTATATCACTACCGTGAGCAAATACAGTCGACTTTGCAAACATTTTGGATCTTGAGCAAACGCGTGTTACATTCATTTTGATATTTCTACAGTAATGGTTATATTCAGGTGCCCGTTTCATAAAACTCCGTACGAAAAATGTTGTCGTAAGTCAGATTTTAAAAGTCTCAATTATAATTACATGTATTATAATTGATTTCTCAATCTAATCCTGTCTTGTAACATCTCTTTGGAATCGTCTTTTCAAGACGATTCCAAAGAGATGTCACAATACCGGATTAAATAGAGAAATACGAAATTAAATGTATTTTCAAGTTTTAACTTACGAATGTTTTTGTTGTACGAAATTTTATGAAACGGGCCCCTTTTCACATACTGGAAAATACTGTACGCTACACACATCTGAAAGTATTTTCTCTCATTTTCGCCTATGTGATCTAGGGATTTGTCCCATGGGGAATCACTCTATCCTCCATTTGTTCTACGTGACGTCAAAATTGTGCCCAGCTTAACCACAATCGCTGCATGACGCGGGTGACTAAATGACGTCATTGGTGATGACGTTACTATAAACAAAGTCAAGTTTTGGCGGACAATATGCACACAAAACTGCAAATATTTGGTTATTCGTATCATGTTTTAATGATTTAAATGGGAGACAAACCCATTCGTTTTGTTGATGTAGGATAGGAATTCCTCCCCCTCGGGCAGGGACGAGGCTTCGAAAGTGCAATCTTGGTATCATAGAGTTTGGATCTTGAAAATATTCCTTGTTACTAACAGTGGAGAATCTGTTATTCTTTCCCAATAAACGCGTTTACGCTAAAACTATTATTTGCAGTGCAAACAGTTTGGAGCCAGATCAGACGCCGGGTAACCCGGCGTCTGATCAGGTTCCAAACTGTTTGCCACCAAGATAAACATGAAATATCAGAATTGTCCAAAAGTTGTTCTTTTCTACGTTTTAGTGTTTTGCGTTTGCGTACGTTTGCGTTTAAACGGGAAAGAATAACAGATTATCCACTGTAGCATCGCACCCGGACTCATGCTATTTGCACAATACGTCAGGATGATTACGCCAAATAGAAGGTAACAAGAATACAGTCATGTACTGTTCTTTATGGAAATGATTAATGTCTTGTCTCACCGTCTTTACAGTTATTTCTTAACTACACTACTTTTAATTACAGTAAAATCCCTCTATTACTACCACTAAATTGTGCTAATTATTAGGTGCTTACGACAGGTGATTGCTTAAGCTGTCACCTGTCTTTTAAACAATCAAATAACCCTCTTTTAGTGGTCGTAATAAAGAGGTTTTACTGAACTAATTTTGAGGTTTAAGAAATTTTGACTTTGGAAAATCGGTTTGAGTGCCAAATTGTTTATACCTTGATCCACAGGTACTTGACACATACATCTAGATCTATTACCAAAAAAGAATTTTTTTTTTTTTTAACTAGACTTCTATTATAGATACAAGGTATACAACGCAATCAAACAGCTAGTCTTAACTATCGACTTAAACTGAGGCTAAAATAGACTCGATCGCCGATATTCTCTTGTGGTACCCTCATTTATCAATATCTACTTTTTATTTCATCAAATTCCGTCAAATAACGTCACAGTACGTGAATTATCACGAAAGTTTTATGTCGATCTGACCGTCCTCAGGACTCATCACTCCTTAGCAACGGGCCTACATGTATGCAGGTGTGATCTGTTAGGTGTTCACAGTAAACGGTCTATGCGACTGGAACTTTCATCAAATGTTATAAATCATCTTTAAATGAAATATATTCAGTTTTATATAATTTACATAGAATGCAAAATTAAAAGAAACTTTACCTGTGTCATTCGATCCATTCCGGTATCCAAAATGGCATATAAAACGAAATTAGTCTTTCACTTGTCAATTTCGTGCCAAATTACATGTTTATTTCATATAGCTGATTGCGAAAGAGGGTCATGTTTTGACATAAACATATTTGCTCTAATACAATTAGATGAAAGTTCCAGCTGTAAAGGCCGTTAAATGTGCAAACCGACTAGAGTACCCCTTATTTTGGCCAATAAAAACTCGACGGTCAGATCGACATAAAACGTTTTGATGCACACTTTCGTGATAATCCACGTAATGTGGCGTTATTTGACGGAATTTGATGAAATAAAAAGTAGATATTGATAAATTAATCATTTCCCGAGGGTACGACAAGAGAATATCGGCGATCGAGTCTATTTTAGCACCAGCTTAAGTCGATAGTTAAGACTAGGTGTTGGATTGCGTTGTATACCTTGTATCTATAATAGAAGTCTAGTAAAAAAAAATATTTTTTTTTGGTAATAGATCTAGATGTATGTGTCAAGTATCTGTGCCTTGATCATACGCAGTACTATACGGCGCCTGAAAAATTCTAAACACTCCTTAAAATAGAATATCTAGAGATCTTTAACTCATTCACACCTAAACTTAATGGAAAACTCCAATTCCAATTAACCTGTATCATGCTGACCGCTACATTGCTTACTTTTGCAAACAGTTTGGGTTCAAACTGTTTGCTACTCGTATTAAACTCCTATTTAGCTTTAAAAACATGAACACTTTATTTTTCACAGACGACATATTTGAAGTAGACGAAAGTTCAGCATGATTATGATTAAGGATAGTTCATATTTTACAATATATTGCAAACTGACAAGCAGTGCAGAACATATTCAAAAGGGCTCCTATAGGCACCTCTGATATATGGTCTACACTGTCTGCATAGGACAAGTTTCCTCTACACATGTACACCGTTTATAAATGAAGAGTAAACTCGTCGCTACGGTTCAATAGATCAAATACTAGAATATGTTACTGCTTAATTTACGATAATTACAGTGCTTCCTGCATTATTTCAGTTTTGCATCATAAAGTCATCAATACGTTCATGATTAAAATGTTCGGGAGTTTTTTACCCCTTCGCCGCTTTATTGTCGTCTGCTTCATTATGTTTGTCTGCAAGACACGTTTCAAAGTTAGATTTAAGGTTAACTGAAGTACACAGAAAACCTGTCTATTACGACCACTAAAAGAGTTAATTACCAGATATTTGAGGCAGGTGACTGCTTAAAGCAATGTGAACGTAAAACAGTAAGCTCCTGTTTTTTTATGTGAAATAAAATAAAGTTCTATTTAATGGTCGTTAAAGATAGGTTTTACTGTACTTGCAATTTGACGCAGAAATGTAAGCAACCTCAACATAGGTAATTGGCAGGTATACCGTTTTTTCAATTCTTCTCCTGCTTAATATTCATAAACAGTGGAGAATTTGTTATTCTTTCCCGTTTAAACGCAAACGTACGCAAACGCAAAGCACTAAAACGTAGAAAAGAACAACTTTTGGACAATTCTGATAATTCTTGTTTATCTTGGTGGCAAACAGTTTGGAGCCTGATCAGACGCCGGGTTACCCGGCGTCTGATCTGGTTCCAAACTGTTTGCACTGCAAATAATAGTTTTAGCGTAAACGCGTTTATTGGGAAAGAATAACACATTATCCACTGTATAAACTCCGTCTACTATGAACAGTTTCTACCGTAATTACATTGGCCAATTAAAAAAGGAAATCATTCCTAAAGAAACGATGAAGCCCCACGTTAGATCGATACGATGAGAAGACACCAGAAGACAGTTCCTTCAATAGTCTAAAACTGGTCTACACCTGTATACTGTTTTTAAAAAGCGTCAATATCCGAAAATAGGCTGGAGAACGTTTGAAGGTACTAAACATAAAGAGGCAAGGTATAATTACATTTAGACCAAACTCGAAGCTTCTGAATAAGGCAATTATTAGAACCAGATACGCTCGTAACAGGTTTCACGTAAGTTATTTAACCCATTACCCAACAACCTGTTTATAGCTTTGAAGAAAGGTGACAACTTAAAGCAGGTTGAAAGTAAAGCAGGATGCGCCTTAAGGCGCATTCTGCTTTACTTTCAGCCAGCTTTAAGCTACCATCTGCTAGAATACAGAAAATATGTTATAGAAAACATATCTATACCTGTATAAAGTGGACCTATTTATATCAGTGAATAAACAATTAAAGGTGTTAAAAGGCGTATTTATGGGATAATTGGTTAAATCTGGGTCCAAGGTTATAAAGCTAAGCAAAAGCTCAAATCTAACCAATCAAATGCTTGAAAACTATCTCAAACTCAACTCAAAAGCTTCATAACCTTGAGGCTGTTGTATATTCATTAGAAATATCAAAGCTTGCACGGGCATAATCACGGGCCATTCACAAACCTTTCAGCTTCTGACGCAGTTAAAAATATGTTTAACCCCTTCACTGCCGTACAAAATGTTGGGTATTTTTACAAACAGTTTGAATCCTAATCAGATTCCGTGTAAAGCGGCGTCTGATCAGAATCCGAACTGTTTGACACGCTTTTAAATTATTTCGTAGTTAAATACATAATAATTGAGAAGTAAAAGCAGACGACAATTACTTAAGATAGGGGGTTAAGATCTTTTGAAAACATCTATAAAATCTACATTTTATGTACGTAACCAGTACACGTACTATCAATACTAAATATTCTCAAATGTAAATCTTAGGTTTTTTTACTTAGAAAATACTGAAATGAGTTTCAAACAGTTTTGCAAATACAGTGAAGCCACTCTAAACCGGAGATGTGTGGGGACAACAAAATGTCCGGTTTAAAGGGGTTTCCGGTTTAGAGGGGTTTTAACTTGTTTCTAGTATGGTAGATAGCTGACCACTTAAAGCAGGTTGAAAGTAAAGCAGAATGCACCATAAGGCGCATTCTGCTTTACTTTCAACCTGCTTTAAGCTATCATCTGCTAGAATGTACAAACTATTTTCTTCAGTGTTAGAAAAAACCAAAGACGTAATAAGGCGTGTTGATGGTGTAATGGGTAAAAATAAAAAGGATTGGAAACGGGACCAAAGCTTTTGTCCGGTTTAGAGAGGATTCCGGTAATTAGAGGTTCCGGTTTAGAGGGGTTTCACTGTAAATTACTATTGCACTCGGGGTAAGGCAATGAAAGGGTGAAAGCGGGCGATATAATATTGCTGTTAAAAAAATAAAGGTTTTTGTTTAACCAAACCGAGGGTTTTACCAACGAACTGTTAATTCATTATCTAACGCCCCTGACTGCATGAGCTACCGAAAAAATCAAATTTTAAGGGGTAAAATAGTTTCACCTTTCTTCTGGCGCATAGTTCTTTCATTTTGTTAGACTGGTGGTAGCGTAACGCCGGCTGAAAGTAACTTCCATCTCTCAGGATACTGGAACAAATTTATTTTGCAAGGCATGGTAATACCGGGATCCAGATAAGAGGGAGTAAACTGAACAAATTCAACATTTTCTCACTCATTTCAGCACCAAATCCTATGGTGTTACTACTCATTAGAATCGTCTCAAAGAGACGATTCTAATGGGTAGTGACACCATAGGGTTTAATGCAGAAATAAAGATTTTGTTTTTTGAAATACACCCCTTATCTGGAGCCCTGGTAATATCATGAAAGAACATTTTCTACAAGAAACATATGAAAGCGCTAAAAGCATACACCATTTTCTTATTTAGACCATACATGCATAAAGCGATTTAGATGAAAAATAACTTGGCTGGTAAATTGATCAATAACACTAAATTTTAAGTGTTATTGCTGTTTCATTACATATAGAAAGCAAGTGTTTGTAATACCTTTTCTCAGTTCAGCATATACATGTACAGTATTACCTAACAGTAGATGATCGCAAGCTCGGGTTGATTCCTAAGACCTGTTTGTTTCCACTAATCCTTGCTGTTTACACTTCTTCTCCGTTTTTAATTAAAAGAACCCTGTTGTTTCACACTTTCTTGAATAGAGAAAGCTTCATCAACAGGACAATGATGAGTTATTGATTAACGTGTGTTAGAAATGACATTAATTACAGTCTTTGATAACTATCAACACTGATTGCAAAAAAGGGTGTGCCCTCCATGACATTTATAGTGGAATGGGTAGGCCGTTATCTGATTAATTTATCTGAAAATACAATGAAAAGTTTGTCTATGGCTTTAAGTAAAGAAATGTACTTGTAATGTATTCATTTTGTATAAAGAGGCGACTATTTATTGTGGTTTGAGTAACGGTAATATTTGTCTTTCTCTTGAGTTTCTGTTATGGTGATATTTTTGTAATTTGTGCGAGCAAAGTATATAATGAACATGCGGATTTTTCTTTGGATTGTATTCGAGATAATGCAAATTTCTGTAATTGTTAGTTTTACAACGGATATTAATGCAAACAACTTTTCAAGAAATGGCACGCTGTCTTTTCTTGGGAAAAGGCTGGTAGGTCATGTGTTTGAGGAGCTTTCAACAAAGCGACAAGTTATTCACTGTGCATACGAGTGTTTAAAATCTACCCGTTGTAGATCGTTTAACTATGAACATCATTCATTCATTTGTCAGCTGAATGATGGAGACCATGAAATATTTGGCGAATCTTTAATGGAGGACCAGATGGGAACCATTACTGAGTATCATCATCGAAATGCGTTTTGGCTTAGTATGGTAAATAAAGTGGAGAATCTGTTATTCTTTCCCGTTTAAACGCAAACGTACGCAAACGCAAAGCACTAAAACGTAGAAAAGAACCACTTTTGGACAATTCTGATAATTCTTGTTTATCTTGGTGGCAAACAGTTTGGAGCCTGATCAGACGCCGGGTTACCCGGCGTCTGATCTGGCTCCAAACTGTTTGCACTGCAAATTATAATTTTAGCGTAAACGCGTTTATTGGGAAAGAATAACAGATCCTCCACTGTATAAGGTAGTCCGGCGCCTTATCTGGCTATTAACTGTTTACAATAGGCATAACTGTTTAGCATAACCGCTTTTATTCGAAACGAAAATAAGTATTCTCTAATGTAATAAATCAATCGAAACTAATGTTGAATTAACTTATAACCTATCCAATTGTATGTGTATATTAAAATAAAATATGTTTAAATAGTTTAAACTGTAGCTGTAATAAACTCATAAACTGTCACAACAGTTGCAAACAAAATTTAAGATATTGAAACCCTTTCACTTCCACATGTCATCATCTATATAACTGTTTAAAATGTTGCTTAAATTATCATTTCAAAGTTGATTTTTCAGCAGTTTTGCCGAAGAAATATTAACATGAGTTTTAAAACATGTAAAGCAGCCTGCGTTCTGTCCTCTTTGTGGGAGAATGTATTCCTATTCTTTTAAACAAAGTAATGATTCAGATACTGAAAAACACGCATAGCAAACTACTTTTTACTTTGAATTGAAATGACTAATACAATATTACAATATAACTTCTTTTTCCTGAACTCGCTTACATCGATATCACTTGTATTGAACGTTTAACCGCGAGATTCTCGAACTATAGTAGTTCTATGTTCGACTTCAGTGAACTCAAGTTTTGGAAATTCAGCTGAAGAAATAGTCCATTAGTTTGATTTAAGCGAGTTTAACGAAGTTCGATTGTGTATCAAAATATAACAGAAAGCCCTGGGTCCTTGTGCCCATGATCCATGTGGCAATGGCGGACGATGCCTGGACACGGTCAACTGGAGAATGGAGCGGACGTATTTCTGTGTCTGTACAGACGGATGGATGGGCGATCATTGTGCTGTTCAAAGTAAGAATTGATCTTCAAACTAGTCTGATAGTTTATAATAAATAACAGTAAGTTAATCTAGATTTTATTTTACACAAATTATCAATTCAAAACAAGTTTGTTCAAAAATAGTATACTTGTGAATATAAGACATAGTGGGGTATAGATACAGTGGGTTGTTACTTTTTACCTTATTAGCGCGTTTACGCCACAAACCTTCTGCGGTTGCAAATATTTCAGAGCCAGGTCAAACCCAAGGCAACTCGGTGACTGACCAGGCTTCCAAGTTATTGTTTGCAAGTCAGATTTAAATGAATCGTCAATGTTTTCAAGAAATTGCCAACTTCCATTTTAAGATGCATTGGAATTTCGTATTGTTTCGTTTAAACGGGAAATAATAATGCTGTTTCCTCTGTGCACAATTGTCGTGTATATCATTCAGTCTGTTTACTTAAGATATATAAACGTTTCCCAAAATAAACATATCTAGTGTAACATAATTAACCTAAGCATTCATGTTCGAATAGTACAATCTCCGAGAACTGACCCATTCTGGGGTGAGAAAAATGTTCTGTTTAGAAAGGGTTCTGGAATTGAGATACAGTGGAGAATCTGTTATTCTTTCCCGTTCAAACGCAAACGTGCGCAAACGCAAAGCACTAACACGTAGAAAAGAACAACTTTTGGACAATTCTGATCATTCTTGTTTATCTTGGTGGCAAACAGTTTGGAGCCTGATCAGACGCCGGGTTACCCGGCGTCTGATCTGGATCCAAACTGTTGGCACTGCAAATAATAGTTTTAGCGTAAACGCGTTTATTGGGAAAGAATAACAGATTCTCCACTGTACTTTGTGGTCATTTGAAATACCGCTTAAGATGGCTTTAACCTCAATACATGGAGGTCTCAAAATGTTCCTCGGCTAACAACAAAACGAAGTGCGTATTTTGAATGGAAAGAAATAACGAACATGAAAGACTTGCAGACAAGACTACTAGCTAAGCTTGATACCAAGTCTCATTTAGCAAAATTCTTCTTTATTTACTGAGCAGTTTTATTAGGATATTTTGTATTCTAAAAAGGTATAATGAACCTAAAACTAATAATGATATCAACTTTTGACACTACACCATGTTCAATCTAGAGCAGACATGATAGCAACTTTAATGGCTCCTAGTTCCAAATATATAAATAGAAACAACACACCAATAGCCGTCCAAACCCTACCGCCAGCAGGACTTTTATTTCTAAACGTTACACTCTTTGAACTGGCACTTTACTTGAGTTCATTTTAAGGTGGTTCGCGGGTCAGCTTATTCCGTGTCAGAATTCTTTGAAACCTTGATTAAATTGAAATATACCATATGGAGAGTAAAAAATCGTTAAAAAAAATTACAGTGCCGTTTTTTTTCTGACAGGACCATTTGTCGAGAAAAGCTCCTTTTTTATTGAACAGGAATATGTTCTTTATAAAATGATATAACTCAATAATTTATGTATATTTAAGTAAACTGTACAGAGACTAAAAGATATTATGCAAACAAAAATATTTCATGACATTTTTTTCTGGAAATATCAATTTTTAAAAAAGTCAAATTCTGAACAAGTCACTAAATCTCAAATTACAAAAAAATCTAGCTGTTTAACATACACTAATTTTACTCTTACTTGATAGATACAACTATAATTCTACTAGTCACAAAAATTTAATGAAAATCTACAGTGAAATTTACATTTTATACATAATTTCCAGAAATTCTGACAAAATGTTACACAAAACGAGTTACCTCCCTAGAGCCTTACAAAGTTTGATTGTCACTTGACAATACTTGCATCTGATATTATTCATTATTACGTGACTAAACATAGCCCGTCCTTTGGTCACTGCATTCTTAATTGACTAGTCAATAAAATTCGGACAATTTATTTTATAAAAAAAAGAAAGATTTGTAGCGAGTGGGAATCGAACCTGGAACTTTTGGTTTGCTAGTCAATCACTTTATCAACTGCGCTAACAAAGAAGACACTGAGGCATATCAAACATTTCCATTTTCTAATCATTACGAGTTACAGTATACCCTTCCATGTTAACAACTTACGGTGTTCTAAATATTACAAATATATTGTTGTACACATGGTTGTACAGGGGAGAAAACGTTATTCTTTCCCGTGTAAACGCAAACGTACGCAAACGCAAAGCACTAAAACTTAGAAAATAACAAGTGTTTGACATTTCTCACTATTTATTTTAATCTGAGTGGCAAACAGTTTGGAGCCTGATCAGACGCCGGGTGACCCGGCGTCTGATCTGGCTCCAAACTGTTTGTAATGGAAATAATAGTTTTAGCGTAAACGCGTTTATTGGGAAAGAATAACGTTTTCTCCACTGTATATAGTGAACCACATTGACTGGGGCGAATGGGAAGACTGGGGTGCGTGTTCTGTGACGTGTGAGACTGGATGGACAACTAGAAGCCGCCATTGTCAGGATATGGGGTCTGGAAAAGTACTTCCACCCTCGAGCTGTTTTGGACGTGATGAGGAATACAAGTCGTGTACACTTCAAGATTGTCCACGTTAGTATAAGAACCTTATTCACAGGGGAGAAGACGTTGTTTTTTCCTGCCCTGGTAGAACGAATTTTAACGCAAATGCAATGCACCGAAATGTCACATACGTATTGAAAATGTTAACTTGCGAACAAGCCAACGCTTGTTCGGTTCTCACGACTGACCGTAGTCCAGACGATCGCACCGGCGAAACGTTATAATGACAGCAATTTGCACCCTGGGACCATCAAACTTCAACGTTAAAAGCAATCCAAACGTTAAACGAAGGGAACGTTATAACAAACCTTTTTCAACATAGAGAAAGAAGGTAATTGGCCGGGACCAGAAAAATCAAACGTTCTCATAAAGGAAACGTACAAACAAGGAACGTTACAAGCAATCTTCACTGTACTAGTTCTACAGTGGAGAATCTGTTATTCTTTCCCGATAAACGCGTTTACGCTAAAACTATTATTTGCATGGCCACCAAGATAAACAAGAATTATCTAAATTGTCCAAAAGTTGTTCTTTTCTACGTTTTAGTGCTTTGCGTTTGCGTACGTTTGCGTTTAAACGGGAAAGAAAAACAGATTCTCCACTGTACCATCGTTTAATGTTTGTGAAATGTATTGGACAGAAAGTAGAAACCAAATTACATCATCTAAACTTATCTACTCGTTTTGCATGTGCATTTCTACCAATTTACGAATCTTTAACATTTAGCGAATTTCTTCGTCACCGGAAAATAATGTAAGATCAAAACTGCTTGACACTTTAACCCTTTACCTCATAGCCTGTTTCTAGGTCTGAATTCAGGTGACCACTTAAAGCTAAAATCTGCTAGGCTATATAAAATATTTGTAATGGTAATTGTTCATGAGGGTATGAACTGGAACTATTTTCTTCAGCGGAGGAATACATTAAATACGCTAAAAGTCGCTTCTATGGGGTAAAGGGTTATTGAAGTTTTCTAAACGAAAGGGTTCATTAATTAACTCTTTTATCGTCTGATTTAACCTTCTTACCGCCGAAAAATCGTCTGAATTGGTGGTGTCGTCTGCAATATGTTTAAAGTCAGATGTAGGGCTGTTTTGACTGAAGAAATGTCGATACCATTGTCAAATAGTTTGGATCCTGATCAGACGTTGCATTACGCGGCGTCTGAACAGGATACAAACTGTTTTTGCAACGTCACCTTTTGGCGCCATTGGCAGTGAAAATTTAACTTGATAAGTATTGAAGAACACAGATTAATTTAACAGAGAAGGAGAAGGTAAAACATTTCCGATGAATGTCATATAACCAAACATGTAAAGTAGCATTTCCGGCTAAATGTTTGTATGAAGATGTTTACCTGGTCAAATTTTCAGTATTAATAAATTCATCAATAATTCATCGGCAGTATTATTGAATAATTCGTACATTGTTAAACTCCATCACTGAGTCCTCATTGACAAAAGTAAAAACTCGATTCTACGAAATTGCGTTAGCTCGAACATATCCATATTTCAAAGTTAAAACGTGGCTAAGCCACGTTTTAACTTTGAAATACGGGTATGCTCGACTTAAATGAGATCGTATTATCATAATTCAACTTATGAACTAACGTTTAGGTCGATTTAAGCGAGTTCGTAGTATCGGATTTATACTGTATTTGTGCTTCAGGTTGGAACGCCTGGGAAACTTGGAGCGAATGTTCTACAATGAACACGTGTGGCCGTGGAGTTAAAACTCGACATCGAACCTGTGCGCACGGCGGGTCTCCTGGAGTTGATCGGTATTGTCTAGGCTTCACAAATCAGACAGCGCCATGTCAAGGAGTTAACTGTTGGGGTAATGCGTACCACAGTTTAAACGCGATAACTAAAGCTTTATTACGTGAACTAACCCTTTTTCTTAATTTATACTTTGATAGTTTCAGTTTATATGAGTCAAATACACCAGTATTCAAAATCAAAACGTGCTTAAGTCCGGTTTTAATTTTGAAATTATGGTATTTTCGTCAGCGAGTTTTACATATCGAGGTTCAAATGTATATATACACGATTTATAAACTATTTAACATATCTCATGCAATTGCTAAGTTTAATGCTGACAATTTTCAAATAAGTATTCTATAGTTAGTTATTTAAATGTATTTAATGCATATCGATTGGATGTATTTATTTATATATGTATCGCTTACGGTTTCAATAGCTAGAATATGTTCAACTATAAGATTATATAATTCAATGATCGAACAATTTGTAACCATTTCATAAAACTATGATAGTTACATGTACATGTATGACTAGAAACAGTTTGATTTGTAAAAGGGTATCGTAGTTTTTCAGTTCGGTTAACATTTTGTTATACTGGAGAGAAAGTTGATGTGTTCGAACTACATGTAGTTGAATTGCTTTGGTGTATGACATAATGTGGTTTTGCCGGAGTACTTAAAAATGTTTTGGTCTTGGCGTAATACATTAAGGAGCGTGCGATTTGTTTTGGTATTTGCGATATACAAACAAGTTTGTGCTTCTACATGTATGATGTACATTGATGAGACAGAAATAAACAATAAATGTATTTGTTTTGCTCTTGTCGGTTTACAAAAGGTGCGTGTGTTTTACCGCCAACTGTTGTTTTTTTACTACTCGGCGTCCTCTCTCTAGAGCGACAAACTAGTAAATAAGAATGGTGATCTTTAAAACTTGGTGACTTTTTATTGCAAAACAAAAATAATTTATAAAACTCCTGAATTAGGCATCCGCATTACTTTAACCCTGAATTAACCAGTCACATGTCTTTGACAAGGTAAATGAAAGTTTGTATTGTAAGTTAACGTTTAGACAAATTCTAAGCTCTATGAATTCAGCCTTCAAGTATGACAAAGACGTCAAATGTACTTAGCAGGGTACACGGTCTCATGTTTCCTGGTATGATCTTATGTATCCGAAGGGTCAGGGTACGTAAGATCCTGGCAGGAAAGATGGGACTACGTACCTTGCTAAAGACCTGTGTAATTGATAATACTTGCCGTTAATATAATATTACCTATACCGTATCTCCCTAAGGCATGGTTCATGTTAAGAACAGTAGTATACATGGCCAAGGACGAGTGGAGATGGCTGATGGCAATGGAACAAATATAGCTATATGTTCAGATGATTCTTGGGTCATTTACGGAGAGAACATTGTTTGCAAGCAAATCGGATTCGAGGGCTCTAGCAAAGGTATTTGGAAATCAGATTTAAAGCACACTTTGCGTATAATCGTTTACATCTTTTCAATTTCGTTTTCTTCACCAAATACCAAAATGGTAACCATATTCGATAAATAAGCCAGGCGAAACAGCCAATTCAAATTAAAAAATGTAATAGACTGGTGGTAGCTTGAATTTCTATTGATACTGAATTTTATTTGTGAGTATCGTGTCTGAACTCTACATACAGTAGAGAAGACTTTATTCATTCCAGTTTAAACAAAACTAAACGCAAGCGTACAGTGGAGAATCTGTTATTCTTTCCCGTTTAAACGCAAACGTACGCAAACGCAAAGCACTAAAACGTAGAAAAGAACACCTTTTGGACAATTCTGATAATTCATGTTTATCTTGGTGGAAAACAGTTTGGAGCCTGATCAGACGCCGGGTTACCCGGCGTCTGATCTGGCTCCAAACTGTTTGCACTGCAAACAATAGTTTTAGCGTAAACGCGTTTATTGGGAAAGAATAACAGATTATCTACTGTACTACAAACAATGTATAACGTGGCAGTTTATATTTCTTAGCTGCCCGGCAAACAGTTTTGCGCCTGTTCCGACATCGTGTTATCTTGACATCGGACTGGCTCCAAACTGTTTGCAATCGAAATAATTGTTTTCTCAAAAACACGTTTATTAGGAAATGTAACAGAAAATACAATGATTGTGCCTAAGACTCGTGCCATATTTAAGATTGTAACAAGTAAAGCACGAAAAAAGATTTTGGTTACTTCCTTTTTACATGCCTCGTTCTATAGCAATTTAAACAAAACTCATTAAACCACATTGAACTATTTTCATGATAGTATTTTTCGTCTGCAACAATGATCACCAGCTAATGTTATAGAAATAGAACTTTCACAATTGCTTTTCAAAAAATGGTCAAAGTAACAACATTTTGGATCAAAATGAGACGTCGCATTTTGAGGCGTCTCATCTGGATCACAAATGTTATCAAATGTAATCAAGTGTTCGCCACTAGTGTACAAAAAGTTAAGCGACAATCATTATGAGAATCCATTACATGTATCTGATGAGATTTTCGCTCATAGGTGGAAACCAGACGTTTGGTTCGTCGGTGTTACCGGAAGCCACACCTAAGTATTACTTACACTGTACTGGTGAGGAGAAAACTATCCAACAGTGTAGACGTGAAGCGACAACTGACTGCAGTCACCTGGCAACTATACATTGTAAAGGTACAGTGGAGAATGTGTTATTCTTTCCCGTTTAAACGCAAACGTACGCAAACGCAAAGCACTAAAACGTAGACAAGTGCAACTTTTGGACAATTTTGATATTTCATGTTTATCTTGGTGGCAAACAGTTTGGAGCCTGATCAGACGCCGGGTTACCCGGTGTCTGATCTAGCTCCAAACTGTTGGACAGGAAAGAATAGTTTTAGCGTAAACGCGTTTATTGGGAAAGAATAACGTTTTCTCCACTGTAGTAATATTACCCGCATTATCCGACATCCTTCGGTACCCACTGCTGATGTCGGATAAAGCAGTGTGCCAGTTCAAGCAGGTTTTAGATTTACAGCGGAGTTTCAATATTTCAAACTCGCTTAAGTGTTACATACCCGTATATCAAAGTTAAGCCACGTTTTCGCTTTTAAATACGGGTAGTTTCCACTTACGCTAGCTCGCGATATAGAAAATCATAAAAACGAATGCGGGCTAGTTCGACTTAAACGTGTTCGAGATAGCAAAGTTCGACTGTATGCCAATCGACATTTGTGTCCGAAAATCATTGTCAGATAAAGCAGGTTTCTGCCTTAACCAGATATCGGATAAACAAGGTTATACTGTAAATACTTTGAATCATGCTTATATAGGCAACATGTTTTAACACTTTCAGTCTCAATGACGCCTTAAAATGCGTTTGTAAACAGTTTGGACCCAAACTGTTTGACACTCTTATCGATATTAATTAAGTCATGCAACCTCAAATCGAACTTTGAAACGTGTATTGCAGACAACAGTGCTGAAGCAGACGACAATAAAACGGTGAGGGGGTATAAATCTCCCGAATAATTTGATGATGAAAAGGTTAAAGCAGAAATAAAATGGCGATGAAGGGTTAATCAAGACAATTAATTTATGCGGTGCAAGAGTGAACTAAAACACGCACAAAACATATTGTTGACAGCAAGTTTGAAACACGATTATACACCTAGAAATGGACAAAGCTACATTATCACTAAGAAACAACCTTATTGAGCCTCTATTCTCTGCTGTTTCATGTCCTGGGGACCTTCATAACTAAAATAGACGTACTGTTAATTCGTCTAATTAAAAGATATAACACAGTTAGTTTTAGAAATTAATTCATTTCAATAATCGACTTATTCCTTAACAGTTCGGGGCGGATGGAGTCTTTGGACATCGTGGGGAAATTGTTCGGTGACGTGCGAGAACGGCACGCGCATAAGAACACGTGACTGCAACCACCCACCCCCGAACTTCGACGGTACGCCATGTCCTGGTGAGAGCATACAGTATAAACCATGCACGATGCCCATGTGCCCAGGTAAGACATTAAGTTACATTGTATTTCACACTGATCAAGACGGTAGTTTCCTAATAACCGAGTTTATGCTTAACACTTGCAAACCGTTTGGAGTACAGTGGAGAATCTGTTATTCTTTCCCGTTTAAACGCAAACGTACGCAAACGCAAAGCACTAAAACGTAGAAAAGAACAACTTTTGGACAATTCTGATATTTCATGTTTATCTTGGTTGCAAACAGTTTGGTTACCCGGCGTCTGATCTGGCTCCAAACTGTTTGCACTGCAAATAATAGTTTTAGCGTAAACGCGTTTATAGGGAAGAATAACACATTCTCCACTGTAAGTCGAATTATGTTCAAAACGGTTTTCGTTTCAGAGTAAAATTAGTCGTCAACATGTGTCACAAAATTGAAATGGGAAAACATAACTCCTTCTCCTTCACTGTCTTACCCCGAGTACAGTAGTTATTAGCAAACAGTTTGGACCCTTTAGTTATTTGCAAACAGTTTAGATCCTGATCAGACACCGTGCCACGTGGTCTCTGATCAGGATCCAAACTATTTGACACCCATTTCAATATTTCCATAGTCAAAATAACTAAACTTTGAATTTGAGAAATAGCTGACGAAAATTATAATGACGTTATGGTAGTATTGGGGTTAATGTACCTGTGCATATATTTTAAACCACATCAAAAATACGATCTTGATGAACATTTTACAGTTGATGGCTTTTGGAACACATGGGCAGCGTGGTCTGAGTGTTCACATACTTGCGGGTATGGCAACAGAAATAGGTCTCGGTTATGTCATGGACCATTCTACGGCGGCTTGGATTGTTTGGGGATTTCAAGTGACGTGGAGTCGTGTAATACTTTCTCCTGTCCAGGTAGGCTTTATAAATACACGGTTAGGCTAAATAAAAGTAAAACAGAATTCACGTTTTGATGACAGAAGAATATAATCTTCAAATATTCTATATGTATGATAAATGTCTGATTTTGATGGAAATCAACATACGCCTTGGAATACTTTACTCATATATGTTTTATAATTAAATGAATGGTAAAGGATACAGGAGATACCGGGGAAATAACGTTTTCCCCCACTTTATCACAAATAGAAATTGTTTTGGACTATGAAACGAGGATGTTCTGATTCGGTTACCGGGTAATTGTGTCAGTGCATTACCGGCTACAGCAGGCTGACTTGTGTTTTAGAAGAACAAGGTGAATATTGCTGTGACATTGCATCTGTTCTGTGAACTCAGTTTATAAAATAGAATTAACCATGCAAGTATTATGTATTTTCAAGTGGATGGCACGTGGGAATCGTGGTCTGAGTGGGGCGGATGTAGTCTTAGCTGTGGCGGAGGATTACGCTTGAGAACACGTGATTGTAATGACCCTCTTCATGGTGGTTCCCCTTGTGACGGGAGGACAAATGAAACTGAAGCTTGCAATGAGCATATGTGCCCTGGTACAGTGGAGAATCTGTTATTTTTTCCCGTTTAAACGCAAACGTACGCAAACGCAAAGCACTAAATCGTAGAAAAGAACAACTTTTGGACAATTCTGATAATTCTTGTTTATCTTGGTGGCAAACAGTTTGGAGCCTGATCAGACGCCCGGTTACCCGGCGTCTGATCTGGCTCCAAACTATTTGCACTGCAAATAATAGTTTTAGCGCAAACGCGTTTATTGGGAAAGAATAACAGATTCTCCACTGTAACATTTTAGTTTGATCACTTGAAACGCTTCGGCTGCTACAATGTTGTTTGTTTTACTGTGTCGTCTGTATGTGTTTCTCATATTTATTTGTAAAGCTATTTTCGCTTTCGAAAATCTTAACATATGGGTCACACAGCTTGGATCTTGATCAAACGGCCATTTTTCGCAGCCTCTGAATTTGATCTAAAATGTTTGCAGTTTATAGTAAAGTCACGACTAGCTGGCAAGTTGATTAAAGGTTTAAAAAAAAACTTCTGAGTTGAGTCTGGAGTCGTTCTCAAACAGGTAAGTTTTTCAATTGATGTAGCTGACCAATCAAATGCTTTAGAACGGTCTCAGACTCAACTCAAACACTTTATAACCCTGTGACCTGTACATAATCGTGTGCTATGCAATGGACATTTAACTAAGGAACCACTCTTTTGAGGATGGTTAAGCGAAAAAGCGTTACCCATTTGTGCCAAAAGTTCAATAAACAGACCAATGGCAAAACGTGCATACTCGATCACACGGACCTATGTAATGCTGATCTGTTTACACGGTTTCCTGACAGGAATCTATTATTATACGCAAATTAATGAATATCGACAACAACAGAGGAAATAAGCAAACAATGCAACTGCGTTTGCACTACAGTGGAGAATCTGTTATTATTTCCCAATAAACGCGTTTACGCTAAAACTATTATTTGCAGTGCAAACAGTTTGGAGCCAGATCAGACGCCGGGTAACCCGGCGTCTGATCAGGCTCCAAACTGTTTGCCACCAAGATAAACAATAATTATCAGAATTGTCCAAAAGTTGTTCTTTTCTACGTTTTAGCGCTTTGCGTTTGCGTAAGTTTGCGTTTAAACGGGAAAGAATAACAGATTCTCCACTGTATTTGTAATTTTATATGAAATAATCTGCGTGGAAAATAAAATAAATAACTTTCGGCATAGACAAACATGTGAGTGTTTTAGATCACCATTACACATGTAAATATATCATGAATCTCCGATCAAGCATATAGTATGAGCTTATTAAAAGGCATAAATGGGTCAATGAGTTAGTTTAATTGCTGTGGTAAAATATAGTTTCTTATCACTTACATTAAAGATACTTGTGTTTTTACGCCCAATAAATTATATTCTTTCTTTTCTAGTCAACGGAGTATGGATGTCTTGGTCTGGTTGGTCTGATTGTAGCACAACTTGTGAGAACGGAACGTGGTACAGAAATCGTACGTGTCATGGACCATTCTTTGGAGGACTAAATTGCTCTGGTGATCAGGACGACGTGGGGGAATGCTTTCTGAAAATGTGTCCAGGTAACAAATCACTTTTGTCATAAATTCAAAGCTAGAACTGATTCACTGATTCATAATTACACATTTATGTTTGAATAATGGTTTGAACAATGGTTTGCTGAAATACTTAGATGCTGTTATAAGTGCAATATGTAGGCATGAAGAACAAAGGCGTAAAACTCACTATATTGTAAAGGCTGGAATCAGCAAAAAAATATTTTTTCCACAATAGTTTAAACTCATACATCAGAGTATATATCGACTGATAGATTTACTAACATGTGGTATCTTAAACATTATATAAGCCGACATTAAAGCAAATTTAGTTTGACGGTATGTATGTAAAAGGTATCAGGCATTTTACGAAAAGTGTATCATTATCTATATTATTACCATGCCGAAGAACATTTCAAACATATAGATAGATGATGGTGGTTTTTTCTGAAATACATGTACTATTTACACGTACAAAGTCTGAAATCTGTTAAAAGTTCGCCTCAAATATGGGTTTTGCTTTTCAAACTATTAATCGTCTTAAAACTTTTTTACAAGATGCATTCTAAATCAAAATCCGTGATAGCGCATGCGGTCTCAGAAATATTACCTTATATATTTGGGCCCGTTTTATAAAACTTCGTACGACAAAAACGGTCGTAAGTCAAAACTTTAAAATACATTTAATTTCTGATACTATCTAATCCTGTCTTGTGACATCTCTTTAGAATCGTCTTTTCAAGACGATCGTCCACAGAGATGTCAGAAGACAAGATTAAATGGAGAAATAATTATTAATTGAGACTTTTATAAGCTGACTTACGACAACATTTGTCGTACGGAGTTTTATGAAACGGGCCCCTGGTACCTGACAAACACTGTCAAACAACACGTTTACACAATATAACGCGCATCATTTCTACAACTCAACCGAGTCCTTTACAAAACATAATCACAACTTCAAATTTATATAATATTTTCCACTGTAAACAATTTCCCCCGAACCAGTCCTCGAAATAATATCGCTATGTTTTACTAGAAAATGAATATGTATGTGCGATAATGTTTGACTACTAACCAAAAGGTATACTAGTATAAATCTTATTACAAACTCGCTCAGAAAAATGATAAATGCTCTTCAACATTCGTGATAAGATGAAACTTCAAGCACTACATGTTATGCCTACATTTCTCTCTGATGATATAATACGTTTATTATTTATTCTTTGAGCAGTTTAACAGTAGCGAGGTATATAGGAAACTTACAATTTTATAGCAGTTCTTTAACATGTATTATCGTTTTTTAGAGTTACTTATTCATCTTATGTTATAGTAATGCCAGTTGCTCCCGTTAAGATTTAACTAATTACATGCTTTGCGTGTTATGGTACATTCGAGTTGATCATCTTTCAATTTTGTAAATTATTTTCATCATATGTAATCTGTGATAATACTCTCACTGAAAACTTACAAAAAGAACCAATTTTTTTTGCAAGTTTCAAACCAGCATGAAAACTGCTAATTCTTTAAGGTTAAGACTGCTATCATTTTTCAAAACATTATAATGAATTATATTGAGCAAGTACGAACACTGGTGATAACAATTTGCCTTATTTATTGGATATGTTAGCCGACTTGGATTGTGGTCGTTAAACCTTAAGGCTATCAAAATCAATGTACATTTGAAGACAAGCAAGTAATATCTGTTAATGGCATACTTACAGGAGTTCTTATATCTTCTCGTTTGAGGATTCATTTACTTAGAAGTTTGAAGAAATATCGGCATAACACCAATGCCAAATTTTAATGTAACTGTTTTTATCAGAACGAAAGTGGTTCTATTGCGTCAAATAAACTAAAACAATATAACGCATCTTAACAATAAACATTTACTTACCAGTGGATGGAACGTGGGATTTGTGGACGGAGTGGGGCGAATGTAGTGTCACTTGTGGCGGAGGGTCACGTGCGCGAACACGTGACTGCATCGATCCCCTTCATGGTGGCACCCCGTGTGACGGGAGGTCAAATGAAACAAATGATTGCAACGAACACATGTGTCCAGGTATGTGTTTTTTTAATGTTTGCTTTTGCTACTTGTAATGATTAAGACTAGTACAGTAAAACCTCTCTATTACGACCATAAAATTGTTGTATTGTTTCGTGTTTACATTTGGTGACTTGTTTAAATCAAGGTATTAGTAACACAGAAAACTTTATAGGAGCACTTTCTGTTCTACTGTCACCTCGCTTTCAGAATGGATGAGTTGGGTTTTACGGCACTGCGACACTGAAAATGTCATATAGGCCAATGAATGATGAGGGGTGGTAAGATGAGATGATGATGATTTTAGGCAGATGATTTTGACTAATCTCATTTGTTGCGAAGTAGCGCATGAGATCAAAACCACCGATATGCATTCCTTTTAGTTCTTGGAAGAAGGGATAATCTCGGTCTGGTAAACAGAAACAAATCCTTGTCACAATTAAGCCCAAGTAAAACGACAAGGTAGGAAGGTATTTGGCTCTAAGCTGTCACCTGTCTTTTATGCAATCAACTAGACCCGTAATAGTGACGTTTGACTGTATTACTTTACCTTCATTTAGTATGTCACACACGGAAATGATTGAACGCTAAGGGTTATTCATAACATAGACAACGGGTGATGGTATTTTGTTACAATCAAATTCTAAAATAACAAAATATATTTCTTGAAATAAATTGTTTGTCTTTATTCATATTGAATCATATCCGCATTGCTCTCAATTTTAGTTAACGGAGTATGGATGTCCTGGTCCGGTTGGTCTGAATGTAGCACAACTTGTGAGAACGGCACGTGGTACAGAAACCGTACGTGTCATGGACCATTTTTTGGAGGACTAAATTGCTCTGGTGACATGGACGACGCAGAGGAGTGCTTCCTGAAGTGGTGTCCAGGTAAAATTAGGTTATTTTTAAATCATTCAGACATGGATTATTTCTACTCTATATTAGTTAATACTCATTTACTAATTTTGTATTTACTTTAGTCATATCCACAACTATTTAAGAGTTATTAATTGATGTGTGTCACTAGGAGAAGAACCAAATAAGCTTTTGCTTTCGTTCCAATCCTAATGTATATACATGTGTTATTTACAAATGTTGTATATATTTTGAAATAAAATATGTTTAGACTAACTGCTGTGTCCATATATGATCCCCAGCAAATGGTCACATGATAAGAATTCAAACCAGCGGTGTTTTGAACTTACATTTTTGTTTCTTTATATTTGGACAGTTTAACATAAACGTCTACATTTGAAAATCATTGTAGAGGAAAACTCGCGACTTATTTATATAACAGTGAATGGTTAAATAGTACTCCAAGTACTTTAAGTCACACATTACACATGTTCTTCTCTGCAAAGATAAATCAACTGTATATATCTGATTATAGCTACCATGGCCAGCCTCACGCCCACCGGGTGAGATAGCGCCTACATTCTGTTATCATTTGAAATAAGTGAACTTCGTACCTAACGTTTTAGTTATATCAGTGCAAAGAAACTAGAGGGTTCCTACAGGAGCCCGCTGACCAGGATCTACAATATTTGCCTAGGACAACTATAATTTTTCTACAGGTACAATGTTTGCGAATGACAATTATACACGTCGCTAGGATTGAATGTGTTATTCACATTCATAAACAGACAATTTGCTAACACAAACGTCAACACATATGAAAATGTTATTTGTTGACCACGACTGGTTGTTTAATACATGTATGTATATTGCAACAAATAGGATTTCAAATGGATATCCGGATGTACATGTCTTCAATTACTAACTTTGACATTCCGGTTCGATATTGGTTTTTGCTGACATGGACTTTTGAAATAAATGTTTGCTTAACTGTTTCTGTGTTTGGTTCAAATCATCACTGATTAAACAGTTGCAAAGAAAATCTTTGAAATGTCTATCAACGGTGATATAGGGGTACACCGTTGTTTTGTTTTCTTCTGATAACAATGCAGACACATATCATAAATCGTGTTCTAAATAAGGTTATTGAATTTGATTTTCACATTTTTAAATTCATCTTTGAAAATCTTTTGTGTGACGCGGGTTATTTTAGTTGACGGTGTTTGGGAACCCTGGCAGGCATGGCAAGAATGTGACGTCACGTGCGGTGGAGGCAATAAGTTGCGTGTACGAGAATGTATTGGACCATTTTTCGATGGAATAAAGTGTTCTGGAAATCTTGAAGATACGTTTGAATGCAACACACACGAATGCCCAGGTGAGTGCATAAGTGTGTACATAAATAGTTATTTATTAACATTTCTAATTGAGAATAACATTGAAACATTTGTATAGTGAATTGTTTCTGTGAACTATTCTAATACCGTTGCAACGACACATTGAAATGAATACGTACATTAACCTGTACTTTGACATTTAGTAAATGGAATTTGGAGTGTATGGTCTAGTTGGTCAGAGTGTAGCACGATCTGTGAAAATGGCACGAGACGCAGAACTCGTACATGCGACGGACCTTTCTTCGGAGGACAAGACTGCATTGGTGACGATGAAGAAAGCAACGAATGCTTCCTAAAGTGGTGCCCAGGTAGGATGAATATTAATTAACTCATTATCCCCTGAGACATTCAGTGGACAAATCTAGTTTAAAATAAAGGCTGGTCCATTTTAGACTATTTAGGTTTGTTTTTATAATATATTACAAAATGACAAACAGTGAAGTCCCTGATCAGGGACTTCACTGTTTGCAGTAGACAACTGTACTCTTCACAGGGACACTTTTGGTAAAGGACGCCTATATGCGTCACTAGGGCACAATGAGTTAAAATGTGGATACAAATCAACAACTTCAATTCGGTGTGAATGTGTGTTAAATTCTCCACTGTACAATTATCTTATTATTATTATTATTCTATTTATTTAATTGTAAAATCATTGTCAAACAGTATAGACCTTTATCAGATGGCTTCCAAAGGATTCATAACTGTTTATCTTTGTTATAAATAAGTTTAATAATTTAATAAAAATAATTTAAAAGACAATGTTAACTGTTCAGTACTTAAACAATGGGTCTGCCACCTTGGAAATGACACATTGGAAGGGTTATCGTCATACTCAATCGCGTCTAACCTTCAATTACTTTATACAATGCAGATCCCATACAAGATAACATGATTGCATCAAGATAGCTGATCTTCGTTGAAATTGTTTCAAACCTCCTATTACAATTTTCGCTCAAAGTAGCTCATGCTCGTATGTTTTTTATTTGATTAGTTTTTGGGGGTTGTTTGGTGAATGGTTTTAAAAAATGACGTACATGTACTTTGATTATATACTCAACAAAAAAAGTTAAGAAATTTTCAGAAAATCATCGCAAAAAAGTACACCGACACTAACCATTATCATTTTTTCATTTATTTGATTAGATCTATTTATTCGCTTGATAGAAATATTTCCTTTAAGTTCATATCACTTATATCCTCACTGTAGCACTGTTTCAAGTAACCTAAGGGTCAAGGTCATTTTTCACAAAATAAGTGTTTACATTAGTGTTATTCAAAACACTCGAATAAGCTTTGAATGTCAGTGAAAAGTGAAAAGTCGCTCACTGGACATGTCTCCCATTAACATGGATAGGATATTCTAAGACAGAGTTCCGCAGAGTACCGACAAAAAGTACCCTCAAGGGTCATGCGACGGCTCTGCAGGAGAAATGAAGGCTGATCCCTCAGCATAATTTCGCCATAACTTCTTTAATTGTTCATCTATAATCTTCATTTTTGGTATGCATGTTCATCGTGATATTGCCTATCTAGGCCTTTCAAAACATTGAACCAAATGATAATGACCTTGACCTTACACCTAATCTTACTGTAAATTTTCACTGATCTTCAAAACAACAGACGAGCGATGAAACTTGCATGCATGCTCTTGTTGGAATATTCTCATCTTCCATGCGTGACGATTGATGCTATTGGGAGAATAGACATACCTTAATGTCATTATACATTCAAAAGAACTGAATTTCACTTTATAAAAACTCACGAATCATTCATGTGTTTTGCATAACAAGAGGGATTACTCTGTAGACACTTATTTTGTGAAAAATAACTTTGACCCTTAGGTTACTTGAAACATTGCTACAGCAAGGATAATAGTGATATAAAACTAAAGGAAACATTATTTTCAAGCAATGACATGTATCTAATCAAATAAATAAAAATAATGATAATGGTTACTTTCGGTGTACTTTTGTGCGATGATTTTCTGAACTTTTTTTGTTGAGTAATATTGATTTAACATCGTGACGTACTTAAACTTTTTTAAAAAATAGCTTTTATACCCACATGCCACTGAGCGTCGATGCCTCTACGCTTCGGAATTCTGGAAAATCGCCGCTAATCGTAGTAGGAACGGTAACAGCGCAGTAGAAATGCCAAGGTCGTAGAAGAAGCGTAACAGAAGCGCCTTGATCGCCACCTCACGGCGAATGTTTTGACCCTGCTCAAAATTTACGTAGCGGCATCGCCGTGGACTCGAAGCGCAGTAGAAGCATACTAAGAAATTCATGAGCGTAGTGGTATCGTAGTCGCATCGTGCTTGACATAGCGGAAGCGCAGTCGCATCGTAGTAAAAGCGTCGAGATATTTGTCCGCGATTCCGCTACGTTTCTCTGCGCTCTGGGCGATCCCACTACGCTCTGTACGATCTAGCGACGATCAAAGCATTTTCACCGCGATTCGACCATTTATGAATCACAAACCACGGCGCTTCTACTACGCTCTCACTACGCTGTTGGTGCTTTGACTGCGTTTCCTCTTCGCTTCCACTACGCTCTTTGCAACTGAGCCACGCTCATGGCGATTTCCGTTTCGCGCATGGCGATTTAAGTTTCGCGTTTGCCGACCAGTGTATAAATATGCATCACTTCTACCTTTATCTTCATTATTTGTTTGCACTTAAAACTGTCAACATCAATAATTAAAAATGCCAAAACAAAAGACAAAATCAAGGGCTGCGCATACTACTGTCAAACAGCCTGACCCTCAGGTGGAGGAATCTCCTGTTTGTCAAGAAGTTGAGTCCGCTTTACACTCTCCAGCACTCGAAGTAGAGTCCCAACTGCATCCCGATGAACAACAAGATGAGCTCAGCGAAGTAGAAGGGGCTGTGGTATAGAAAGGAAAACAAGTGACTGCCCTGACTACTGAGCATGAAGATGAGATGATTGAGTGGTTGGCGAAAGCAGTAAAATCTAATATTTTAAAACAGAAAATTTCAAGAAGTGTAACAGAAGCGTAGCTCCTGCGCTTAGGTCGAAGTAAGGTCGCAGTAGCAACGTAGTAAGCGTAGTGGAAGCGTAGTCAGAAATCCTTTATCGTAGTGACAGCGTAGTAGAAGCGTCTTGGAGAGACTTAAAGCGCCGTAGAAGCGTAGCAACAGCGTGGTGGGATCGTGATGAGCGCACTGAGGTCGTCGTTGAAGCGTACTAAAAGCGTACTGGAAACGCCCAAGTCCAAATTTTATGCACTTGGTGGCGCCTCTATGGCGATTTGGATGATTTGGGAGAATCGCCATGATCGCCATGAGCGCAGTGGAACCGCCGCCCAGTGGAATGGGGGTATTACTGATAGTTTGTTCTTACCCGTTGATAAATCTATGATATATTAATATTATTATATATTTTAACCAGTTGATGGTGTATGGGATATTTGGAGTGTGTGGGCTACTTGTACTGTTAGCTGTGGCGGTGGTAATCATAGTAGAATACGTGACTGCATTGGTCCATTTCATAACGGAGTTGAATGCCAAGGTTCAAGCAAAGACGAAAAGCAGTGTAACGTTCACCCGTGCCCAGGTAATTTTGTTTGACAAATGGATTTAGCAGAAACGTCGATCAAGAAATGTATTTTTCTGTATTCAGAACATACACTGCTACATTCATTTTCATTCACCTAGAAATAACTAGTGCGTATTTCAAATGAAAGAAAATTTGTTGATATATGATATATATGTATAACTTACATTATTTTTTACCCTTTCACTCCCAATGACGACATAAAGCGCCGTTGCAAACAAAATGTTTGGCACTCTTATCGATATTTATTAAGTGATACAATATTGAATCTAACTTTGAAACGTGTTTTGTAAAGACAACAGTACTGAAGCAGACGACAATAAAGCGGCGAGGGGGTAAAACTCTCGCGAATAATTTGATCATAAAAGGGTTAAAGAGGGTCTACTGTAAATGTCAAAGATATTGAACTTAATCAGTCATGTTATACCTACAGTGGAGAATGTGTTATTCTTTCCCAATAAACGCGTTTACGCTAAAACTATTATTTGCAGTGCAAACAGTTTGGAGCCAGATCAGGCTCCAAACTGTTTGCCACCAAGATAAACATGAAATATCAGAATTGTTCAAAAGTTGTTCTTTTCTACGTTTTAGCGCTTTGCGTTTGCGTACGTTTGCGTTTAAACGGGAAAGAATAACAGATTCTCCACTGAAGTGGCTAAGTATGCCGATGTAATAAATAAAGGAGTGTTGGTAATACATGTACATTATTAATCAGTACTGATACAGTAACAAGACTTTAATGTAACGATGTATTTTCATAGTGACAAAAATGGCGAAAGGTGACTCTATAGTTATTCTCCTTCGGCGAGTGTCTATCTCTAGTCACTCAAGAGGCTCAGTTGTTGACTTTGTACGAAAGTTTATTTGATTAATTGTTTAGAATAAAATAAATAAATAAACGACAGATAAACGCACATTAAAGATAAGCATAAAACTCCTGCAGCGCTTGTTCAGAAAAAAAGTTATGTGCTTGTACAGTGCATGCGCAGTTTGGATGTCATAAGTATTTCCCAGTAAACGTGTTTGTTTATACTTAAACGTTTATGTCGATTGCGAACAGTTTGGAACCATACAAGGGCCGCGTCTTATGAAACGTCGTACGACAAAAATAAATCAAAACTTTAAAATGCATATAATTTCTGATTTTTCCATCTAATCCTGTTTTGTCATATCACTTTGGAAACGTCATTTCCATTGTACAAACATGCACATTAAAGTGCTACAGAAAGTGCGCAAATGGTTGGTTACTTAAAAACTTAAAGACTCGTGAACTTTTCATGAATAATTTCGTACTTATAGAACAGTACGGGAACACTTATTGCCAAGAATGACATTTTGTCGCTGCACAAGACCATAGTTTTACATGTAATGTTTTCTAAAGCGATATTGTCAATGAGTATTTCAATTTTAAACGACGAAAGTACACTTGTTCTAAAACAGGGGTGCTGTTTTAAGCAATTTGATAAAATATGAAGGTAAATTATTTGTACTTCACACACTATTTTTTATTATATGTTGTTACGTAAGAAACTGCAATGTTTATAAAGCCCAAGTATTAGACGCACGGACACTTTGGTTCCTTTAATCGAAATAGTTAAACATGTATTACGAAAAGGTCATTGCGTTTTTTAATGTCTCTATGTCTAAATTAGCCTTCTTTGTTTGATAACAATCTGATGATGTAATCGTTATATAGAATTCTTTCCATTTTGCTTTCAGTCGACGGTGTTTTCACGGAATGGAGTGGTTGGGGCGCGTGTAACGTTACATGCGGCGGAGGAATACAGTGGAGAAATAGGTCATGTGATGGCCCGTACTATGACGGCGCGGACTGCGAGGGACCGTATAACAACTCACAGGATTGTAATACACAAGAATGTCCGAGTAAGCAGCAACCTCACCAGTTGGTCTTTGGCGAAAACTCATCGAATCAATCATTGACAGTCGTTTAAGAATTATA
The DNA here is from genome assembly GCA_922989275.2 of Gari tellinella. NCBI lineage: Eukaryota > Metazoa > Mollusca > Bivalvia > Cardiida > Psammobiidae > Gari > Gari tellinella. The sequence continues at coordinate 56,311,658 of OV277859.1, forward strand.
ATATATACCAAAGTACTTTACCAAATGGAATAGTGTTTATTAAATGTGTGCTTGTTTGCTTTTTGTAAAAGCACGTTTCTGCAATTTATGGGCTAACTTGAAGCCCAATGGAGAGAGGAGCGGATACAGAAAACCCGGGCGCGATACCATACTCTTATAATCGACAGAGTTCTCTGGTTCTTTTAGGATGTTCAGTGTAAAGCACTGATCAATTGATCCTCAGTTTACAAAGTCTCATCCGCAGGACTTTGTCCGGCGGGGTCGAACGCACGAACCTTGGGGCCCGTTTCATAAAACTTCGTACGACAAAAACCGGTCGAAGGTCAAAAGTTTACAATACATTTAATTTCTGATTTCTCCATTTAATCCTGTATTGTGACATCTCTTTGGAATCGTCTTTTCATGACAATTCCAATGAGATGCCACACGACAGGATTAGATGGAGAAATAAATAATAATTAAAACTTTTATTATCTGACTTACGACAACATTTGTCGTACGAAGTTTTATGAAACGGGTCCCTGGTAGCGTAGTCGAGCGCGTTACCAAATATAAATCATGCTATTTTATCGCTGTTACAAGCCTTGTTATCACGGTGAATGAGTAATCTTATCATCATCTTTAACCATTTCAAAGCTCTTATGTTGTGCACCTCGATACAGTGGAATAGATGTGATATTTTATCGTTTAAACGAACCGAAACGCAAACGCAATCCAATGAAATGTAGAAAATAACAGTTTTTCAGAAAACGCTTACGATTCATATTAGTGGCAAACAGTTTAAGCCTGATCAGACACCGGGTTTTCAAAATTGTCTCCAAACTGTTAACAGTGGATGTAAGGCATAAACCCACACAACAACGTTTTTTTCGGGAAAAAAAGAAAAAAAACATATGTACTTTACCGTTGTTTGAACAAGGTATCAAACTTTAAATTTTGGTCTTTTGACTAAAGAAATGCCGATTACCATTTCTATCCTGTTCAGGCACATAGTCACTTGAAGTTTTATCTAGAGCTACATTTTTAGCAATGTCAATGAAGTCGTCTGTGTCGGTAACGGTTTAGTGTATATGGTAAGGTAGATAACTCTTTCTTTCAGAAAGAAATACGTTATCAGTTGTCTTTCTTATATTTCTAACAATTTGATTTGTATTATAGGGAGTGCGCATGCGGCTTGCGACAGTTCAGCCGTTGAAGAACTCCGGACATCTGCTTGCGTTTTCTTATTCTTGCAGCCTTAACCTTTCACAACAAATTTACCGTCAGCTTTAAACCACCACCAGTGACTGTGTTCCCTGAAGTGTTTGAGTACTCTCAGTGCTAAAATAAAGAAACGAGAGAAATTTTGCACGAATGTTTGTACCACCCCTCGTTTGTCTTAAAACTCGTATATGAAAAGGGAGCCATGATTATTGGTCTAACAGACAGGTCTGACCATTTCATTTCCGATCAGTCACTCTAGTACCGCTTCATTTCACCATGCAAAAATGTCCAGGAAACATCCCAGTACTGGTTGTTGTTTGCCAATTCCAACAGTTTTAAGTCGAAACAACACATTCACACATTTAAAAGCACTGACAAGAATCACACACTTTACGAATTAATAACCATGCATAGCTACTGAAAGTATAAAGTCAAACAGATGTTTATAAATAAACTAACCCTGGCCATAAACGAAAACCTGATTTGCATTCTAAATCTATCTATATAGTTTTCCATAGCCTTATCCTGTCATGATAGTTCCTACTTTTAATTTGCCTTTAAACATGCAAAGTGGTTTTAATGTTCAACGACGAAACATTGATATTAGTATTGGTGTTTTCGACTAGAGGATTCGATCCATGATACAATATAACATCAGTGTAATTATGATAGAAACTGAAATTGAGCACATATTGCGTTATGCATACAAGAGAATATGTAAGAATACGTCATACTAAAACACCAGCACGTTAATGCGTTTAAAGCTGAGATCCGCCTGCGCCTACACGTCCTTTAGTATAGTACATTGTCTAAAATATAATTGGGGCACAGTACTTCATGGACGTTTAGATAAAAAGATAATCTTGTTATAAATCATCATTCGTTGTTCTAGTTTATACAAGTACATATAAAAACGACTCAAACACATAAAACCGCACATGATTTGTTTTGTCAGAATGTGCTTTATGTTTACAATGTATATATATTTATTCATTTTGCAAGCACACGTCAAATGCCATAATAGCAGATTAACAGTATCCGGTTTTTCTCAGTATTTCTATATGTTTTACAGTGAATAAAACGTTAGTCAATAAACACATTTATGCAACACATTATTTTCAACTGCAAACTGTTTGGAGCCTGATCAGACGCATGGGTTAAACAGGATACAAACTGTTTGACTATCAAATCGATATTTCCTCAATTAAACTGCACTTAGCCATGAAATCGCAACGAACGAGCACTGTGAGCTTGCAACTTTTGTGGAAAACAGGTATTAACAGGGTACATATACTTTCATATTTGAAACTACACTCAGAGGATCTTCTAACCGATCAGTCAGATTTAAAGGTGCTACTCTAAAAACTAGTTAATCCGGTTGCCAAAATTTACGTTTTCCATGAGATGGAGATGTTTTAAAACAGGAACAAAAGTTTCTTTAAAATTGATCACGAATTATGGAACATATGAATGAAATTGTAACCTAGCCCTAAAATGACAAGTCACAATGTCATGAATGACAGTTGTCTGTTGGGCTATCAGCTTTCAACGTGACATTGGTGTCATATCTAGCACTTAAATGATTACTTTGAAAAAATACTATCTAAGTATTGATGGAATATTGTCAACTGGCACTGAAATAAGAATACTGAGGCATCTCCTGGTCTGTTTTCTTATACTATGTAAAATACCAAAATGCCACTAGCTGTCAGCAGTGACTTAGTGAAATTTACAGAATACTCAAAGAATGCCACCCTAAACGGCTTCAGCGACGTGCAATGTTAATGTATCAATAAAAAAGGGTGAATTTTGATGCGCCAAGTTAAAATTTTGCATTTAAACGATTGGCGTTGATGCCGTTAACGCAGTTACGTTACGTTATTTCGACATGTTTGACGGTCCAGACATGCGCGAGCAGTCACCGTATATTCGTGGAAACATACGAGCGAGTGTGTGGTGACCAAAATGAAAGATTCCGTATAGTGAGTTTTTCATCTGTAGGCGCTAATGACGCTAGTCGTAGAGACTTCCGGTCAGACAAAATTTCCTCACAACAAGCAGATATTGGCGAAAAACATGTTGAAATGCGTTGCAGTTGGTGAAATAAGTTGGTTTAATGTAAACGATTTTAGAGCACCCAGGACGTAAAATGTCCATGACATTAACGTGGTATTTCACGTTGGCTCTGAACACAACATTTCGAGTGCTCTTGTGATTAGTACAATCCGCATTTTCGACATGTTAAATTTTTTTTTCTGTTAGGACGATTGATGACCAACAAATAATCAAAAACCGTGTTTACCAATGTCCCCATACACGCTTTGCACGTGCAAAATACTTAAATCGTCGAATTTGGAGGTGTGACGTAACGTAGAGAGAGACTCAAAATTCAATAATTCGATTCAACGCACATTCAACCTAGTATTTGAAACAAAACTGATTACGTCACTGTGTCATTTCCTGTAAAAAGCGATCGGTTAGAAGATCCTCTGAGTGTATAACGTTAAGAAAATATTTTAAAAAAACATGACATTATGACGTAGAGGGGGTGGGGGTACCATGTCGTTTTGTGTACTTTTAGTTCTGATTTTTAATTTTAGTTGATGGACTATGGCAGCCGTGGACGGAATGGGGATCCTGTACAGTGTCTTGCGGTGGGGGCAACAAGACTCGCACACGTGACTGCGATGGCCCCTTTTACGGAGGAGCAAATTGTGAGGGACCCATAACAGACTCCGAACCTTGTGGAATTGACCTATGCACAAGTAACTCGCATGTTTTTTCACATCTAAGACATTCCATTGTGTTGTCATTTATCGCTTGCTTCTAAGTTGTAATTTCTTCCTTTTCCATATTCTTTTATAGGTATTCAAATAAGTACAACACAAGTTTAATTTTGATTTGATCAGACTCCGACTAATTTAGCGTCTTGCCTCGATCCAAATTGTGTGCAGACTTCAATCATGTCGCACGTTTAAAACATTTCGCCGTCAAATTTAACAGTCTTTTTTAATCCTTTCGCAGACATAATATCATATGTTAGAATTTGTTGTCTGCAATTTTTGGAGTTTGGACTTAAAAATTATTGATACGAATGCCAAATATTTTAGAGCCTCAAAAGACACCGCGTTGACAATGTCGACTCCATTCGCCTATGGCGGTAAATGGGTTAAACAAAGATGTTGGGAAATGTCGATATTGTAAATGTAGATTATACAAGTAAGAATTCAAACGTTAAACCAGAGTACCTCATTCTGCTTTGTTTGGATATTAATTAATGGCTGTTTGGTTGACAATTCAAAATCCACTTCGTTTTCGAACAAAACATAATGTTTCGATTTGTAAATATTAATTTCAACGAAATACAAATGCAATTTAATAAAAAGTACACATTGACAATGTTTTGAAATTACAATGTACGTGGCAAACAGCTTGGAATCTGATCAGACGTCGATTCTCCCGGTTCCTGTTGGCGATGGATATACAGTGGAGAAAATGTTATTCTTTCCCAATAAACGCGTTTACGCTAAAATTATTACATGTATTTCCAAATGCAAACAGTTTGGAGCCGGATGAGACGCCGGGTAATTTAAGTGTTTTGCGTTTGCGTTTCGTTTGCGTTTAAACAGGAAAGAATAACGTTTTCTCCACTGTAATTGTGTTTTGGGACAAACGTGTTTGTTTTATGAACAAATAACATCTTCCCCACTGAACTTGCCTGTATGGTGGAATGTCACAGCAAACAGTACAAGTTTTGATGAGACACTGCGTATTTCATTTTTGTTTGTAATTGCTAAGTGCATTTGCTTATGATATAGAAAAAGTAAAATATGTACAAATATATTCGATAATCATTTCATAATTATTTAAATTTGAACAGTTCCAGGGGATTGGTTTGAATGGTCTAGATGGTCGCTATGCACGGTTACATGCGGAGGAGGCACGCGATACAGAAATCGCACGTGCGATATGAATTCCCATGGTGATCTAACTACAGATTGTGAGGGCCTAGATGAGGAAAACTCAGAATGTCATACATTCGACTGTCTACCACTCGGTATTTAACCCTTTCATGATCAAATTATTCGGGAGATGTTTTTTACCCTTTCACCGCTTTAGTGTCGTGACTGTCGTCTGCTTCAGTATTGCTGTCTGCAAGACACGTTTCCAAGTTAGATTTAAGGTTGTTTGACTTAATAAATATCGATAAGAGTGTCAAACATTTTGAGTACTGATCAGACGCCGCGTTACGCGGCGTCTGATCAGGACCCAAACTATTTGCAAACGCGTTTAAAGGCGTCATTGAGAGTGAAAGGGTTACAATTCACAGCAGCAGATGTTAAGTGGTTGTGTGGCGGCTGTAAAAAGTCGCCCCGTGCTTCATTCTCAGTGTTGTTATACTTTCTGGTCCTTTGGAATCATTGATTTCAGCGCATTTACAGTTGAAAGTTGAATTCCGCTTAAGCCGGTGCTAGGGGGCGTGAGCACTGTTGCATATTTCAGTATTGCTCATGAACAGACTCAATTAAACCGAGTCTGCGATTTTCAGTATTTGCTTTGTTTTCTGTGCTTTCAAAGGATCTCCCCTTATTTAGATTTTTATACATGAAAAATATGTTATTATTTTCCAATAAATGCGTTTGTTGTATTAAAATCGCAAACAGTTTGGAGCCAGTTCATATGCCGAGTAACTGGCGTCTGATCAACCTCCAAACGCTTTGGTACTTAGATCAAGAAAAGTCAACATTTTCACATAGCTAACATTTTCAAGATGTTCTTGCTTTGCACAAATAGATTAATAGACGTATGTTCATGACTGTATAAGAAAAGTTACAATTATATGTAAAAGAAGTATCTATTTCGATCCTATTTAACACTATTTCCCCATAATTATGTTTTCACGACGTTTCCAGTATAAACGCCGAAGTAATTGGGGGTACTCGGTTGTCGGTCGATCAGTCGGCAGACCAAATGGTTTCCGAACAATAACTCATCCTTCCTCTAACCTATAGTTGTCATATTTTATAGTGATGTTTTCATGACCAGTGGATGACCCCTGTTTCTCTTGAATTCAGTATGTTAAAGATCAAAGGCAATCAGTAATCTAATATGATGTTTTTTGTCAACGATCCGTCATTTATTCATCATGCAGTTGGTAGGAAGGATTGTCATGGTAAATAGATACCCATGTTTTTCTTTCGAGGATAGCAGGTCAAATGTCAAGGTCATTCAGTATTGTAATGTTTATGGTTTCTGATCTAAAACCAATCTACATGTACCATTATCATTTTATGACCAGTTTGCAAAGTGTCAAGGTACCGGTACAGTGGTAAATACGCTATTCCTACCCACTCTACGCGTTTCTTACGCGTTCGTTAACCGTTCACTATGCGTTTATTATCCGTTTCGTTAAACGGCTTTCCTAGTCGTTTCTTTACGCGTTTCTTTACGCGTTTAAAAGAGCCCGGATGAAAGGGTCATCACTTTGCCGACGGACCCCTTTAAGTCAGCGGTTTACACATACACTTTATGACATGTGTATTACAGAACATTAGGTGGTTTCGCCGATAACATTGCTATCTTTAATTGGCAATACACTGTTAATCCCCCGATATCTGAGTGGCATATATAGGCGGGTTACATAAATAGATTGGTTACAGGCGGGTGGTCAGTGCCTGTCGATAAGATCCGAAATCTCCGCGTGAAACGGATACCTGAAGCACCAATCGCAGCATCTCTGGTATAATCGTTTATTAACGTGTTTAAACGGGTTAAGATCGTTAGGCGTTAACAGTTCGTTAAGCGTTCGTTAACCGTTCACTATGCGTTTCTTACGCATAGATTAACGCGTAAATGGGTAGGAATATCGTATTTACCACTGTATTTCAATATTGTAATGCATGTGGTGTTTTTTACAGCAAATTGCTTTCTATCAACAAGTCACCAAACTCTCGATTAACAGTTGTTTTATTTAGTCGGGAGGTTTACAATGAGTAGATGGTATGTTTCTTTTGAGGTCTGTAGGTCGCAGGTCAATATCCTTCAAAGCTGTAATATTTACGCATATTACAGGTGCTTATGGGGATAAACATGCTTAACAAACATCTCTTGTAAAGTAGATTCTATTAATTTTGATGGTATAACAGAGTGATCTTTTTTTATTCATTTAAATGAAATTTTCTTCCTTGCTTTTTTGGAAGGCTTTTAATATTTGGAGTTCTGATCGTGACTTGACTAATATGTGCAAACGTGGCGTCGAATCAGAGCCTAATCTCTTTGATTTCTGTGTCGATTTATTCTTGATCGCAATAACAAATCAGAATAAAACGATATTACAATAGAGGGCAGTTTAATCCTTTTCTCTATAGCCTGTTTCAAGTTTTAAAGACAGGTGGCTACTTAAAGAAGGTTGAAAGTAAAGCAGAGTGCGTAATGATGCGCATTCAGATTTACATTCAGCCTGCTTTAAGCTACCATCTGCTCGGATATAGAAAATGCTTCTTCGGTACATACATGTATTAGTATTCATGACTGTATCATTTTGAACTATTTTCTTCCGTGAAGGAATGAATTGAATGTTCTAAAAGGCGCTTCTTTGGGGGACAGGGTTTATACTTTAAATATTTTGCGTGAAACACGATTGTTGAGTTCATAATCTTCTTTAGCTGTTCATTGTGCTGAGTGGGCGAGCAGAGGTTTGAACCAGAGTTGCACTGCCGACGTAGACCCTGATGGTGACGAAGCACCCTTAAATCCTGGCAAGGTAGAATGTGACTTCGAATTTGAACCTGGAAAGGCGGTTACAGTTATGCGTAAGTTGGGCCATCCAAAAGTACAGTAAAACCTCTCTATTATGACTGTCCAAGTGTGTAAAATAGCAGGTATTCAATGCAGGTGTCTGCTTAAAACAAGGTGAACGTAAAACAGAAAGCTTCTTATGAGCTTTCTGTTTCACGTTCACCTTGCTTAAAGCTGTCCCCTGTCTTTTATGAATCAATTAGCCTTCTTTCAGTGGTCGTAATAGAGAGGTTTTACTGAAATGCGAGACATGCGAGCTTATAAAGTGTCCTTGAAACGGTACAACCCACCACTGCCCAGCTTTTAACGTACAAACGTATATTTAGCGACCTTTCTGTGATGAAACATACAGAAAATCACAGACAGGTGACTGCCAAATGTAGGATAACAATAACGCTGAAAGCTCTTACTTGAGAGCTTTCTGCATTATTTCTAATGCATTATTGGTTGTATTTGGCAACCACCTGTAAAGGGGTCTGTTCCTTTGCATAGTAGTGAATAGTCACCTAATACCGGTGGGACTGGAGTCACAGCAACAAGATAGATTTAATAGGAAATATGTGTGTCTAATGCACTATTCGCTGTCATGATGTCATGAATTTTAAACAAGTGTCGTCTGCTTTAATTTCTCAAATTTAATTCTAGGTAATTTGACTTAAGAAATATTGAAAAAGTGTCAAACTGTTTTGATCCTGATCAGACGCCGCGTTACGCGGCGTCTGCTCAGGATCAAAACTATTTTCAATTAACTATTGCACTCGGGGTAAGGCTTTGAAGGGGTTAATCTCTATTTCATTGTGTTCTATTGCGCTACATGTTAACTTATTCTGCAGATCATAATCAAGAAAACAGGACGCAAGTCAAAGGTTACGAGGGTGCGGGTGATTACCAAGCCATTTTTGACTATAATATTGGCTGGGCGGAAGCGATCAGGATCGTGGATAGTTCTGCAGAATGTGCCCAATTCATGCGATGGGAGTGCATTGCCGCAAATATTCATAATGTGTACAATCCTGGAATGCCTACCACGTACTGGAAGAACCGAACGGAACAGATTGCGAACTACTTCGGTGGCGCTACTCCTGAGAGTGGAAACTGCGCATGCGGTGAAACCAGTTCCTGTGTTACGGCGTCGCTCCCGTGTAACTGTGACGAAAACGACGAAGTCTGGAGGTTCGACGAAGGATATGTTACAAACAAACAGGAATTACCCATCCATTCGTTCTACGCAGGAGACACAGGTACAGTGGAGAAAATAATATTCTTTCCCGTTTGATCCGTTAGTCCATAAATAATACTTCCTTTATTTCAGCAAATGGTAGTCTACTACATAATGAGAGTAAGGTAGAATGTGCTGCATTTAAGGGGTCACCTGTCTTTAAAACTAGCAACAGGCTGTGAAGTTAAGGGTTCAAGGAACTATGCAATACATTTGGAAATGTTGACGACTTACTTTAATTAGAGTAGTGTCATCAGCCACCAGCTTACCTGATGTCTGGTGAGGCTCTAACTTGTTTGCAGAGAAGTTGTTTTAGCACAAACATGTGTATTGGGAAAGAAGAACGTCTTTCTTACTGTGCGAAGAACATAGGAGCAAAACAACTGGAAAACCACCGCATTTTTAAGCAGTACAGTGCTCCCTCTCTACAATTCGGAGACAAAGATTGTGCGTATTGTTCGGAGGAAGTTGTTATAGGGAGAGAAATATCCCCTTCACTGCCTTACCCAGCGTACAATGGTTATTTGCAAATAGTTTGGATCCTTATCAGAAGACGCGTCATTTTACCTTAAATTATCATTTCAGAAATAAAACCAGACGGTAATTATTTATAGCAGATCACATCAAGGCAGTGAATGGTTTAAACAAAATTGTCTTCTTTGAGCAACGGTGGCAAGCATTGTTGTCGGCAGAGCAAGTAGACGTTGTTCTGATGGTCGTTGTAGGGAAGGAATATTGTATAAGTTATTATAGTTGGGAAAGTAGACCAACCTAATATGCAACGCCTTAGATGACAGTGGTGCTTTATCTAGACAATTTTTCATTACAATATCTCTGGTTGTCCATGTCGCACATGCAAACTTTTCTTATTCAATGCTGAGCACTGCTACATTTGCGTTTGCAAACAATTTGGTAAAGGACGAGACAAAGCAATGCGCTGTGCTTGATCAGTAGCCAAACACATTAACAGTTGAATGATCAATGCATCTTCAAACTGATTTAATTCAATACTTCAGACTTGAACTGTGGAATAGAGAATAGCAAATTAAATTGTTAGTCGAGAAATATTGTAACAACTTAACTTAATGAACAACATCCTAAAAAGGGTACATTTAAATGCTGTAGACCTAAAGCAGTGTCCATGTTTGGCATGATATTGACTCAAACAAATGCTAAACACTGTATAGTATGACAATGATCCTTGTGTCGGACTCTCTGATTGGTCTAGATTACACAGTTTGTAGAATCTGTAATTTCTAAAGATGTGATTCATATAAAGCTATAGTCGGTGACGCAGTCAACCCATTTTTTCCTGGCGTCCTATAAAAGGGACATAGGCAAACAGAATAGACTCTGATCAGACGCCGCATTATGCGGCGTCTGATCAGAGTCTACACTGTTTGCTGATAGGAATTTAAATGCAATACGAAACGAAAATTTAATTTTTGTTATTCCTTTCATTTAAGGTGGAGGCGTCGAAGACGGGTACCATGTTCTAGGGCCTCTACTATGCTGGTGAATATCCCACCCACAAGGACATTGAATGAAGTGTGCTTAGTTACCACGATAAATCATCGTATATTTTAACATTGTTGTGACCAAAATATATCATATTGAGTTTGTATGTATTGTATATATTCCGTGACAAATCAAAAATGCATATGGAGGCGTTTTCTTCAGAGTGTTCAAGTTATTGTCATATTATCACATACTCATATGGGATTGCCACAGATACATATCAGAATGCCACATATTGCTATATTTTATGTACAAAGGACAATAAACAGTTTTGGTTCGACAATGTAATCATGGCATTTTTCAATATAGATGCACATGTCAATCAATTGTTTCTAGTAACGACAGTGGAGAATTCATTATTCACTCCCGTTTAACAGAAAAAAACGCACGCGCACTCTTATTAAATTTGAGAATATAGAGTAAAACCTCTTACTTGTGTAAATTATAAGATGTTTAAGGCAGGTGACTACTAAAGCAATGTGAACGTAACAGAAAGCTTTAATTAGCATTCTTTTAGTGGTCGTAATAGAGAGGTGTCTGATTAGGCTCCAAACTGTTTGCCACTCAGATTAACATAAACAGTCAGAATTGCTAAACAGCTGCCCTTCTAGCGTTTCGTTTAAACGGGGAAAATAACGTATTCCACTGTATGAAAGAACAAGAAGCACTCAGTCACTTATATTGAAATATTTAACAGTTTCCAAAACACTGTTTTTGTCTCTATGCTATTTCCGTTAAAACAAAATGTAAAAACGATTGATAATACAAAAATTTGGGGACACCGCATCGTATAAACACAATCCTAAATTTGTCATTATTGTTTTTGGATAGCGATAACGATGTAATGAATATTTTAAGCCGCTGTGCTTGTCAGCAATTTGCGAAGATTTGGTACTGAAAGCAGTCAAGGTCCTTTAACTGTGTTTATTTGTACTGTCTCCGAGGACTTGAGCTGAATGTCAAGTTTTTAATTTCCTAGAGATGATTGGGTATTTTTCTGTTTATGCATTCGTAAATAAATTGAACGAGATTGTGGATTTTCCATCGACCTTGACATTCATCGTGTGACACACATCATGCCTTGGCTTCGGCAAATAGTTTGCGTCCAGACCAGATGCTGAGTAACTCGGCGTCTGGTCTGGACGCATACTGTTTGACAATCGTAAACTGTTTTGTAATAGTGATGGCTCCTGAGTCGAGATTACATTAAACATTATCATGATAAATTGTCGTCTGCTTCAAACATATCGCCTGCGGAAAATTTTAAAGAAACATATTTCACATCATTGAAATGTAAGAGGAACTATGAATATGAGTGTCAAACAGTTTTGATACAGATCAGACGCCACATTACGGGGCGTTTGATCTGTATTCAAACTGTTTGAAAATATTAGCCAAGTCGAGCTTAGCATGATACATGTAAGTGTTAAACTAAGTTTGATATGTTTACATTCGACGCAATTACAGTGGAGAATGTGTTATTCTTTCCCAATAAACGCGTTTACGCTAAAACTATTATTTGCAGTGCAAACAGTTTGGAGCCAGATCACCCGGCGTCTGACCAGGCTCCAAACTGTTTGCCACCAAGATAAACAAGAATTGTCAGAATTATCCAAAAGTTGTTCTTTTCTACGTTTTAGTGCTTTGCGTTTGCGTCATTTGCGTTTAAACGGGAAAGAATAACATATTCTCCACTGTATGCCTTTAACTCATTCATCTTCATGAAAAATGCTATTGGTTTGATTTAAGCGAGACCGTTAAGGGTACAGTGGAGAATCTGTTATTCTTTCCCGTTTAAACGCAAACGTACGCAAACGCAAAGCACTAAAACGTAGAAAAGAACAACGTTTGGACAATTATGATAATTCTTGTTTATCTTGGTGGCAAACAGTTTGGAGCCTGGTCAGACGCCGGGTTACCCGGCGTCTGATCTGGCTCCAAACTGTTTGCACTGCAAATAATAGTTTTAGCGTAAACGCGTTTATTGGGAAAGAATAACAGATTCTCCACTGTACAGTGGATAAGACGTTATCCTTTCCCATTTTAACACAGCCATGCAATAAAAAGAAGAAAAAGGACAACGTGTTGACAATTCTGACTTCATTTTAATCTGAGTGGAAACTAGTTTGTTGCCTGATCAGAAGCCGGGTTACCCGGCGTCTGATCTGGCTGCCAACTGTTTGCAATGGAAATAATAGTTTTATAAGGAAAGAATTACGTCTTCGCAACTGTAATTTGGACACAATCGTGTTCGAAATGTTGAGATTCGACTTAAGCGTAAAAATCAATCTTCAAATGACGTACCGAAACGAAAAGCAGAAACATTAAAATTTTATACGTATATTTTGTAAATAAACAGCACTGTTTACATTCAACACAAACATTCGGCGTTATATTTTTTAACATCTACAAATAAATGTAATAGAGCATCTATAAAACAACGAATTAAAACAACAGCTAGCACTGACAAGACTCGGACATTTCCGTTATAAGGTAGGTAGGTGGATGCACACAAGTAAAGCACTATCGTCTGTAATTCTTTTTATATAGCTTTTATATAATTGGAAAATCTTCACCAGTTTTCCAGTCATAACGATGAGAAATTGCTAATTTCATTTTAAGTGTTATGTAAAAACATGTGATAATAGTGTCTCATAGGTCGACTAAAGGCCGAGTATAAAAGTTTACCAAGAAATATTTATTGTTATTGAATACTGACACTTTAATAAATAATAAAAGTTGAAGAGTTGTATAATGCGAATGATTTCGGAACACAGATGGACGGGAGGGGAATGCGATTAATATCACATGGGAGTTCTCACAACAATAGTATCCAGCCAATGTGTAACTATATAAGTAAAGGTTGTTCAAATGTTCCTAATAAAATCAAGCCAACATCTGACCGGCAATACCGACCAATGCTCGATCATGGTTCGTTATGGACTATCAATTAACGAGAATGCCCGATTGCTCCACTTATAGATAACCTATACTAGGCCAAACTGCCAACGCAACACCTCTGAGTTCCCTTCTACTTTCATATCAGAGCGGGTGTTTTAAATCAATAGAAAAAGTTGACACAAAATTATTAAATGTTTTTATTTGTGTTTTTAAATTGGTGTACTGTCCTTAAAGGTGTTAATATTGGCAACGAATTTTCAATGACACTTCTGACGAATAATAACCATCTATCCAAACGTATCGCTAATTTCTGGTTAACATTCTCCATTGAAAATGCATTGGAATGAGATTTCTGAAAACTTTTTATCACAAAATTCTATATTTTTGGGACTAAATGCCAATTCATTTTATTTTTGTTTACCAAGAGTATTGTCCATTGATCACCCTATGAATTGCAGAAGAAATCTATTCAGGATATGCACACATTACAGAATTGACCAGACTAACTTAAGACATGTTTAACATTGTAAGTAATGGGAATATCCGGAGTGTTGCGTTGGAAGTTTGGCATAGTATATATTAGCCGGCATTTGACCAATATCATTAGTGTGCGTGCTCCCTTAACCCTTTTACTCTCAATGACGACTAAAAGCGCGTTTGCAAACAGTTTGGGTCCTGATTAGACGCCGTAACTTTCCAAACATGAACATAAATCTAGACTTTATCGATGTGTTCACCAATTATTAGCGTGAAAGTATAGTGCAAATGGATTTGGAAGCAACTGTTCCCGTTTAAACGAAACTTATACGCATATTGTAATACAAGGAATTGTTGAAAATTTAGCTATATAAAAATGTTGACATCTTGATAGGAGTAGCAAAGCGATTGGAGCTTAATCAGACGACAGTCATCCGGCGTCTGATCTGGCTCCAAACTGTTTGCGATTTTAATACAACATACGCATTTATTGGAAAATAATAACATATTTTTCATGTAGAACCCTTTCACTCTCAATGATGCCTTTAAATGCGTTTGCAAACAGTTTGGGTCCTGATCAGACGCCGCGTAACGCGGCGTCTGATCAGGACGCAAGCTGTTTGACACTCATATCGATATTTATTAAATCATACGATCTTAAATCTAACTTTGAAACGAATATTGAAGCAGACGGCAATAAAGCGGTGAAGGGGTAAACATCTCCCGAATAATTTGATCATTAAAGGGTAAAATATAGTACGAGTATAAAATTTAATATGCTAGTCAAATTGTATTTAGCGATCACTCAAAATGCGATATATCTATAGTATTTAAGGCAAGCTGCAGCTTAATGCATGACAAAAGTTATGCAGGCGGCTCCTGTGGTCAACTACAATGTAACCTATATTAGCCGGCATTTGACCAATATCATTAGTGGACGTGCTCCCTTAACCCCTTTACTCTGAATGACGACTAAAAGCGTGTTTGCAAACAGTTTGGGCCCTGATTAGACGCGGCCGTAACTTTCCAAACATGAACATAAATCTAGACTTTATCGATGTGTTCACCAATTATTAGCGTGAAAGTATAGTGCAAATGGATTTGGAAGCAACTGTTCCCGTTTAAACGAAACTTATACGCATATTGTAATACAAGGAAATGTTGAAAATGTTAGCTATATAAAAATGTTGACGTCTTGATAGGAGTAGCAAACGAATATTGAAGCAGACGGCAATAAAGCGGTGAAGGGGTAAACATCTCCCGAATAATTTGATCATTAAAGGGTAAAATATAGAAATAGATACGAGTATAACATTTAAAATGCTAGTCAAATTGTACTTAGCGATCACTCAAAATGCGATATACATGTATCTATAGTATTTAAGGCAAGCTGCAGCTTAATGCATGACGAAAGTAATGCAAGCGGCTCTTGTGGTCAACCAACACAAGCTTGGCTGTATTTTTTTCTCTAAAGCAACACACGTATAACAATTCGTAAAATGAAGTATCCGGGGGTTGTCTTCATGTTTATTTGTCTTTGACACATGTAATAAATGCAATGTTTTGGCTAGAATGTAAAAACAACTATGGAAAACTTTAAAGTGCCAAATGATTGACAGTACTTTCACTCTCAGCTCTCTCTTTCCTGGTCTGCTGATATTGATATAGTGTTGTCAATTCCTTTATCCAACTGTTCTTCTTCGGCACTGAAAAATATTTGGAGATATAAGTACATTTGTATGTATATTCTTCACCATGTGACTTGGAAATTCACTTAAACCGTTTACCGGTAGCTCCTATTTGTATTATTTATAACTGTAAATTGGTAGAACTTGTTGTCCGACCCCCTTTTCCTGTAAACAAGTGGAAATAAAATACGTATGTATATTCACCACTATAAGACTTGGAAATTCATTTAAACCGTTTAGCTGCTATTTGTATTATTTATAACTGTAAGTTGGCAGAACTTGTTGTCCGAACCCTTTTTCCTGTAAACAAGTGGAAATAAAATACGTATGTATATTCATCACTATAAGACTTGGAAATTCATTTAAACCGTTTAGCTGCTATTTGTATTTTTTATAACTGTAAGTTGGCAGAACTTGTTGTCCGATCCCTGTTTCCTGTAAACAAGTGGAAATAAAATACGTATGTTTATTCATCACTATAAGACTTGGAAATTCATTTAAACCGTTTAGCTGCTATTTGTATTATTGATAACTGTAAGTTGGCAGAACTTGTTGCCCGACCCCTTTTCCTGTAAACAAGTGGAAATAAAATACGTATGTATATTCATCACTATAAGACTTCGAAATTTATTTAAACCGTTTAGCTGCTATTTGTATTATTTATAACTGTAAGTTGGCAACTCGTGTTGCCCGACCCCTTTTCCTGTAAACAAATGGAAATAAAATACGTATGTATATTCATCACTATAAGACTTGGAAATGTATTTAAAGCGTTTAGCTCGTTTTTGTATTATTTATAACTGTAAGTTGGCAGAACTTGTTGCCCGATCCCTTTTCCTGTAAACAAGTGGAAATAAAATACGTATGTATATTCATCACTATAAGACTTGGAAATGTATTTAAAGCGTTTAGCTCCTTTTTGTATAATTTATAACTGTAAGTTGGCAGAACTTGTTGCCCGACCCCTTTTCCTGTAAACAAGTGGAAATAAAATACGTATGTATATTCATCACTATAAGACTTGGAAATGTATTTAAAGCGTTTAGCTCCTTTTTGTATTATTTATAACTGTAAGTTGGCAGAACTTGTTGCCCGACCCCTTTTCCTGTAAACAAGTGGAACTAATAAACGTATGTATATTCATCACTATAAGACTTGGAAATTTATTTAAAGCGTTTAGCTCCTTTTTGTATTATTTATAACTGTAAGTTGGCAGAACTTGTTGTCCGACCCCTTTTCCTGTAAACAAGTGGAAATAAAATATGTATAGGTTAGAGCATGTTTATTTCTTACTACGGAATATAGTCCACGAGGCGCGGGACGCGCCGAGTGGACTATGTTCTGTAGTATGAAATTAACATGCTCTGAGCTATTTAGCACATGGTTTGGGCTCGAGAAAAATAAGAATACTCTTCGTTTCTGCTTTTTTGTTTTAGACGAAAAGGTGATTTTTTTGTAATATTTTACAAAAATTGAAAGATTATTTCAATGTGAAGTTTGAGACCTAAAGCATGTTTATTCGCGCGCAACCATGGTATAACCTATTTAGCACTGGCTTGGGCTTGAGGAAAATAAGAAATGACACGACCTTTCGTTTCTGCTTTTTGTTTTAGACGAAAAGAGTCATTTTATTTGTAATGTTTTACAAAATTTGAAAGGTTGTTTCAATGTGAAGTTTATTGAAGTACAATATGTAGGCACAATTCATTAGCAATTGTATTTAAAGTCTAGGTCTCACTGTTCATTTCAAAAATAAAATATGAAAAGTCACCAAGCGTCTGTCGTTCCCCTCTGATCGCAACATTTTTTTAAAAGACAATCTAGGCATATAGATCCCGTTTTTTACATCTACAGCTAAAAACTGCATATATCTAGGTCTAGCGGGACGGTGTAGACCTAGATATATTATTGTTACTGTGAAATTCCTGTATTTCTTCAGCTTTAAACTTGATATTGTGTTTATTTCAAGTAACTTTCGATTTTTTATCGTTACGCCTACAGAGCAGGCTAAAGGTTTTTGCAGTCGCTCGCTCGGAGGATTGCTAGGATGTTGATGTCAATTACCTTCAGATGACAGAAACGTAATAGTCCATGGTTTTTAAAAAAAAAAGTGTTGAACTACGCGATATAGTCAACAGTTTCTGAGGCACGTGATTAGTCGAGAGCTCCAAGCCATGTGCTAAGTATGTATACTCATCACCATGTGACTTTGAAATTCACTTAAAGCGTTTAGCTCCTATTTGTATTACGTACAACTGCAATTTGGCAGAACTTGTTGTCCGACCCCTTTTCCTGTAAACAAGTGGAAATCGAACATGTATGTATATTCATCACCATGTGACTTGGAAATTCACTTAAAGCGTTTAGCTCCTATTTGTAGTATGTACAACTGCAATTTGGCAGAACTTGTTGCCCGACCCCTTTACCTGTAAACAGGTGGAAATAGAATATGTTGAAACTAAACTAGCTCCTACACATCCAACATTATCACCTTAAAATACCCCCTGTACTTGTTTCTTAACTTTGGGATTCAGACCTTTGAACTACAATACGAGTTCAAAAAATTGAATCCTGACAAGACGCAGAGTTAATCGGCGTCTAACTTAATTCCAATTTGTTTATGAATGAACTTTAAAATACATTTAATTTCTGATTTATCTATCTAATCACGTATTGTGAATCTCTTTGGACTCGTCTTTTCAAGACGATTCCAAAGAGATGATACAAAAAAGGATTAGAGGGAGAAATAAATAATACTTGATACTTTAATAATCTGACTTACGACAATTGAAGTGTTAGAATCGAAATAACAAATTCATATCAGTGTTTTATCGTGCATTAGAACACGAAAAGCCGTTGTAATGCTGGTAATTACATTACTCGGTCTACGCCTCGTGATTAAATTACTACGCATCTTAACTCATACCCGTGTTGTATTGCCCGATAAAACATTCGTATATGTATGAGTTCATTATTTCCTAATTGGTACATTGAAAAACCATTCATGTCTTCACGCCATTGGCGAGAGATTATGTCTAACAATATAATGTTTACAAATCGATGTTACAAACCTTGCTGATAATACATATCTAGTTGATTTTATACAAGACCAAATCAATGCAGAAATAACTTATTTGATACTGAAGAACTCGTTCTACATTTTGCTGTCAACTGTCTTAAAGAATTACAATTTTCTTTGAGTTATCGTTTACAACAAGTTGGTTGTCTAGCGCCCCCTCTCTACAACGCCAACCAATGGGAGACAAAAATTATGTGCGTTTTTTCGGAGGGAGTCGTTATAGAGAGGGAAATTCGCTTACATTTGCAACCAGCTTGAATCCAGATCAGACGCCGCGTAACGCGGCGTCTGATCTGGATTCAAGCTATTTATCACCAGTCAATATGTTTTTTTCTGTCAAAATTTCCGTTATGTAACTTTAAGAAAAACAGCAGACGAATTTTTTAAGCAGACGATATTGCAGCCGTGAATAAGTTGGACATAATTGTCTTCTTTGAGTGAACAGCGGCAATCATTGCTGTAATGGGGGAATCGTTGTTGGGATGGCCGTTGTAGGGAGGGAGTACAGTATATATTATTGTACAGTGGAGAATGTGTTATTCCTTCCCGTTTAAACGCAAACGTACGCAAACGCAAAGCACTAAAACGTAGAAAAGAACAACTTTTGGACAATTCTGATCATTCTTGTTTATCTTGGTGGCAAACAGTTTGGAGCCTGATCAGACGCCGGGTTCCCCGGCGTCTGATCTGGCTCCATACTGTTTGTACTGCAAATAATAATTTTAGCGTAAACGCGTTTATTGGGAAAGAATAACAGATTCTCCACTGTAAGTAATTACCTTTTCTCAAGTGTTAGAGGAAAATGATTTGGTTCAGCAGCAATAGTGTTACAGTGGGGGACATATTTTTCTTTCCTGTTTACTTTAGATGAACGTGGTTGAATAAAATGGAGAAAAGGAGGGATATTTTTACAATTCTGAAGATTTCTGTTTACATGAGTGGCAAACAGTTTGGTAACTGATCAGACATCGTGTTACCCGGAGTTTGGTCTGGCTCCAAACTGTTTGCAATAAAATAAAAGGATAGCACAAAAACTTTTACTTTGAAAGAACAATGCCTTTTCCTTAAAATAAAGTAAAGGATGTTACATTAATACTGTTCGGATAGAGGTGGGATAGAGGTGGTAGACATAGGGTACATGTATAACTTATGAGACAACACATCAAATCAAGAGTTGTGTTAGTATGTGTATGAATAGGCAAATTAAAATGAATCTGCCTTAATGATCATTTTATAAGATTAGATGTAAGTCATGATGAGCGTATTACATGTAAGACTGTAAATATTCAAAACGCCATGTTAAATGAAAGTCCATTTCAAGTATACACTGGGGAGGTGTCACGAATATCGTGCTGTTACGTTTACCTCCCGAATACTGGTTTTGGAGACGATGGACTTGCTGCGCCATTTGAGGAAGAGGAGGTCGACCAAGTATAAGACTTCCTGGACGCGGACGACCTTTTACGACGAAGGCCGGATCCAACACGAGCATAAGTCACGAGTCCAGCTGCTTCTAGGGCTTCACATCTACATTTCACACAGCAATGTTGATTTGTTGACTATAACCATTTCACTCTCAAAGACGCTTAAAAGCGCGTTTTCAAACAGTTTGAATTCCAATCAGACGCCGCATAACGCGGCGTCTGATCAGGATCCAAACTGTTTGACACTCGTACAGATATGTTTTAAGTCATACTACATTGAATATTACTTTGAAACGATCTTGCAAACAACACAATTGAAGCAGACGATAATGAAACGGTGAAGGGATAAAAAGCTCACGAATAATTTGATCATGAAAGGGTTAAGGCTATTTTTTGTTTGTTTCGCATTTAATGATTCCCTAAATCTAGGAAACGTTCTTCTCCTACAAATCAAATTTACGTTTAACGAGCATTTAAAGGTAGAAGCGTGAGCATTTAAAACAAACAAATCACTTGCGTAATGCAAGAAACACTAATTCAAAAAGTGCATATTTGCGGGATTCTTTTGTTTATGCTTCATCAAGCTGACATCTTTATTCATTAACGAAAGTCAATTAAAATATTTGAAGAGTAGCGAGTTTGATTGTTGCATCCAATTTTCCCCATTAACGAGTCCCTCGTTTTGAAATAATACAAACTCGATACAAGCCCCAGCCTGCTAGAGCTATTATCGTATAATGACATATTTAAAAAACAGTGCAGACTCATATCAGACAGCTCTTAAACATTGGCTAAAACATAAGCTAAATTTCTCCCTGCAAAGAGAATAAATTTATATCATACAAACTCTGTGCAAATATCTGAAGGAATTTTCTGATCTTGAATATACACCCGTTTTAAAAAGCGTCAATATACAGTGGAGAATCTGTTATTCTTTACCGTTTAAACGCAAACGTACGCAAACGCAAAGCACTAAAACGTAGAAAAGAACAACTTTTGGACAATTCTGATAATTCAAGTGTATCTTGGTGGCAAACAGTTTGGAGCCTGATCAGACGCCGGGTTACCCGGCGTCTGATCTGGCTCCAAACTGTTTGCACTGCAAATAATAGTTTTAGCGTAAACGCGTTTATTGGGAAAGAATAACACATTCTCCACTGTAAAGTGTACTTACTGTTCCAGGAATTTCACACATTCTGTTTGGCCATAAACAGAAGCAATCATTTTCGGAGTATCTCCATACTTGTCCTTTATTCCTATTTGAATGTTGGCATTGTGAAGCGCGCGCAATGCAGTCAGCTTTCCGGTCTCAGCTGCAAAATGGGCCGGTGTCCAGCCAGTTTCTGTATAAAGTGTTCCGTTGGCCCCATGGTCTAGAAGAAGCCTGATACATTCAACATAGCCTGTCGAGGTAAACGTAAAACATATTATACAATTTCACGCAAAGTGCGATTATTTCGGGGGTTTTTTGCAAAACATTTTGATCTAGAGCAGAGGCCAAGTACATGTACATTTGTAACACGGCAATGCGCTTAAATTTAAAGAATGGCAATTTCTTTAAAATGTTGACGGCTTTCTGACCAGACGCCGGGTTACACGGCATCTAATCTGGCTCCTAACTGGTTGCAGTTGGCATAAACAGTTTGGCATTAATGCATTTATTGGGAAAGAATAACTGAATTACCAATGTATTCCGAGTAAATAGTTTCCATCATAATTGTTTAACCATTGATAATTTATTTCGATAAATACATTTTAGAGATACCCATGCATATTAATTACAGTGGGGAAGGCATATTTTTTCTCGTTAAATGCATTCGTGTTCAAGCTATTCACCGACACACCTTACAAATACATATAATAATATTATGGCTGACAAAGCTCCAAAAGTTTACATTTTCATACAAAAAGAAAAAATGCGTATTTGAAGCCAGGTATACTAATAAGTTTTCTTTGTGATTTTGAAACAAAAAATTATTTTGCAATGAATAGATTATGCTTATTACTAGTGTTGTTTTATCCATATACACCCACATCTTCGTACATACTAACAATTACATTTATGTGCAGACGTTTTGAAGATAAAAAAATAAATAAATAAATAAATAAATAATAATAATAATAATAATCTAAGTCTTTGTCAGAATATTAAACTGCTCCCATTGTTTATGAAAAGTGTCTTCAGTACTATTTTGAATTGAGATAGACTTAAGTAAATTGTATTTATAAGATATATAGTTATTTAGACCTTGCGCCGTAGGTTGATATTTTTTGTATTTGCATTGAAAAATATACATTTTAAAAAAGATGATAATTAAATTCTTTACACTATCAGAGGTTTGTCTAAAACCAAAGAGCATTGTTTCCATATTGAGATTTTGAAAATCGTTATGAATGGACATCAGTATGTTATTTATAAGCGCTTGGCTGATGGTGCACTTCCAAAACAAATGATCGATAGTTTCTATGTCTTTGTTACAGAACGTACATAACGGGCTATCAGCATACTTGATTTTAAATAGATAAGAGTTAGTGCCCAGTATTCTATGTATTACTCTAACCTGAAACCATTGTATATCTTTATCATTCGTTACTGAAAAGGGCATATGAAATATTT
This sequence comes from Gari tellinella, assembly GCA_922989275.2. Lineage (NCBI taxonomy): Eukaryota > Metazoa > Mollusca > Bivalvia > Cardiida > Psammobiidae > Gari > Gari tellinella. The sequence goes on from OV277859.1 coordinate 56,334,582, forward strand.
GTTTCCAATCATCGTTGCAAATGTTCTTTCCTAATATTTTACACCATTTTTGAATACAAGTAGGGTTATCAGTGTTTGAATTTAAACATTCGTACATTGCTTTAGAACCTCTAGAATCTTTAAAAAGTATTTTTAAATAAGGCGGGAAAGCCGGTTTCATAACAGGTTTTAAGTTTCTCTTTCGTATTTGTAACTGTTCAAGCTCCTTTTCAATTGCAAGTTTAATTCCATTATATATTAAATAGTTGGTAGATATTTTATATTTATTATTAAAATCGTCAAAGTTCATGATAAAACCATATTCATTTACTAAATCTCCAATACAGTGTAATCCTACCTTAAACCATGATTTCAAGAAAACACTTTTCCCTCCTACTAAAATCATATGGTTATAAAATAATGGATAATCCTGAATATTGTTTTTATCTATAATGTGATTATTGAATAATTTTGAAAATGCTGTAAAAGTTTCAGCCCAAAATGTATTACTACATTTATTTGCAAGAGATTCATAAAAATGTTTCCCACAGTTTAGCATTTTGTTTAAATCAATGTTAGTTTTTATTATACCTGTCCATCCACCGTTATTTATTATTAGCCTTCTGATCCATGTTGTCTTTAGTGAATCAATAAAAGATCTTAAATTTATCATTTTTAAACCTCCTTCTTTATAATCCTTTACTATTATAGATTGCTTTATCTTCTGACATCCGCCCCAAATGTAGGTATAAAATATGTTATGTAACTTGTTTATCATTTGATCCGAAGGTTTCGGTAATGCAAGAAATAAATGGTTTAATTTAGCAATACACAAACTTTTAATAACTGTAATTTTGCCTAATGGTGTTACTATTCTTCTATTCCAATTTCTTATCGTGTTTTCTATTTCAACTATTTTTGGGTTATAATTTAAATGTATCATTTTACCTAAATCTACATGGAAATGTATACCTAGCATTTGGAATTGATGTTGGTTCCATGTTAGCTTCCATTTAGTTTTAATTGTATCGGAACTATATTTTTTCTTCCCGATCCATACCACTTTTGTTTTTTCAAAATTTACTTTTAATCCTGATATTTCTGAGAACTTTGAAAGAGTGTCCAGTGTTTCATTAAGAGATTTACTTGAACCATCCAATATTATACTTGTGTCGTCTGCAAATTGGGAGAGTTTGTATTCAGTTTCATTTATCTTTATTCCTTTAATGTTTGGATTAGACCTTATTTTAATAGATAAAATTTCTGCACATAAAATAAAGATATAACAGGATAAAGGATCCCCCTGCCTGCAGCCTCTTCCTATTCTGAAAAAGTCTGAAAGGCGTCTGATCAGGTTCCAAACTGTTTGCTATTTCATTTAAATTTAATCTAGTTGTCTGCAATTGCATTTTAACTTAAGAAACCTAAATTTGAAGGGCATACATTTTTATATCCTGGTCAAAATTGTTTGCAAAGTGTAACCAAGTCACGATAAGTAGGCGAATGGTTAAAGACTCGTGTACCAAACGGCTTGAACATTGCGTGTCCATGTACATGTACCAAACGGCTTGAACATTGCGTGTACCTTTTAAGCATGCCCAGTGGAGAGCAGTCCTATTTCCCCATTCTTCATCTTTCAAGTTCACGTCAAACTTGCCACTTCTTAAGTATTCTTCTAGTGCATCGTAGTCGCCCGTGGAAGCAGCGTCATGAATTTCCAAGCCGGCAGCCATGTTGGTTCGGCGATGTTAACTGGTGGACATAATAGAACATGTATAGAAATGAAGAACTTGATAGGAATGGTAAACGAACAGAAGAAATACAGTTAACCCATTACCCCATAGCCTGTTTCTAGTTTTGAAGATATGTGACCACTTAAAACAGGTTGAAATTAAAGCAGAATGCGCCTTAATGCGCATTCTGCTTTACTTTCAGCCTGCCTTAAGCTATTACATGTATCTGCTAAAATGTAGAAAATATTTCTTATGATTTTAATTTGTGACAGTATGTAAATATCACATCTCACAGAGGGTGAAAGAACGGATTGGTCACCCGATTGGTCAGCCGAGGTTGACACCTACTTGTCGAAGGTGACCAATCCGTTCTCTCACCCTCTGTGAGATGTGATATTTATTTTATTATACCGAACATAAAATGCATATCTTATTACCACTGTTTACCACTGTTTGCAATGCGGAACAACAATCGCGAATATTTTTGTCTCCATAGACTGTTGTCTCGTGCTCTCGTTGGGCTAAGCCTTTTAATATTTAGTTAATTAAAGCACATATATACGTTTCAGTTTACCACCCTGCATGATCTGAATCAGTTAAATATATTCCGTATTCTCGGGAATATCAGTTAAAACTCCAAATACGCTTTGGCATCATTTTTTGTTTGTTTATTAAGATTTAACCATGCAGTAGTAGATTTTTATTCTAGATTTCTATTAAGGTGGTTCGCGGGTCAGCTTATTCTGTGTCAGAATTCTTTGAAACCTTGATTAAATTGAAATATACCATATGGAGAGTGAAAAATCGTTACAATAAAAACAAGGGCCACTATGGCCCTAAATCGCTCACCTGGTAACCATGTACACCGTGTGACCTAGTTTTTGACCGGGCATGACCCTCATTCTAACTTGTCCTGATTTCAATGAGACAAACATTTTGTTCAAGTTTCATGGTATACATTCAATGAATTTTGTAGTCTCTAGAGTGTTAACGAGGTTTTTGGATGATTTGACCTAGTGACCTAGTTTTTGACAAGACATAAGCCACATTTGACCTTGACCTATATTTCATTGAGGCACCTTTTCATCAAGTATTATGAAGATCAAATAAAATTTGTAGTCTCTAGAGTGTAAACAAGGTTTTTCGAAGATTTGACCTAGTGACCTAGTTTTTGACCGGACATGACCCACATTCGAACTTGGCCTAGATTTTATTGAGGCAATCATATTGATGAAGTTTTATGAAGATCCAATGAAATTTGTAGCCTCTAGAGTGTTAACAAGGTTTTTCGATAATTTGACCCAGTGACCTAGTTTTTGACCGGACATGACCCACATTCGAATTTGACCTAGATTTCATTAAGGCAAACATTTTGATGAAGTTTCATGAAGATCCAATGAAATTTGTTGTCTCTAGAGTGTTAACAAGGTTTTCGAAGATTTGACCTAGTGACCTAGTTTTTGACTGGACATGACCCACATTCGAACTTGGCCTAGATTTCATTGAGGCAATTATATTGATGACGTTTTATGAAGATCCAATGAAATTTGTAGCCTCTAGAGTGTTAACAAGGTTTTTCGATAATTTGACCTAGTGACCTAGTTTTTGACCGAACATAACCCACATTCAAACTTGACCTAGATTTTAATAAGGCAAACATTTTGATGAAGTTTCATGAAGATCCAATGAAATTTGTAGTCTCTAGAGTGTTAACAAGGTTTTTCGAAGATTTGACCTAGTGACCTAGTTTTTGACCGGACATAACCCACATTCAAACTTGACCAAGATTTCATTGAGGCAATCATATTGATGAAGTTTCATGAAGATCCAATGAAATTTGTAGCCTCTAGAGTGTTGACAATGCTTTTCGATAATTTGACCTAGTGACCTAGTTTTTGACCGGACATGACCCACATTCAAACTTGACCTAGATTTCATTGAGGCAAACATTGTGACCAAGTTTCATCAAGATCCAATGAGATTTGAACCTGCTAGAGTGTTAACGAACAATTGTGAACGGACGGACGGGCGGACGACGGACATCCAGCAATCCTAAAAGCTCACCTTGGCACTACGTGCCAGGTGAGCTAAAAAGTTACAGTGCCGTTTTTTTCTGACAGGACCTTTTGTTGAGAAAAGCTCCTTTTTTAATAAACAGGAATAATTTCTTTATAAAATGATATAACTCAGTAATTTCTGTACATTCAAGTAAACTGTACAGAGACTGTAAGATATTGTGCAAACAAAATATATTTCATGACATATTTTCTGGAAATATCAATATTTTAAAAAAGTCAAATTCACTAAATCTCAAATTACAAAAAATCTAGTCGTTTAACATACACTAATTTTACTCTTATTAGATAGATATTACTTAGTTCTACTAGTCGCAAAAGTTTTATGAAAATCTACAGTGGAATTTACATTTTATACATGATTTCCAGAAATTCTGACAAAATGTTAACACAAAACGAGTAACCTCCCTTGAGTTCAACTTTAAAATGGCGTCAGCTCTAAATAATACCATAAGTCAAACCTGTTATAAGGGACCATTAAATACGGTAGCCTGTAGATCTTTGAAGACAGGTGACTGCTTCATACAGAACAAAAGTAATGCATAAAAGCTCCTATAGGATCTATCTTTTAGCATTACTTTTGTCCTGTGTTAAGCTGCCATCTGTCATGTAGGCTATAGATCCTCACAAAGTTTAGTTGTCACTTGACTATACTTGCATCTGATACTATTCATTATTACGTGACTAAACATAGCCTGTCCTTTTATCACTGCGTTATGGATTAACTAGTCAATAAAAGCGGACAATTTATTTCAAAAAAACTTTTGAAGCGAGTGGGAATCGAACCTAGAACCTTTGCATTGCTAGTCAACATACGTAACCAACTGCGCTAACAGAGACTACACTGACTATCATCCAACTTTTCTTTATCTAATTGTTCTACTATAAGCACGTGCCGAAAAGATCAGGTGAAAGTCATCAGCATTTCCGGAACTCGAGATGCGGGCCGCCCGCTGTCGAACCACCTTAAGTAAATGACAAGATGCAACAGGTTTTACATGTGAAATTGAAAAAAATAAAAGATAATTCAAATCCAATTGATGTTTAAAGGGTCCATAGACCACACATTCCAATATCAGAGGAAAACAGATCATACATTTCCGGATGTCAGAAGTGTCCATTTCATACGTTTTCCATAACCCCCGATAATAAGAGAAACTCTGTCTGAGGTCAGGATTACGGGACAGTCTGAATCCACACTTGTAAAGATAATAAATTTTGGATGATTTGAGGTCTCATTCATTTATTTATATCGAATTTATTGATTTAATTCGTTGTTAGGGTAGAATAAACAGATAGAGGCGTCTGTCCTCGAGTTCCTATGTTTCTCAGAAGCCATGGTTACTAATCAAGGGAAGTAACCGATACGGGACAGAATGACTAAAACCCGGGCCGAATAAGCGTTAGCCATGTGACATTATGGATTTTCACCTTCTGACGTCACATTTTAAAGGCTATATATTAGAAAAATCAAGTGATGTATAAAAAGTGGAACAGTTTTCTTCAGTAGAGTAATTGATTAAAGGCGTAAAAAGGCATATTTTTTTTGGGGGGAAGGGTTAAACTTAAATTAAGCGAAAATTAAAGTCGCCTGCCTGCTAATCTGGCAACTGTTTAATCGGTGTGTATTTTATTCCATTTATATTTATGTCATTCATCTCCCGTACTCGAAGTAAACAAAGAATAGTAACGTGGGACGAGGGAGTTCTTAGACAGTAAAATATAATTACAATGTAGATCTATCCGGTTTTAAAAATTAAAAAAAATGTATCCCGATGATGTTTCTTGTGCTATTTTCAACAGGGCTACCATAAGTTAACATGAAAATTCCTAAGATTTCCAAATGGACATTTTTCAAGAGCGATTTTACGAACCGTACCTTTACCCCATCGCCTGTTTCTAGATTTTTTGACACGTGGCTGCTTAAAGCAGGCTGGAAGTAAAGCAGAATGCACCATAGGCGCATTCTGCTTTACTTTCAGCCTGCTTTAAGCTATCATGTGCTAAAATAAATCCGAAGATTTAGGAAAAATCCGGAGAAATGGCAGCCCTGTTTCATGTCAACAATCAAATACAATTTCTTTTATATTGATTCTTTTCTTAAAACATGTTTCTGGTTTTCAGTCTCTTTAACCCTTATCATGCTAAGCGCGACTTGCCTAACTTTTGCAAATATTTTGGATCCACATCAGTCGCCGCGTTACGTTTTGTCACTCGTATGCAACTTTTCTTACTAATATTTAGTTTTTGAGAAGACGATATTTTTTAAGCAGACGGCAATTCAGCATGAAAGATTTAACCCTTTCCCCCATAGAAGCGCCTTTTAGCGAATATGATTTATTTCTCTGCTGAAGAAAATAGTTTCAATTTAATCAGTCGTGAATTATTAAAGAAATATTATATTCTCTATTCTAGCACATGATGGCTTAAAGGGGGCTGAAAATAAAGTAGAATGCGCCCTAAGGCTTTACTTTCAACCTGCTTTAAGAAGTCAATTATCTTCAATACTAGAAATAGACTATCAGGTAAAGATTTAAGACAGTATAGCAGTTATACAATAAGCTCCCAAAGATCTCTGTTTTACTTTCTAGTCAGTAAGGCGTATAAGCTACTAGTTTATCCAGTTGCCTTTGTACACGGCAATATTTACTTAAAAAGACAGGTGCAGATGGTTGAAATTGGTTCTCTAAAATAATTAACAGCTAATGCAGAGCTAATTGCAAGTAAATATACAGAGATAATCCTCATAGGAAGTAAACCTCTCTCTCTAAATCGGATATTTTAAAACTAAATGTCAAATGAAGATATTCAAAGTGAATTGGATGTTGATGTAGGATCCAAAGAAAAATACGTACATGTAAACTGCATTTACTGCATTTACTGCATTTACAGTGGATAATCTGTTATTTCGAAGAAGAAAACATTATTTGCACGATATGGTTATATAAGGTACAGTGGAGAATCTGTTATTCTTTCCCGTTTAAACGCAAACGTACGCAAACGCAAAGCACTAAAACGTAGAAAAGAACAACTTTTGGACAATTATGATAATTCTTGTTTATCTTGGCGGCAAACAGTTTGGAGCCTGATCAGACGCCGGGTTTCTGTTGTACTTTCAGCCTGCTCTAAGCATCCACCTACCTGTCTTATACATACAAACCAGGATGTGGAGTTAAAGCAGCCTATACAATTGTGACTATAGTGCCCACTCGTTCTTCACTTTATACCACTCAAACGAAGAGACGAACTAACCTATTTATGCTAGGATATTGCAATGAACTCTCCCTATGTGCTTGCTGGAAGATGTCATTGTAGATACAGTAGAGAAAACGTTATATCTTTTCCGTTTAAACGCAAACGGTACGCAAACGCAAAGCACTAAAACGTACAAAGAACAACTTTTGGACAATTCTGAAGAATGGTGTTTATCTCAGTGGCAAAAAGTTTGGAGCTTGATCGACGCCGGTTTACCCGGTGTCTGAACTGGCTCCAAACTGTTTGTAATAGAAACAAAAGTTTTAGCGTAAACGCGTTTATTGGGAAATAATAACGTTTCCCCACTGTATGCAATGGCGATCTAAAGACACTTCAATGTTTGTCAATACTGATCATTTCTGTAAATGAAATACATGTACCAAGCAGATTTGGGCGCCTTATCAGGCTCTTCTCTGTTTGTCAATGTCTTCGTTCGAGGAAAATACAGTGGTGAAGACGTTATTCGTTCCCAGTAAACGCGTTTACGCATAAACTATTGTTTCTATTTCAAACAGTTTGGGGCCAGATCAGACGCCGGGTAACCCGGCGTCTGATCAGGCTCCAAACTGTTTGCCACTCAGATTAATATGAATAGTTAGAAGTGTCGAAAGTTGTGCTTTTCTACTTTTAATTGCTATGCGTTTGCGTTTCGATTGCGTTTAACCCGGCGTCTGCGACCCGGCGTCTGATCAGGCTCCAAACTGTTTGCCACTCAGATTAATATGAATAGTCAGAAGTGTCGAAAAGTTGTGCTTTTCTACTTTTTATTGCTATATATGCGTTTGCGTTTCGATTGCGTTTAACCCGGCGTCTGCGACCCGGCGTCTGATCAGGCTCCAAACTGTTTGCCACTCAGATTAATATGTACAGTCTTTTCAATAGCGTTTAAATGGGAAAGAATAACGTCTTCTCCATTGCATGCATAAAGAGGTAATGCACTGTGAAACGTAAAATGTCCTGGGTGAGAATTATAGTTTATTATCTTGTAAAGATATACCAATATGTACATTGTATAATAGTTCTTATACTTGCCTGTATATGATTTCAATATGAACTACGGGTCAAGATTTGCAAAAGAGATCGAATAAGCTACACAAATATTGATGATATTGGAGACTAGATTTCATACATGTAGGAAGTAAAACTTGTTTAGTGACATTTCGTAAAATTCAGCTCAACAGAATGATGGTTGATTGTTAATAATGATCGTTTAGTATATAGTAGAACTATTTCAATTACTGCATTGTTTTGTTTTAATTCTCATGTTCATTTTGCTGAATCAGTATATTTTTGGTGCGGATCAAAGCAGCTGATACTTGATCGTGTTATATGAACAACTGTGAAATAAGTTATTTAATAGCATTACAATTATTCGATTCATATGTCAGATTATTCTAAATTATGTCAGTCCTGTCTGGATTTTGTCTAAGCCGTAAGACACCGAGCTTGCAACGGTTTATGGGGAACTAGGTACATTTATATCTTACGCATTAACCCTTGAACTTCAAATGGACCAATTCAATTTCCCAACAAGTCTAGTCCATGTTTGTATTTTAAATTGTTTTCACAAAATATTGCCAAATGACAAGCAGTGCAAACCCTGCTCAGAGGTATCATAAAGGACCCTTCTCATCTGGATTTACAGTGATAACATATAGGACACGTTCACTTTTCGCCTTATACTCTTCGTAAATGACGCGTACAGTACAGTGGATAATCTGTTATTCTTTCCCAATAAACGCGTTTACGCTAAAACTATTATTTGGATTGCAAACAGTTTGGAGCCAGATCAGACGCCGGGTAACCAGGCGTCTGATCAGGCTCCAAAATGTTTGCCACCAAGATAAATAAGAATTCTCAGAATTGTCCAAAAGTTGTTCTTTTCTACGTTTTAGTGCTTTGCGTTTGCGTACGTTTGCGTTTAAACGGGAAAGAATAACAGATTCTCCACTGTATCATAAAGGATCCTTCTGATCTGGATTTACAGTGATAACATATAGGACACGTGCACTTTTCGCCTTATACTCTTCGTAAATGACGCGTACATGTACAGTAGAACCTCTCTATTACAGTGGATAATCTGTTATTATTTCCCAATAAACGCGTTTACGCTAAAACTATTATTTGCAGTGCAAACAGTTTGGAGCCAGATCAGACGCCGGGTAACCCGGCGTCTGATCAGGCTCAAAAATGATTGCCACCAAGATAAATAAGAATTATCAGAATTGTCCAAAAGTTCTTCTTTGCTACGTTTTAGTGCTTTGCGTTTGCGTACGTTTGCGTTTAAACGGGAAAGAATAACAGATTCTCCACTGTATCATAAAGGATCCTTCTGATCTGGATTTACAGTGATAACATATAGGACACGTGCACTTTTCGCCGTATACTCTTCGTAAATGACGCGTACATGTACAGTAGAACCTCTCTATTACAGTGGATAATCTGTTATTCTTTCCCGTTTAAACGCAAACGTACGCAAACGCAAAGCGCTAAAACGTAGAAAAGAACAACTTTTGGACAATTCTGATATCTCATGTTTATCTTGGTGGCAAACAGTTTGGAGCCTGATCAGACGCCGGGTTACCCGGCGTCTGATCTGGCTCCAAACTGTTTGCACTGCCAATAATAGTTTTAGCGTAAACGCGTTACTTGGAAAGAATAACACATTCTCCACTGTACGGCCACTAAAACGATGTCAAATTTATTGTATAAAAGACAGGTGACAGCTTAAAGCAATGTGACAATAAAACAGAAAGCTTCTGAAGGAGTTTTCTGTTTTACTGTCACCTTGCTTTAAGCGGTCACCTATCGTAAATATCTAATAATTAACGCAATTAAGTGGTCGTAATAGATAGGTTTTACTGTATACGGATCGCTAGGGATAAATGAGTTAATAAGCACTCTGAAATATTCAAAACACTGGTGCAATTTGATGAACACTTCTAAATAATATAAATTTAAATATATATATCATAAGATGTCCATACAAGATGTAATACGGAGTCAAAACGATGGGCTACAGTACTGAACCTTACTAAATTAAATTGATAATCGCAAGCGAATTGCCATCGAGTCGGGCGCTTCAGAAAACAAATCCTTCGTTTGAATATTTTTACGCGAATTTTCCGAAGCGGTTGTGCCAAAAAGTTGGAATCGAAACGATTAACGAAGGCATACTTGCGAACATGTGTGAGATACACCATTCAAGAAAACTTACCCGAGGGTAAAGTTTCTATTTTGAATCGCAAGCGAATTGCCATCTAATTGCAAGCGAATTGCCATCGAATTGCAAGCGAATCGCAAAAATTGTTAATTTAATAAGGTTCAGTACTGTGCATCAGGGAACGCATGCATTTTTCCCGTTTAAACAAAAAGCACACGTATTACAATGAAATGTGGAAACTGACAGGGCTTCTGGGGAATAATGAAAGTTTATTTTTGTCAGTTTTTTTGTTTTGTTTGTTTGATTTTTAGTAAACTAAGATAAAAAATATTTTCTTCTGTACTACAGCAGCTGCATAACGTACTTACCATTGACATAAAGTTGGTATAACTTGTGGCCCAACCCGTTTGCAATATCTTATAATATATTGATACTTTGTATACATATAAGCTGTAAAACTGTGTACATGTACATGTATCTCGATAAATGTATATGATACATTGTATCTGATATTTGCAATAAAATATTATTAAAATGTAAGTCTGAGTGGCAAACAGTTTTGTGCCTGATAAGACGCAATTATCTGTCGTCTGATCAGGCTCCAAACTATTTGCAGTGAAAATGATTGTTTTAGCACAAACATGTTCATTGGACAAGACTAACTTCTTCTCCCCTGTACTACTATACTAAATTAAATTTTTACTCGAGTAATTTGGCGTCACATTTCGTCTGGGAAGTGTCAGAAAAGTTTACGATTTTAACCCAACAAGTAATACTCCTTTTTAAGCATTTACCCTTTGAACCCTTTGAACCATAGTCCCGCATATAGACGTCCTTTTCAAACAGTGTACATGTGAATAGTACACTTGTCCTGTGCAAACAGTGAAGACCCAGATCAGAGGGCTCCGAAAGGAGCCCTCTGATCAGGGTATTCACTGTTTGTCATAATGCCAAACATTGACAAAAACAACCCTTAAAAGTCAGATATGGACTAGACTCAAATGGAAACTGGAATTGTCCATTTAAAGTTTCAGGGAGGAAAGAGTTAATCTATTTCTCTAACGAAGAAAATAGTTTCACTTAATACAGTTATGAATATGCACCGTAAGAACTATGTTCTATGTTTAAGCAAATGGTAACTGAACTCATTGCAGACCACACAGACACACAGATAAACAGACAAACAGACAACAGAAAGACAGGCCGAACAGACAGGCAACTGTACCGAAAGTCATACACAGACAGCCAGACTTACCGATTGCCTATCTGGCTAGCTGACTAATCGACTGACTGGCTAGCTGACATATTGTATGACTGACTAGCATACTGGATTTCTAGTTGACCAGTCAGTTGATTTGCCGACATACACAAAGATAATTCAAATTTGTTACATGCATCTGAACTGACTTCGTCAGCTAAAGTTGACTTTCTAATTAAACGCTTTACATGCTTAGATTCGTTGCATACTGTGATAGGACAAAATGACCTGATACACCTTATCCTTATCACGCTAACCGAAACTTGTTTTACATTTACAAACAGTTTGGATCCAGATCAGACGCCGCGTTACGAGGCGTCTGATCTGGATCCAAACTGTTTGTCACTAATCTTAAACCTTTTGTCTCTTTAAAACGCTTAACAACTAATGTTAATTTTATATTTGAAGCAGACGGCTATTCAGCATGATAAGGGTTAATCGAAATGTAGTGATAACATGCCATAGTTTCCCTTCCGGTTCTTTTTTACAGTCGAATTTCCATAATTCGAACTTGCATAAGTTGATTTTTTATTTATTCAGTTAAATTTTGATACCTCGAGATCGTTTATGTCGAACATACTCATAATTTATCATGAAAACGTGACAAAGCCACGCTTGAACTTTAAAGTACGGGTACGTTCGACTTTAAGTGAATTCGAGTTATTGATATTCAACTGACGGACTTACGCTGTTAATAGTCTACTAGCGGGCTAAGTGGATGAGAGTAACATTATTCCACTGGGAGCGCCAGAGTGATTGAAATAAACAAACAAAATCAGAATTGTTGATAAGAATGATCGGTATACAGTGATTTCAAGCCTGCTAAAATGGTCACTTAAATACAATGGTTGTTTACGGCGATTAAAGTGGAAAGCTTCTTAGCTAAGATAACAGACAAACAGCTAGAATGCTCTTGATTGAGATTTACTTTTCACCTTTGATCTGATTTAAGCTGTTACCTGTCGCAAATACAAATCAATATGGATACATTTGTAACGGTCGGGTCTTTCTGTACAGGGGCTTGACTACAGTGGAGAATCTGTTATTCGTTATTCCCAATAAACGCTTTTACGCTAAAACTATTATTTGCAGTGCAAACAGTTTGGAGCCAGATCAGACGCCGGGTAACCCGGCGTCTGATCAGGCTCCAAACTGTTTGCCACCAAGATAAACAAGAATTATCATAATTGTCCAAAAGTTGTTCTTTTCTACGTTTTAGTGCTTTGCGTTTGCGTACGTTTGCGTTTAAACGGGAAAGAATAACAGATTCTCCACTGTACGAATGAAAAACCCACCAAGGGACCCTGGCATATGTTCACTATATTTATGTAAACAGACTATTTATGGTAGCCCAATGTACTTACCATTCGGACACTGGCGATTGATATCAGAATGTTTTCATTCCTAGAGCACTGAATGTCCTGTCTATAACATCTGCCATTAAATTCTCTCCAGCTTTATTTTTGAAAACGAGTTTTGTTTCAAAAGAAATATGTATTCGCGACACTCAATCAATCCGTAACTAGCAGTATATTTATGTGACCTGTATAAACAAGATCGGGTATTCTATAAATAGCAAGTCACCTTTATCAACAAAAATCGATCACAGCGAGTATAAATCGACCAACAATTGGCCTATGATATTTAAGCGCATACGTAAGACACCTTTTAACATTTCGATTCGAAAATGACGCCTGCAGAAAATTGACATATGTGTTGTTTTAAAAAAAAAATGGATTTTCGCTCAAAACAAACCAAATAAGCAATGAAGCGCTGACACTATGTTTCTTGGTGTTTAATCTAGATCCCAACTGTTAGAACATACGCAATGAATCGTGCTTTCAAGTGAAAGCATTCAACAGGTGTACTTAATGTTCAGTGGAGAATACTTTATTCGTTCCCGTTTAAACGCAACAAAAAGAAGAAGTATTGAAATAAAATGTAGAGATGGCAGCCATTTTACTATTCTGACTATTCATGTTAGTATGGTGATAAACAGGCTTGAGCCTGATAACTAGATCTGGATAAATTTTTATCTGAATGGCAAACAGATTGAAGACTGATCAGACGCCGGTTTACCCGGCGTCTGATCTGGCTCCAAACTGTTTGCAATGGAAATAATGGTGTTAGCATAAACGCGTTTATTTGGCAATAATAACGTATTCTCCACTATATTAGTTTAGTTTCTAATTAGTTTTATCTTCAGTACAGGGGTTATCTGCAAAAATTTTAGATCTTGATCAGACGCCGAGAATCGCAACATCTGAAGAGTATCCAAACTGTTTGATAATCAGTTCATTCAATATGTCTTAACCAATTACCCCATATATTACACCTTTTTACGCCTCTAATGTATTGCTCCCCTGAAGAAAATATTTCCACCTTATATAGTCATGAATAAGTATGATAACAAATATTTTCTATTTTCTAGCAGATGGTAGCTTAAAACAGACTGAAAGGAAAGCAGAATGCGCCTTGAGGCGCATTCTGCTTTCCTTTCAACCTGTTTTAAGTGGTCACCTACATTCAAAACTAGAAACAGGCTATGGGGCAATGGGATAGTGGGTTAACTTCAGTCAAAATACCTAAACTTTTGATTTTAGAACTGAAAGCAGACGACAATTGTTTAAGTAGATGAGGTCACGGAAGTGAAGGGGTTGCATGTATATAGTGAGTTCCGCTATAACACCACTACAACGAAAACACGTAACAATTTATATATTATAAATATAATTATATAAGCGCTCTGGCACAATTAACAAATACATTGTTGATATCGTTCTTCAATGTGATACAGTGGGGAATCTGTTATTCTTTCCCGTTTAAACGCAAACGTACGCAAACGCAAAGCGCTAAAACGTAGAAAAGAACAACTTTTGGACAATTCTGATATTTCATGTTTATCTTGGTGGCAAACAGTTTGGAGCCTGATCAGACGCCGGGAAAAAACAGTTTTAGCGTAAACGCGTTTATTGGGAAAGAATAACACATTCTCCACTGTATGAAGGTCAGAGGAAGTTAAGGGGTTAGGGTTAGGGTGAGTTCCGCTAGAACACCACTCCAACGTAGAACGTAACAATTTCCCATCACTAATTGTCAGCTCTAACCTTTTACAATGTACCTCCAATATATAATGCAAAAGGTGAAAACTAAGATAAGCTTTACCAACTCACTGCCATTACGGCATTTATATATACAACAGTTACTGTCATCCACGTTTATTTATAGGAAATTTTATCGTAATAAGTGTCTACTAGTTTGGATCCTGATCAGACTAATCAGGTCCAAACTGTTTGCAAATAACTGTTGTACTCGATTTAAGACATTGAAGGAGATAGCATGATACATGTACCCGGCTTTAATTAAGCTATGAACTGCTTGTAGAGGTTATACCAATGAGTGACAACAGGAATACTTACTAATTGGTTGCTGCCGTTCATGTCCAGAGAATGGGATTACATGTAGTCTATACATGTTCTTATATCGGAATGACCTATTTCTAGTCTCTCTCTCTCTCTCTATCTATCTATCTATCTCTTACATCAGTGACGATTCGGTCCAGTGATCGCACATACGCGCGCGCGCACGTTCAGTAAAAAATAAACTACTTCACCTTAAGAATAGATAAATGATTTGGCTGTTGTGCACAGCGTTGACAAACGAAAGCCAACTCGTAAATTTCAGAATCGGAACAGACTGTTTGCTTGTGAACCCGTCTTTAGAACCACCCTCTTTTTACCACTTTTGAATACATATACAGTAGAACCTTTCTATTACGACCACAAAAGTATGTTCATTGTTAGGTGTTTACGACAGGAGACTGCTTAAAGCAAGGTGGGAGCTTTCTGTTTCACTGTCACCTTTCTTTTATACAATCAATTCTAACATGACACGCGTTTTGGTCACTTTAAAAATAGAACAAGCTCATCGTGGTATACCTGAGACGTTTTACAACGCTATTCTCTACCCCGCTCCTCCCGCGGTTATATGACATGACGTGACCTCATGCATTCATACGTTATGTTCTTGAAATTTCTTACGTTATTCATATAGCCCGTAAAGACCATGTACTTTTAACAAGTCATTTTACTGTAATTTTCCCATTCTTCTGTCTTGTTTCATGTAATGTTTGTTCTATGCTAGATTGTGGATCGGTAACTGTAAATTTGCCGTTGGGTGTTAGATTCTTGTAATGCCGCGGAAAAAGCTATTCGGTCGAAAAACTGCATCCGCTGTGGAAATAAGTATGGAACATTTGATTTCCTTTCTAATGAATTTCTTTAAATCTGGTCATGTTAGAATCGAAATAATCCATGTTCTACCGTTGTGAAACGGTATTTTACAACGGTCGTTGTGGTGCACAGGAATTGAACACTCAGGCATTCGGCCTTCGTGGTCAATTCCTGCGCACCACAACTCCCAACCGTTGTAAAATACCGTTTCACAACGGTAGAACATGGATTATTTCATAATTATACTTCGTTTAAGTGGTCGTAATAGAGAGGTTCTACTGTATTTCTTTGGTATAATACAGCCACTGGTAATGCTGATCTGGCTTCAAAGTGTTTTCAACGAAACTTTTGTCTTAGCAAAATCGCGTATGTTGGGAAAGAAGAACTCTTTCCCCAACGTTCATGTTATGTACTGGCTGAGTTTTACTGTATATCTGTCTTGTACATAAAATTTATCTACAAAAAAAAAGAAATAACAAGAGAGCTATATATTTAGTTTTTATTATCAACATTTACATTATGAAAACAATTAGTAATTGAAATAAATAAGCTGACAGGACTCCTGATAAAGGGAGTACACTGTATTCCGAAAACTAAAATCCGCATGTCTGTACAATCCCTATGGTGTAACTGCCCTTTAGGATTGACTTAACACATTCAACCCTAGCGACGAGTATACTCGTCATCTACAAACAGTGTACCTGTGAGGAGTACACTCGTCCTATGCAAACAGTGTAGACCCTGATCAGAGGGCTCCTTAAGGAGCCCTCTGATCAGGGTCTACACTGTTTGTCATTTGCAATATAAATATATTGTTAAGATCAACCCAAAATAGTCAAAAATGGACTAACTTATTTTGAAATTGGAATGGTCCATTAAAAGTTTCAAGGGTGAATGAGTTAAGGAGACAAGTCTATTGAGTAATCACATCAAATAGGATTTGGTATTAAACTCGTATACGTACAGAGGAAAATGTAACACATTATAAGTTTACTCCCTCTTATATGGATTCCTGCAAGCCTTTCATAATATCCCTGCTGATATTTTGAAAACAAATATCCGAAATGTTAGAAATGAATGGATAGTATAGTGTACATCAGACAATGGCAGATATACAATGTACAGTTGAGAAACCGTTATTCTTTCCCAAATAAACGCTTTTACGCTAAAACTATTATTTCCATTGCAAATCGTTAACCCGGCGTCTGATCAGACTCCAAATTGTTTGCCGCTCAGGTTACATTAAACAAAGAGTCAGACTTGTCAGCACATTGTCATTTTCTACGTTTTATTTCAATGCGTTTGCGTTTCGTTTGCGTTTAAACGGGAGAGAATAACTTTTCCACTGTACAGTGGAGAATAAGTAATTCTTTACCAATAAACACTTTTATGTAAAACCGTTATTTCATTACAAACGGTTTGGCACAGAGTAACCCGGCGTCTGATCAGGTTCCGAACTGTTTGCCACTCAAATTTAGTTAAAGCGGCAATACTTGCCAAAAGCTGCAAATATTGACTGCAATGTGATTTGCGTTTATTTGCCTTTAAACGAGAAAGAATAACGTCTTCCCCGCTGACATCTAATGACACAGTTCACAATTGAAAAATAATTAGCATACAACTGGAGAATCTGTTATTCTTTCCCAATAAACGCGTTTACGCTAAAACTATTATTTGCAGTGCAAACAGTTTGGAGCCAGATCAGACGCCGGATAACCCGGCGTCTGATCAGGCTCCAAACTGTTTGCCACCAAGATAAACAAGAATTATCAGAATTGTCCAAACGTTGTTCTTTTCTACGTTTTAGTGCTTTGCGTTTGCGTACGTTTGCGTTTAAACGGGAAAGAATAACAGATTCTCCGCTGTATACATACAGTGGAGGAAACGTTATTTTTTCCCGTTTAAACGCAAACGAAACGCAAACGCAATGCACTAAAATGTAGAAAATAACAACTTTTTGCCATTCTGACTATTTATATTAAGCTGAGTAGCTGAAACAGTTTGGAGCTTAGTCAGACGCCGGGTTACCCGTCGTCTGATCTGGCTCCAAACTGTTTGTTCTGGTAATAATAGTCTTAGCGTAAACGCGTTTATTGGCAAAGAATAACGTTTTCTCCACTGTGTGCGATATATATACATAATACAATTGAAAACAAATATGTTGATGTTTTTAATCATAATTATCTGTCTTCAATCTATGTCCTCAGTACATTAACCCTCTCTATTTCCACCACTCAATTGTGATAACTACATGTAGCAGGTGTTTAAGGCAGGTAGCTGCTTAAAGCGAGATGAACGTAAAACAGAAATCTCCAGTATAGGAGCTTTCTGTTTTACGTTAAACTTGCTTTAAAGATGTCAACCCGGAATTGGTCCTCTACAAAAATATTAGACAAAACATGGAACAATCTGCACCGATGAAGCGAATGAATATAATGGAGGTCAACCATTTCACCCCTTTTACATGTAGCTCATTTAGTTCGAAATTAGTTCCAATTTATACAGTCATGAATATGTAATGAAAGAAATATTTTCAGGCTACACGTACAGTGGTAAATACGCTATTCCTTCCCACTTTACGCGTTTCTTAACCGTTTCTTACGCATTTATTATCCGTTTCGTTAAACGTTTTTCCTAGCCGTTTCTTTACGCGTTTCTTTACGCGTTTAAAAGAGCCCGGATGTCGGTCTTAATTTTCTAAAGAATACTACTGAAATATTGACTCGGGTCAAAGTGAGCAAAACATCAAATGTTCCGACATTTCATGCGGTAAGTAAAGACTGCAGCCGTTATCGTAGCGGCGAGTCAAATGCAAGTCTGCCGCGACGGGTGGTTTATTGATTTATGGGTCTGGTTGATAATTCTAGTGTCACTAATCGGATTAGTGGGTTTTTCATCGATAAGATCCGAAATCTCCGCGTGAAACGTAAAACTGAGACACCAATCGCAACATCTCTGGTAAAATCGTTTATTTACGTGTTTAAACGTGTTAAAATCGTTAGGCGTTAACCGTTCGTTAAGCGTTCGTTAAGCGTTCACTATGCGTTTCTTACGCATAGATAAACGCGTAAATGGGTAGGAATAGCATATTTACCACTGTATGTATATCCTACCAGGTGGTAGCTTAAAGAAGACTGAAAGTAAAACAGATTGCGCATTAAGGCGTATTCTGCTTTACTTTTAATCTGCTATTAGTGGCATGAGCTTTCTGTTTTACTGTCATCTTGCTTTATGCTGTCACCTGTCTTTTATAAAATCAATTAGCCTTCTTTTTAGTGGTCGTACATGTAATATAGAGGTTTTACTGTAATTGAAATAGTTGGTAAAGGAAGGGACCACTGTTATTCCCTTTGGAGCTGAGTGGTGTCCATCGATCAAATCACATTTGTACTTTTTCGTTTTCAAATGCATTGCCCAAAGACCCATGTATATCTAGAATACTATTATATCATTATTGATAACCCTGCCGCCTTTATTAGATTTGCTCTCTAGTTATTCGCTATTGATGGATATCCATTTGGGTAACGTAATGTCATTGTATTTGGACTAGATAGCATTACTAGAGATTTGGAAAGTAGGGAAACTCCGCTTGAACATGTACATTTGTACAACTACTAGAGTAGGTAAACCGTCATTCGTTCCCGTTTAACCCATTACTCCATAAACGTGCCCTTTTTACATCTTTAATGTATTCCTCCACTGAAGAAAAAAAGGTCCACTTATACATGTACAGTCATGAATATGCACCATAAGAAATATTTCTATATTTTTTTGGCAAATGGTTACTTAGAGCAGGCTGAAAGTAAAGCAGAATGCGCATTAAGGCGCATTCTGCTTTAATTTCAACCTGCTTTAAGTTGCCATCTGTCTTCAAAACTAGACACAGGCTATGGGCTAACGGGTAAGACGAAACTAAGGCAAACGCAATGCAATAAAATGTAGAAAATGGACAGTATTTTAAAAATGCTGGCAAACAATAATAATAAAATTATTCGCAACTAGTATTGAGCCTGATCAAACGCCTGGTTATCCGATGTCTTATCTGACTGAAAACTATTTGTAATAGAACTAATAATAGATCTACACATGTATGCACGTATAATTAAATCCCAACATTTCGACAACCATAAATGCTTACTTTCCGTATGGAAGGTACATGTACATGTATGTACTAATGACAATGTGAAAGTAATGCAGAAAACTTGTATAGAAGCTCTTATTCTACTTAAATAGACCTGCTGAAAGCCGTCACTAGTTTGTAATACAGTATAACCCCCTCTATTAATACCACTTCACTCATTGAGCCCTAGTGACGCATATATGCGTCTTTTACCAAAAGTGTACCTATGAAGAGTACACATGTCCTATGCAAACAGTGAAGTCCCTGGTCAGAGGGCTCCTACAGGAGCCCTCTGATCAGGGTCTTCACTGTTTGTAATTTTGTAAAATATTATCAGAATCAACCCTAAATAGTCAAAAAGGGACCAGCATTTCTTGCAAACTGTATATTTGGTCATTGGAAGTTTCAGGAGATAATGAGTTAAAAGAAGACTAATCGAGCCTATAAAGAAACTTTCAATTTGACGTTCACCTTGCTTTAAGCAGTCACCTGCCTTAAACACCTACTAATTAACACATTATTGTGGTCGTAGTAGAGGGGTTTTACTGTATCTATAAATGAGTATTGCTTTGAGTGTTCTTGATACTGGCGCTTAACTCATTATCCCCTGAAACTTCCAATGGACCATTCCAGTTTGCAATAAAGGCTGGTCAATTTTCGACTATTTAGGGTTGTTTTTTTTATAATATATTACAAAATGACAAACAGTGAAGACCCTGATCAGAGGGTTCCTACAGGAGCCCTCTGATCAGGGACTTCGCTGTTTACATAGGACACGTGCACTCTTCGCAGGTACAAGTTTGGTAAAGGACGCATATATGCGTCACTAGGACTCAATGCGTTTCGAAGCCAATTGTATGGTCTTCTTTAACTTTTCGATGTCTACATAGTTTGCGTTTATACTGTTATCTGAAAGATTCATTTAGCTTTATTTAATCCTTTCACTTTCAAATTGTCCGTGAGTTTTTACCCCTTCACCGTTTCATTTTCTTCTGTTTCATTTTTGTTGTTTGCAAAATCGTTTCAAAGTAAGACTCAATGAAGTATGACTTAAAACATATCGATACGAGTGTCAAACAGTATGAATCCTGATCAGACGCCGCGTAACGAGGCGTCTGATGAGGAACCAAACTGTTTGCAAACGCGCTTATACACACGTCATTGAGAACATATCGATACGAGTGTTAATCAGTTGGAATCCTGATCAGACGCCGCGTAACGAGCGTCTGATGAGGAACCAAACTGTTTGCAAACGCGCTTATACACACGTCATTGAGAACATATCGATACGAGTGTTAAACAGTTTGAATCCTGATCAGACGCCGCGTTAGGCGGCGTCTGATCAGGATCCAAACTGTTTGCAAACGCGCTTACATCCGTCATTGAGAGTGAAAGGGTTAAGGCATTTTGACTAAAGAAATATTAAGTGTGAGTGTCAAACAGATTGGATCCCGCTCAGTTACCGCGTTACGCAGCGTCTGATCAGATCAGAATCCAAACTGTTTTCAAACTCACCTATGAGAGCCTATTGCAATGAAAGAATTAGTTTTAGGCGAATTTTGGAAATTAATGATTGTGTTTAGATCTCCCCCAACTTTATAATGTTCTATTTAAGCGCCATACAGCATTCATTTGCAGAATTGGGTCAAAATGGAATTACTACAGTAATACGATAAATCCATTGATCAGTTGTCTTTTTTAGAGAAATGCGTCCGTTTAATAAGCAATCTTCTGACAAATCATGTCTAAATTTACACCGAGCATCTGGCTATCACGACTCGTCAATAGATCTCTTACTGTTGGTATTAAGCACAGGTTGGAGCTTAAAGCAGTATAAAAGTTTACTGGCGACCTGCTTTAACCCTTTCATGATCAAATTTATCGTCTGGTGTTTACCCCTTCACTGCCAAATTGTCGTCTGCTTCAATATTGTTGTCTGCAATATAGTTTCGAAGTTAGATTTAAGGCAGTTAAACTGACGTAACTTCAAAGCAAGTGGCAATCAGTTTTGATCCTGATCAGGACTAAAACTATTTGCAAATGCGCTTAATATGACGTCATTGAGAGTGAAAGGGTTAAGCAGCCTGCCTTAACCCCATGTATGCCTTGACATTCCGTTAAATTCCCGTATATACTTTTTGGATTACATTATATAGTGGAGAAAACGTTATTCTTTCCCAATAAACGCGTTTACGCTAAAATTATTATTTGCAGTGCAAACAGTTTGGAGCCAGATCAGACGCCGGGTAACCCGGCGTCTGATCAGGCTCCAAACTTTTTGCCACCATGACAAACATGAATTATCAGATTTGTCAAAAAGTTGTACTTTTCTACGTTTTAGTGTTTTGCGTTTGCGTACGTTTGCGTTTAAACGGGAAAGAAAAACAGATTCTCCACTGTAGCTATGCAAGGCTGATCTTTGCAGGGCTTGTCCATGCAGCAAATCATTTCATACATGTATGATTAGACAATAATGCAGACCCTGATGAGACCCCG
This sequence comes from Gari tellinella, assembly GCA_922989275.2. Taxonomy (NCBI): domain Eukaryota; kingdom Metazoa; phylum Mollusca; class Bivalvia; order Cardiida; family Psammobiidae; genus Gari; species Gari tellinella. Next base: position 56,356,893 of record OV277859.1, read on the forward strand.
CAAATTTCTGCGTCTTGTCATGGTCTACATTGTTTGCTAGTGATTTTACTTTTGTGGACAATAGCCGTTAATGAGTTACATGTACACTTGAAAAGACGATACTCTTTCCCAATAAACGCGAATACGCTTAAACTATAAATTCCATTGCAAACAGTTTACAGCCAGATCAGACGCCGGGTAAACAGTTGGATTTGATTTACATTTAAGTGCACTGCGTTTGCGTTTTGTGTGCGTTTGAACGGAAAAGTATAACGTTCTCGCCGCTGTACCCTAAATCAAGTATACTGTTACATGTATGAGTCGTATTTGCGGACTTTACTGTATGTCTTGACTTATATAAGTAAGACAACTCGGGCGATAGAGAGCTGTTTCCTTGTGATTGGGAGCCATCAGTAGGTGAAGCCATACTAATCCTGATATGACTTGTTGGTCTTCAAGTAGTGGACCTTGTCTTCCGTAGACTGAAATATTAAAAGAGAAGAAATCCTGTCAACAGTGTATCATGGCTCCTATATTCACAAACACGACAAATACTTCATTTCTGTAATCTAATTCTGTGAAACAGCTACAGTGGAGAAAGACGTTATTCTAAATAAATCCAAATAAATGCGTTTAGCCTAAAACTCTATCATTTCTAGTGCAAACAGTGTGGAGCCAGATCAGACGCCGGGTAACCCGGCTCCAAACTGTTTGCCGCTCACATTAGTATATAAACATTGTCAGAATTATCAACAAGTTGTCATTGTTTACATGTTATTGCAATGCGTTTGCGTTTCATCTGCGTTCAAACGGGGAAGAATAACGTCTGCTCCACTGTATGACTAAAGGCTAATATCGATAGAAGAATGATTTAGCGTCCTAAGACATCTCACAAACTACATGTATACACTAGATACAGTGGAGAATCTGTTATTCTTTCCCGTTTAAACGCAAACGTACGCAAACGCAAAGCACTAAAACGTAGAAAAGTACAACTTTTGGACAATTCTGATAATTCTTGTTTATCTTGGTGGCACACAGTTTGGAGCCTGATCAGACGCCGGGTTACCCGGCGTCTGATCTGGCTCCAAACTGTTTGCACTGCAAATAATAGTTTTAGGGTAAACGCGTTTCTTGGGAAAGAATAACGTTTTCTCCACTGTACCACGTTATACTTTCCCAGTAAACGTTTTTGTGAAGAAAAAAGATTATTTCCATTACAAACAGTATGGGGTCTGATCAGACGCCGCTGAACCCGGCGCCTAGTCAGGTTCCAAACTGTTTGCCATTTGAATTAGAAGAAATCTTCAAGATGTCCTAGAAACTACCATTATTTACATTTTATTTCCCTACGTTTCGCTTAATTTGTATTGAATGGAAACGAATATAGTCTTCTCCACTGTAAATCAATAACCCTCATATTCTTGCAGTGGCGAAAACGTTATTCACTACCGTTTAAACGCAAACGAAACGCAAAATAAAAATTACAGATCTTCGACAATTCTGACTATTCATGTAAAATAGATTGGCAGAAAATTAGGAACCTGATCAGACGGCGGGTTACCCGGCGTCTGATCAGGCTAAAAAAACTGTTTGCAGCTGACTTAATAGTTTAACGTAAACGCATTTATTGGGAAAGAATAACGTCTTCACAATACCATAGGCCTGTGTATACAGTGGAGAAAACGTAATTCTTTTTTCGTTTAAACGCAAACGTACGCAAATGCAAAACACTAAAACGTTGAAAAGAACAACTTTTGAACAATTCTGATAATTCATGTTTATCTTGGTGGCAAACAGTTTAGAGCCTGATCAGACGCCGGTTTACCCGGCGTCTGATCTGGCTCCAAACTGTTTGCACTGCAAATAATAGTTTTAGCGTAAACGCGTTTATTGGGAAAGAATAACACATTCTCCACTGTAATCATATGAATGGCTAGTGCCTAAGTTGAAGTTGCCAAGGTATGGTGTTGACAGGTCGGGATACCTGTTTTTAGACTTCTTGGTTTTGCCATTCCCCCAATAGAAACACATTTAGACGCATTATGGTGCCTTTACCCCTCCCTCTTAACCCTTTCCCCTCTGAAACCTCAAATGGACAATTCCGGTTCCCAATTTAGTCTAATCCATTTTAACTATTAAGGGTTGCTTTAGACAATATATATTGTAATATGACAAATAGTGAAGACCCAGATCAGAGGGCTCCGATAGGAGCCCTCTGATCTGGATCTTCACTGTTTGCATAGGACATGTGTAATCTTCTCAAGTACACTGTTTGCAAATGACGAATATATGCTTGACTAGGGTTCAAAGGGTTAACATACGTTATCACATTTCTACTATGTTCTCTTTAACCTCTTTTTTCGATTTCAGTATTACAGTGGAGAATCTGTTATTCTTTCCCGTTTAAACGCAAACGTACGCAAACGCAAAGCACTAAAACGTAGAAAAGTACAACTTTTGGACAATTCTGATAATTCTTGTTTATCTTGGTGGCACACAGTTTGGAGCCTGATCAGACGCCGGGTTACCCGGCGTCTGATCTGGCTCCAAACTGTTTGCACTGCAAATAATAGTTTTAGGGTAAACGCGTTTCTTGGCAAAGAATAACGTTTTCTCCACTGTAATTGTACATATTCTAAAGCAAATAAAGATGGTTCGGAGGAAATTGGCATGTGACTGTATAATTATATAATCATCATGTTGATGTAATAAGACACACTATGTGTTTACATTACTAAATATATAAGAGAAATCGCTTCTGGTGTCTTCCTCCACCTGTAATTAGCTGGACGTCGCGATGTGACTGAAATACTGTTGAAAGCGACGTAAAATCAAAACAAATCAAATCAAATATAAGAGAAATCTTGAACGTTGTTAAACCACATGGGGATATGTGCTTGGATCCTGAAGATGTATGCTTAAAGCAGACTGAAAGTAAAGTAGAAAGGTGCTGAATAGCCTCTGATTGGAATGAGCGAACGAGTTCCTTGTGCATGTGCATATACAGTTTAGAAGACGCATTTGCATTAAAAACGTAGAAAATAATAAGCTTTTGAAATGTTTCATGTTTTTTTAGTCTGAGTGGCAAACAGTTTGGAGCCTGATCAGAAATCGGGTTACCAGGCGTCTGATTTGGCTAACGGAAATTATAGGTTTAGAGTAAACGCGTTTATTGGAAAAGAATAACGTTATATATACACTGTAACAAGTCTGCTTTACAATATAAAGATGCCTGTTTTACAGTGGAGAAGACGCTTTCAGGGCTGCCATAAGTTGACATGAAAAATCCTAAGATTTCCAAATTTGTATTTTCCAAGTGCGATTTTACGAATCGTACCTTTACCCCATAGCCTTTTCTTGTTTTGTTGACATGCGACTACTTGTATATGTACAGTCGGCTGAGCGGTCATTCGGACTGAAAGTAGACTTTAGCTTGGTATATTACTTTTTTTTTTTACTTAAAGCAGGCTGTAAGTAAAGAAGAATGTGCCTTAGGGCGCATTCTGCTTTACTTTCAGCCTGCTTTAAGCTACCATGTACTGTGAAAAAATCCGGAGATTTAGGAAAAATCCGGAGAAATGGCAGCCCTGCGCTTTTCGTTGACAAAATAACCGCGTTATATTCTAAAACAAGTATTTCTTTTGCAACTGTTTGCCACTCAGATTACAATAAATTGTCAATACAGCACTCCCTCTCTACAGTGGAGAATCTGTTATTCTTTCCCGTTTAACGCAAACGTACGCAAACGCAAAGCACTCAAACGTAGAAAAGAACAATTTTTGGACAATTCTGATATTTCATGTTTATCTTGGTGGCAAACAGTTTGGAGCCTGATCAGACGCCGGGTTACCCGGCGTCTGATCTGGCTCCAAACTGTTTGCACTGCAAATAATAGTTTTAGCGTCAACGCGTTTATAGGGAAAGAATAACAGATTCTCCACTGTATTTCTATGGAAACAGTTTGCCACTCAGATTACAATAAATTGTCAATACAGCACTCCTTCTCTACAACGACATCCAATGGGAGATACAAATGGTGTTCGTTGTTCGGAGGGAGTCGTTATAGCGAGGGAAAACGCGGCGTCTGATCTGGATTTGTCACTCCTAAATAAGGCTTTTTTCTGTCGAAATGTCCAATATGTAACTTTGAGAAAAACAGAAGACGACAATGTTAAGCAGACGATATTACAGCAGTAAGGGGATTCGACATACTTGTCCTGTTCAGGGAACTGCGGCAATGGTCGTTGTAAGAAGGGAGTCGTTTTTGAAAGGGCCGTTATAGAGAAGGGGCACTGTACTACCCAAAAGCTGTCATTTTCTACATTTCACTGCAATGCATTTATAAGCGTTGAGTTTCTATTGAAGTTGGAAAGAATAACGCCTTCTTCTCCACTGTAAACCACAAGTGCACTTATTACAGTGGAGAATCTGTTATTCTTTCCCAATAAACGCGTTTACGCTAAAACTATTATTTGCAGTGCAAACAGTCTGGAGCCAGATCAGACGCCGGGTAACCCGGCGTCTGATCAGGCTCCAAACTATTTGCCACTCAGATAAAAATAAATCGTAAGAAATTTCGAAAAGTTGTAATTTTCTACATTTTAGTTAACTGCGTTTGCGTTTCGTTTGCGTTTAAACGGGAAATAATAACGTTTTCTCCACTGTAGGAAAGAATAAAACAGTTCTCTCAGTACTAGATTGACGTCACTGTATCACTGTGACTTATCGCACGATCAAGCACGAGCAAAGTGAAGGTGTCAATTATTGCCTTCACTACCACGAGGTCGTCTGCTTTAGACAATTTTCGTCTGTCTTTATTTCTCAAATTTAAATTTTACGTATTTTGACTTGACAAATATTGAAATAAATGTCTAAAAGTTTGGCCCCGGATCTGACGCCGCGTCACGCGGCGTCTGATCAGGATCCAAACTGTTTGCAAGTAATCATTGTACTCGGGGTAAGGTAGCAAATGGATAAGGTTATAAAAGGGGCGTTTTATTTTCGTGCCGGAAACAAGTTCGTCACTGTTATTGTCGATAAGGTTTGACCTGACGGTTCATGCATATTCCGTCTTTTTCCGTAAGTTATTCGTTAGCTTCCGAAAACAACTACAGTGTATTGAGAATAGACAATTCAACGGTGACTCGAACTGGAATAGTGTTATCGGTTATAGATAAATACAGTCGGTGATGGCTCAGTGGTAAGGTCGCCGCGCTACCAAGGTAAGGGTATTGGGTTCGATCCCCGGTAGAGTTTTGTATTATTTATTGAATATGTACATGTATTTTTTTTAAAAATGCGGATAGACGCATGCAAACCATGACATTCATGCAATTGCATGTACATGTATATGAAATAGAGTACAGTGCTACTTGCCTAGGAAAAACTTGGCTAGAAAACTGGTCCAAAGAACACCATGTTATGCAAAACACTCCCAGAAAGCACTATGCGTTACTTTTGTATTTCGTCAAGCATCAAAAGGCATCAGGCAGCAGGCCGTTTTTCAAAAAAATTGCTGACTGATTTATTTTAGTATCGTTTAAGGCATACTAAACTTTTAATTTTTTACTATTTAAAAAATATTTACAGCCGAAGTTTACAAAACAGTACCGAGAATCGAACCCATGACCCTTCCACAACGAGTCATTAACGCTATCCATTCAGCTATTGCAACACAGTGACTTTTGGTATCGGCTAAGGTATATATCAATAAAGTATCCGGAAACTCCCGATTGTACCACCGATTGTACCAACGAAAGCTGACGGAAAGTGATGACCGTCAGGTCAAACCTTATTGATAATATGAGGTCAGTATCTATGGGGAACAATATTGACATGATAAAGCATATAAAAGTTCGAATTAATGAGGGGAGATAATTTTTATTCTTAAAAACCACGCGTGCGTTTCGATGTGGAAAGTGCAAGGATAGTGTTTTTGCGCGCTGTTATCATTGATCATGAACCAAAATGTTAAATTGTCTATGGACATGATTATATACTTGATTCCCTGATTGTAGCTACGGAATCCTGTTGAGGCCAACAATTTTCTGTTTTACAAGTTTAGTAAAACGCCGAAAAAAATATGCGAGATTAAAAGGGTGCTATCTCGCATCTTTGTTCGGTACTTTTTGGTCATAAAATCCTATATATATATACAGTCATGCAGTATTCTATTGTAAAAATATATTTATCACATAACTTGCGGTCTGGGAGTGACGTAAAGCCATTATGTAAAAATCGTAATCCACTAGTGGAATATCGTTTTTTGGGCTCCGGCCCAACCTGTTCGTCCACAAGTGCTGCATGCAGCGGGACGCTAAATGACGTCATTTGCGACGACGTTAACGTAAACAAAAGCGAACGTTTTGGCGGAAAATATATTTAGCAGAGGGTCTACAAACTACGGCTTTAATCAATTTAACAGGTGCTTAAACTTATTATGGGATAAATAGAATCTCACATTCGTGTTCATTATTTAGCATTTTAATAAACTCGTTGACTAAAATGAATATGACGCTCGCCAAGGCTCGCGTCATATAATTTTAGTCAACTCGTTTATTACAAATGATAAATAATGAGCACTCATACAAGATTCTCTTTATATTATTTTTTTAAATAAATACGAGATTGCAACGGTACACTCTCGAATCGTTTGTTTGGCGTTTTATTCATAAAACGTCGAAAAAAGATGCAAAATTGCACCTTTGAAATCTCGCATCTTTTTTGGATGCATTTTGTCCACGAATCCTATAGTAAGCTAAAGTAAAAATCGTCGAAAAAGATACGAGATTGCAAGGGGACAACCTCGCTCCTTTTTATGGTGTTTTACTCATGACGTTGTAAAAAGACGTAGAAAAAGATGTGATATTGCAAGAGTGCAATCTCGCATTTTTTCCGACGAATTTTACAATAGAATACCATACGACTTGATGACAAAAAGTAACTTAAAAGATGCCAGATTGCACCATTGCAATCTCGCATCTTTTTCGGCGGTTTACTAAAATTGTAAAACAGAAAATGTGTTGACCCTAACAGGATTCCGTAGGTAGCAACCCAACGGGTAAAAACTAACTACAGCGCTCCCTCTCTACAACGGCACCCAAAGGGAGACATAAATGTGTGCGTTTTTCGGAGGGAGCCATTGTAGGGAGAGAATTTTGCTTACATTTGCAAACAGCTTGAATCCAGATCAGACGCCGCGTTACGCGGCGTCTGATCTGGATTCAAGCTGTTTGCCACTCGTCATTATGTTTTTTCTGTCAAAATGTCTAATATGTAAATTTGAGAAAACCAGCAGACGCCATTTTTAAGTAGACTATATTGCAGCCTTAAAAATGTTGATATAATTATATTGTTTTTGGAGCAGCTGCAATGGTCGTTGTAAGGAGGGAATCGTTGTTGGGAGGGCCGTGGTAGAGAGGGAGCATTGTACATTTAAACTGAAATATATAACGTCTGGTGATCTTCAAGGACATCTGAATGTTTAATCCAGGAAACAAGTACAATGTTCCCTCCCTACAACGGCCCTCCCAACAACGACTCCCTCCTTACAACGACCCTTACCACTGTTTCCGAAACAAGACAATTATTCTAACGCTTTCACCACTGCAATATCGTCTGATGTTTTTTCTTAAAGTTACATATAAGTGGATATTTTGATAGAATGAATATAATGACGCTTTGCAAACAGCTTGAATCCAGATCAGACGCCGCGTTACGCGGCGTCTGATCTAGATTCAAGCTGTTTGCAAATGTAAGCCAAGTCTTAATTTTCCCTCCCTATAACGACCCCCTCCGAGCAACACACACAATCTGTGTTTCCCATTGGGTGTCGTTGTAGAGAGGGAGCGCTGTACTACAGAAAGCAATTATATTTTACCTGCTTTTAGATAAAACCTGCCCGAAAGGCTACTTTTTTACCCTATTTTATCGATCGCTGAATACAAGTTTGACTGTAGGGTTATTAAGGATAGACAAACTGATCACACGAGGGTAATGCGTTCAAACAGTTAAAAGAGTCAAGTAAAAAAAAACTACATGTATATATGACATTGTCGCCATTAAAACAAGTATGGTATATCATCTATGCATCTATACGCACATCATTTTCTTCTATAATTATAGCTTAATACCTTACACTTGTTTATACTACATTCTCTAGGAAAATCTTTGGAAAAAAGTCAAAATAAAAGGCTGTGACATTTCATCCATTTACCCCCAGTGACGAGTATATGCGTCAGTTACATACAGTCTTCTTTTCAATAGTGCACTTTTGAGTCTATGCAAACTGTACAGCCCCAGATCAGAGGGCTCCAACAGAACCCGTCTTACAGTGGAGAATCTATTATTCGTTCCCGTTTAAACGCAAACGTACGCAAACGCAAAGCACTAAAACGTAGAAAAGAACAATTTTTGGACAATTCTGATACTTCTTGTTTATCTTGGTGGCAAACAGTTTGGAGCCTGATCAGACGCCGGGTTACCCGGCGTCTGATCTGGCTCCAAACTGTTTGCACTGCAAATTATAGTTTTAGCGTAAACGCGTTTATTGGGAAAGAATAACAGATTCTCCACTGTATCAGGATTTTTACCGTTTATCATTTTGCAATGCATCGTAAAACAACAGCCCTGGAGAGTTAAACAAATGGGTCATAATTATTTGGAATCTGGAATTGTCTAGTTGAAATTTTAAGGGTAAAATATTGGAATTCAAGATGAATGCAGTGTAAATATATGTGTTTCTTTTCGAATAAACGCCATTGTCATCAGCAAACATCAGTTTGGAGTCAGATTAGACGTCAAACGGCCCAATCAGGCTCAAATCTGTTTGCTATTTAGATTCGAATTAATCGTTAACGTGTTCAAAAGGTTGCTCTTTCCATTTTTAATACATATATGCGTTTGCAATATCGTGAAAACGGGAAACAATATTACGCACTAAGGATATTGTTTGTTCAGTTAATTCGAGGTGTACGGTAACAATGCTTCCGAGAAATGTCGACGTCATGAAATCGGCGTCTGATCAGGATCTAACTGCTTGACTAATGTTGTAGGTTATTTCTAATAACAAAACATAATTGTTATTGAAACACGTGACTACAGTGGAGAAAATGTTATTCTTTCCCGTTTAAACGCAAACGTACGCAAACGCAAAGCACTAAAACGTAGAAAAAACAACTTTTGGACAATTCTGATAATTCTTGTTTATCTTGGTGGCAAACGGTTAGGAGGCTGATCAGACGCCGGGTTCCCCGGCGTCTGATCTGGCTCCAAACTGTTTGCACTGCAAATAATAGTTTTAGCGTAAACGCGTTTATTGGGAAAGAATAACAATTTCTCCGACTGTAGCTACCTTTTATGTGTTTGGTCGTAAAGCACGTCTGGAATGACTTCAGAATGAGGGTATAGCAAGTTTGTATTTGCAGCATCATTAGACGTCACTTCCTTAGTAACCACGTCGGTCGTTTTCGTATCGTCCGTCTGTTCAAGCGTTGACATCCGAGTCAATACCGGAAGTTCATTTAAAGGGTAAGAATGAGTCCGCATGACGTCACATTTGCAATCATCCTCAGGAATTTTTTGATGTGAGTTATTGTCAGTGGATCTGTGGGACAGAAAAGAAATTTTCACATATATCCCCTCTTCCTCCCCTTCAGACGCGCGGCTGCCGAAATGCAGCCGACAAACGTACCCGGAAGCTCCGGTATTTGTCACATCTGGTAGTTGTAGGCGGTTGCCATAGTTACTATCATGCATCAAATCTGGCCTGGAGAATATTTTCCCCAAGCTGTTATTCCTATGCATATCTACATTCGGCTGGCAGATCTTGTGATTGTTATTGTTGGAATGACTGTCCTTACCAGGACCAATTATGCTCACACAGTCTTCATTTTCAGAATTGTCTTTGTGCACGAAGCCGAGTCGTTTGAGCACCCGGCGAATGTACTTTTGAATGTTGGTGATCATTGACCTTCGAACTATGATGTAAAGCCACGGGTCCAACGTCTGATTCAAACTCGCCAATCTGACTGCAGCGAGATCCAGCAAGTAATTCACTCTGCCTGTAGCCATTGTAGAAATAATTTGAAGCTGTAATATACAAATAAGAATTGTAATGCGTGTACACGTACAGAAAAATACAATTTAAAGAGTATGAATATGCAGTCTTTAATAAAGAAATACTATTCTTTAAACACGCTGTTTTCCACATTTTAGTGCAATATGTTTGCACTTAGTTTTTAAATGTGTTAAGGTTATTAGGCCTCTATCGTGTCGTAAATTTAGATTTACCAGTCCCGTTTGCAATTAGTACAGGCCAACCAAATGACCATCCCGTTATATTATACGGGATTCTCTTAATAACCCATTAGCTATATTCGACCGTCAATGATATCACATTGACATAGCCGGCTTAGAGTCAGTGTGCCATTAAAGTGGCGACGCGAAAACAATACAGCAATCAGCATCATGTACCGTTCTCCCTCTCTACAACGACACCCAATCGGAGACACAGAATGTATGCGTTGTTCGGAGGGAGTCGTTATAGGGAGGGAACATTTTTTACATTTGCAAACAGCTTGAATCCAGATCAGACGCCGCGTAACACGGCGTCTGATCTGGATTTAAGCTGTTTGGTATTTGTTTTGTTTTTCTGTCAAACTGTCATTTATGTAAGAAAAACAGCAGACAACAATTTTAAGTAGTAGACGACGATGCATCAGTTCAAGCATAAAACATATTTTTCTTGGGAACAGCGGCGAATGTCGTTGTAAGGAGGGAGTCGTTGTTCGGAGGATCGTTGTAGAGAGGGAGCGCTGTAATATTATACAGTCAAACCTCCATAACTCCAGCTTGCTCAAGTCGAACTCGCCCATATTTCGTTACTTGCAATACGATCACTTGAAATCGCTTAACCAATGAATGTATGCCCTGTGTATTGGGTTAGGTCATTTTTATGAGAGGGGTACCAGGTCTAAATTTTCAGTTCCGTTTTGTTTTATATTGAAATTCTTATCAGCAAACAGAGAAGACTCTGATCAGACGCCGCATTCTGCGGCGTCTGATTAGAGTCTATACTGTTTGCCTATGTCCTTTTTATATGAAGATAGGCACGAATTGGTTAGGTCGAATATACCAGTATTTCGAAGTCAAAAATGGCTATGTTCGAGCTATCTAGGTCCGACTGTTGGTCTGAAAAACCACAATAAATCTTGAATGTCTTTCAACCTTATTTGTGTTTACTTATACTTTAGCAACCAAAACATCATTAAATGACATCAGTTCTCTGATATAAGCTTGATTAACGGTAAAACGTTATACCTGTACATCATTGCCCTTTGGATGTTGAATTACCTAATTAGTCTATCTATATTTATTTTCAGGCACATAAGCATCATAAAATACCTGCAAAGTTATATAGTATATGTTTGATATCCGCTTGATTAACGATGAAACGTTACAATGTTATCGCCTTTGGCCCATGAAATAATTCACAGTGAGTAATCCAGTCGTTTAGAAGACGATGTGTTGGTATAGGCGTGTCATAGAGCCATGCGGAGTTTGGATAACCAATTTGTGCCTAGCGTCCCATAAAAGGGGACATAGGCAAACAGTGTAGACTCTGATCAGAGTTTAAACTGTTTGCTGATAGGAATATCAATATAAAACAAAACGAAAAATGAAAATTTAGACCAGGCAGCCCTTATATAAAGAATAGACTAATACAATATATAAGTATGGAAGAATCCACTTCGCATAAATGGGTTAATTCTTTCACAGCCATTGGCGAATACAGCTGACTACAAGCAACTTTGTAAACAGTTTGAATCCTGAGTAGACACTGCTTAACGTTGTGTCTGATCTGGATTCAGACACTTTATCCCTCTTATCGATAATTTTACAGTCATACTACCTTAAATCTAACTAAAAATGATGTTGCAAACAACACTATTGAAGCAGACGACAATATGGCGGTGAAGGTATAAAACCTAAATACTATGTGGCGAGGAAAGGGTTCAAGCAGTCATTATTATGGCGATGAAAGGTTAAAGCAGTCGACAAAATAAGCTATGAAATGGTAAATTGCAACAACTCTGAATATGCCCTAAAATAACATAATTCATCCTAGGCTCTCCTGTCATTTAGACCAAGGCGAATCTTTAGACAATGATAGCTTTAAAACAAGACTGCGCTTTTAATAAACGCTTATGCCCGCGGTGGCATCCTTGACAATATATTCTGAATATTTTCTAAGTCCAAATTAGGTCAAGGTCAAACTGAGGTTGGGTAATATGGGTCAGTTGGTAATGGTCCATGGCAATAACTGTATACGTATTGAAGCATTGTAGTAAGTAGTGTTGATGCTAGACGAAACAGTAAAATCTAATAACCAAGAAATAGCCTTTTAAAAATATTCTAAGTCCAAATTAGGTCAAGGTCACAGTCAAAATCAAGGTTGGGTGATATTGGTGAATAGGGAATGGTCAAAGGCAACAACTGTATAAGTATCCAAAAATTGGAGTAAGCGTTGTTGATGCTAGACGAAACGGTAAAATCTAGTAAACCAAGAAATAGCCCATTCAAAATATTTTAAGTCCAAATAAGGTCCATGTCAAGGTCAAACTCAAGGTTAGGTGATATTGGCGGATAGGGAATGGTCCAAGGCAACAACTGTATAAGTATCCAAGCATTCGAGTAAGCGGTGTCGATGCTAGACGAAACGGTAAACTCTACTTAACATTGTTAAGGACGGACGGACGCACGCACGCACACACGCACGCACGGACAGGACGATTTCTATATGCCTCCGCATCTTCAGATGATGGGGGCATAAAAACAGTATCTGAAAGAAAATTCTGAAGTTTTACGTCAGAGTTGGTTTAGAAGAGTTTTATTTTATATCATATTTTTTAAACGGGTTTTGCCTAATCAAGGATCTAATTAACTGAACTACCAATCAAGGCCATGCGATTTTCGTCATCTACGCTTCTATTATTCAAAACCCCTGTATACCAAGAACTATTGTTGAATAGAGACAAACATATTACAGCCACAATAGACATTGAGAAACTCGATTTTGTGATCATGGGCCCGTTTCATAAAACTTCGTACGACCAATGTTGTCGTAAGTCAGATTATAAAAGTCTTTATTATTATTTATTTCTCCATTTGATCCTGTCTTGTGACATCTTTTTGGAATCGTCTTGAAAAGACGATTCCAAAAAGATGTCACAAGTTAGGATTAGATAAAGAAATCAGAAATTAAATGTATTCTAAAGTTGTGACTTACGACAACATTTGTCGTACGAAGTTTTATGAAACGGGGCCCAGACTTTTAGTACAGAAGGTAGGATTCCAAGGAGTTGTAGATATTTAGGTTCGACTGTATGTATGCTAAAACATTCATTGAATGGGCTATTAACTGCCAAATGAGTTTCATTTCGAGCCCAATTTTGTAAGCAGACTTTTTAAGATATCTAAAATAACAAATAAGGTCAATAAAAATGTTTGAACATTCTAATGGGCCATACCGATCGTGGAAATGTTGCTATAATAAACCACTTAAACGGGTGATTTAAAACCGTGCTAAAGCCGCTATAAAAAGTACACGGCTGCAGTTGCCACGTGATATGACCGAAAGCGCTAAAAGTAAATATCCCATGTTACTGATTGAAAAGGAAAACTGATAAGCTTTACTGTTTGGCTTTTTAGATCAGTCAAATGTAATATTGCGATTTTCTTGACTTGTCAGTCATTAAACCATACTGTAATATGACAAGCTATATAGCGGAATGTTGACCAATAAGGATTAAAATTAACTTATTCCTTAACCTCTGCGTTATTTATAACTGACAGGTCAATAAAATTGGACAATACATTGTTACTTTGTAATAAAAAAGAACTGAATCGATTGAAACTCGAACCCGGAGCCTTTGGAATGCTCGTCACTCGCTTTATCAAATAAGCTACATGTACCAAGACAGAAAATGAAGCTTATTAACATTTTCATTGTGTACAGTACACAAAATATAGTAGATAAGTGTACGAAACGTAAAAATATTACAAAACAAAATTTTAAAAATGGATGTGAAAAAATCAAGTTCAAATAAGACCAAAATCAAAAGTTTTATGCAGATTTCCCAATAACATAATGCGACTTTAAATGTTTGCATAACACATGGTTGACGGTATACAGCAAGTTTAAACAAGTGTCGTCTAGTTTTATTTCTCAAATTTAAATTTAAGATATTTTGACTTAAAAGTATTGAAACGAGTGTCAAACAGATTGTGTTCTTACAATCCAAACGGTTTGCCAATATGTTTTGTACTTAGGACAAGGCAGTGAAGGGGTCATAACCCTTTCAATTTGCAAACAGTTTTGATCCTGATCAGACGCCGCGGGATCAGAACTATTGGCAACTTGTTTTGAAATTTCGTCACTTATACTGCCTCAAATCTAACTTTGAAACCGTATTGCAGACAACAATATTGAAGCATACAACAATATGGCGGTGAAGGGGTAAAAAACCTCACGATAAATTTTACCATGAAAGTTTTAATCATTTTTATGTCATAAGATAGAAATACAGTAAAACCTGTGTACAGTGGAGAATCTGTTATTCTTTCCCGTTTAAACGCAAACGTACGCAAACGCAAAGCACTAAAACGTAGAAAAGTACAACTTTTGGACAATTCTGATAATTCTTGTTTATCTTGGTGGCAAACAGTTTGGAGCCTGATCAGACGCCGGGTTACCCGGCGTCTGATCTGGCTCCAAACTGTTTGCACTGCAAATAGTAGTTTTAGCGTAAACGCGTTTATTGGGAAAGAATAACAGATTCTCCACTGTATTACCACCATAGAAACGAAGACTATTTGATTGAATAAATTGGCAGTAAAACAGAAAGCTCCAAAAGAAGTTTTCTGTTTTACTGCCACCTTGCTTTAAGCAGTCACCTGTCGTAAACACTTATAATTTTACACAATTTTGTTGCCGTATAATAGAGAGGTTTTACTGTAGTTCTGTACATGTAGTGTGTCAGTAGTAATCTCATATTTTGAGTCGCCAAATTTTCAATTGTAGCAAGCCTTTGAAATCCAGTTTCGGTTTGACTTCTGACCTGTATTCCATAATAACAACTCAGGGATTTCGTATTTTTGTGTGTAGATCTACGTGCTCTTCATCTTTTCTTCCTTTTTTTAAAATGCAATACACGAATACAAATAACCTATAGAAAAATTAATTCGATAGATATTTGAAGTATTTTGCAGTTCAGAACAAAATTGTTCATCATAAATTGGATCATAGTTTTAACGTAGCATTGATTTTAACATGATTAAATCTCTTTCCGCTGATTGAAATATCCGCCCACTATGACTATATCTCATCTAAATTATTAACATGACTGATAAATTTAGGAAATGGACACTAGAAACGAGCACAAACTCGTGTCAGAGATATGTAAACACATTACCAGTTGACAGTGCGATACAGTGTGATGTATTCAGCTCGATACGTTTTTGGCGGAAATGGCCGATCTGACGAGCGCCTTCTCAATTCTCATTTAATCTGAATGGCAAACAGTTTGGATCCTGTCAGGTGCCGGGTTACCTGGCATCTGATCAGGCTCCAAATTGTTTGCAATGTATAAAGTAGATGTAAGCGTTAACGTGCTTATTGGAAAAGAATAACGTCTCTTCCACTGTAGATTTATTCTTAGATTAGCACATGGCTTGGAGCTCTCGGCCAATCAGATGCCTCAAAAACCTGCGAAAATATCGTTTATTGAACAAAACCATGAACTAACTAACACATTGTTCACTTATTCCATGCTTCCGTCATCTCAAGGCAATTTGACGTCACAACCCTAGCACTCCTCCGAGCAAGCGAAAGCTTGATGGCGTCATATTATGTACAGTGATACCTAAACTTTAAAGGCCATTAAGTTATAGTTAGAACATATTAAGTGAAATCTTAATGATTAAGAAGGGGCGTAACGGGCGTTAGCGAGTGGCCCCTTCTTAACCATTAAGATTTCACTTTATATGTTCTAACTAACTTAGAATATAACCTATATTTTGATTGGCCCATTCAAACGCTTCTAGTAAACATTCTGGTTGTGAGATCGCCAAATATGGCAGTGTTTACAATTAGTTGCTACGAGCCGGAGCTATCTTATAGCGCGCACAGACACCACGCGACGTCGAAAAACAACAAAATACTTAATGATTAAGTGCCGTACTTAATGGGTAGCAAAAGGCAGTTTGATTGGTTTAAAATGTAGGTTATATTCTAATAATGAATTGAGCTTACATATAGAGCTTCAATAAGCCTTATTTATGTTGGTGTTGAAGCATGCATAATGTCTCAGCTACACAATTAAATAACCTTTCTATTTAAGTAAAATATTTCAAATAAAATGTCTTTTTCGTCTAAAACAAAAAGCAGAAACGAAGGGTCTTCTTGTTTTCCTCGAGCCCAAGCCAGTGCTAAATAGGTTAGACCATGGTTGCGCGCGAATAAACGACATAGTTCTCGGGGGACACGCCCCCTCGAACTATATCGTTGTTTCGCGCGCAACCATGGTCTAACCTATACTTATCCTGTTAAAAGACAGTGCAGACTGATCAAACAGCTCATGGAGGATCTGTCTTATCTTGGTCTACACTTTTTTCAGCTGCAGTCAATCTACTTGCAAGTATTAGCCAAGTCGCGCTTAGCACGATAAGGGTTAAAATGAGGAGTAAACATTTTTTTAAAAAAATTGTTATTTCCATTTTATTGCATTGCGTGTACGATTTACATTCGTTTAGACGGGAACTGATAATGTCTTCTCTATACTATATATAGTCATGAAGTATGACGGTATCATGGTTATAGATAACAACGCAATCTCATATGAGCACAATGTAATTAGTGAAAGATATGACACTAATGTATCATGACTTATACATGATTGATCGAAAGTCAATAACCTTATAAATGCGGTAAACGAGTATTCTGGATATATAGTAGGATAAAACTTATACATACAGTAGAATATTATTCGTTACACGGCATTTCGGCAGGGTGTACGGGCTTGTATGACGGTTTAGGATTCCGTATTTCCTGAGCGCGAAAAGCGCTCAGGAAATACGGAATCCTAAACCGTCATACAAACCCGTACACCCTGCCGAAATGCCGTGTAACGAATTTATTTCCAGTCTAGATCCAATACAAGAAAGAATACATGCATAATCTGACAAAGTGTTACTCTCTTGACCCTAAAATTGACACTTGAAATTGACATCTGTTCAGTACATTTCAAACTCACGCGTTACTCGATGGTTTAGTACAATAGTTATACAGTTAAACTTCGACGATATCAGGAACTCGCATAAGTAGAATTTATCTGCATTCTTACAGTTTAATGCAATAATTTCTAAACCGCATTATGTCGAACATATTCCGTATTTCAAGTTTAAAAGGTGGTCAAGCCACCATTTCACTTTGAATTACGGATATGTTCGACTGAAATGAAATCAAGATAGACCCTATCGAAGATCGACTGTATCTAACATGGTTACGTCATCACATTGGAATGTTTGCGTACGTTTGCGTTTAAACGGGAAAGAATACCAGATTCTCCACTGTACGTTAGTGTCTAGGCATATCGAGTTCTGCCTGTTTTGGTTGATTTCGATAAACATATTGATCTAAATAAAACTGAATCCAATGTCAATTTCATTATAGACCAGTGACAAGTGCCGTTGTACATTACATTGTTCATTTCACGTCCCGTCGTTTGTTTATCATGGTGACGACTTAGGTGGGGTAATCAGGGAAAGCAAAGCAAGAAACTAGCATATTATCGATATCTGAATTACATTTACACATGATGATCGATTCAAGACAGTTTTTAATTAAGATTTCTTTTGATTGCTTGGGAAACAACTGCTTAATAAACCGAAAAAGAGAGATTGTTTACGCTAATCGAGCGAGGGAACAACAACTAACTAGTCACGTGACCCGTACTACCCGGTAAAATCAATGTGCACGGTCTCGTACACAGTGGTCACGTGTGCAGTTTCAGCCTATCAGAGTCCAAGTATTTATAATGAATGACTGGAAATAAATGTTATTATTTCCCGTTTAAACGAAACTAAACGCATATGCAATTTAATAAAATGGAGAAAATCATAATGACATTGTCTTAAAAAGGTTTGACGATTCTTTTAGAATCTTAGTGACAAACAGTTTGGAGCCTGGCCAGCTGTCAACTTTTAACTTTTGAAATAACGGGTGCGCGATATGGAAGTTCGACTGTACCATATAATGTGATACAGTGCTACTCCCTCTCTACAACATCACGCAACAGATTGTGTGTGTTATTCGGTGCGAGTTGTTATAGGGATGGACTGTTAATACTAAGACTGCTAATTATTACTTGGCTAACAGTTGCAAACAGTTTGAACCCAGACCAAACTGTTTGTCACTCGTCTTTATGTTTCTTTAGTCCAAATGTCCAATATGTAACTTTGAGAAAAAAAAGCAGACGACAATTTAAAGCAGACATTATTGCACCAGTGAAAGCATTAGACATAATTGTCTTGTTTAGAGAACAGTGGCAAGCATTGTTGTAAGTGAGGGAATCGTTGTTTGGAGGGCCCTTGTACAGTGGAGAATCTGTTATTCTTTCCCGTTTAAACGCAAACGTACGCAAACGCAAATCACTAAAACGTAGAAAAGTACAACTTTTGGATAATTCTGATAATTCTTGTTTATCTTGGTGGCAAACAGTTTGGAGCCTGATCAGACGCCGGGTTACCCGGCGTCTGATCTGGCTCCAAACTGTTTGCACTGCAAATAATAGTTTTAGCGTAAACGCGTTTATTGGGAAAGAATAACAGATTCTCCACTGTAGGGAGGGAGCGCTGTATCATAGAGTATACATACCATGAGCGGTGCCCAGCAGAGAACGAACACCGTAGTCAGCGCAAACATTAGTGCAATCATTTGACTCTCCATGCACTGGTGTTTAGATATGGCCTTTCTGTTCGTCGTCAGCATTTCACTCTTCTCAGATATATTTCCACAACCCTGTCCTTCAGACTGACGCTGGAATCTTGTATGAAACAATCTTGCGACCACATATCCATTACAGAGTAACATGATCACTATGAGTAGCAGATTAGCACTCGCGTATATGTATGCGTAGACATTTAGAAGCGTTTCTTTGGAATGGAAATCAAGGAAGCACCATGTTCCTGGGTACTGGTTTTCAAATGCTCCAAATCCAAACAGTGGCAACATGCCATACAAGATGACCAACAGCCAAAGAACCAGTACTAGGCCTCGTGCAGTTCCATTTTTGCACTTACTTGAGTAGAAGAACACACATTTTAAAGCAAGGAATCTTTCCACGGCCATGGCACTTATAATTAAGGGCGTGGCTAATCCAAAACATGTCATTGCAAATCCATGGAATCGGCAATGAGCGTCTCCGCCTACCCACTCTCCGTTGACGTAAGCAGTTAGAACGGACGGTGACGTCAGAAGAATACCTATGAGATCCGTCCAAGCTAGGCCTGTGACAAGTGTATAAAACTTTGTAGATCTCACGTCCGTGCGAGTCCTATGCAGTGTGCACAAGGCGAACACGTTCCCAAATATACCCGCAAGAAACATTATGGATGGAGAAAGTATTGTCGCTCCGGCAGCACTCGAACAAATCCCAGATACTACTTCCGCTGAAGACTGGTTGCAAAATGTGGTATTTGTTTCATTGGCCGCCATGTTCTGAAATAATCAAAAACATAGGTGCAGTTTACAGTTGAACCTCGATTTATCGAGCTAAGTTATCTCGACATAATCCGTACTTCTTCAGTTCAATTTCATTATTTCTAAACAGCTAATGTTGATCGTGTCCATATTTCAAAATTAAAACGTGGCTTTTAATTTGACGATTCCTTTAAATGTGAGTGGCAAACAGTTTTCGGCATAATCAGACGCTGGGTCACCCGGCATCTTAATTTGCTCAAATCCGTTTGAAAAGGACACTCTGTTTTAAGAAAAGCACATGCATACATGTAACTTCCAGCTTTAAAAACAACCATAAAAACCTCTTAATTAACTTGCTTTTCAACTGCCTATATATATAGCTAGATGAAGGAGTATTGAGCTACTAGTCCACGATAACATTATTAATGATTATTCTTTTGAAGGACGTTTTAACTAATTTCCCTATAAATATGCCTTTTTACGCCTTTAATTTATTTCTCCACTGAGGAAAATAGTTCCAATTTCTACAGTTATGAATACCGGTATGTTTGATAAAAAAAACTATTTTCTAGGCTAGCAGATGGTAGCTTATAGCAGGCTGAAAGTAAAGCAGAATGCGCCTTAAGGCGCATTCTGCTTTATTTTCAACCTGCTTTAAGTGGTCACCTATTTTCAAAACTAGAATAAGGCTATGGGGTAACGGGTTAAGCGACAGTCACTTAACTCTTTCGCTGCCAATAAATCTCGAAAACTTTTACCCCTTTACCGTTTCATTGTCGTCTGCTTTAATTTTGTTGTTTTCAAAATCGTTTCAAAGTAAGATTCAATGTAGTAGGATTTAAAACATATCGATACGAGTGTCAAACTGTTTGGATCCTGATCAGGCGACGCGTTACGCGGCGTCTGATCAGGATCAAAACTGTTTACAAACGCACTTTTGGCGTCATTAAGGTTGAAAAACAGCTGATATACAGTAAATCCCATCTATTCCGACCCCTGAAGAGGAGACCAATAATTATGGATGGTATAAGAGAACATTTAATAAGTGGAAAGTAAAGAGTCAATATTTTTTTATGTAACAATTCTGATGTCAAGGATGAGATTATTTATATATTCTCTCTGAGGTTAATGGCTTACATTATAGCACCATGCATGTTCATACTGTGGAAATATGTTACAGAAAGGGCTTAAATGTACCCACGTTGTCGAGATGTGGCGTATATTTAACACCATAGCAAAACTATTTCCTTGATGTAACAATCCTTTAAACAAGTGCAATGTCGTTAAATGAATGAAAACAATTATATTAGGTGTTCCATCACAATGAATAACATCTAATAGATTTCCTTAATAGTAAGTTTTGCAAATTATATCAGATGATCTTATTTTCCAATCATGTACGGTTTGCCTCTAAAATAACTGTCATAATTGACATTTTGTTTTCACACTGACAAAACATTCAGGACTTGAACATGATTCCTCTGATATTCCATACTGTAGTATAATAAATAAAATCATTTGGAGCAAAAGTTGCACCAAACTGCCATCACCTGTGAATTGTATTTGCTAAAAAGAAGATGGTCACATCAAGGAATCTGCAGCTACAGCAATGTTACATTAAGGAAAATACAAATAGATATCAAACGTCAAAAGTTTGATAAACATGAACAAACTGTAAACAAAGCAATGAAACATTTTAGAACTAATAACACTGCTTAGCCATTGCTTACTTAGGATCAAAACTTGGGTTGTTTGAAAGTTATTCCATATCATTAGCGACAGGCTGTTACAGTAAAGAAGCAAATATGTTACATTAAGGAAATAAATGACTCTTCTGATACATAAAGCTTAAATAAAGAGTTTGACTGCCAACTTAGTATACATATAGTCTCTTCAAGTATAAATGCTTTACTATTACATTCATTTCGGGAACTATAATACCTATACAACTATAATTTTACGGTCCCGTTACATCACTGAATTCATATTGTTACGGCAAGGATTACAATATAATTGAGTACTTGATTTGCCAATTTCTAAATATAAACGGATGCATGATATATTCAACAATGAGCAGAATACATGGACCAGGATTTCCTATCTAGTTTACACTTATTTTTAAAGACTTGGGTTTACTGTAGCTTATAAGAAGAAACAAATAGTGTAAATGTGTTACAGAAAATATATAGAGATATTAAGTCCTTACTGTAACACAAAGCAGGCTCTGAATTAAAGGCTTACAATACAAAATTCATGCCATCTTTTAAGTTTCTTGTCAAAAATAAATGGAAAAGTTTATTCAATTACTAATCCAACATAGAAATGAAAATATTGAACTGTTTTGCAATTTATTTTCCTTTATGTAACAATGTAATTTTTCTTTATGTAACAATGTTATTCCTTGATGTAACAGCTAAGGAAAATAGCAAAGTTTTTGGAAGATTTTGAAATTATTTTCATAATAATAACTGTTGAAATAACGCCTACCAACTTCAAAAAATGAATTTTCAAATTCTGTATGAAGTCTTCCTATTTTGTTAATATCTTACAGCTGTTTTCCTTAATGTAACAAAATACCTCCTTGATGTTACACACGTTTAATAGGATTTGTCCTGTGGCTAATACTAGTAAGCAAAAGCAGCTCATGTTTTCTTTAATCACATGCTACCCTTATAAAAAGTATTCTTTTCAATGTAAAATACCTGTATACTTGAAAGAATTTTTCTTTTATTGATTTTTGGTCACTGGTTTCCTTGAAATAACAGTTTCTGGTACTTGATGTAACAATTTCACTGTTACATCAAGGATCGTTACATCAAGGATGTATTTCACCTGAATGACCTTCTAACCTCATTAATTTGCATTAAATACTGAAACTACATGACACAACCTATTATACCTCGAATGCATACATTTTGTGCAAAAAGAGAATAATGACTTTTGCAGTCAAAAGCAGAATAACACATCGTTACATCAAGGAAGTGTTCAAAATGTATGGTACCAGCCTCAGCACTAAAATTGTCAGTGATTCCTTATTTCAAATCACGTTCTTAAAACTTCTTTCCGCCATTGTTGCTTCAATGTTCACTCTTCAAAATGGAGATGTTTTGCTATCAACACCGAAGGAAAGCAACTCTGTACTTAACTATAATTGTAAATTTTTACATCACAGAACAGGATCCAGGGACAGTGATTAACGATGAAAAAAAGTATTGAAACTGAGGAATTCCCACAAGTTTACTGTATAAATGAAGGCAGATATAATCAAAGTTACCTATATTGGCACACTACTGAAATATTTCAGATATATCACAGAAATGCTAATGATTGAATCAAAAATAACTGTTTTAGGGACACTGCAAAACTGACTTTTCTTCTGTTTCAATGTCAAATTATTAAAAGATTCTGCATATCTCTTGCTCTTCTTTTGATAAAATGTGAATATAAACACGTTAGTATTAGTTTAAGATGACAATTATCCCTTTTTTCGAGTATGTTCTTTCTAAAGTTTACAAGGACATGATTTTGTTACATAAAAAAATATTGACTCTAAAGCAGAAAGTTCCTGTAGGAGAGTTCTGATTTACTTTCATCTAGTCGCTACATGAGCTTTTTTCAGCGGAGCTGTCTGGTTTCTATTTGGACACACTTTCTATTTGGCCACACATTTCAACCAATAATATTTGATCAGAAATTTAGAATTAAGAGCACCTGTTGAAACTGAATAGTCTGATTGGATAGTAGCCAGGGCTCCAGATAAGGGAATTATTTCAAAACTTAAAATCTTTATTTGTGCATTAAACCCTGTGGTGTCACTATACATTTGAATTGTCTCTTCAAGACAATCAAAATGAGTGGTAATACCATAGGGTTTGGTGCTGAAAGGAGTGAAAAAATGTGATTTGTTTAGTTTACTCCCTCTTATCTGGAGCCCTGTACACCTCTACACTGGGCTGATGCAATTATGCTTCTATTTTAAGATATGAGATCTGAAATTTATTTATAGATATACAGAGGAAGCTAGGTGTTTTGTAATTGATTACAACCAATTTGTTTTAATTGTTAACTATTTGTACACATTTGCCATACATTAAAAGCAATATTATATATGAATGGCCTCAAGTGAGTTAAACACAATTGTGTTGTTTCATCATTATTTACAAGAGTGAAGTACAGCAAACTGTTGTATCTGTACATTTGTGTATGTTATAGTTTGTTTCAAGAAACTCTATGAATGAAGTTTGATATATAGAACAATAGATTAATGTGAGGAGCTCCTACCAGTAGCTAGGATATGGGTTAACTTATTGTTTTGTTTGGCATTTCTGTACATGATAGTTTTGCATTTTAAATAAAAGTTACTGTTTCAATTGTATACTTGTATTTTTTGCTTTTCAATCCAAGATATTACAATTCTTTGAAAACCTCAATTTCATTCAATTTTGCACACCCATCTATATAGCCTTAGTTCAACCACTCATTCCGCTGAATATCTTTTTTAAAGATATTTCTTGTTTTACATCTCAGTCACCATTAGATATCGAAACTTAATCTCTTTTACTGTTTGTTATAGAAGAGTTGACTGTACTGTAATTCTGTGACGACGGTATCCAATGATTCTTGACGTGTAGCAGTGGATGCACATTGTGTTTGAGATGTCCATAATTTACATACTGCACCAGGGCTACCATATGTTGCTCACAAAAATCCTAAGGTTTCCGAATTTTCAAGCACGAGTTTAGGAATCGTACCTTAACTCTCTCGCTGCCAAGCTCTATAACACTAGATCTAACATGGTTTTGCTAACAGCTTGATCTAGATCAGACGCCGCTTCACGCGGCGTCCTATCTAGAGCTAAACTGTTCGACACTCATATCACTGTTTCCTAAGTATAATAAAAAACGCATAAAATTGCAAAATTTCAATGTAAAACCAGAAATCCGAAGATTTCGGAAAAGGTCCGGAGAATTAAAGAACAATCCGAAGATTTCGGAAAAAATCGGAGAAATGGTAGCCCTGTTGCGCTAATTACTTCATAAACATGTGTTACATCAAACTGTGGAAACTTCGTTAATCAAATCAAAGTTCTCTGCAGGTGCTATCATTATGCATCAATATTAATGAGTTTTCCAAAATAGATTCTTTGCAAAGCAGACGCAAGTGTCAGTATATGCCTATAATGACGCTTGTCAGGATACTTACAGTGGATAATCTGTTATTCTTTCCCGTTTAAACGCAAACGTACGCAAACGCAAAGCACTAAAACGTAGAAAAGAACAACTTTTGGACAATTCTGATAATTCTTGTTTATCTTGGTGGCAAACAGTTTGGAGCCTGATCAGACGCCGGGTTACCCGGCGTATGATCTGGCTCCAAACTGTTTGCACTGTAAATAATAGTTTTAGCGTAAACGCGTTTATTGGGAAAGAATAACAGATTCTCCACTGTAGAATTTGAGCCGCTGCACGCTACAGCAAAATCTCCCAATTAATTAAACTACACTTAGATCAAACTAACGAGCGACTATGTTGGACGTCGACAGCATATACATTTAGTGGTCGATTTAGATTTTAACAATCATGTATATACATGTTTAGTCTCATTTTATTAGATGACTTGGTTCATTTGGTCTACCTCCTTGACCCAAAAGACATCAAATGGACAATTCTAGTTTCAAATCAAATGAGTTAATTTTTTATTATATCTATATAGGGTAATGTTGCATTTTACTGTTTTTGTTTTGTTTCTGTTTTTGTTGTTTGAAATATATTGCAAAATGATAAACAGTATAGACCCTGATCAGATAACTCCTGTTAAAGTCGTCTGATTTGGGTCTGCACCACTTGTAAAGAACAAATGTTCTCTTAACAGATACAACTATTTGCATATTACTAGTGGTTAATCCCCACTGTACTAAGAAATGCAGTAAAACCGCTCTAAATATATATTACGACCACTAAAAAGAAAGCTAATTGATTGTATAAAAGACAGGTGATAGCTTAAAGCAAGGTGACAGTAAATTTTAACAATCATGTATATACATTTTTAGTCTCAATATATTTCAAATGTAGATGATTTTGTTCATTTGGTCTACCTTCTTGACCCAATAGACTCACGATAGTTTCAAATTAAATAAGTTAATTTGATTATATCTGTTTAGGGTAATGTTGCCTTTTACTGTTTTTGTTTTGTTTCTGTTTTTGTTGTTTGAAATACATGTATATTGCAAATTGACGTACAGTACACAACCTGATCAGATAGCTACTGTTAGAGAACTCTGATTTGGGTCTGCACAACTTGCAAAGAACAAATGTACTAATAACAGATACCCTTATTTGCACATTACTAGTGGTTAATAGGTCATTGATATGTTCCAAGGAACATTGTCCCCACTGTATTTAGAATGCAGTAAAACCTCTCTATTTCGACCACTAAAAAGAAGGCTAATTGATTGTATAAAAGACAGGTGACAGCTTAAAGCAATGTGACAGTCAAACAGAAAGCTCCTAAAACAGTTCTGTTTTACTGTCATCTTGCTTTAAACAGTGGCCTGATTTTACACCCCTAATATTTAAATCAATATAACGGTCGTAATAGAGAGGGTTTACGGTGCACTACTAGTGCACTATTACCGACATGTTTACAACAAAGCAAACAAACCTGCAAGTTTGACATTTCCATCTTCAGGTAAATTAATAAAAAATAATCAAGAGTTCAACTTCAAAAGAAGAAAGGTATGCGATAACGAAACATAACAAATACCAAACACTCTAAGCTAAACTCGATTAATTCACTTACCCTTGAAACTACAAACGGGCATTTCCAGTTTCGAGTTGAAGTTGAGTCCGTTTTCATATGCTTTGGGTTGATTTTAACAGTATTGCAGAATGACAAACACTGCATACCCAGACCAGAAGGTTCATGGAAGAGCCCTCTGACCAGGTACACCAATTTTTGCTTAGGGCAACTGCACTTTTCAAAGATACAGTGTTTGTGATCGAGGTGTATACGTTTCACTATGGGTTAATGGGTTGATACATGCAAATTGTAAACATTGTTCTATCTGATAACAGTATAGCCGAACTATCAACTGATTGATCTTCTATTATTGATAAAAAAAAAAAAACCTCTTCTACAGTCGAACTTCGATGTCTCAAACTCCCTTCAGTCAACAGGGCTGCCATTTCTCCGGATTTTTTCAAAATCTTTGGATTGTTATCCTAGCAGATGGTAGCTCAAAGCAGGCTGAAATTAAAGCAGAATGCGCCCTAGGGCGCATTCTGCTTTACTTTCAACCTGCTTTAAGTAAGCGCGCTTGAATAATAGAAAAATTGGAAATCTTAGGATTTTTTTATGATCAACTTATGGCAGCCCTGAGTCAAACAAACCCATTTTTCTACATGTTTCACTTCTTAATTCTGTTTTATTTTCAGTCTGCTTTGAGCTGCAATCTACAAGGATTTAGAAACCTATTCATATGTTGCATATTTATGACTGTATAATATACACCAAATCCGAGGCAGAGCGTTTGACACTCTCGTCTGATTATGGTCTAAAAGATGACGATCTAATGTCTGATTACAGTCAAAGGTACACATGCTGATCAAACATCGTTTTTCATCATCTAAAGGCCAGGGCTGCCATTTCTCCGGATTTTAATCCCAGCAGATGGTTGCTTAAAGCAGGCTGAAATTAAAGCAAAATGAACCTTAGGGCGCATTCTGGTTTATTTCAACCTGCTTTAAGTAATCGCGCTTGAATAATACAAATTTTGAAATCTTAGGATTTTTCATGATCAACTTATGGCAACACTGAAAGGCTCATGCAGCTCAAGCTATTTTGGCTTTGAAAGATTCCATCATATACTTATCATTTTATTTTCAAATTGCTTCAAATTATCGCAAAATGCAATTTATAGATTAATATGTTCAAAAAATACAAGGTACATGTATATGCCCACCAATCTTAAAGAAATATTTGAAAATAGGAATTGAATGTATACGAGCGTATAGTAACAGTCAACATATGCAATGTATATTTGGCATGAATGGCTCAAACACCTTAAATATTGCAAATATCAAGAACTCCAATTATGTTCCTATACATTGTATATAAAAATACCTATAATGAAGGATTCGAATTCCAAACAACGCCATTTCTCAAACGTATATTACAGTGAGGGATATGTTTTTCTTTCCAAATAAACGCTTTTATTGTAAAGACAATTAGCTTCATTGCAAACGTCTTGGGTAGCCCGGCGTCTGATCAGGCTCCAAATTGTTTGCCAAATAGATAAAAACAAATCTATATTTAACTCATTTAAGCCTACGGCCCCATATATGGGACATAGGCAAACAGTGTAGACTCTGATCAGACGCCGCATTATGCGGCGTCTGATCAGTCTACACTGTTTGCTGATAGGAATTTCAATATAAAACAAAATGAAAATGAAAATTTTGACCAGGCATCCCTTTGATAAAAATGGACTAATCCAATATATAAGCATGGAAGAATCCACTGGACGAAAATGGGTTAACTGATTTGCGTTTGCGCTCAGTTTCGTTCAAAAAGAAATATAAACCATACCTTTTATTATCAAATAATCCAGTTTATGTATTAAACCGTTTCCAACTTATGGTGATCTAGTTAGAAATACTACTTCATCACTGACACGAAAAAATTGCCTTTATAAATAATGAACATCTTCGATTTCCATTTAGACAGTCCCGCGTTATCATACGAACAGTACTATAAGCCGAATACATTGGCATTGAAAAATGAAACCAACAGGCTAGCAGTGGAGTGATTTGTCATCTACGTACAGTGGATAATCTGTTATTCTTTCCCAATAAACGCGTTTACGCTAAAACTATTATTTGCAGTGCAAACAGTTTGGAGCCAGATCAGACGCCGGGTAACCCGGCGTCTGATCAGGCTCCAAACTGTTTGCCACCAAGATAAACAAGAATAATCAGAATTGTCCAAAAATTGTTCTTTTCTACGTTTTAGCGCTAAAATGCGTTTGCGTACGTTTGCGTTTAAACGGGAAAGACTAACAGATTCTCCACTGTACAGTAATTCTCCAGTGTATTGGTAATTTCGTGGCCAGGTAAAATGTCAGCTAATGGATGATGTAGCTGACATCATGACATTGATTCTGTATCAACATGTTATTAACCCATTACCCCATAAATACGTCTTTTATGTTCTTAATTTGTTCTTCCGCTGAGGAAAATAGTTCTACTTTATTAAGCCATGAACATGCACCTTAAGAAAAAATGTTCAATATCCTAGCAGATAGTAACTTAAATCAGGCTGAAAGTAAAGCAGAATGCGCCTTCTGCTTTACTTTTAACCTGCTTTAAGTGTCACCTATCTGCAAACTTAGAAACAGGATATGGGGCAATGGGTTACATGTACATGTAACCATTCTCCTTATAGCCTATAGATGCATTCTGAATCAGTGTAAAACCAGATCAAACAGAGTCTGAAGGAACTGTACCGGCTCATACTCTTCACAGGTACCAATTTAAACTAAGAAATTCGCGGTGCATATCTTGAAAAAGAATATTCCTGTACTTCATCGGGGATTCGAAAACAACCGTAGCCAGGCCGCTTGATCGGCGGGGGCTCGAACATCTTGAAAATCAGGCGTTGGTAAGTATCAATTCATCGGTGCTTTATCGGTGGTATATCGGTGACTCGTCGGTGATATCGGTAGTAGACAGGTTGTCAATCGGTTATTTGTAAAATATTTTCACCGATCGAGAATTTTAAACATGTTTAAAATTTCCAATCGGTGATTTTTCGCCGACGAAACTCATCTTTACCAACATTTAATAGCTATTGATAACAGGTGGCCAATACATGTAGGTGATGTCGGTAGTAAATCGGTTTTCATCGGTCCCCTCCCTAGTTTAGCAAAAAAAAAAACGATCTATCACCGATGGCTCGGAGTGTTATCGGAAACTGGATTTGTTCAATTAAAGTTTCAGGATTGAATGAGTTAAACTGACTGCTTTTATATATAGTCAGTCATCGAAATCTCGAACTATGCCAATACATGTACAGTAAAATCTCTCTATTACGACCACTTAATTATATCAATTGAGGTGACAGTAAAACAAAATAATCTTTAGGATCTTTCTGTTTTATTGACAACTTGCTTTAAGCTGCCATCTGTCTTTTATACAGTCAGTTGGCCTTCGTTTTAGTGGTCGTGATAGAGATGTGTTACAGTGGAGAATCTGTTATTCTTTCCCGTTTAAACGCAAACGTATACGCAAACGCAAAGCGCTAAAACGAAGAAAAGAACAACTTTTGGACAATTCTGATAAGTCTTGTTTACCTTGGTGGCAAACAGTTTGGAGCCTGATCAGACGCCGGGTTACCCGGCGTCTGATCTGGCTCCAAACTGTTAGCACTGCAAATAATAGTTTTAGCGTAAACGCGTTAGTTGGGAAAGAATAACAGATTCTCCACTGTAATTATATCAATTAAGGTGACAGTAAAACAAAAGAATCTTTAGGATCTTTCTGTTTTATTGACAACTTGCTTTAAGCTGCCATCTGTCTTTTATACAGTCAGTTGGCCTTCGTTTTAGTGGTCGTGATAGAGATGTGTTACAGTGGAGAATCTGTTATTCTTTCCCGTTTAAACGCAAACGTATACGCAAACGCAAAGCGCTAAAACGAAGAAAAGAACAACTTTTGGACAATTCTGATAAGTGTTGTTTACCTTGGTGGCAAACAGTTTGGAGCCTGATCAGACGCCGGGTTACCCGGCGTCTGATCTGGCTCCAAACTGTTAGCACTGCAAATAATAGTTTTAGCATAAACGCGTTAATTGGGAAAGAATAACAGATTCTCCACTGTAATTATATCAATTAAGGTGACAATAAAACAAAAGAATCTTTAGGATCTTTCTGTTTTATTGACACCGTTGCTTTAAGCTGCAATCTGTCTTTTATTCAGTCAGTTGGCCTTCGTTTTAGTGTTCGTGATAGAGAGGTGTTACTGTACTCGCATGAACGCTCTTATTGAGGAAAAAAAACTTACATACTGGTTTAAGCGTTCTGTAAATAGAACACATTTCATGAAATGATTTGTGTGTAATGCAGTGTTTGCGTGTTTGTGTGCAAGTATAATTCTTGATTTTCGAATCAAGAGATGATCAGATAAAATATTGATTATATAGTATTGTAGGACAAAATCGTAATTATCTATTCATGACTATAATTCTTTCATATAATCGTCTACAATAAGTCCATGTACAGTGCTCCCTCCCTACAACGGCACCCCAAACAACGAATCTCTCCTTACAACGACCCTTGCCGCTATTCCCCAAACAAGAAAATTATGTCATACCGTCTACATGTACAACGACCCTTGCCGCTATTCCCCAAACAACAAAATTATGTCAAAACTTTTCATGGCTGCAATACCGTCTACTTAAATTTGCCGTCTGCTACATGTAGTTTTCTCAAAGTTACATAAAAGTGGACGTTTTGATAGAATGAATATAATGACGAGTGACAAACAGCTTGAATCCAGATCAGACGCCGCGTTACGCGGAATCTGATCTGGATTCAAGCTATTTGCAAATGTAAGCAAAGTCTTAATTGTTCCTCTCCATAACGACTCCCTCCGAACAACACACACAATCTGCATCTCCCATTGGGTGTCGTTGTAGAGAGGAAGCATTGTAAATTGTATTACTACGACATTTCAATACAATGTTGATTTGCTGTCTCTATATACAGGTCGGTGCTAATTGCAGAACAAATAAATGCAGAACGTTCCTCAGGGAACTTTCTGCATACTACAGTGGAGAATCTGTTATTCTTTCCCAATAAACGCGTTTACGCTAAAACTATTATTTGCAGTGCAAACAGTTTGGAGCCAGATCAGACGCCGGGTTACCCGGCGTCTGATCAGGCTCCAAACTGTTTGCCACCAAGATAAACAAGAATTATCAGAATTGTCCAAAAGTTGTTCTTTTCTACGTTTTAGTGCTTTGCGTTTGCGTATACGTTTGCGTTTAAACGGGAAAGAATAACAGATTCTCCACTGTATCATGTATTCAACAGACACCTTACTTTGATATCATATACGTTTCCCCACAGAACGGACGATTAATACATGTTTTACAGTATTTTAAATTATCCCCTGCATTTCCAAATCTATTTAAACCCATTTGCGCTCAGTCGATTCTTCCATACTTTTATTTTGGACGAGTCCATTTTTTATCTAAAGGGATGTCTGGTCTAAAATTTCGTTTTCGTTTTGTTTTATATTGAAATTTCTTTTAGCAAACGGTGTAGACCCTGACTAGTTTGCTGATTTTGCACAAATAACTGTAATAAAAGCATTTTATTCAAATTTTACTTTCATAAATATGTTGATGTGTAATGAGCGCATTCGTATATACTAAAAGATTATTTCCATTGAAACATTTTGGAGCCACATCAGATGCCGGGTCATCCGGCGTCTGGTCAGACTTCAACTCATTTGACACTCAGATCAAAATAAATCGCTACATGCTTTTCTCCATTCCATAGCATTGCGTTTCCGTAATAAGATCTTCCCAAATGTAACACAAATTCATACCGCAGTTGCAGTTTCTGCGTTTTAACTCATACCATGCTAAACGCGAATTGACTAATATTTGCCAACAGTTTGGATCCAGTTCAGATCTGCGGCGTCTGATCTGGATCTAAACTGTTGGCCACTCATATTAATAGTTTCTTCAATTAAAAAAATATATATGTTTTTTACATTTTTCGCACACGGATATACATGAAGCAAACGACAATAATGCATGATAAGGATAAATCATGCCTTGTTTGTATTGCAGAAATTGACACGGTGTTAGTTCCCTTAGTTATATCCGGATACGTGCAGCGCGTGCGCGAATTCCAAGCAATTTAACATACAGTCGAACCTCGATCTTTCGAACTCTCTTAAGTCGAATTTCCCCGGAATTCTTCACTTGAAATTTGAGTTCGAATAAGATGAAACATATCGTATACGTATTTCAAAGTTAAAACATGGATCTAATACAACGTTTTAACTTTGAGATACGTAATTTGAATTGTCGAGGTTCGACGTCATTTTGAACATCCCATCCTTATCTTATGCTTTTCCTGTAATTATAACTTGTTAACCCTTTACCCCATAACCTGTTTCTAGTATTGAAGATTCATTGAAGGTGTTCACTTAACCCTTTCCCCCATAGAAGCGACTTTTAGCACTTGCATTTTATTCATCCGCTGAAGAAAATAGTTCCAATATATACCGTAATGAATATGTGTCAGATTTAATACTTTCCTTATTCTAGCAGGTAATAGCTTAAAGCAGGCTGAAGTAAAGCAGAATGCGCCATATGGCGCATTCTGCTTTACTTTCAACCTGCTTTAAGTAGTCTCCTATTTTCAAAACTAGAAAAAGGCTATGGGGTAAATGGTTAAAGCAGGTTGAAAGTAAACCAGAATGCACCTTAAGGTGCATTCTATTTTATTTTCAGCATGATTTAAGCTACAATTTGCTAGAATATAGAAACTATATTACTTAAGATACATATCCATAACTGCACATGTATAAAAAGGAACTGTTTCTTTAGTGGAGGAATGCAACAAAAACGTAAAAAAACGTAAAATGCGTGTCTATCGAGTAAAGCGTTAGAATTACGTCAGATCTAAAGACAAGTGACAAGTACATTAGATCCCCCCCCCCCCCCCCGTATTATCTTAGATCAATTATATAGGACATTCAGTGCATGACAGGCTGGTGTACTTTTGGTGCTTTCCATTTTATTAGATTCGACATTTAATTCTAAAGTTTGCTCATTCACAACGGAAACATAAAACGGACAGTTTAAGCTCCCGTTTATAGATCTAGCCTACTTTTTACCATTTAGGATTTTCTACAATATATTGTAAAATGACGAGCAGTGCAGACCCTGTTTGTATACAGTGGAGAATCTGTCCCAATAAACGTGTTTATGCTAAAACTATTATTTGCAGTGCAAACAGTTTGGAGCCAGATCAGACGCCGTTACCCGGCGTCTGATCAGGCTTCAAACTGTTTGCCACCAAGATAAACAAGAATTATCAGAATTGTCCAAAAGTTGTTCTTTTCTACGTTTTAGTGCTTTGCGTTTGCGTACGTTTGCGTTTAAACGGGAAAGAATAACAGATTATCCACTGTAGCACATATATAGCGTAGCTAGATTAGTGTAAACAATTCATAGCCCTCAGTCATTTCCCCAAATCAATCAATGTTATTGGTCGCTTATTCAAGATGCAATCAAACGATGATCAGATAATGATTACACACGATGGCAGGACACTTTCCATTGCTGTGATAACTAGACAAAACCAATGTCATGGCATGTTTCTTTTCTAGTAAATATTTTGACAAATATTGTCATTACATATGAACAGCACTAGGTCTGAAAATGAGATATCGAGCCGCTACAAATGTAGACTTGTATCAACAGTCTCTTTGGAAATGCGTCGTCCATTGAAATGCTACATTATTTGATTATAGCTACTGCCTATGATTAATTGTCCTCTTCCGAGGCCAACAGTTCAGATAGTATTCAGAGGCCGATTTTCCAACGAAGTGGGTGACCTTGGTCTTAACTCTTCTCTTTCAAAACCTTGGACCTGTTTAAAATATACTCATTACATTTGAAAACAGTGTACATGTACAGTGGAGAATCTGTTATTCTTTCCCGTTTAAACGCAAACGTACGCAAACGCAAAGCACTAAAACGTAGAAAAGAACAACTTTTGGACAATTCTGATAATTCTTGTTTATCTTGGTGGCAAACAGTTTGCAGCCTGATCAGACGCCGGGTTACCCGGCGTCTGATCTGGCTCCAAACTGTTTGCACTGCAAATAATAGTTTTAGCGTAAACGCGTTTATTGGGAAAGAATAACAGATTCCCCACTGTATAACCCAGATCAGAGGGTTCCTAAGGGAGAAATGGTTTAATGAGGAATAGGGTAAAGAAGCCAAATGACTTTAACCCATTACCCCATAGCTTGTTCTAGTATTTAAGATAGGAGATCACTTAAAGCAGGCTGTAAGTAAAGTAAATTGCGCGTTCCGCTTTACTTTTATCCTGCTTTAAGTAACCAACAACTAGGATATAGAAAATATTTCTTATGATATATATTCATGACTGTAAAAATGGAACCCAAAACCCCCTAGCCTGTTTCTAGTATTGAAGATATGTGGCGCATTCTGCTTTACATTTAGCTTACTTAAAGCTACCAACAACTAGGATATATAAACTATTTCTTAGGTGTGCAGTGGAGGAATACATAAAAGGCGCAAAAATGGGTAATGGGTTAAGAAGTTAACAACAGTTGGTCTAAAGTACAGTCGAAGTTACCCATATTCTACATTAAGCGAAAAACTACCAGGGCCCCAGATAAGAGGAGTTCTAGACTTTATATATAATGTACTGGTTGTGGACATTTTATTGAATGGTCGGTTTATGCAGGTATAACTGATTTGTATCGAAAGCTAAAACGAATTGTCAAATGCAATCACATTTATTCATGAAACATCATTTCGCAGTAGATAAATGCCTTGTGATATATCGTCATAATATTTCCGTTTTCTGAACGAAATTTAAGTTTAATTACAGTTCGAAACGCTAATCTAACATTACGTGTGTATCATCGCGTGAGAATAAGGTATAAAGTTTGTCAACAACAAGGCTATACTTCTTGATTACCAATGGTTGAGTTTTATGGTAACGAGATATTATTGAGTTCAATCACAGAAAAGTCCGACAACGGTGCCTAAGGATACCGGAGATAATCGCGTATACGATCTGATAGAAACTATATTTGTCCATGATATCATTAAATGAAGTTTGATTGGACACCAAAACTAATATTGTCCAATCAGCTGCTGCAAATAGTCAGTTCGGTGGCAACCAATGCTGAAAATGATAGAATGGCTTCAACCCGTTCACTGCCGTGACGTCATGTGCGTCGTCTGCATTTATATCTCAAATTTAGATTACAGGAACTTTGACTGAAGAAACATCCATACGAGTGCCAAACAGTTTGGTTCCTTGTCAGACGCCGCGTCTGGACCCAAACTGTTTCCAAATATCCATTACACACGGTGTAAGGAAGTGATTTGATTTGATTTGTTTTGATTTTACGTCGCTTTCAACAGTATTTCAGTCATATCGCGACGTCCAGCTAATAACAGGTGGAGGAAGACCCCATAAGCCCTTTATGCACTGTTTCAGGCACTAATCGGCAACTGGGTAGAACCACCGACAGTCCGCAAGCCAGCAAGCCAGCTGGAAGGCTTCCCCACGTGAAAAATCCGAACATCCCTACTGGGATTCGAACTCACAGCGGCGAGGAGCTTAGTGATGTAAGTCACAGTGACTATACCACTAGGCCACGGAGGCCCCCGTGTAAGGAAATGAAGGGTTAACTGATTCCGTTTCTTTAGTTGAATTGGTTATTTGAAATAGCAAACAATGGTGCAATATGCATCTTCTGTACGATGCGTAGTTTGAACGAAAGTACATTTCGTTATTCGATAACTAAAGTCTACAAATCTTATTGTAGTTCCCCATTGTTTATCAAATAGCAAGCTATTAGACTTCCTTTGTTTTAAGCATTTTGTTCAATTGATATTTGCACAGAAAATACTGGTTGCATACATAAGTGAACAACTTTTTAGTTTTCTTCTATTACTATAACTCATTCAGGCATTTCTATGAATATTTCAATATAATCTAAATACAAATCTCATTTCAACGCTTATAATTCTAAATAATTATTATTTGAATTGGTGATTGTTCTAGTTTAAAAAAGGAGAAAGAATGGTGCTTAGAGTTAGCGTGCTTAAAGAAAACATCACGATATGTTACTACATCCCTGAACTAAATAAAAGTCACACCCTTTCAGTTCCGAATCCTTTGTGCCTTAAAATTAAATCATTGAGCTGTGTCATTAAAATACTATTATTATTATTATTATACCCGATTTATATAGCGCTCTTTTCACACAGGAGTTGTGCGTTCAAATGCGCTTCACATGTAATTATATAAATGTACCTACAAAGCAAGAAAGACAAATAAATACATTCACAATAAAAATGATACAATATGCATGGAAACATGGAAATTCTTTCAATATTATTACCAAGATTATAAAATTGTTATAGTAAGTTTGTAAAATCATTTTTAAAATGAGTCAAATAATTAAAAGATCAGTGGCATGATTAAAAACAGAGTGGTTTTTTGTTTGTTTGTTTGTTTGTTTGTTTGTTTCAGTGTAGAGTCGGAGAGTAGTTCGCAAATCGTAAAACGAATGTTTAAAACTATACTCTCCATGTTGTTTGGTTGAATGTGTTTGTTTGTTTGTTTCAATGTAGGGCCGGAGAGCAGTTCACAAGTCGTAAAACGAATGTTTAAAACAATACTCTCCGTGTTGTTTGGATGAGTATTGTATAATCCATGGCCGTGGTACACCCTTAGTTCATAAACATAAAACTGTCCAAGAATTTCACCATAGACCCCTAGCCAAATGGTTTCAAAGCGATTGGGCAATCCCTACCAGCAAGATCCACCAGACAGGCACAATGTCAATGGTACAACTCCAGAACTGCCATTCAGACCCATAGCATCCACAGCAAGAACACAGCCCAGAGGTAGCAGTCATTGATTACCTACTTTCTTCTTATAACAGATATTAAAGAAGTGTGTTTTCAGACGTTTTTTGAAGACTGCAACTGAGCTCGCATCTCTGATGTCTGATGGTAGACTGTTCCAGAGCTTTGGGGCTGCATGCATGAAATTTCTATCTCCAAACCTCACCAAACGACTCCTCGGTACAACCAGCGATACTGATTTAGTCGCAGACCGCAGCTCTCTTCGAGGTTTATACACGTCAAGCATATTGACAATGTACCTTGGAGAATCATTGCACATGGCTTTGTATGTGAGTGTCAGAATTTTGAATTCAATTCTGTGTTGAACTGGAAGCCAGTGAAGATTCTTCAAGACTAGAGTGATGTGATTGTACCGAGGGGTCCTGGTGATGACAGGCAAAAATCATAAATAACGTACATAGTGATCCGCCGCTGCTGTAGGAACTTGTTATGTGAAAAAGGTTCGTACAATTGTTAAAAGTCACCTTGTGATATTTTGCTTAACCCATTTATACATGGGTACTGCAATGACATCTCCACGTCTAAATTTGCTTGCTGGAAGGTTCCATTACATATATACAAAGGCGATTTAAAATGACAAACAGTACAGATACCGTTGAGAAGCGGCAAGTTGTCTAGTAAAGTATACAGTACATACCTTCACCTGGGGCCCGTTTTACTAAACAACTTACGCAAAATTTTTGCGTAAGTCAAAATCGTTTAACTTTTATTTTTCGATCATAAACGTTTGCAAACAGCAAACAGACAGACCAGAGGACGCGCTAAAAGCGCGTCCTCTGATCTGGCTATTTGCTGTTTGTAGCAAGTGATAATAAAAAATATAAATAAAAAATTAAAATTTTGACTTACGCAAAAGTTTTGCGTAAGTAGTTTAGTAAAACGGCCCCCAGAAGACTCATCCAGGGAGGGAAATGGAGTAATCTAATTATGGCATGCATTTTTAACTCATTCATCCCTGCAGTAGCAAATAGTCAATTCCACTTTCAAATTAATTGCAACCCAGTTTGGACTTTTTTAATTGTTTTTGTGGTATGTTTTGCAATATATAGCGAAATGGCAAACAGTACAGACTCTGCTCAGATAACTCCTTCAGAATACATCTGACCTGGTTCTACCCTGGTCCTATTGGACGCGTGTACTTTTTATAGATTACTGGTTGTATATGACGTGTGTGTTTGTGAAACTAAGGTTCAATGTGTTAAAGCTATTGTTGTTGTAAATAGTTGGAAATATAGAGATTGGTAACGCGGCGTCTGATATCTTTCAATTTCAATCTCTATATTTCCAACTATATACAACAACAGTAACTGTTTGTCATATACTGTAGATGTTGCAAATTTTCAACATTTAATTGCTTTGCGTTAAGTATTGTTTACACGGGAATCAATCACGTCTTATTTAGACAAATTCACTATACAGTGCTCCTATACAGCGTATTTTTGCAAAACAGTTTGAACCCAATCAGACGCCGCGTAACGCGGCGTCTGATCTAGGTTCAAACTGTTTGTCACTCGTATTTATGTTTCTTCTGTCCAAAATTTAATGTCCAATACGTAACTTTTAGAAGACAAAAAAAGCAAACGACAATATTACAGAAGTGAAAGCATTACAGTCAGCGGCGTAGCCAGGCTTGAACGAATGTTACGCACGTCATGCAGCGGGAGGGTGCGGGAGGGGGGGGGGGGGGGTCCGGGGGGCCTCCCCCGGGAGAAAAAAGTAAATTAGAAGTAAAATGGTGAGCTCTGAAGTGTGTTTAGAGGGATTTGGAGCACTGAATACGATCTATGAGAACTATACAAATGTGTCCAACATATAATTAATTTTTGTGATTAGCGTTTTTTTCTGCTAAAATAATTTGACTTTTAGCCGCTCGAGTGGTATATACAAGAAGCACTGTAGTCTTTTATGATTTCGACTTAAATTTGTAGTTGTTGAGATCCTGAGTTTCCGAAACTCGAACTTGAAAAATGCAAGTGGGGGTTCGGGGGTCCTCCCCCGGGAGAAAAATGGAAATAAGAACTGAAATGGTGAGCTTTGAAGTGTGTTTAGAGGGATCTGGAGCACTGAATACGATCAACGTGAACCAAACAATTGTGTTCAAAGCTCCGTTATAACATAACAATAAATTTAGTGATTAACATTTTTCCCGCTATAATAATTTGACTTTGCCGCACGAGAGGTGCATGAAGCACCGTATTTATTTTTCATGATGCTGATTTAAATTTGTAGTTGTTAAGATCCTGAGTTTCCAAAACTCGAACTTGAAAAATGCAAGTGGGGGTCCGGGGGTCCTCCCCCTGGGAGAAAAATGGAAACAAGAACTGAAATGGTGAGCTCTGAAGTGTTTTTTTGAGGGAATAGGGACACTGAATACGATCAACGTGAACCATACAATTGCTTTGAAGCCTCTGTTTTATTAGACACAACCTTATTGTGTGACTAATTTTTCCACTGCTAGAACTATTTGACTTTACGACTCACGAGAAGTACACGAAACACTGTAGAAGTTTTTCAGGCTGTCAACTTTCTAGTAACTAAGTTCTTTATTTTCTGAAACTTGAACTTGACCGATGAAAGTGGGGTCCGGGGGTCATCCCCCGGGAGAAAAAATCGAAATAAGAACTGAAATGGTGAGTTCTGAAGTGTGTTTGTAGGGATTTTGGACACTGAATACGATCAATGTGACTAACCTATATATTTCCAAGAACTTTCGACTTTTAGACGATTTAGGTATACATTGTACGTACGATCCACATGTATATGAACTATGAAAAATTGTTGGTGGGGGATTTTAGGCACTAAATACGAACTATGTGATCCATACAATTTTCTTCAAAGGTTCGTTATATAAGACATAACATTATATAACTATTTGACTCAATGTTTAGACGCACGAGAGGTACATCTAGCAGATTACATGAAGCACCGTAAGTTTGAGCTGCCATCTTTGTAGTTACTAAGTTATTGGTTTTCTAAAACTTGAAATTGATCAATGCTGGAGGGGGGTCCGGGGGTTCTCCCCCGGGGAGAAAAATGGAAATTAGAACTGAAATGGTGAGCTCTGAAGTGTGTTTGAAATCTTCATTTTAGACTTTAAGGTCTAACCTCCCTTAGCCTTCGGTTTTTATGCCATTTTTGGCCATGTTTGATTTTTCATTTTTCAAACTGATGTTACGCACGTGCGTACGTGCGTATCGCTGGCTACGCCCCTGACAGTGGAGAATGTGTTATTCTTTCCCAATAAACGCGTTTACGCTAAAACTATTATTTGCAGTGCAAACAGTTTGGAGCCAGATCAGACGCCGGGTAACCCGGCGTCTGATCAGGCCCCAAACTATTTGCCACCAAGATAAACAAGAATTATCAGAATTGTCCAAAAGTTGTTCTTTTCTACGTTTTAGCGCTTTGCGTTTGCGTACGTTTGCGTTTAAACGGGAAAGAATAACAGGTTCTCCACTGTACGTGCATCATGTAAATGTCTTGTTCGGGCAACAGTTGGAAACATTGTTGCAAGTAGGGAATCGTTGTTTGGATGCCGTTGTATGGAGGGGGCACTGTTTATCTTTTAGTTGTTCTTTTAACCATACTGATAGTACGGTTTGAACACATGCAAATTGGTGGGATTGTCCTCATGCCCTGATGTCAAGTAGAATATTGCATTAGCAATCACGACAAACAGTCATTTCACATTAGTTAGCCAGGAGGTCAAGTGTAAAGGTTCTAAATATCTGCCAAGTATAATTAATGATATTCACAATTATGCATAACAGTGGAACCATAAAAACAGGAACCTCTAAATACCGGAACTCTCTCTAAACCGGACAAACAGTCATTTCACATTAGTTAGCCAGGAGGTCAAGTGTAAAGGCTCTAAATATCTGCCAAATATGATTAATGATATTCACAATTATGCATAACAGTGGAACTCTCAAAACCGGAACCTCTAAATACCGGAACTCTCTCTAAACCGGACAAGAACTTTGGTCCCGTTTCCTACCCTTCTTTATTTTAACCCATTACACCATAAATACGCTTTTTTTACTTCTTTGATTTATTCCTACACCAAAGAGAATACATTCATGAATATGAATCATCAGAAATAATTTCTATATTCTAGTAGATGATAGCTTAAAGCAGGTTAAAAGTAAAGCTGCTTAACTTTTAACCTGCTTAAAGTGGTGAACTATCTTCCATACTAGAAAAGAGCTATTGGGTAATAGGTTTAAAAACATCTGAACTTGAAACCCCCTCTAAACCGGAAATTTATGTTGTCCCCACACATGTACAGTGGAGAAAACGTTGTTCTTTCCCAATAAACGCGTTTACGCTAAAACTATTATTTGCAGTGTAAACATTTTGGAGCCAGATCAGACGCCGGGTAACCCGGCGTCTGATCAGGCTCCGAACTGTTTGCCACCAAGATAAACAAGAATTATCAGAATTGTCCAAAAGTTGTTCTTTTCTACGTTTTAGTGCTTTGCGTTTGCGTACGTTTGCGTTTAAACGAGAAAGAATAACAGATTCTCCACTGTACGGTTTAGAGGGAGGTTCATTGTATACGAAATCGTGTGTAGCCTAGATCGGAACTCGGAGTCTGTTCGAGGTTATACAGATTCGTAGCTCGGCAGAGTCAAAAGATTTGTCATAGTTTGGCAAACGAACATTGCGGTGGCGCGGTGGTAATCCAAATTTTGAATGTAAATTACCAAATCTATTTCTACTTGTACGTTTCAGAGATTAATTTATTTCATCACAAGTGATAGGACTGCAGGGGCCTGTTTTACTAAACTACTTACGCAAAAAATTTGCGTAAGTAGTTTAGTAAAACGGGCCCCAGGGCTCCAGATATGGGAAGGTTTTCAAAAACTAAAATCTTTATTTCTGTATTGAACCCTATAGTTTCTCTACACATTATAATCGTTTCTTCGATAATATTCTAATTAGAAGGCATACCATAGGATTTGATGATGAAATAAGTGATAAAATGTTGGATTTGTTCAATTTACTGCCTCTTATCTGGAGCCCTGATAGTAGACGGTGAAACTTGTATAAAGCGACCTCTATATCGAGTAGCGTAGGGATCTCTAATACCCGATGAATGCGTAATGCAGAACATAAATAATGTAGAAAGCTTCATTATGAGCTTTTTGTATTGTTTTTACCTGAACTAATTCTCATTGCACTTCTTTATTAGAAACAAAGGTTTCAAAATATCAGATACAAGACAAAGACCAAAACATTATCGAGGCACATAAGTATCCGTTCCGTGATATACAGGTATCATCTGACATGATTATATAGTAAGTAGCTTGGGCCCGTTTCATAAAACTTCGTACGACAAAAACGGTCGTAAGTCAAAACTTAAAAAGACATTTAAATTTCTCATTTCTCTATCTAATCCTGTCTTGAGACATCTCTTTGGAATCGTCTTTTCAAGACGATTCCAACGAGATGTCACAAGACAGGATTAGATCGAGGAATATATAAATAAAGATTGGGACTATTATAATCTGATTTACGACCCGTTTTTGTCGTACGAAGTTTTATCCAACGGGTCCCAGATGTTTGTATGACAAAACCATAAATTATAAGTTTATCATCCCCTGGAAACATGGGGTGAGGTATTATGGCATACTGAATTTATATGTGCAAGTCATCGGGTTAAAGGGAAAATCGAAGCTGATAATATCTAAATGTACTTAAAAGGTCTGATAAATAATTAAGTACGGAGTTATTTGCTGAAAAGCCGATTCCAAAGAGATGTCACAAGACATGATTAGATGGAGCACGGAATTATACACACTCAGTGTATAATTCTGTGGATGGAGAAATAAATAATAGTTGAGACTTTTATAATCTGACTTACGACAACATTTGTCATACGAAGTTTTATTAAACGGGACCCTGTCGTCTGGTCAGGAATCAAACTGTTTGACACTTTGATTCTATATTGTTAAAAATCTTAACAGT
The DNA here is from genome assembly GCA_922989275.2 of Gari tellinella. Taxonomy (NCBI): domain Eukaryota; kingdom Metazoa; phylum Mollusca; class Bivalvia; order Cardiida; family Psammobiidae; genus Gari; species Gari tellinella. Next base: position 56,400,322 of record OV277859.1, read on the forward strand.
AACAGACGACAATTGTGGCAGACGTAAAATTGCTGAAGTTAACTACGGCTTATTCATCCTGTTACCAGACCATTGCAGATACAGTGGAGAATCTGTTATTCTTTCCCAATAAACGCGTTTATGCTAAAACTATTATTTCCAGTGCAAACAGTTTGGAGCCAGATCAGACGCCGGGTAACCCGGCGTCTGATCAGGCTTCAAACTGTTTGCCACTAAGATAAACAAGAATTATCAGACTTGTCCAAAAGTTGTTCTTTTCTACGTTTTAGTGCTTTGCGTTTGCGTACGTTTGCGTTTAAACGGGAAAGAATAACAGATTCTCCACTGTAACTATACAAACCCTTTGCTTTTTGATTCCCATTTCTATTTTTAAAAAAAAGGTTTTGATCCAAATCAGACGTCACGTTACGCGGTACATGACCTGGATCCAAATTGTTTTGTTACTCGTTATAGTTTTCATAAAAAATACATAAAATCTGACATGACATATTATTTAGATGAACATACCAAAGTAGACTATTTTCCGGCGGGATGAGGGTTAATCGAGTTTATAGACTGAGCTGTTGGCGGGATGAGACCTGGTTATTAAATGTGAAATTATTTACGAAACCTAATTGTGTAATCACCATGAAACCTAATTGTGTAACCACCATATTATTAGATAATACAATATTACACATTGCTGAAGCAGTGGAGAATCTGTTATTCTTTCCCAGTAAACGCGTTTACGCTAAAACTATTATTTGCAGTGCAAACAGTTTGGGGCCAGATCAGACGCCGGGTAACCCGGCGTCTGATCAGGCTCCAAACTGTTTGCCACCAAGATAAACATGAATTATCAGAATTGTCAAAAAATTGTACTTTTCTACGTTTTAGTGTTTTGCGTTTGCGTACGTTTGCGTTTAAACGGGAAAGAATAACAGATTCTCCACTGTAGTACTCACATAGTCTAGGCACACGTGGTTATATTAACATTCGCCCCATTCAAATCCATTGAAAAAAATTGCGTTCAATTCGTGTAATCGCTATTTTTCCAGAGGGCGGGACTTGCTGATAAGTTTCGCAGAGGAGGCGGGGCATATGCATTTTTCATTCGCAAATTAATCTTTGGAACTCGGACGGCAAACATTTGGCGGATTTTTCAAAAATTTGTTCTTAACCGATGTATGCCTTACTGTTAGCGGAAATCATGATTACCGACTAAAAGTCTTCTTTATTAATTAGATAAATTGCAAGAAAAGTGATATACCTTATAAACAGCAGCTGTCTGCATTTCTCTATTATGCCAAAATAAGAGATATATTTATCCTACTTTAAACATGACGTCATTTCCAAATGATGTCAAATCGGTATTTTCGCGCCAAACTGTCAAGTTTTTGACTTTACATGTAGAACAATGGAACTTATTTGTTTGCTTTCGAATGTACACAGCTTCAGTAATGCGGTCATAGCTGTTCCTTATAGGGTACACATCATTCGTGTTATCAAACTCTAATATAGATTAAACATACATGCGGACTAATAAAGTGTTCATTTAATATTAGAAATTACAGCAAATATATTGTAAATATAAGAAATGACAGGTATTTTCGGCGTTCAAGCGAAATAAACGATAGAAAATTGTCTGTCGTTTATTTCGCTTGAACGCCTTAAAAACCAGTTCATTTCTTAACAGGATACATTGTAATATGTCAGCAATGTATTGAACGACCACTAAAGATTGAAATATTTACATTAAAAAAAAACGTTGATATCAAATAGCAGCTTAATTACAGTGGAGAAAACGTTATTCTTTCCCAATAAACGCGTTTACGCTTAAACTATTATTTGCAGTACAAACAGTTTGGAGCCAGATCAGACGCCGGGTAACCCGGCGTCTGATCAGGCTCCAAACTGTTTGCCACCAAGATAAACAAGAATTATCAGAATTGTCCAAAAGTTGTTCTTTTCTACGTTTTAGCGCTTTGCGTTTGCGTACGTTTGCGTTTAAACGGGAAAGAATAACATATTCTCCACTGTAGCAGCTTAATACAGCCCTTCATTATACTGTCACCTGGCTTAAACGGCTACAAATGCTTCTTCATCCTGTTTCTAACCTATAGGATCCTTCTGCATTTTATTTGCCCGGCATTAAGATTAAATATTATGTACAGTACTCCCTCCCTACAACGGCCCTCCCAACAGCGACTCCCTCCTTACAACTACCCTTGCCGCAGTTGCCTAAACAGGACAATTGTGACCAACGCTTTTTACTACTGTAATATCGTCTGCGGTTTTTCTCAAAGTTACATATTGGTCATTGTGACAGGAAAATCCTTAATGACGAGTGACAAAAAAATTGAATCAAGATCAGACGCCGCGTTACGCGACGTCAGATCTTGATTCAAGTGGTTTGCAAATGAAAACATATTTCCCTCCCCATAACAACTCCCTCCAAACAACGTACGCATGTTTGTCTCCCATTGGGTGTCGTTGTGGAGAGGGGGTGCTGTATCTTCCCTCAGTGGTCGATTAAAACAGATTTGACTGTCTCTAATAGTCTAACGACTATAAGAAAAGTTCAATTTACCGGAAGTTCATCAAACATTCACGGGTGGTCGTATCAATATAAACGATCACAATTTATTACTAGAAGTTCGATTGTCTGTTACTTATCTCAAAAGATACATTGAAGAAAAGATGGACCTCTTCGAAACGGATGTATGTGTAATATGATCAGAATTCCACTTCCTTTTAAGCTTGACTGTTTTAGTATGCCAAGTCAAGTATTATCGGATATTGATACGGGGCCCGTTTCATAAAACTTCTTACGGTCGTAAGTCAAAAATTTAAAATACATTTAATTTCTGATTTCTCCATCTAATCCTATCTTGTGACATCTCTTTGGAATCGTCTTTTCAAGATAGTGGACATTTGTCGTACGAAGTTTTTATGAAACGGGCCCCCGATTCCGAGTTTCTTATCGTCTGATCAAGGTTTAAATATTTCTAAATCGTTGTTCGATATTTTACATACTTAACTTTAACTTTTGAAAACAAAATGCAGACAACAATCTGAAAAATTGCAGGATAAGAACAGCGTAATCTTTAGCATTCGAAGCTTGATGTCTCGAAATACAGTGGAGAATCTGTTATTCTTTCCCAATAAACGCGTTTACGCTTAAACTATTATTTGCAGTGCAAACAGTTTGGAGCCAGATCAGACGCCGGGTAACCCTGCGTCTGATCAGGCTCCAAACTGTTTGCCACCAAGATAAACAAGAATTATCAGAATTGTCCAAAAGTTGTTCTTTTCTACGTTTTAGTGCTTTGCGTTTGCGTACGTTTGCGTTTAAACGGGAAAGAATAAAAGATTCTCCACTGTAACCCGTATTTGTACAATTGAAATTCATTATTTAGAAGATTCTGTTTTTCAAACTCAAACACCACTTTCACTTTGAAATACGAATATGTACTGAAATACGGTGAGTAAATGTACAATCGGCTGAACAGTCATTACGGCTGAAAGCAGACTATAATTTGTTATTTAAATATGTCCGTTTTGAGCGAGTTCGATATATCTAGAGAGGTTCGACTGTAATATCATGTAGGAATTGTGATAACATATCAATTTTCTCATTCGGTGCCAATATATCTACAACAAGCAAAGTTATTTACATCAAACATCGCCAGCCGGGAGACAATGTACTTATGAGTACACTTAAGTATGTACTGATGGTAACACGTTCAGACTATATCAATCCTTAAAGTTAAACGATTAAGTCTTACAACAATGTAGATTGTTGTCTTAGACATTTCCTATACTACATCAGCTGGGAATACAAAATTTAATATGTAACTACATCTGGAGATAGTAGAGTGTCGCGTACCATTATAAAGTCACTGTTGGTCCAGAGCATGTTGTCTGTCATTTAAGCTAGGAATGTCATTTGGTGTGTTGGTATATACATCTTGGGATGATGGAGTGTAGCATGCCATATTGAAATATTGAGTAATATAAATGGCAGAGTGTCGCGTACCATTATAAAGTCACTGTTGGTCCAGAGCATGTTGCCTGTCATTTAAGCTAGGAATGTCATTTGGTGTGTTGGTATATACATCTTGGGATGGTAGAGTGTAGCATGCCATATTGAAATGTTGAGTAATATAAATGGCAGAGTGTCGCGTACCATTATAAAGTCACTGTTGGTCCAGAGCATGTTGCCTTTCATTTAAGCTAGGAATGTCATTTGGTGTGTTGGTATATACATCTTGGGATGGTGGAGTGTAGCATGCCATGTTGAAATGTTGAGTACGAATATAAATGGCAGAGTGTCGAATACCATTATAAAGTCACTGTTGGTCCAGAGTATGTTGCCTATTATTTCAGCTAGGGAAATCAACATTTTGTTGTGTGGGTTTATACATCTTGGGATGGCGGAGTGTAGCATGCCATGTTGAAATGTTGAGTACGAATATAAATGACCCAATTCAGTCTACCTCATATGCATGCATGTGTTCCAAAGAGAACTTCCTAACTTGCAGTTGTTCTAGGGCTTAATTGCCATAGTGGATGTTTGTGTTAATTTGACGGTGATTATAGGTCGAATTTTTTCGCCCGGCAGGGTGGAGCTTACCTTGAGCAAAGATAAGCTAATTTACTTTTTATTTTAGGGGTGATAGGTATAGTTCCGTATTATATCGTTATTGTCCGATACTTTCAACATGGAAAAACACAATTTATGCATGCAGCCATATCAACGTAAAAAGGGTATATACAGTGTAACCTCTCTACAACAACACTAAATGGGAGACAAAGATTACGTGTGTTGTTCGGAGGGAGTTGTTTGACTTACATTTGCAAACAGCTTAAATCCAGATCAGACGCCGCGTTACGCGGCGTCTGGTCTGGATTCAAGCTGTATGCCACTCGCCATTATATTCCTTCTGTCAAAATGTCCACTACATGTAACGTTGAGAAAAAACGGCAAACGACAACGGTAAATTCCGATAATAAAACAGCGTGCTGCCGCCCCCAAAGTTGAAATGCAAAGATCCGCATCGAAACTCCACCCTGCCAGGTCAATAAAATCGGCATATACCCCCTCCAACTAAAGCACGCATAAGATTAGCCGGAATCATCTACCCGAAATCATCTAACATCATCATTTCATCTCATCAGTCATCGTCGCTATATAACCTATTCAGTGTCGCAACGCCGTAAAACCCAACTCACTCACTCAAACACGATGCTGTTTAACATTATTTAGAATATAACCTACATTTTTAACCCATCAAGCTGCCTTTTGCACCCCATTAAGTACGGCACTTAATCGTTAAGAATTGTGTTGTTTTTCGACGTCGCGTGGTGTCTACACGCGGTATAGACAACTCCGCTTCGTAGCAACTAGTTGTAAATACTGCCATATTTGGCGATCTCACAACCAGAATAAGCGAGGTTTGTTTACAATAAACATGGGAACAGTCTATCCTCGGCAATGAAAACATAGGTTTTATCCTAAGTTAGTTAGAACATGTTAAGTTGAATATTAATGGCTAAGAAGGGGGTCACTCGCTAACGCTCGTTCCGCCCCTTCTTCACCATTAAGATTTCACTCAATATGTTCTAATTATTACAAAGTGGTATACAGCATGGATGCAAATCTGGAGTGCAATCCGTGTAGACCAAGACCAAACCATTACATTAGAAACCATCCGGTTAAAGATCGTAAACATGTGTTCCGTTTTGTACATACAATCATAAATGTGTTTGTTTGTTGACACGAAATCCGCCAAAATAACCAAAACGTCACGTACACTGGAGAATCTGTTATTCTTTCCCGTTTTAACGCAAACGTACGCAAACGCAAAGCACTAAAACGTAAAAAAGAACAACTTTTGGACAATTCTGATAATTCTTGTTTATCTTGGTGGCAAACAGTTTGGAGCCTGATCAGACGCCGGGTTACCCGGCGTCTGATCTGACTCCAAACTGTTTGCACTGCAAATAATAGTTTTAGCGTAAACGCGTTTATTGGGAAAGAATAACAGATTCTCCACTGTATAAACATATCCAAATACAGGAGATCCCCTCCATAACGACCACTTAATGTTGTCAACTTTTCGATGTCGAAGGCAAATAAATTATTAAAGAAAGACGAAAGTAAATTAGAAAGTTCATGTAGCTTTCTGCTTTAAATTCGATCTACCTTTAAGCTTTCATTTGTATTTTTTATAACTAATCTGTGTTTGATACACTTTCTTTTAAGCAGTTCTTATATATGGGTTTTTCTGTATTTCCTAACAATAACGATTTCAGGCTTTCAATCAAGCCGTCTCAAGGGTACAGTGGATAATCTGTTATTCTTTCCCAATAAACGCGTTTACGCTAAAACCATTATTTGCAGTGCAAACAGTTTGGAGCCAGATCAGACGCCGGGTAACCCGGCGTCTGATCAGGCTCCAAACTGTTTGTCACCAAGATAAACAAGAATTATCAGAATTGTCCAAAAGTTGTTCTTTTCTACGTTTTAGTGCTTTGCGTTTGCGTACGTTTGCGTTTAAACGGGAAAGAATAACAGATTCTCCACTGTATTACAACCCAATCATTTTAAGCGTACCAAACTTGTATAGATAGGTTCACGTTTATGGTGAATTAACAGCGCTAAGATTACAGTCGTAAATATTTGATTGACAGTATATGTTCCAAAATAACAACACTCAAAACGCAGGACAGTGGCACGCTAATCCATGTTTGCCTGGATATTGTACCGAACTCTACCTATGTGCATGCACGACGTTTCATTATAGATTTACAACTGCAGTGTTTGTCTATTTAACAAATCATTTCATATGAACTAGCAAACAGGGCATACCTTTACATAGATTTATGCCATAAGGCAACAACAGCTTGTGTCAATTTAACCTTTCGTGATCAATATTGTTGTCGGCAATATCGTTTCAAAGTTGTAGTATAACTGACGTTATTTCAAAACAAGTGGCAAACAGTTTTGATCCTGATTAGACGTCGCGTAACGCGGCTTCTGGTCAGGATCAAAACTGTTTGCAAATGCAGTTTATGACATCATTGAGAGTGAAAGGGTTAAAGACCACCTGTGTTTGGATAATTTTATTATTAAAGATGGCGGTCAAGCTAACAGAACTGATATATAATGTATGTCATTATCGAACGAATTAGATGCCAAAGTGTGCACATGTATACATGTATCATACACTGCACGAAATTAACAAACGTATAGGTATTTTCACTTCCGTCTAACATTCATAAACACAAAATTTCGGTAAAATCTGATTGTCAGTCCATTTAAGGCTGATCGAAATTAATGAATAAGTTTTGTACAATATCTTTATTCTGCATTTAGCAGCCACATGTCTTTGAGTTCATGTACGCTCCTCAAAAAAAGGTATCTGGTCCGTTTCATAAAAGTTCGTACGACAAAAACGGTCGTAAGTCAAAACTTTAAAATACATTTAATTTCTATCGAATCGTGTCATGTTACATCTCTTTGGAATCGTCATTTCAAGAGATGTTACAAAACATGATTAGATGGAGAAATAAATAATAATTGAGCATTTAATATTCTGACTTACGACCGTTTTTGTCTCACGAAGTTTTATTAAATGGGCCCCTGGATGCAGGCTTGACACTACATGCCAACATTTTAGTACCAAATCAGTAACCGTTTAACATAGCGTCAAATAAAATGCATTAGGCATCGAACTATTACGCATTCTTTAAATAAGAGTCTATTAGTCTATATCATTTGAATTCCTTTTTGGAATATTTTCGAAAATTCATATTTGACATTGGTTCAAGATCATACGCCGCACAACGCGGCGTCTGATTAGGCTCAACCCTATCTAATACATGTATTACTACTTTTTCAGTAAGAACATCAGAAAATTGGCATAATATATTTAAAATTAATCCAAATTCAAACTGTTTGACACTCGTTTCGATATTCCGTCAGTCATACTGCCTTAAAATTTAACGTTGAAACCATATTTCAGACAACAATATTGCAATTATTTATAAGTTCTAGTCGCATATCCATTAATTGTGTTACCTTAGGACAGTTTCGTAACAAAATTATTGGATATACGACTAGAACTTATAAATAATTGAATTATATGCTATCCTGGGGCCCGTTTTACTAAACTACTTACGCAAATGTTTTGCGTAAGTCAAAATTTTAAAAATTAATTTATATTTTTTATTATCACTTGCTACAAACAGCAAATAGCCAGATCAGAGGACGCGTCTTTAGCGCGTCCTCTGATCTGGCTTTTTGCTGTTTGCAAACGTTTATGATCGAAAAATAAGAGTTAAACGATTTTGACTTACGCAAAAATTTTGCGTAAGTTGTTTAGTAAAACGGGCGCCTGGTGCATTTCTTTCGGAAACATTATTGCATCAGACGACAATATAGCGGTGAAGGGATTAAAAAGATTCGATAAATTTGGCAATGAAAGAGTTAAAAGACTAATCATATTTAATTAATGTCTAGATGTTCTTAGTACCCGATACATGAGCTTTCAAATTAAACAAACCAGCCAGTGTGTTAGAGTACATGAATTGCAGTTCCGTGTTGATCAATCGGGCTCTTATTCCAGGACGTGAAATCCAACCTAATGCAAATATTCATACCTCATCCTTGTTCTATATACAAATATTTCATTTACGATATTTTGTTACACATACAAATGTTTATCGAGTGCGTTTAAATCAAAGAACTAATAAAAACAGATATCGTAGCGTAGACGTTAAAGACTATTTGAAAAGCATTGGGTCTCTTTTGGACAACTGTTCTTACTGCGCACGTGTTCCGTTTACAAAGGAGAAGACGCTATTCTCTCCAATTTCACCAAAACTAAACTTAAACGCAATGAATTTGGAAAAATCCTGACGATCTATTTTACTCTAAGTGGCAAACAGTTTGGAGCCTGACCAGACGCCGGGTTACCCGGCGTCTGATCTGGCTCCAAAATGTTTGCATTGGAAGTAATGCGTTTATTGGGAAATAAAAACGTCTTCTCCTCTGTATATAATATTCTCGCTTGCAGCCTCTTGAAGATACATTTATTTTCTTAATCAATTAGTACCTAGCAGCAATCAAAAGAAGACATTAACAAACAGTGTAGATCCTGACGAGACTCCATAATCTTTGACGTCTCATCAGTGTCTGTGCTGTTTGCTAACTCATATGAAATAATCTTGCTTCTTAACAAATGAGTCTGGTAAGTTTAGATCACACCAATAAGCTGATAAATGAAATCGTCCTGTAAGCATGATGGATGGGTTCATTAAAACATCGAATGACTAAATTAGTTACAGCGGAGAAGACGTTATCATACTCTTTCCTAATAAACTAGTATTTCCTTTGCAAACATTTTGGACGCAAACGTACGCAAACGCAAACGCAAAGCACTAACACGTAGAAAAGAACAACGTTTGGACAATTCTGATAATTCTTGTTTATCTTGGTGACAAACAGTTTGGAGCCTGATCAGACGCCGGGTTACCCGGCGTCTGATCTGGCTCCAAACTGTTTGCACTACAAATAATAGTTTTAGCGTAAACGCGTTTATTGGGAAAGAATAACAGATTCTCCACTGTACGCTCGTTTAAGTTGATAATCGATTGAACGATCTTTTATCGGATTGCTAAAATCTGAAATTTGTAATTAACAAAAACCACGATGGGTTGTAAGCAAGCAATAAAATGGCAGTAAATGTGATGATAGCAAATGTTAGTTAACTCTTTCACTGTCATATGCGACTTCAGTCGACTTTGCAAACTGTTAGGATCCATATCAAGCGCTGCCACTGGTAACATTGGTTTTTCGATCGAACTGCCTAAAATTTTACTTAATAGTAACGAATTTGCAGGCGGCAGTATTTATCCATGTGATATTTTGACAGTGAAAACGGTTGAAACAGACGGTTTAATTTTATGGGAAATGGTTAGAGAATGTAATACAGACAATGTTTTGATGTACTTTCCCAAAGTAATAAAACCGTAACCATTTTTCTGCCAATCGGTATTTGCAAACCGTTTGGATCTAGATTCAAACAGTTTGACACCGTCTTAAAGTTGATAGGTTTTTTTATTTAAAAATAATAATAATAATAATAATAATCAATATTTGACCAATGCAGACGATAGTTCCAAAGCAGACAATTTTACGACAGGATGCGGGGTTAATGATGAAATCGACCAGTAAGAACTTATAGATGTCAACATATAGGGGTAAAGCGATATACTGTCCTTGGAAAGTGTCTGTACTCCAATAGCGGTGATCTATTGTAAACTCCCTGACAAACTTGTTTTGACAATGAGATAAAACACACACACACACACACGCGCGCGCTTGTTTCATGCATTCCATTGCATTCCTTTTGAGTTCAGTTTAACAAGTAGAAGTAGAAACAAACGTGTTTCCTGTTGTATAGCGTTTTTATTACCCAGCGAGTTAGTTGGCTGCTTAGGCCAAATAACCATTTCATTATGTAGAGTACACAAAATATAGTAATTTTTTGTACGTAACGTACAGAAATCACATAACAAATTTAAAAAATGGATTTCATAGATAAACCCGCTTTTTGTGAAAGAATCCGACCTGAGTAGTTCTAATAGGATCCATAACAACCGTATTATGCAGATTTCCCAATTACATAATGCGGCTTTCAAAGAATAAACTAAGGGGCACGTGACTACATAATGCAAGATAAACAATGATGCAGATGTAGCTCTATAGGAGCGTTCTGTATCATTTTTATTATCTTGCTTTAACCCATTACCCAATAAATGCACTTTTTATACACCTTCACTTTATTCCACCACTGAAGAAAATAATTCCAATTGATACAGTAGTGAAAATGCACCCGTACAAATATTTTCTATATCCTAGCAGGTCTTAAAGCAGACTGTAAGTAAAGCAGAATGTCCCTTAAGGCACATTCTACTTTACTTTCCATCTGCTTTAAGTGGACACATTTCTTCAATACTAGAAACAGACTTTTGGGTAATGGGTTAAGCAGTCACTTGTCTTCACAAATATTCATTCTACTTCAGAAAAGTGACTGTAAGTTTAAAAAAAAATACCGAAGACACGGGTGTTTGGTTGTGAGGAACGTCGTATGTCTTTATAGTCTAATATTTACAATCGCCCCCATTCAATTCCATAGACAAAACCGTTGTTCGTTTCGTATAAACACCACGTTTCGAGAGGGCGGGACTTGTAGAAAAGTTTCGAAGGGGAGGCGGGGCATATGCAGTTTTCATTCGCGAATTAATCTTTGGAACTTGGGAAGCAAACATTTGGCGGATTTTATCAAAATTTGTTCTTAACCGATCTTTGCCTTCCTATTAGTGGAAACAATGATTCCCGTCTAATATTCTCCTTTAATAATGAAATAAATTGCAAGTATATGGACATACTTTATAAACATCGGCTATCTGCGTTTCTTTATGACAAAAAAACCCGATATATTTATCATACTTATTTTAAAGTATGATAAATATATCGGGTTTTTTTGTCATAAAGAAAACTTCCAATGACGTCAAAAATCGGCATTTTTCGCGTCAAACTGTCAAGTTGTTGAATTAGAATGTAAACAATGAGACTTATTTTTCTGCTTTGGAATGTACACAGCTTCAGTAAATCGTTCATGGCTGTTCTTTATAGGGTACACAGAATTCGTGTTATCTACCTCTAATATGGATTAAACATACATGCGTACTAACAAAATGTTTATTTAATGTTAGAAATTACAGCAAATATATTGTAAATATAAGAAATGAACTGATTTTTTTCGGCGTTCAAGGGAAATGAACGACAGAAAATTATCGGCAAATTTACCATGAATCGCTAGCTCTTCGCACTTTGTTATATAGTCGAAGCTCGATACTTGGAACTCACTTTAGTCGAAAGTATCAGTGTTTCTGAAGTTGAATTTCGAATACTCTATTATCTCAGGCGAGTTCGAGTAATCGGGGTTCAACTGTATTATAAGTTGACCTAAGATTACATGTATACTTAACCAATTTGTGCTTAGCGTCCTATAAAAGGGAAATAGGCAAACAGTGTAGACTGTGATCAGACGCCCTATTATACGGCGTCTAATCAGAGCCTACACTGTTTGCTGAAAAGAATTTCATTTATAAACAAAACAAAAATGAAAATTTAGACCAGACACCCGTTATACAAAAAAATGAATTACATGTAATTCAATATAATTATAAGCATGGAATAATCAACTAGGCGCAAATGGGTTTAGGGTTTCCAACAATAAATTTGATATAATCATACAGGATATAAAATATTATATAGGAAGTCTGAAAAAATGCCATTACTAAGTCATAACATATATAAAACAGCACTGTAGTGTAATTTTTTAGTAATTGGTAATTTAGCAAAGCTGCTTGATACAGTACTGTACGTTTTTAACTTTCAGTAGGCATAATTCAAATTTAACAAAATAATTATAATACATACCTATGCGTTTCTTTATCCGCATAAGTCAAACTTTCATGACATTGCACTTGCAGTTAACATTAGCTATCCGGTTAGAACAGTAAAGTTTGACTGATTCAACAGTGTTTACTGAAAAATCCTGGGCGATAATAGCAACAACTGGACTGCAGATACTCAGCCCAGCCATAGTGAATGTTCTACAGTACTGAATCTTATTAAATTAACAATTTTTGCGATTCGCTTGCAATTCGATGGCAATTCGCTTGCGATTCGATGGCAATTCGCTTGCGATTCAAAATAGTCATTTTACCCTCGGGTAAGTTTTCTTGAATGGTGTATCTCACAAATATTCGCAAATATGCCTCCGTTAATTTTTTCGATTCCATTTTTGTCACAACTGCTTCGGAAAATTCGCGTAAAAATATTCTAGTGTAGGATTTGTGTTTTGAAGCGCCCGATTCGATGGCAATTCGATGGCAATTCGCTTGCGATTATCAATTTAATTTAATAAGGTTCAGTACTGTAGGGGTTCACAAGCCAATACAGTAAAACCCTCTATTAGGCCAATAAACGAAAATTAACTGAATGTTTAAAAAAGACAGGTGATAGCTTAAAACAATATAAACGTAAAACAGAACATTTCTAAAGTAGCTTTCGGTTTTACGTTCACCTTGCTTTAGGCAGCCAACTGTACTAAACGCATAATAGATAATAAATTTAGAAGTCATTTTAGAGAGGTACAGTGGCGAAAACGTTATTCTTAACCAATTTAAAACGCGTTTACGCAATACCTATTATTTCCATCGCAAACAGTTTGGAGCCAGATTAGACGCCGGGTAACCCGGCGTCTGATCAGGCTCCAAACTGTTCGCCACTCAGATTAGAATAATTATGTCAAAATTGTCGAAAAGTTGTCATTTTCTACGTTTTGCGTTTAAATAGAGAGAGGATAATCATTTCCTTTGGATAGATATGAAATATATATCACGAGTATGGGTCGTTATCTGGTTAACAAACGAGTCCGCAGAACGAGTGTTTCAACTAGATACTATGTAACAACCTTCGAGTAATATATTTTTTATATCCATCCAAAGGAATTGATTATTCTATTTATTATATACATTTTAAAAACGTTTTAACAGAGAAAACACACCAAATTAATTGTTTACGCGCGACGTCACAAAAGATAATTGTGACGTGACGTCACAAAAATGATATCGTCACTTCAAAATTGATATCATCACTAGTGACGATTTCAACTGTGACGCATAATATGAAATTTTTCTCACCTCTCGGACAGAGGTATCCCGAAATCTAGGGTGTGTGAGATAACCTTTTCTCGCTTTTCAGGGGTGCTAGACCACATTTTGTTACTATAAATAGCAGTGCGGCAAACCTTGTCTGGTACGGTATCCTTCCGCCCGATTGGCTAAAAGCAAGGGAAAGGGACGTTATTCTTACAGAAATTCCCTAAAACTTAAATGGACCACAAACTACGTTTATAGAGAGAAATGAAACCGAAAATTTTACAGTAGACTCTACAGTTGTCTGTGGCTTTCGACAAGTCAATGATCCGATGTTTAAACCATAATTTATGTTGTTGTTGTTGATTGTTTCACATGATCGAGTATACGCGTAAGGTCACGTTCTTACATGACGTCGTTGACGTCGGTTGTTGTTATGGCTTGAAAGTAGACCGCATATAAAGGAAGAAATGGACGTTTTGATAACTTTTGCTATTCACAATCGCTTGGATTCATTTAAAACGTTTGTATTTCTGAGTTGTGATCTAAAATGGGACATGTTTTCTTCTTAAAACGTGTGTACAAATAAATGTTAAAGCCAAGCTGAAATAGCGCGACTTTTAAACAGCTGTTTGTTGCTATTGGTGGAATGTGTGATTCGGATAAAAAGTAGGTCTTTACAATTCCTTTAATTAACTCGTTTTAACGGTAATTTTAAGCGAGACAAACAATCAAGCACGGCTTTTGGTAAAGACGGGAGATTCTATACCCTCGGTTTGTCTGTTCCTGTCGGAAACTCGCTAAAGCTCGTTTCCGACTGGGAACAGACAAACCTCGGGTATAGAATTTCCCGTCTTTACCAAAAGCCGTGCTTGATTCCATTAATCTGTCCGGACAGACTAGCCGAACTATCTTATGATTGGTTGTTATTGCCGTTGTTATGACGTCGTCATGCATGCATTAGCGCCTTAAAATACAACTCGCCACTGTATAGCAAGTTAAACGCGTTTTTTGGTTGACGAGGTGAGAAAATAAATCTAACACCACAGTTGAGTGTCAGATGAATATCCCACCCTCGGTTGAAGATATTTTTGGAACACTCGGCAAAGCCTCGTGTTCCAAAAATATCTTCAAAACTCGGGTGGGATATTCTTATCTGACACTAACGGTGGTGTTAGATTCACTATATCTAACTGAAAAATCTCTATAAATCATCGATATGTATATACAGTGTGACAATACTGTTACATCCCACACACTGACCTTACTGTGTACTATAAATAGCATAGCATACATGTAGAGACGCGGCGAATGACATATGCGATATCTAGCTCCTGCGCTAGGGAGTAGACTCTTTGGCTCAGAGGTTATGGTATTGGACTGTCACGCTAGCGCCCCGGGTTCGATTCCCGCTCGGGGATTCTATATATCAAATGTGGAGTTTTCAGCTATGCTTCGTTACGGAAGTGTCTCGTAAGATGGGGCTCGTCCGAAATGGACTATACGATGCCGAAATAGTTTCCAATATGCCGAATTGCCTTGAAGTGGCGAAGTGGCTTCGTTCGTCATCATAAATGATGATTTCGTTAAGAGGGGTGTGTTATATCCCACACACTGACCTTACTGCGTACTATAAATAGCATAGCATACATTTAGAAACGCGGCGAATGACATATGCGATACCTAGCTCCTGCGCTAGGGAGTAGACTCTTTGGCTCAGAGGTTATGGTATTGGACTGTCGCGCCAGCACCCCGGGTTCGATTCCCGCTCGGGGATTCTATAATATAAAATGTGGATTTTTCTGTTATGCTTCGTTACGGGAGTGTCTCGTAAGAATACCACTAGGTATGTGACGTCAATTTTCGGTACCACTGGCAGCCAAAATGACAACATTAGGCCTCGACTCAACATTTGAAACAACTTTAAGTATTTTATTTTCCTGTCGATTTTAACGAAACATAGTCTATGCTATGGGGAAAATTGAGTTCTTTACAATGGTGTTAATGGATTTGTCACCAGATTAATAACTTTTGCCTTAAACCTGGACAACTGTCCAGAAAATGTAAAAAAAACAACCACAGTGCGACCACGGCAAACCATTCCTAAATATTGCTGAGAAATGAATGCAGACGTTTAATTCAGTTTGGTAATGCTAACCGGAGGTTCCGGCAATCATGTAATAGTACATAGGTAAAATTTATGAGCAAAGTTTTCCATCAAATCTGAAAGGTCTTATCACAAGGAGTGGTGTGTCAAAGTATGAAGTATACCCATTGACTAATAAGGAAGTTATGGTCAATGCTAGAGTTTTTGTAAAATTAGATCCTCAAGGTCGCGGTCAATAAAGCATATGTCAGCTGAAAGGAATTGTCACCAGGGGTGTTGTGTCTAAGTATGAAGTTATGGCCAATGTAAGAGTTTTCGGACGGAATGACAGACAGACGGACGGACGTTCTCACAGTTGGACATTTGTTGGGTATTTTTTTTGTTTAAAAATACCCAACAGTACACTAAAATACCCAACAATAACAATAGGGCAATCACGGAATGAATGGAATCTTTTGTTCTCCCTACCCAACAAAGGACCTTTCGTGCGCTCGGACAGACGGAATGACGGACTGACGTGCAGTTTAAAAACTATATACTTGTACCTCCCTTCGGGGACAAACAAGCAAGTAGCAGCAGTAGAAGCAATAATAATGGAAGTAGCAGCAGATGTGATGGTAGTAATGATACTAGAAGTAGTAATAGTAGCAATAATAATAGTAATAGACGTAGCAGCATTAAAAACAGTAATAATAGAAGTAGCAACACTACTAGTAGAATAGTAAAAGTAGTCGTAGTAGTAATGATAATAGAAGTAGCAGCAATAGCAACAGTAGTACAAATGCAGTAGTAATAGAAGAAGAAGCAGTAGTAGTAGTTGTGGTGGTGCTGGTGGTGGGTATGGTGATTGTGTACAAAAAGCCAAACAAAACAGAAAGTACACAAATAAACACTAAATCACCATCGACACTAAAGGAGTAATAGCTGCAGTTGCTGCAATTTATATAAGCACGGCCCTGACACATCGAATTTGACAACAAACAACTAAAATTCAAGATACAGCGTTCCCTCTCTACAACAACAGCCAGTGGGAGACAAAGATTGTGTGCGTTGTTCAGAGGGAGTCGTTACAGGGAGGGAGATTGGCTTACACTTGCAAACAGCTTGAATACAGATCAGACGCCGCGTCACTCGGCGTCTGATCTGGATTCAAGCAGTTTGTCACCCGCCATTATATTTATTCCATCAAAATGTAATTTTGAGAAAAAACAGCAGACGACAGTTTGAAGCAGACGATATTGCAGCAGTAAAAGTGTTAAACATTTTGTCTTGTTTGGGGAACAGCCATAAGGGTCGTTGTAAGGAGAGAGTCGTTGTCGGGAAGGCCATTGTAGGGAGGGAACACTGTAGAACCATTCATCAATCCGTTTTAATCATTAAACTGCCTAACCTAATAAATAATCACCGCACCTCATACAAGGGACGAATGAACTCGTTTGCATCGCTAAGCAGATATAAAATCCGCATCAATGTCTGCATCACTGAAAGCAAGAGCCGATATTTCCCGACCCTTGGTGACATCCATTAATTTAATGAGTGTCAAGTGAGATGTTATAAGGATATCTTTACAAAATATTGGTGGTGGTGTTGATTTTGTCAATCATTTTCTAGGAAACGAGGTCAACCGGTTTTTGTTGTCAACTCTTTCACTGCCAACGGCGCCAAAATGCGCGTGTGCAAACAGTTTGGACCCTGATCAGACGCCGCGTAACGCGGCGTCTGATCAGGATCGAAACTGTTTGCAAATCGTATCGACATTTCATCGGTCAAACAGCCCTAAAATTGATTTTAAATATATTACAGACTACATAACCATTGCAGACGATATTTTTGCGGTAAGAGGGTTAACGCAAACGATAAAATTTGGCAGAGAAAGACTTAAAGTGATGATTCGTTGTTAAAATGCTGATTCGTTGTTAAAGTACAGTTGGGTTCAACGTGTTTAAAAAAATCGCATATCAGAGTTTTGTTCCGTCATCAATTAGGGGATTTTTATACGCCCGTGAAAACGGGTCGTATTGGTATACCCTGCACTGTCCGTCCGTCTGTCCGTTAACTTTTTCCTTGTTACTGTTTGTAAGTTTCAGACGATTGCAAATATTTTCGACAGAGTTATGCCCCAGATATGGGCATTTAAAAAAAAAAGAGCAGAACTTTTTATTTCTATGTTCAAATCCTTCCAATTTTAATATAGTGATACAAGGAGTGAAGCTACTTCACATAATATTATGTTACGGGTTTTTTTGTGTGTCTCAGTATTTTCAGAGTTATCACCCTTTACACAAATTTTTTTAAAGTGTTTTTGTAAAATAATTTTAGTTTCATTTGTCCTGTTGTAACTTGTAATCAATCAAAGTTCAAATTTAGCTTTCTCAGTATACATGGAAATAATTTTCAAGTTTAGTTTTCCTCGGATGATTTGAGTTTTGCCCCTGAAGGGTGTATCAATGTCATGAGCCATTTCTTTCAAAGTATTAAACTTTTTTTCTATCATTGTTTTTTTGGAAGAGCTATTTATAATGAATGAAATAATGAAAAAAAATATATATGGTGGTGTCCTTGTTTTTAGCTACAGCGATTTGAAAAAGGTATGTCAAATTTGGATATTTTTTTCAACTTTTACCCATTCAGAGTACAAGTTTCAGTAAAATCTATTTCAAAACAAAACAAAAATGTTAATTTGGGTTTTCTTTATTTATTTCATGTCCATGGTGGTATGTTCACAAATATAAACCAAATTTAGACAAAGCAAGCACCAGGTTTGAATAACATGGATCCTTGAATATTAAAAATATGCTTGATATAGGGCATGATTTTATTAGATTTTTTTATTTTATGAAAAAAAGTAAAAAAGTTTGAAAATGAAATAGTTCTAGTATTTAACTTTTTCTTATATTCTACCAGATGAAAGCCCATACTAAGGCAGTTCAAAATATGAAAAGAAATTGAAAGGTCAGTGTTGAAAATTTTGAGTTATTAAAGTAAAAAGAGTTATCACCCCTTACAAAATTTACAAAAAAGTACCATATCGATGATATTTAGAGCTTTATAAATTTCACATTTGGTGCCTTATTTTTCTTAAATTAGTTTTTGTATGAAGAAATACTACCATAGATAGGAAATAAAAAACACAAACCCAAATTATCATATTTGTTTTCATTTAAAATGGGTTTTATTGAAGCGGACTGTTTGAAAAGGACAAAATAAGAGGAAGTGGGTGGGGTAAATTTTACATGGCCGTAGAGCCAACTGTTGTTCACCAAAATGTACACTTTTTCTATTTTTTCATTCATCTTAAATAGCTCTTCAATACAAAACCATCATAGAGTGTTTTCATATACTTTGAAAAGTTCCCAAATTCATGACATTGATACACCCTTAAATACTTTTTTTTGTAAGAAATCTCATTTCAAGACTTTAGCTTTAGCCAACTTTCATATGTAGCTTACCAATTATACAGGGAAGATTCCTAGTGATTTTGGTTGCAGTTCAATGAATTTTCATTGAGGTATGCCCCTTTATATACTTAGTATTTTACGGCTCAAACTGGGTTTTTTTTTCAGAGTATAGCTTTACTTCTGTTTACCCGAATGATACCAATTTTTTTACTAAGCTCTCCTCTTATCATGCAGAAAGAAACCTATTGATATTGGTTCTGGTCGGATTGTTTTTTTGGAGGTATGCCCCTTTATGTAGAGAAATTTAAAAAATTGTTTCTGGACAATGACTTTAGTTTTGTATGAGGTTTATTACCAAATTTTAATAGTAAGCTTTCATACAGATAATTTCATAGTAAGCTTTCTGATCATACAGATAAGACACCTACTGATTTTGGTTATGGTCTGATGGTTTTTATTGCAGCTTTTCCACATTACATACTTGACATTTTACAGGTCGAACTGTTTCTGAATGATAATTCCTCGTCTGATTGCCTGATTGAAACCAAATTTCATAATTATTTAACTTTCATATTATAAATACAGGAAAGACATTTATTTAGTTTGGATCTGGTCTGATGTCACGTGCGTTTTATGTTGCCGCTTACGGTGGCCTTGTTCTGGATTAAGTTAAGGTAGATCTAGATCTATTATTCTTTAAACTGTTATTCTTGTTAATCCAATGGATATTTGCAAAGATCTCTCCCTATGTGTTTTCATGCATATTTCATTATAAATATATAAGGATGATCTAATGACACCACAGTGCCTGTCCATATACTATAGCCGATCATTTTATATATTTAAGCAAAGAGCGCATACCCTGTGAGGGGTTAACAACTTAACAATGCTGGGTTACCTCTCCTTTATATACTACGATCGGCATTCATGAGTTGAAATATTTTATTTTAGATACGTCGAGCTGTGAACAAAATGACAGCAAGCTCTTTTATCGAAATCGATGGTGGAAAAACTCAGGAAATCCAAACGCATGCGTGAAAGTAAGAATGACCAACGGTGTAACTAACAAACAGAGCGAAAGCTATAAAAGTGGATCATCGAAAGGTAAGTTAGATATCGACTGAATGCTTGAAACAATGCTGATTTATATCATTAATTTTGCACATAGAATTTGTTTACAGCGATCAGAAAATACTGCGAGTTTATCGCTTAATGACGTCGATACTGGTGAGGCTAGGTTATTAGTTGTTCTCGTTACAATACAGAGAAGTATTAATTGTGAGACCTGACAAATGACAATACACTGACTCTCTGTTAGGGTCTACACTGTTAGCAAAACAATAAGGCCTGGTTTTATAATGTCGTGGCATGGCTCCTGCATGTATATATACACATGTGCTCATTGCAAGTTCTGTCCATCCCCCCCCCCCTTGAAAGTTCTGTCCACACACTACATGCATATAATAGACTAGAGAGAGACATAGCATAACCTATGCTATTACGAGTATGTTGGTATTGGGCTTAGCCCATTAAATTGTTCATTAGCAACAATATGCACCCTTTACAAACATTGTACATGTGAAGTGTACACATGTCATATGAAAGCAGTGCAGACCGGACCCAGATTAGAGGGACCATATAGAGCTGATTATGCACACTGTATAAAAGAAATTATTGCATAAATTTATATTATTGTTGGATCATATCTTGTTGCCAGTCTTTTTAAACTGAGACATTGTTAAATTAATTCAAAATCAATTAGGTACCCCGTACCCGATGTAGCAGGAAATTTAACCCTCTGAAATATACACACCCGCCCTGGTTATTCTTCCCCCACCTAAATAACTTGCCAAATAACTTGTAAACATCTTTCCCAGCATTTTAGTTATGACATTATGAGGATCAGGATCATCCCTTTGATTTGGGTTTACTTTTTTTGCATAAGACAAGTTTATTCTTCACAGGTACACTGTTATGTGGCACTAGATATAAATTAGTCTGTTTGCTTACATTTTATTGCAACATGACAAAAAGTGAATACCCTATTCAGAGGGCCTCTATTAGAAGCAATCTGATCTGGGTCTACACTGTTTGCATATGACAGGTACAAAGGTACACTGTTTGTTAATGATGTATAATGTGGCAATAGGTTGCAACAATTTATTTTACAATTTATGGCAACATAAAACAAGACTGCGCGTTCAATAAACGCTTATGCCCCCGGTGGCATCCTTGACAATATGTTCTTTTCTAAGTCCAAATTAGGTCAAGGTCAGGGTCAAACTGAGCTTGGGTATTACTGGTGAGTTGGTAATGGTCCAAGGCAATAACTTTATGAGTATTGAAGCATTGTAGTAAACAGTGTTGATGCCACCATGATTTCAGATCTACATTGTACTAGGGGGCACCCATGTTGCACCGACACATTTCTAGTTCAAATCTGTAGTGGTTTTTGTTCTGGATCTGTACTCTGAATCCTGTAGATGTACAGTTCAAATTTACAAGAAGCCTTTATGTTAAACATGAATGGAATGTTAACCACATAGTTAGACATTACAACAATTCTATAACACTATTGCCTACACACACTAATTCAGAATGTTTTTCTTTTACACAAAACCCATCAGCTTGGCATTATATTGTCAGTTAAAATAATAGCTTCTATTTTTTTTTGCACTGTAGCATCTGTTATAATGTCAATGCTTTTTGGTATCTCTGAAGGCATAAATTCCATCTACCTTCCCATGGTCTGCTCTCTGAAAGGGGAACATAATATCAGTTGGATATATATTGATAGAGATTATTACACAGTGTCAAGAGCCGGAGAGTGATAATGGCCCAGGGGACTTATATCAAGGTAAGGGCCAATATCACTCTCTGGTCCCAGTCACCCATGTAATTATCTGTTTATTATCTACAAAAATTGTCACATTGCTAAAAACTTCCTTATTACTTAATGGATATATTTCATACTTGGGTACAACACCCTTTGGGAGAATACCTTTCTGCTGATGTATACTTATTTGACCTTGATCCCTTATTGACCGTGAGGATCTAATTTTTCAAAAACTTTAACATTGGCCATTAAACAGTTTCCTTATTAGTCAATGGATTCACTTCATACTTGGTCACAACATCCCTTGTGGCAAATATATGTCAGCTGACTAACTTATTTGACCTTGACCCCTCAATAACTTTGACCTTTAGAATCAAATTTGACTTAAAACTGAATCGATTTATTTCATACTTGGATACAACACCCCTGGGGACAATACCTTTCAGCTCACATATACTTTTTTTCCCTTGACCCCTCAATGACATTGACCTTTAGAATCAAATTTGATGGAAATCTTTAACATTGCTCATAACTTCCTTATGTAATTTATATAAAATAATATGTCACAATTCTTGTAATATCTAAATTTGTGATTTCAGGTTACATGAACAGATTTAGTCAGAGAGTCCTAAAGATTTAGCAGAAAGATATCAATCTTGACCGGGGAGATACATATGGACAGTGCAGTGTCTTGCTAAGTTGCTATAACATTTGAATTCCAGAAAAAAATATTGGATGATATTGATTGCAAATATTAAATGTGAAGACATTAAATCCAAATGCTTTGTACCCATGGCCCCATAAATACACCTTTCATTTATTTATTCAATGAAGACAAAACAGTCATGAAATTGTATCATAAAAAAGTTTTCTTTATTCTAGCAGATGGTCTCTTAAAAGGAGGCTGAAAGTACAGCAGAATGCGCCTTGAGGCACATACTGATTTACTTTCAACCTGCATTAAGTGGGTAAATTAAATAAACAACAAAAACAATCGAAGAGCCTATATTAGGTATGAATTATAAAACACGCCAGTTAGAATAAAACACATTTTCTATTTTTAAACATGTTAAAAAAATTGAAATATTAAATTTGTTACTGATTTCTTTGTTGTTTTACATCTCTATAAACCATTAAATTAGTATTTAAAGAATGGTTCATTTAACATTTAAATAGACACTTATCCTACTAGTTTTTCTGTCAAATGTTTAGTGTCATATAATAAGCATATAGAAATACCTCAATATTATCATGGTCTTTAGGAATCTCCTATGGGTTTGTGATGTCTATGAAGCGTATTCATGTTAAGCCTCTCATACATGGTGAAACTGACCCAGGATCTTGAACCTGGTATATAGTGTTCTTTTGATGCTGAAATTTAAAAGGAACCAAAACATGTCTGAGTAAATGTGACAAAATACAAAGCGGGTTAAAATTAAGTAAATGAAAAAAGTGTAAACTAGTAAAGGCCTACCCTTTAAATACAGTTTTATGTCTGCAAAACAAGGCTTTGGTGACATATAGGTATCCTACTTTGCATGCTTGTGTGAGGGGAGTGGGGGGGGGGGCTTTTTATCCAGAGTATATTTACTTTACCACTTCCGCAAGGGAAACCAAACCAAAAGCTTCTCTGGGATTTGTTTTAGTGTATCTCCAATACCTTATATACCAAATTTTGTGCGCATCGTGGGACCACAGAATTTTTCATACTATTTTCATTGTCACTGACACACTGTGACATTGACCCTCTTTTTGGAGAGCAAAGCTTGTCTGCAGCAAAGTCTATCTAAAGAATTAGACTGAAGCATATTACATTCACCTCATTAGCTAGAGATACCAACTTTGGTGTGTCACTGTGAGTACACCACATATTGGAAAGGTGTCACATGTTACCATTTTCAGGTCATTGTCACATTGACATTTGACCTCTTTATTAGAAAAGACAATTACCAAGTATATCTCCTATTATCCTATACCACATTGGACAGGGATACCAAATTTGGTATGTGAGTATCTTGGGATGAGGGCACATTTCATTTTCAAATTATGAATGCTGTGTAGGAGTATTTTTACAGGTATATACAACAATAAAATGCATACATCTCAGCACTTGTCAATACAACTTTGAAACAGTTGTCACTTACAGTGGCACAGAAGAGTGATACAAAGTGAAAATGGGGAAAAATGTCTGCCAACGGTTGGATTCAAACCCAGAGTCTTTGGTTCGACCTGGCCGGGGATTGAACCCGCAACCTCCTGCACTGCACGCGGACGCTCTACCACTGAGCTACACATTCTAGTCTCATCAATGCACACCTATGATGGAATGATAGAAGGGGTGGATACAGAGAACCTGGTCTCGATGTCCTACTCTTATTATCGAAAGAGTTCTCTGGTTCTTTTAGATGCCAAGTGTAAAGCACTCCTACATCGGACCTCGGTTTATAAAGTCTCATCCGAAGGACTTGGTCCGGCGGGGATCAAACTCACAACCCCTGACGTGGTCAGCGGCTGCTTTACCCCTCGACTACGTCCTCCGGTTTAAATGGTGAGAGAATTGTGTAAGCGAACCGGTCGGTGGCTCAGTTGTTAAAGCACTTGGCCTGTAAGCATACTAAGCAAGGGGTCTCAGGTTCGAGTTACGGCTGCATGATTTTCTCACCTAGTTCCACAAACATTGTGGTGAACAAACACATTAACTGAGGAGGAGGGAGAATGTGTGGGTGGGTGGGTTAAACGTTGGCAAGATTTTCAAAATTTGAAATATAGGGTGATATGGGCGCCAATAACTTAAGTTTGTTGATAAATCTAAGACTAATATCGCACTTCTCGATTGATCTAACTTACAATGTAAGCAGGCATTCTTTTGGTGACAGCACGATATTGATAATAAACACAATATATGTGCAAACGTTGGTTTGAAAATCAACTCGTTTCTTAGCCATGTGTAAGCAGCCGCCGTGTGTAAACAAAAGTGTCATGTTCGGTGTTGAGACAAAGCTATCGTAAGAAAAGCAGATTGCAAGGCCCTAAAACACGATGAACATTCTTCCGTTCACCTATTAGATTCTGAATAAATGTAAATTGTAAACATTTGGCCAACATATCGAGAATAAAACCTTATTCGTTTTAAACCTAACAATTATCTCACTTTTTACTATGTTATTCTACTTTTCTTTTTTCCTTTCACTTATTTCTACTAACAGACACAGACGCGCAACTGCTCAAAATTACCCGTGAGGGTGTGCAGCAGTAAAAAGAGATAGATAGATAGATAGAACATAAATAAATAGGAAACTTATCGTTCGATCTATGTCTACGACTACGTCAACAAGCTGAACAACCCATATCGGAAGTTGTCCACGGTAATCCCCCTTACATTATTAGTTATACAGTTTCTTCACAGGGTACATGAGAATTTCTTTCCGGCTGAGGAAAATCAATGTTGCCCGAGCCGTTAGGCGAGGGTTACATGATTTTACCAGCCGGGAAGAAATTCTCATGTACCCTGTGAAGAAACTGTATAACGAATTTATTATACTTCAAAGTTTTTATTGTTCAAATGAAATATTTCGGACTTTGTCGTGCACAGCGCTCAAAGTAAACAGTAACAAAAGCGCGTCAAAACATATGACGTTGAACGTAAGTGACGTCATATGTTTATGACGTTATTATTCAACAGAAAAATGGACAAATACTAGGAGACTTCGACTTCAAACTTTCCCAGAAATAATGCGACTGTTGAAAGATCCAAACACCGATTGGTTCTTAGCCGAAATGGACTTAAAATGGAGGATGCACGATTGAATGCACTCAGTCCTGTCGAACTATCGGCCATCTTATTTTCTGCAAAACAAGACCCAGGGACCTGTCAGTCAATGATAATGCTGCATTCCTAAGTACCCTGTCAGCTCACAGGGTACATCGGATTTTGTCTAGGGCTCGTTGACCAATGAAAAGTAGGGAATTTACTTTGCAGTATAATAAACATGTAAATACTACTCTGGTGAAAGATGTACGTGCGCTTTCAAAACTTACGTACAGTCAAACCTGTCTTTAAGACGCCCTGTTTTTAAAGACACACTGTCAGATGTGGCAGTGGTTCTCTCCTCCCGATGAGTTTCTCTATATATTTAACCTGTATTTAAAGACACACTGTGAGATGTGAAATGCAACACTAAATTTCAACTCCCAACGCAGTATTTTTAACCTGTTTTCAGAGACATATGTTTTATTTCATTTTCATTTTTGTTTAAAATATGCATATTTTTCAGTTTCCATTTATAAAATGTCTCAAATTCTGATAAAGTTACATGATGCATGTAATATATAAAACCTTTCTGATCCAGACAGTTTTATATTCAATATCAGGACAATATGCAGTTCAATTTATTGTGGTTTTGGAAACTACGGGGTTTGTGAAAACTTAAATGCATTAAGAGTTAGAACATTCAGTTCCTTCCCAGTAGACCCATTTCTTTCCTTTAGGCAATGTTCAATTTATATTTTTTGGCAGAGTGCTACATGTATATTTATAACACCTTAAACAAACAAACAAGTGTGAATTATATCTAAGGTTTCTCTGCTCAATTAAGGGATTAATTTATTGATAACAAACCAGTTGTAAAATTAACAAAGGTAAAACATAATTTTTTATTGCCACATCTTACCTTTGTCTACAAGTTCCTTTAGTAAATTATCTAAGAATTTCAATGTTGTTATGAAGACCATTCATATTATTGCAGAAGTGCTAAGTAAAACACACATTTTGATACATAATATTAAACTTAGAAGTATACCTCTATCTACCCTGTTCTTATAAATGTCTCGAAAATGCTAACCTGAATTTAAAGACACCCTGTGAGATGTGGCACTTTTTGCTTTCTCCGAAATTATGTCTTTAAAAACAGGGTTGACTGTATGTACAAGGTGCAAAATCAACCTTTCACTGAAAATATCACGAATGAATGTGTTATTCATTCGTGAAGATATGCCCATTTCTTGCATAGCAACCAATCAGACGGCTCGTAACATTTTCTCGGGGTCAGACGAGGTCAACCGGAAGTCAGTACGGTATCCAAGATCGGTAAAAACAAACTCTGTGATTTTTCTCTCAAACATCGACTAATATTTAGGACAGAGGGTTGTTACAGGGCTAGAACTTACCGTTTCTATACAGTTAAATATGTTTTCTTCCAAACCGCGGAGTAACTTTCGCATTGATAAGCGTTTTATATCGAAAAATTACGTTGATGCGCAACGGGGGTCGACTAGGCTTGAGCACCATGTTTACTAACTATACGATAGTAGGCTTATGTATATACAACATACAATATTTTTACGTTTCCAATGTCACAATTATGACCTTTAAATACAATAACTATTATGATAGTATGTTTATATATATTTATTTAATTCCATTGTCACATTAGACTTTTATGCAGTAGATTTCTATTTTTATATTTCCAGTGTGATTTAGGACAGTAGGCTTATAGACCTATATAGAGACTACTACTCTAGTACAGATCTATCCTTTTTTTTTCTTCCCAATTCCTTGTGTGTCATATTGAGGAGCTGTGAGATCTAAATGTCACTAGACCTTTATATAACTTTTTATATCTATATGAAAGTCAATATGATAGTAGCCACTAGGCTTAGATACAGGTGCTAAATTAAAAAAAAGAAGAAGGTTTTGTTGTTCTAGTGCCAGTGGTATAAACAAACAGCAGATCTAGATCTTTAGAATCACTGGGTTAATCAAGCGTAGAAATATGTATCGAGCTAGTGCTGCACATGAATAATACCCGAGTTATCCTAATAGCAGCATAATATTAACTCGAACGTTCATTTTGAGTGTGTTCACCTGGGATTCGCGAGTCCATTAGAGTTAAACAAATGACGTAAGATGCCTTAATTTATGGAGCTAAATTTTGAATGCGCGCGCATCCTTCAAGACGAGTAATAGGTCAAATCGGCCTATAACAAAATGGGAACCACGTCCAACCGGACCAATTTTATGATTTTAACGTCTAACAATGAAACCATTAGTATTATGGAGCTAAATTTTGAAATACGCTCGCATCCTTCAAGACGAGTAATAGGTCAAATCGGCCTATTAGAACAAAATGGGAACCACGTCCAACCCATAGGCCTTCGGCCCGTAGGCTATGACACTACCCACAGCTGCTACCCCCCCCCCCCTCCACCACAACCAAGCGTGGATAAAATAAATCTACCCTAAAATCTATCCATACATTCAATAATCATCATAAAAGAACATTTCCTGAAGTTTCA
Organism: Gari tellinella; assembly: GCA_922989275.2. Taxonomy (NCBI): domain Eukaryota; kingdom Metazoa; phylum Mollusca; class Bivalvia; order Cardiida; family Psammobiidae; genus Gari; species Gari tellinella. The sequence goes on from OV277859.1 coordinate 56,428,676, forward strand.
TTAAATTTAAAAAAAATTTTTTTTTTGCTAATTTATAAGTAAAATAGAATCTATCTAGATCTATATATCGTTGTTTACATACATGATACGAAAAAAAACCACCTTTTTTAAAAAAAAAACTTCTTGAAACATTTGTTAAGGATGTTTGTTGAACATATGGATGTATTTTGACTCATTTTGAAAGATTTAAGGGGGGTAGTAGCTTGGGGGGGGGGGGGGGGGGGTGCATAGCTTACACGCCAAAAACCTGTGGTATTATGATTTTAATGTCTAACAATGAAACCGTAGGTTGATTATTTATTACCTTAAAGCACTGTTACAGGACTGTTCATTAAAACACTAATTATAGATCTTTAAAAGTGTAAATTAGGGAATGTTTAGCATTTTACTATAAGGTGTTGTCATTTGTGGACGCCATTTTGAAACTCGACTAAACCTTGTGCAGGGACTGGGTTAGCGAATTGGTTTTTTGTTGTCGTTGTTTTTGTTTTTGTTTTTATGTCAAATGACGTCATTTTAGTACGAACACGGTTTTGTTCACCTGTAACCTGATCTCGGGTCGAATCGAGATTCTCAGGTGAACACAACTTCTTAGTTTATTATCAAATATGACGTCACAAAACAGGACATTTCGTCAAGATGACGTCGTTTTATGATGCAACTTGAAATCATCGTTAGAAGAGAAAAACTTAAAAACAAACTGTCATCACGGTAAGAATTTAAATTTGCTGTATCTAAATTAAGTATTCTGTAAACACATAGATCGAAAATAAATTGAACTTACAGTAGATCAACCTGAGTTGAACATAGATCTAGTATTAACTTGTGAAGTTGTCTTTGAATCAACACACTTGATGTATGATCCTCTATGCTGTTTTCTCGTAGATTCGTTGGTCTAATCATATTTAGCTACGATGCTTGGACAAATAAATTTTTTAAATAGATCTAATAACTGTCGCAGCACTTCATTCGGTATCTGCTTTTCATCGCTGCATAACCACTGTTTGCTTACTATAAATAATTATCGGTTAATTTTAACAGGGCTCCAGATAAGCCCGCGTACTCAGTGAAATACGCGAACGTTTCGACCGTGTACGCGTTAATTTCAAAATATTGAAGTACTGTGTACGCGAGAAATTCTCAGGGACGTGTGTATCAATTCAAAAGCCGAGTTTTTGTCATACCTAGATTTGAAATAGTTAACCCCGACATAGTCAAATTTTATTGATTTGCGGTCTCGTAGCTTCGTTTTATCGTATGGTAATTTTTACTTGCGCACCGTTAGCAAAGGGAGGTTACTGCGCACTGGCATATACATCTATATCTTCATCGATATAATTACGGACGATAAAATCCAAGTTCTCCGAAAGGTGTTTTGGTTGAAATGTCAATCTTAGCATGGAAGAATCTACATCTACATCGTACTTTGACGTAGTCAATCGTGTCAGAGAAACGATAGAAAGTTGGAAACAGTCGGTTGTCAGCTATCTGATTGAAAAGAAACTTACACCTAAAGAAACTTGTGGTAGTTTGTTGAACGATATAAATTCGAACGTTGTTTCATGGGTGGAGAAAAAACCCGCATAAGCGGCTAAAATGTTAGATTCTTGAAAATCGTAATTTACATACATCGTAACATGTATCTTCTACTTCTTCTTTATTACTCCCTACTGTCAATTTCTGACAATGACAGGGAGGTCGGGGACAGTGTAACAAAGGTAAAACATAATGAAAAACAATGCTGATAAGAGCTAAAAGATCAATTATAAACAGAGGTTAAAAAAGTTTAAAAACAACTAATGCAGTTAGGGGTTGTGAGATCTGATGCTTAGTGCTGTGTGGTAGTTTATTCCAAAGTCTGATGGTACGAGGAAAGAATGAGTTTGAGTGATACTGTGTCCTAGTAGAGAAATGTATGACTGACAAAGTTGATATTTCTGGATGGATGGAGATGTTTATGGTCTACAACTATTAGGTTATTTAAAATTGTGTATAGCATTATTACTGAGGCATTATTTCTCCTTTCTTCTAAATTTGGTTATTTGACCCGCGATATGCCGATGAATTGAAAATCCATGTGTACTGATTAAAAAATCTGGGGACTGATTGTTTTCAAAATTGATCAGTACTGTACTGATTAGAAGAAAAATTATCTGGAGCCCTGGGTTAAAAACTAAATAGGGTAATTCGCCCTTGAGTCGAACGGGTTATCGTTCTCACAAGCTGCTAGCGCTCTGTCTATCGGTATGGCGTTTGGTGAACTTTCGGGATACCTCGGTACTTATCTTGCACACATTCTAAAGCATGACTTACCGCCCTAGGTATCTCGAATATTTTGTATCAAAGGACTGAAAGTAACGACATACTCAAATAAGCCCTTGAGACGAACGCATTCGCCCGTGAGTCGAACACACATGCCCATGAGTTGAACAAATCATTTCTGACCAATGATTTATGCTTTTATAAAGGAAGCATGTATAGATAACGTTAAAACAAACCTTTAAATGATTGGTTAATAGATCTAGCCAAAAAAATATAAAGCGCCATTTTCAACAGTTTGTTTACCAAATCGAAATATATTTCGACCCACCCTGCATCAGTATCCGACCGTGGTATCCTTGAAAATTAATAGTCACATAGTGTTACAAAGATGTGGTTAGCGTAGGTTTTCTTTTTTACTATACTTTAGTCTTAGTATTGATTTCCAACTCAGGATCCTCGATCAGGATCCTGTGAATTACTATCACTGGCAAAAAACAACTTAGGTCTACTGTTCTAAGTAGATCTATCTGTCTGTAGAAACAATTAGATGGTGTATTTCATGTTCACGGACTACATGCTTAATGTCAGATTTGGCATACGTTCCAATAAGCTAACGTGTGCATAAACTGTGAACGTTCTTTTATATTTCATTTTTAAATACTCCGCAGATTGAATACCGATTTGCTCGACGTCATATCTGTACTGCAATTTAGTGAGCCCCTGATATTGTACCTTACATGTTGCCATTTAAAAACCATACCTCAATGTGACCATGTAATTATGCCCCATATAACACTGTCCGTCTGGTCTGAAGTTGTTGAAACACATACACGTACAGCTATATTTCCTTACATGTAGTTTAGATATGGCTACTAATATCACAACCATTGTTTTTGGCCGAGAAATTGCCAGCAAGAGGGAAGAGATTACATAGGTAGCAATACAGTTACTGGAGGACTTATTTAAACAAGAATGGTGTTTTGACCACAGTGACTTATACGTTTTAAACCTATACATGAAGACTCTTGTGGCAAAACACGTGGTCGTTCGAGACATCATTATTGAGCTGATTAACAAATGGAATGAACAGGAGCTAACCCCAAAGAGCCACGTGTTTTTAGTTAAACACATTATTGACTTTCTTTCAGATGAAGATCAACACAATTTGTTGAATCTTGTTGACAGAATTAAGCAAGACACATGTTAATACATGATGGTAATAGATAACTGTTCATTTCATTACCTAGATACACCAGGATCAAGAAAACATCTCATGTTTAACTCTTTCCACCACATAGGCGCCATAGATAGCTTTAAAACACACCTCCAACGAAACACCACAACGGAATGTTCACTGTTGCTATTGAATACCCGGAGAAACAGTAGCTAAAAGCAAAATGAAAGTAAAGCAGAATAATCTTACAGGAGTTTCTGCTTTATTTTCAGCCTGCAGTAACTGCTTAAATAGTTTGAGATAGTTGATTTGTACTTCTGGCTAGGGAGGAAAGGGTCAAGGTAAATACACGATACGTAGATCTTTATATATAAAATATCCTGAAGTAAGACGAATCAATATACAGTGCTCCCTCTCTACAACGGTCCTTCAACCAACGACTCCCTCCTTACAACGATATTTGCCGCAGTTCCCTAAACAAGACAGTCATGTCTGACGCTTTTACTGCTGAATTATCGTCTGCTTAATAATGTTGTCTGCTGTTTGTTCTCAAAGTTACATCTTGCTGGAATAAATATAATGACACGTGACTTACACCATGAATCCAGATCAGACGCCGCGTAACGCGGCGTCTAATCTGGATTCAGGCTGTTTGCAAATGTAAGCCAATTTATTTCCCTATAACGACTCCCTCCGAACAGCACACACCATGTTTGTCTCCCTTTGGGTGTCGTTGTAGAGAGGGAGCACAGTACATATATAATTTAAAAATAAAACACTTCTTTGTTCGCATTACTTACCAAAACAAGAGCTGTTGAAGGAAAACCAGCCATAGGAAATTGGTACTAACATAAGAAGTATTTGGCGATGCTCTACAGTGTTTACTTCCAAAACAATTAATATTGATTCTTATAGTCAGCATTGTTTCACCAGTCTTTGACTGGTTTTCCTATCAAACGGACATAACAATAACAGAAAACATTAACTTATTCACCCCTGGAATATTTAGTGGACAATTTCAATGTCCAATTATAAGTCTTGTCCATTTTTACTATTAAGGGTTGATTTTAACAATATATTTCAAAATGACAAACAGTAATTTTAAAGACCCCGATCGGAGGGCTCTTTCAGGAGCCCTCTGATCAGGGTCTACACTGTTTGAATTGGACAAGTATAATCCTCACAGGTACACTGTTTGCAAATGACGAATATACTCGTCGCTAGGGCTGAATGTGTTTACAACAGGTTTTAATACAACACAAATGCATGCACAGACACATGATGACATTAGCAATTACTTCACCGATAAATTAGATTTCTTATTCTTCTGTTCTAATGCCTTTTCTTTTTGTTCCTTTTTCATTTGTCTCTGTTTCTTTCGTTCTTCTGCTTCTGCAGCTTTCTTTTCTTTTTGAAGTTTGGCCTGCAGCTGTTTGTTGAAGGCCTCATCTGATGTAATAACGAAGTATTGCTCTTTTTTTTCTATGTTTTTCTGATAAATTCTTGTTTGGGAATGGTTAAAAGGGGATTGCTTGGCTCCGCTAATGTTGATGAAGATGGAATTCTTTGGTGAAGAGGGTTTTTGTACAAACACCACGTAGTAGGCTATACATTGAGTCATTTAGCTTCGTTCCTGACTGAAAGGCTGCTTCGTATAACTGAAGTTTAGCCGGAGTAACGGCCTACTCAATTACAGACAAAGCCATATCAGAAGTACACTCGGTGACATTTTGATCTGACGATGTCTGTATTTGAGAGGTACCTGCAGCGCCAATCTGGGTCTCTAGTAATTGGAGAACTCCATCTTCGTCAACAGTAACAGGCAAGTCAATATGCTGTCCAGTGTCCCCTTCCATTAATATATCAAGGGACACGCCACAGATGTCCATACTACTATGACAAGCAGCTGGGACAGGAATGGTGCTACTGGCGGTAGATGAAGAAGGGCTAGTACAGTTGGCGGCTACAGTGGGACAAGGAAGGGTGCTAGTGGATGCATGGGGGGTCGGGAAGAGAATTACAGTGCTAGCTTCAGTTGGAGCAGAAGGGGTGCAACTAGCGGCTACAGTGGAACAATGAATGGTGCTTGTGGCTGCAGGGAGATTCGGGTAGAGTGGTGCGGTAATAGCTTCAGTTGGAGCAGAAGGGGTGCAACTAACGGCTACAACTTGGCCATGGATGGTGCTAGGGACCAGGGCGGCAGTTGGGTGACGTGCTCCAGCCGAAGCGCAAGGGGGGCTACTGGCAACAGGGAGAGCAGCTGTGCATATATATACATCAGGGACAGGGGCAGGAAGGGAACCCTCTGGTACAGCGGGAGCAGGGGTGGGTAATGTGTCCTTTGCTATGTACAATTCTGACGGGGCATATGCCACGTCGGGTATTGCACCTGGGTTATAAGGGCATATACCCGTGGCCACGAATCCTGAGGAGATATTGCGGGGCGTCATTGCCTTCTCCCACGCCGGTGCTAATGTACGAAAAAACTGCCCGTGACCAACTGATACCCCTGTAGCTGACGTGAACGTATGGATGTTTTCAGACCAGCGAGTTTTTAGCGCTTTGAAGACCAATCTGAAATATAAATGGTGGTACCTTAACTGCCAACTCTGTACATATGTATAAGGCTTAGATAATCCGTTCACTGTCAATGACACCTTAAAACGCGTTTGCAAACAGTTTGGGTCTTGCTGACCAAACGCCGCGTCACGCGGCGTCTAACCAGGACCCAAACTGTTTGCCACTTGTTTCGAAATTTGAGTCCGTCACACTGCATTAAATCTAACTTGGAAACGATGCCGCAGACAACAATATTGAAACAGACGACACTAATGCGGTGAATGGGTAAACAAACTCTTGACAAATTTGAACACGAAAGGGTTACTATACAATTTCACTTGCAAACAGATTGGACCCAGATCCGACTGCATTGAACTGCCTGATCAGGTTTTTCGCTAACTGTCTATACAGACGACGTTTCACAACTGTATACTGTGACAATGTAATTTCTTGTTCTATATTGTCTAAAATGATTTTTTAATACACATATGAATATTGACAGTCGGCGGAGTCTGACATCTATCCAGTAAACGGCTTTACGTTGGGGCATGGGTAATTTTTCGTCCGTTGAATTGGTGATGAAAAATAGCTATGCCTGCTGATCGCACTTCACTGTTTTTTTTGTAGTTTACAAATAGGTTTGGATCCATATAAGACACCGCGTTACACGGCGTCTGATCTGGATCGAGACTGTTTGAACGCGTCTGTAGGTTTCCTTATTTTTAAAAATGTATAAACTTTAATTTAATAAATTTTTCAGACAAAACTTCAAAGCAGTCAGGATAATGGTTTATGTGACTGCATAACATAATGGTGCTTTATTAATCTGTATGATTAAAATACAAGAACTAACCTATCGAATGGCTGCGTGAAGTGGCTGGTCTTGGCCGGCAGTTCTACCATAATTATTCCAGCTTGCCTGGCCTCCTCCAGTATTTCCACATGGTGGTGGGAGTCATGGCCATCCATGATGAGGACTTGTGGTCTGTTGGGGCCTATGTTGGGGAGGAACGTGTTCATAAACCACAGCCTACTGATCCCTTGCTTGGTCCAGCCAGTATTAGACACGCTCAGTTTCGTACCTTTAAGGAATAAGTTACACAGGTTAACACAGTTTGCACTTACAGTAGACATGTTTGTTGTTCACAAACTTGAATTATCCGATGTTCTAATTTATTTGCACATTCCGCAGTTTGAAAATAACAACAGTCTGCTCTGTTGTGCTGCTTTTTTTTTAATTCAAAGTCAACTGCAAACATCCATGTATCAGATCTAAATACCAATGAGGTCAAATTCGACAGTTTTTATTATTGGTACCAACATTGGAATAAATTTCGTTTTTTAAAATACCGTCTGTATTATAAGTTTAAAACGCAACGGTCCCAGACGGTCAGATTAAAAAAGGTTCCAACAGAGGCTGATGAATATCCATAACCCAGGATATGTGGGACGTCACTTATCTCTGGGCATGCATCTTTCATCGGTCAATACCAGCTATTCTTTTGTCTGTTTTATTCTTTACTTGCCTGCTGGAGCGTTCTGTACATCATAACTCCGTAGAGCCCGTTCAGTCTTCCCCGGAATAATAGCATGTGGCGGTATGACCCGAACAGCGGCATTTCCACATGCTATGATAGTGACCATTTCTCTGGAGCTAGATGACTTGGCAAGGACGACCCGGCTCCCCTTCTTTGCTATTATTTTTGGGCACTTTGGTGCAAGGGAGAGACCGGTCTCGTCCATGTTCCATATTGCCTCGGCCTTGTCGTGTAGTCTGTTTATGTCCAGCACTGACTTAAGCTCCACGAAGTACTGAGCAACATGCATTCTGGTCATCGACATGTGACGGCCAGAACCTGTCGGCTCAGCACTTCGTAGAGAAAATTCGGGATGTCTACCCTTAAACCCCCTCCACCACTTCTCTGACGCAACACCGTCTTTAAACACCACTCCTTCTGACTTTGCAAAATCCCCGGCAAATCTTAGAAAGGAAAGTTTGCTGAACCCTTTCCCGAGGGATGCACGCTTTATAGCAAAACTAATTCTCAATTGGGATCAGGGTATTTTTCCCCCATTTTGACCCCGCAATCACCTTCCCGGACCTCCTGTCGTGCAATGTAGTCAGCGGAATGCTGTATTTTCTTGAAGCTGCTCTTATTGACAGCATTCCAGAGGTCACTTCCATCAAGGCGCTACTCAATCCCTCTTCAGTGTATGGTCTCATTCTTAAAAGTTAAAAAAAATACTTTAGAACCTAAAATAATTTCCTATTTTGTTCTCATCTTAAACGGACTAGATCTATCTTAAACTTCTTGTTTTATTTATTAAATATAGACGTTATACATCACTATAGTCGATTTTTTCAGGGAAATCCAATTACAAAAACTGTTATTGAATGTCCCTGCTCTTTTGTAAGCTTATAGATATGCATAATTATAAATTAGGTAAGCGGCCACAAGGTGATACAAATACATGTTATTACTTTTGTTCTGCACTAATTTACTATATAGGCTCATCGTGTTTGAAGTTTTACTGTAGATATCTGTATCTAGAAGTAGAAATATGTGTAACAAAAAAAGTTAGAGGTCGAAATATTAGAAAAGAGCAGTATTATTACTATATATTGTAACGGGCCGATGGTCGATCTCAATGTAAATTCCTCGAACTAAATAATTTAATTCGAGGACAGGTGATCGTTCATTTTTGTCAGGATATCAACTGGGTTTAACTTTTTAACTTGGGGAAATTGAAGGAAAACAAGTCGAGATTAAATTTAAACCTGTCAAGCAAGGTTTATTATTTAGACCAATAATTTCTTTTCATTGGTCTAAATGTCTATCAAACTACTAATTTCTAATTCACTTAAATAAAATATTATTATATTCAACTAGACCTAGATCTATTAGATCTAAATCTATGAGTTCTATCTACAATTCTCGTCTTTGAATTTACGGGCTACGCCAACATAGACCCGTCCATACCTAAAAAGCGTCCGCTCAGAACTCCAGAATGTGGAGCTCAAGGGCCTTATATACCCACTCGGGATCTACCAGCAATCCGCTGGCACCAGCGGATGGCTGGCGCCAGCAAGCCGCTGGTGCTGGTGTTACCAAGCAACACCAGCAAGAATAGAACGAAATCCGCTGGTGTCCCTAAGCAACACCAGCAAGAAAAGAACGAAAATAAACAACTGTTAGAATGACGTCATCAAGTTCGATATCGACGAGAGTTGTTTACAAAAATAGAACGTGACATTTTCCCATCAATATTTTAAACTTACATTTGATTGTAGAGTTCAGATTGCGTATTAAGAAAACTTGAAATGGTTTTCGTCTGCAGGCTCTTTAAGATTGCAATTTTTACAGTGTAGTGAATATCATGAAACACAGGAAATGATGAAATAGTACAAGTTGCCATTTGGTTCAAAGTTAAGGGTGTATCAATGTCATGAATTTGGGAACTTTTCAAAGTATATGAAATCACTCTATGATGGTTTTGTATTGAAGAGCTATTTAAGATGAATGAAAAAATAGAAAAAGTGTACATTTTGGTGAACAACAGTTGGCTCTACGGCCATGTAAAATTTACCCCACCCACTTCCTCTTATTTTGTCCTTTTCAAACAGCCCGCTTCAATAAAACCCATTTTAAATGAAAACAAATATGATAATTTGGTTTTGTGTTATTTATTTCCTATCTATGGTAGTATTTCTTCATACAAAAACTAATTTAAGAAAAAAAAGGCACCAAATGTGAAATTTATAAAGCTCTAAATATCATCGATATGGTACTTTTTTGTAAATTTTGTAAGGGGCGATAACTCTTTTTACTTTAATAACTCAAAATTTTCAACACTGACCTTTCAATTTCTTTTCATATTTTGAACTGCCTTAGTATGGGCTTTCATCTGGTAGAATATAAGAAAAAGTTAAATACTAGAACGATTTCATTTTCAAACTTTTTTACTTTTTTTCATAAAATAAAAAATCTAATAAAATCATGCCCTATATAAAGCATATTTTTTATATTCAAGGATCCATATTGTTCAAACCTGGTGCCTGCTTTGTCTAAATTTGGTTTCTATATGTGAACATACCACCATAGACATGAAATAAATAAAGAAAACCCAAATTAACATTTTTGTTTAGTTTTGAAATAGAATTTACTGAAGCTTGTACTCTGAATGGGTAAAATTTGAGAAAAAAATCCAAATTTGACATACCTTTTTCAAATCGCTGTAGCTCAAAAAAAAGGACACCACCATATATATTTTTTTTCATTTTTTCATTTATCATAAATAGCTCTTCCAAAAAAACAATGATAGACAAAAAGTTTAATAATTTGAAAAAAATGGTCCATAACATTGATACACCCGTAAAACGTGATTGGATCCAAAATCAATGACTCCAAGCCAGTTTAAACTTCTCACATCAGGTTTTTGGTGAGTACTCAATCTGATCTTTATGCTGTTTAAACATGACACAATGTATTATAGAAATTACAAAGACAAAATCGATCACATGTGCTACCCCACCCACCATTCTACTAAGTCAAGTAGATTGGGTTTAGATACTGAAAAGCCTCAAGTGTTACACTACACCCCTTCCCTCAAAGCGAATGTCCCCATGAGCAATAACATCATTCAAAATTACAAGTAATTTTGCTATAACATAGAAGTTTATAAACAATCTTTATCAAATCACAACTATTAATTGGCAATTAAGATTCTATCTGATATTTCATAATTTATGAAACAACAAATAGCTGCCAATTAATTATAATTAGAAATGTATGATATGCAATACTAGTCGATTTTGTCTTTGTGTGAAAAGAATTCACCAATTAATTTGATTTCTACAAGAAGATATTAGATCTGAGCTTAGACCATAAAATCCTAGGCCTGTCTGTGAGTAATCTGACACTTTGCAAGTTTTTGAAACATAGTAGCTCTAACAACAAATAACAAAGAGTAAGTGTCAGAGTACTTACAGTGGATTTGTTTGACAAAATAATGCATCGTCTAACTCTATAACAATAGAGTTAGAAAACACCTTGTGCAATGAAAAAAAAAAATTTACCAACTTTGAAGTTACAATAGTACAATTCAAATGAAATGTTATGTTTTTTCATTTTTTAAACAACATTTCCACAAAATTACCAATATTTATCATTAATATACATGTATACTTAATCAAAGAAATTATTTCAAGTGGATGATTTATATCATCTCTCAATAGTTAAATTCAGAGGTCATATGAATAAGATTCTTGACATGTGCCACTGACATGAGTAAGTATTAACTTTCGAGGAAATCTATATGTATAGTATTTCCACAATTAGTATGAATATTGATAGTGGATATACACACCAGTAAAAGAAAATCAAATGCTGTCAAGTGGATGATTTATATCACCGCTTAATAATAACATTAATTATTAAGGGGAAATATAAAAAAAATCTTGACGCATGAATTCAGTAACCACACTTAATGTTGAGGACATCCAATGTGTACCTCGTAACTTTTAGAGTAAAGCACCTCAACAAATGGGTGTATCAACTTGTGAAATATTAAAATGACACCTTAATTAATGTATGAAACCACAGTGTTTTCATATTTATTTGAAATGCTAATTCATTTTTCTTTTGAAAGTAATAATTTCATAAATATTACTACTGTTTATAATGAATAATTATCATTCTTAAAAAAAATAGTTGTAAGTGGGTTCTTTATATCATCTCTTAATAGTGATATTAAGGGATAATATAAAAAACAATTCTGACATACAACCTAAATATGTACTCAACGTCAAGAAAATTCAGTAATTGAATTTTAAAAACATTAAATACTTACAAAAGTGTATGAAAGAAACCTAACTTTAAGACTACGCTAATTTATCTGACTATTTACTACCGGTAATACTTAATTCCTTCTCTTCTTTGTTAGGACGTAGACTGAGGATGGAAGCGGGCGTTTTGGCGATGGAGAGCGTTGAAGGTTTAGGGATGGTCGTCTAGGGGAATAAGGTTGTTGTTTTCGTTCTGTCCTACGTAGATGCGATGATAGAGTATCTCTAAGAAAAGAAATTTCCTTGGTCTGTTCCTGAATGGCATTGCAGATTGAGGCTGACATCGAGTTGATTGCCTCCACCATAGATGGTGGGTCTGGAGAGGTTACAGTTGAAGTTGCGGCGTTCGCAGTGGTAGTAGTCGTAGAAGTAGAGGTCACAGGCAAGTTAAGAAAAGAGGCTGGCTGTGGTGAGATGGTCTCATCTGGATCAAAAGAGTCCATTATTGCACTGAATATATTTTCTGACATGTTAGTGCGGGTTATCAAATGAGGAGACGGTATGTGGAGAACAGGAATGGGTTGGCTGGAAATAGATGTACTGGTCTTTGTCTGGATCAACGGTAGAGGTTTGGTGGTGAAGTCTGGAGAAGGTAGAATGGTACATGTAGCTATAGATGGTTGTCCAGATGGCTGGTATACAGATGTAGGTTGGTAGGTGGCAGGAAGTTGAGAAGAGACTCTCGAACGCTTCCTCCACAAATCCTCCGACTCCCTCTCTGACAGTGCAGAAAAATCTTTACCTTCTGTGAGATGGTAGGGAGAAAGGGATTGCATTAGATATGCATTGTCCTCGATGGACTGGCCTGCCGCCTCTAGTTCTGCCATCTTCAAAGAATGGTTGGGATACACCTTTGGAGACACATGCTTCTCTAACGAGTCTTGATCCTGGGACCTGAACAGGCAAAGTCTGCAGTAAAAGGGGGCTCTGTCCAGTGGAATATGGTCCTTGTAAATATGTGAGATAACACGACGCCTCTCTCCCATATTGACATCACAGTGATGACATCTGAATGCCCGGCCCCTCATCTGAACGTAGCTCTTGACTGTAATTTGTGCCATCTTGAACTGAAAATATATATGAGGTTGTTGTACTGGCAGTCTGAACTGAATTGAAGACCTACTGGGATCGACTTAAAATGACATATTTCATCCATTTAGGATATGAAGAGGAACCAGAAGAGGAATGATATGGTTTCAATTTGTCATGATGGATAATCTTTTCACTGTCCTGATGTAACATCACCTTGTATGTTAAATCATTAAGTTTTTGTGTCACTAAGCATGGTCCTCGATAGGCACATTGTAATTTTTGTGATATACCTGGTTTATTGGTATGATTTTCCACCCATACAACATCACCCTGTTTATATCTATTGATATGCAATTTGGAATCATAAACATAATACTAATTTAATACCCTATCTGGAATATTGAAAAATTATTGAAAAAAAGAAGGAGTAAAATTGTGAGAAAAATATGCATTCACACCTGGACTCGAACCCGGGACCCCTTGCATACAAGGGGGGGGGGGGGGGTGCTCTCCCGTCTGAGCTATCCGGGATGCTTACTTGAGTCTCGGTAACAAGCGGAAAGGAAATAAAGCGAAAGAAACGATAAACACTCGGACTGGATTGTACCAGGTAGGAAATAAACGGCTCTGAAAACGTTCGAATTAGGGGCGAATTCGACTCAAGGGCGAATTACCCTATTTACACTCACTAGAATCTATAACGGATCTGTATCTGTCAGAAGCTTCTCATCGATTCGTGGAATCTGATTGGTCTGAGTGTGGCGTCATTAGTGGTGGCAAGTGCGCGCAGTTCTTGTACAGTATTGTCCAAAAGTATGTTTAGAAAAAATTGCCGATTTTGCAGTTTCATTTTGATGAAATAAATTAAAAAAGGTGTGGCTTTTTACAAATTGATAAACCAGATAATTATGAAAATCTTCAACAAATGTTATGATTGAAAAACGCGAACTGGAACAAAAATAACAGAAATAACTGAATGAAGTGGCAATTAACAATGTTTGCACAGGAATGAAGGGTGTCGTCTGACAACTCTGAATTCTGTACAAAAAGCTAAATGCACCCAATGACTACATTTATCACACTGTGCCCAGTTAACTATTTTGATGTTTGGACATTCCTTGAGTTTTGGAGGTGAAATTTTCCCACATACACAGCACTTGTCTCCATCGTCATTTTCATCACTATCGGAGTCTGAATCATTTTCAACATGTAGGCCTACGACATTATCGATCTCGCCACGCTCGTTCAATCCACTTGTTGATGGTTTCGGGCAAGTGTCTTTATTAGTAGAAGAAATATTATTTTCAACGTAATTCATATACATATCCCCCGTAATCTCCTTCCCTGAAGCATACTGCATGGCTTGTTTTCCTCTTCTTTACATGATCCGTCACATCTTATCTCAGTTTCTTTCTTTTGCTTTTCTTCCTTTAATCTGAGAAACGTTTCCACTGCCTCTTTGCCCCTTTTTATAGCTGTCACCTTTTCCCTGGGCGTGTCCTCCCTAAGCTCTCACATGGAAAGAGTTGTTCATTTGCAACTGCGTTTCTGTTCAGAGGGAATATACCTGTCTTCTTGAATCCACTTTGGATGTTGTGTGGCGACATAGCTTTCAAAAAAGCTCTACAGGCTAGTTCACACATGTCATACTTTGTAATGACTCTTCCAACATTTCTCTGCATGAACAGGGAACATTCTGAGTAATAAAAGTTTTTAAATGGGCCAAACATAGACACGTCGAGAGGTTGCAGAATATGAGATGTGTGGGCAGGAAGTACATTACAAATAAAACGATGTTTTGCTCTTTTGCCCATTTGATGATATTGAGGTTTTTGTGTGATGCATGGCCATCGTATATTACAAGAATTGGCTGTGTGTCTGATGGAGAAGGTCGCACATACGGTAGAAAATGATCTTTTAAGTAACTCTGAAATATGTCTGCATTAGACCAACCTGCCTCTGACAACGAATAATTACAGCCAGGAGAAGTACCTTTCATTAGTTTAGGATTTAGTCTTTTTCCTTTGAATACAAAATAGGGAGGGACTGCGTTCCCAATGGCATTTACACAGCCTATCAAAGTGGTACTTGTGCTACGTGGTGATGTTATTGCTTGCGTTTTAAATCTTGGGTTGGCTATCACATTTGGAGGCCTATGTTCAGGCTGGAGAACGTAGTCTAGTTGCTTAGGGTGAAAATCGTTACTTGGTGGATTAAAGCATAAGACTTTGTATACAGGTTGCATTTGTAGTATATAATCATAATAATTGGGGGTGCCCGACCTGGCTGCCCTATTTCGGTCAAAATCTAAGATGGCGTCCTGTATAGACTTATATAGACTTATATAGACTCGAGCAAACGAAAATTTGCATTCTTGAATGTTTTAAATAGTTCAGTTAATCGTATTTCAAACTTTATACTAAATTTGAGACATCGCAAGATACATTGTCAGATTTTTACCAACGTAAGCAATCCTTTTCAAAAGACAGATGCCTTACACATTGTCTAACTTGAAAAGAACGTTTTTGAATTTCTGTGAAATTTTTAGACCCGACCAAACGAGACTTTGCAATTTCGAATGATTCTGATTCTATAGATCAGTTTATCTTATTTCAAACTTTATAAAAAAAACTTTTGAAACAATGCCAGATATATTTGCACCAACGTTAGCCGCACTTTTCAAGAAGAAATGCCTTACACACTATCTAACTTGAAAAGAACGTTACCCGATCGCCGACGTTAAGGCCTTGGTGCTGGATCGGGAGCCTATCAGATACCTTACATGATAACTAGAAGGTATTTGATAGGCGTCAGTTCACACTACATATTTTACTTCAACACCATGATTTTGTTTATCTTTTAAGTGCTGAACTGAACTTATATATATTAAAGATCCGAGGAAAGGGACAAATGTTGGGAGGTTTGGTTAACGTTTGTCCGTTTCTCAGATTTTCAAAAAGATGAATTTGTGACAATACAATTCATCTGGGTTTAAGTTTGGTATGTTTGAAAAGACAGTTTTAGGTTGGATTTAGATTTTAGTTTATATTCATCGCACACGTATTGTGAAAAATGTCAAATGCTAAGAGTGTCCAGGACCGACCCACTTGCGTTTGCATTTTTCAACATCATTTCAATTGTTGTTGGTTTTTCTGCAAAGGTTATGAAAAATGTCAAATGCTAAGAGTGTCCAGGACCGACCCACTTGCGTTTGCAATTTTCAACATCATTTCAATTTCAATTGTTGGTTTTTCTGCAAAGGTTATGAAAATGTCAAATAGCAAGAGTGTCGACCCACTTGTATTTGCATTTTCAGTTTTGAAGAGTTTGTGCCTATTAAAAAGTTTTTATAAGTTTTAACAAGCAAGTACAACAAACAAAAAACCTCAAAATCAAACACAAACAACAAAACTGAACTAACAAAAACTCACTTACCTTCTGTACTTTTTGCAGAATCACGAACTGGATCTCGTCACATGGATTTGCGGACATCCTCCGAACCAAATTAAATTCGTGCTCAAAAAATGACGTTGTTAACACCGCAAGGTTTCCAGTCATCTTTCGAGCGAAATTAAAAATCATATCCAAAAAATGACATTGTTAACACCGCTAGGTTTCCAGTCATCTTTCGAGCGAAATTAAATTTATACCCAAAACATGACATTGTTAACACCGTTAGGTTTCCAGTCATCTTTCGAGTACAGTTTGTGCAAATGGAATCTGATGTACTTTTATCAGGGTTAATAGAACATTTTAAACCAGGTTCAAATTAAATCGATCTCCTCGCAGTATGATTACGGTGCGAATGCAAGCCATAATAACATCACTTTGAGAAGAGACAATGAAGTGAAAACCCCAAGGTTCGGGGCCTTCCGTCTGTACACACGTTGAGTACTAACGGAAGCATCAACCAAAGTTATTACAATCTTACAGCCGGACAGATGATTCATAGCTATGGTTGGGACATCCACTGTGGCATCGCTGTCCGTTCGAAGGCATGTGGACCGCCCTAAGCTACTACACATATGCATTGCAAAGGTCGAAGGACGATTCACAACGTTTGAGTGCCTGGAGTTTATGTTCTATTACCCCTTGAAGTACTTACTATGTTCTATGTGCACAGTAAATTTTGATTTATGTGCTGTCATATATACGTAGCTTGTAAGCCACGCTGTCAAGTTGATACGCCAATCATCATTTCAATGTTGTGCGAAAATTTAAGAGCTAAAACCAAAAACATCATTCAAAGACTTCACCTGAAGCAATGTTTGCTGTCCCAAGTAATAGCTGTGTTGAATAAGCGACATCACTTCAAACAAGAGGTCACATTGACAAACAAAAAGGTGCCAGAGCTAGCTTGTAACCTCAAACCTAGGTAAATGTGCGTATATTGAGGGCCAGATACTAATTTACAAAGGCCGCCGCAATGGTTCTTGCTTGAAGCTTAAATGGCAACAAAGGGCCGAATCCTAATGCCAAAGCGCCACTGCTTATACGACATTAAGGCGTCCTTTGCGGAACATCCTTTCCCTCTGACATGTCGCTAAGCTGGCCATTGTGCCAGCTGAAAGCTTATTTTATGTCCATGCCAGCATTAGCAATTCTTTTCAATTGAGAACTTTATTTAAAAGTTGGTCAAATGAAATGAACTGTACCACAACACCACAATAAGGTTCTGACATATAGTTGTGGGACCATTCTAATGCTACCTGTATGGGATAACATTAGAATGGCATGAGCTGTTTAAAGTAAAAAGGTGACTTACCTCACGAAGTTCGAGAGGAAAGTGATTTGGGTTTCAAATGAGCTCGTATTTATAGGCTTTCTAGGATTGAAAATAATTGAATTATGACATCACTCTAACCGACCAATGAGAGGGAAGGGTGTATATATTTAAGCCAATCAGAGGGTATGTGTTTAGTTTCAGCGGAATTTTTTTCCATTATTAAATGTCATTTGTGATCTTGCAGTCATTGCGATCATTTGTGTTTTGTTAAGCTGGCGGCGTTTAGAAAATTTAAATCATAAGTTAATTGTGCATTTTTTGCAGTGTTCGAATAGCAGTTGAAACTTCTGTTGAATAGTTATTGAAAGAGACACTGTTCAGATAGAAGCAAGGTTGCAAGCTTAGATGTTAAGATGATTTTTTAACAGTAAAGTCAATCATCTTTTACTGTTTGCATTGGTGATATTTGCTTAGCAATGTATTTTCAAAGGTGAAAGGATGTTGTAATTGTTGCTGTCAGAGATGAGCTGACAATTTTTTGCGGTGTGCAGTGTGTGAATAGACGTTTAGTTTTATTGGAAACGATGCCGTTCAGATATACGAAATAAACTTGATCATAGGACAGAACCCTGCGGAACACCTCGTTTAAAGTTAACTCTATATTAAAAGGTACCGTTAAGTGAAAAACTGACGACTAATATTTGGTATAAAATAAAATTAGCGTTCGATGTAAAGCATCTTATTCACAAACATGCATCTAGAACGACAATAAGTCGCTAATTTGTCAATCCTGTATCAACTCATTTGCTCGCTAAGAACGAAATCTTAAAGGGACAGCGAGCCTAGGCTTATTACAGCGCTTTAGATTTTTATAAACAGAAAAACGTTTAACGCCAATCAATAATTTTAATGTTTATATCTTTTCGTTCAGAATTGGGGATCCAAACGTTTCGTATATTTCACAATGTTTAAGATACAATATGAAGAGAAATATCGACACCTTTTGTTTTTCAAAATTTCAGGTTAACTGGGGCTTTAAACGTTTCGACATGCTTATATATGACGTCATTTTAAATGTGACGTCATAAAAGTTGTAACATATTAACAGGGTTGCCATTTCTTATGGCAGCCCTGCAGTAAGAGGGTTACTTCTGTTAGCAGACTAGAATGTGTGGTGTTTTCAACGTTTTTGAGATAAATTTTGATCATATATCGTTGGAATAAGCGATTGTACTGGATTAAAAGGAACAAACTAGTCAGATTTGCTGTGGCTGATATTTATTTTGAATTTCCTTACACTTTAAACTTGTATGCGCTTATAAATACGCCACAAAGGTAGAAAGATGATTCACAACGTTTGTCTGTCAGAAGTATATAGTCTTCTATGCTCCATGTGCACAGTAAATTTTGATTATTTTTTTCATGCCAATGTTAGCAATCCGTCTCATTTGAAGACTTTGCTTGAAAGTTCCTCAATGGAAATGAATTGGACTCCGGTACCGACATTAAGGTCATTGGCAATTACCGGAGAACATTTAAAAAATACTGGACGGCTGACTAATATACCGAGCTGGGTATTGTCAGCGTTCCAATATCTTTGAAATGCATTGCTTCTTTTTGAAAGATAGTGCGCAAGGTGTGACAGAAAGATAGACGAGGCTAAAAGTTGTATGTGATTTTTGCTTGTGTGTGAATGTCAGTACCTCCACTGCAACAATATACCTTCGCGTGGTACAGTACTTTATAATGTCACCTTGGCAGCTATTTAAATAAATGATAGTACCTCCACGCGACACAAACCCGAAAGTCTGATATTATACCCGCGTGGTACAGTACTATCTAAAGAGTTCAGTTAAATTGTATGTGATATACAAAACTTGCAATTTTCTCAAAACTGGACAAAGTGTTTGATAGAAAGGCAGACGAGGCTGAAAGTTGTATATGCTTTGCTTGTGTGTGAATGTCAGTACCTCCACGCGACACCAAAACCCAGAGCTAGTTTAGTATCTTATAGGTTGCGTGATACAGTACTTTATAATGGGTTTAACACCTTGTTTCAGTTTTGAGAAGAAATGGCAAGTCTTGCTGAGATGAACTAGCAATGAATGCAGTCATCTATGTGGATAAATGGCAATGTTTAGTTACATGCATTGTAATTTTCCAAATGAGCTCAGCTTGCAACTTTATCAGAACTGACTACAGAATTACTACTAGAGACACCCAGCGTGATACCCGCTAGCTGCGGTCAGGACTCGATTTAAGTTTTTCGTTACATTGAATCTCATAAATATAAACCGAATCATGACGGCTTCCGAATACCGGCACTACCCGTCGTTAGCATGCTCTTTATATCTGTAGCAAATTGTAGTAGTTTTGATAGAAGTGCAAGCATAGCTACGATGAATTGACTCTTGCGAAAAATGCGAAAGGACAAGAATGTCTTTTCAAACCTTCTTTCGATTGCGTTTTCCAAATCACTCATCTTTATACTGTTTGCATAGTGATATAAACTTAGCTTGTAATTTTTTTCAAAAGTGAAATTAATTGCAAGCCTAGCTGTGAGAGATGAGTTGATGAATTCAATCATCTTTTACTGTTTGCGTTTGTCGTATATGCTTAGCTTGTAAGTCTGTTCAAAATTGAACAGAGCTTCCAAACTCAGCTTTCAAGATGAATTGATATAGTTATCATTCATCTGTTACTGTTTGGGATTGGGGATTGGGACGAAAAAAAGACACACAACGTTGAGTGTTTCATATAACCAAAGCTTGTAATATTTGTTCAATATTGAAACCAAATTGCAAGCCCGGCTGTCAGAGACGATGTAACATTAAAGTTACCCATCTTTTACTGTTTGCGCTGTCATATATGCGTAGCTTGTAAGTCTGTTTACAAGTGAAAATAGCTTACAAGCCATGCTATCAAGATGATATGAAATAAAGCCAATCATCATTTCAATTTAAGAGCTAAAACCCGAAACAGCATTCAAAGACTTAATCTGAACCAATGTTTGCTGTCCCAAATAATAGCTTTATAACTTAAATTTTGTAATGCCAAAATTGGCAGATTTTGTCACGAGAGTACTTCGTTTCAAAGTAGCTCAAATGACAAAACCTGAGCACCATCACCAGACGTCAAGGTTTTTGGCAACGATGGTGTATCACTACAATGCTATACATTTCATATAACATTGGAATGACATGAATAAGCTGTAACGAAAAAACGCGACTTACCTCACTGACTTCGAGAGGTGAAGTGATGTGTTACAAATGTGTCCGTATTTATAGGCCTTCTCGGATTGAAAATAATTTAATAATGACGTCACGGTATTCGACCAATCAGAGAGAAGAATACATTTTGAGCGAAATTTAAGCCAATCAGATTATTATCATTATTATGTATCAGCTAATCATGCAAAGGCTTTGTGTTAGTTTCAGCAGAATTATTTTTTAGCATTATTAAATGTCATTTGTGAGTTTGATTTCATTGAGATAACACGTGTTTTTTTAAGCTGACGGCATTTAGAAAATTAAAAGTCATAAGTTAACTCTGCAATTTTTGCAGTGTTTTGAAGTTTGAACTTAGTCTTATAGTCGTCTATAGAGACATTGTTCAAATATATAAAATACACTTGGTTCAAGTATGTTACCTTGCGGTATGCCTAAATGAAGAGTTAACCCTATATTTAACAGTTGATTTAAGTGTCAAATCGGCTGTTAATGTTTGGTTTGATTTGAAAGTTTTGTTCATTTAAAGCATGTTTTATGCAATCTTGCCTCTGGAATGACAAGACGTCGCTATTTTTTCAATTTTGTATCAACTTAACCGTTCGCTAAAAATAGATCTTAAAGCGCCATAGAACCATAGACTTGTGGCAGCTTGTTAGATTTTCAAAACAGAAAAACGTTTTAAAGCTGATCAGAAATTTTAAAGTTTGTACCGTTTCATTCAGAATCGAGGATCCGAGACTTTAGTAGGTTTGACAGACTTTTAATCATCGGATGAAGCTTGAAAAAGCCAACTTTTGTTGATCAGAAAATCGCATTATCCGTACCTTTAAACGTTTAGTGGAGCATATTTATTATGACGTCATTTGAAAAGTTTGACGTCATAGAAGTCAAATGTTTTGTTTCGGTTTGCAAATTGATGGATGAATTGACTGTTTTAGTGTTTAAGCAACGTTTTGATAGTGATATCGTCGGAATAAATAATTCTATAGGATAAGGATGTATTACGGATTATCACTGAAAGGCTAGTTGTTTTGCTTATTTTACCGATTGCGAGTTGCTTAGTGAAATAACTTGAGTAAGAGACAATGTTGGCTATGCATGCTATGCGAACGGATGGCGAATGAAAACATTGACTTGCAACTTTCTACTGTTTTACAACCTCAAGCGTTTTTTAGGCTGATAGCAGAAGTGTGTCTAAGATTCGTTTTCCGTATGAACTGTGCAGAGATTTGAAGCAATATGTTGAAAAGACTTTTCGAACAACTTCAGTTCTCGACACCTAAACAGCTAAAGGCTGTTTTCGATTCAAGCATCACGACCGAGGATCAATGAACAGTGCAGAGATTTAAAAAAAAATAGATGCTAACAACTTTTCGATACCAAAACAGTAGACAGCACTTCGAACTGTTACACATTCAAGCATCCCAATCTGAGATCAAGTTACTTGAAGTTGGGCATCAAGTTTAGAAAGCTGTGGCGAAGCAACGCGAAGCAAAGTTTTAGCTAACAAAAAAGTTCGACTTACCTTGTTGGTGACCAAATCGTAAATGAGCGGCCATATTGGATTTCATCCGTATTTATAGGGTTTGACGAACATACTGGAATAATCCTGTGAAATGGTTTATTCCGAATGAGCCAACCAATCAGATTAACAGATGGAAATATTTTAGCCAATCAAATCATTCACTGTTTACATTCTGTACTGAAAAGACGTGGTTTATGATAGCGGACGAAAAGCTGAGGCACATTGAATTGTCATGAATCTACGACGTTTAAACTTCTGAACAATGATGCGATGCAGCTGACTGTTGATTAAAATTTGACGTGAAAAAAAAGTTTCAGCATTCGTTGTTTTTTATGTATGGTGTCGGGTTACGGGTTGAGGCACATTATAAACAGAAGTTAAACTTCGTCAAATATAATCTAGATCTATGATTTTACACCAGGATAAAATTTATCGAGAAGTGGTCAGAATGATTTGTAGGTCAAATTTGTATGGCAGAATGTGGCATTGGGCCTATGTTTCGTTTCACTGTTAGATCAACAACAGTCGATTAGCAGCCTTGTTTTTAAGCGCTGACAAAAAGATGTAGATCTACTAGTCACAAAATTAAATAAACATCAGAAACGTTTTACACACGAATGATCTTTATGGTCGGAGAAAGACGTTTCGAGTTGGCTTGTTTTTAATCGCTGACGAAAAGATGTTGTACTAGATCTAGTCAAAAAATGAAATAAACCGAGTTGCAAAATGGGCTACTAAGGCAAGCTAGTCTATCTATCAGCTCAAACCTTTTACATACGAATAATCTTTCTGGCTAGGGAATGACATTTTGAGTTAGATCTACTTGTAAACAAGGTCTGCTAACAAGTGAATCGACATTGGTGAAAATTGGCGATTTTATTTTGTTGGGGCTGACGCAATCTTGAATCAGTTTAGTTTTTGTGATTTTAAAAGTTGTGTATAGCGAAATCATAGATTATGTTTGACAAAGGTTAAATTCGATTGATTTTTTTATCATCTGGGAACAGTTGAAAAATGCGTAGATCTTTTTACCATCTTGTCGCAAAGAATTTGCAATTTGACTTTCATAGAAATGACGAAAATTTAGAGCTGTTGTATTAGTCTAGATCTGTGTGTACAGTGACAGTTGATCTAGGCCTAGCCAACCTGATTTAAAAAAAGCATGACACAAGCTAGCTAGATAGATTGTCGGTTGAATACATATAGGGAAAGAGAAATGCATAGTAAACTGATGTTTGATGCTAATTTAATAACGAGCTCGTATGTTTTAAAAAAACAACAAGAAAGCAGGATACTTTTTGTACGTTACTGTAGCTCGACGATTTGATTTTTTTTCACACTGAGTCTTTTAATCAAACTAAAGCTGGATTTTCTATCGACATTTTAGTTACTTTGCAGAGGTTTAGCAGCAAAATTATGAGGAAAACTTTTTTTGAAATTGCAACAAAATTTTGGTTCGTCAAGGAAAGGTCTTTATCGTATAGATATTTACTCAGACAATTTGAATTGTGTTAGTGAAATATTGGGAATTAAACCTTTCAAAGACACCCATTATTTTGCATCTGGTAGAGTTATAGATCAAACTGTCATTTGCATTCTGGCATTCGTAGGGAGTAGGAATGCATTTTGAAGCTAGCGAAAATTAAATTGATTTAGAAATATAAGAATAGAATTTTCAAAGACACGCATTATTTTGTGTCACTGGTAAAATTATAGATCATACTGTCATTTGCATTCTGGCATTTGTAGGGAGTAGACGCGTTTTATTAAGTTGACGAAAATTAAATCGATTCAGAAAATTGAGAATAGATGTTTCAAAGAACAAGCATTATTTTACATCATTGGTAGATTTCTTGATAAAAATTTCATTTGCCTTCTGGAATTTGTAGGGTGTATGCGTGTTTTTTTAAGCGGATAAAAAATTAAACTTTTCAAATTTAACAGCGTTAGACTAGGCTTAAAAAGTAGTAGGTTATTTTAATTTTGACTTTAAACAGAGATAAAACAATTTATTTTAGATTTAGAATCTATGTTCCTTTTTTTAATTTTGAAAATATAGATTGAGCGGAATCAGATATTAACACACGCGTTGGTTTTATCTCAATTTATAATTTCACTGTTGATTTAAAATTTTGATTTTGTTGAAAAACTTTTTGGAAAAAAAAATATATTAAAAGGACAAACTTGATTAGGATATGTAGAGTCGAACTTTTCTAGTAGGGGTAGAATCTATGCCAAATTTTTCTAGATGGGGTAGAATCTATGCCAGATTTTTCTAATTTCAAAATTCATATTGAAAACAGACAAAAACAAATTAACATGTTTCTTCTAAAGCTAAAGCTATTAGGGTTTGATTTATTGAAATGATGTGTCAACTCAAGTATTTTTTTAAAAATTATAAATTCATATTGAAAAAAGACAAAAACAAGTCAATATGTTTCTTCTAAGATAAAGCTATTTGGATTTGATTTATTGAAATGATGAGTCAAATCCAGTATTTTATTTTAGTTTTGGTTCTGTACCATTTAGTAAAATCATGTCTGACTATAAGATTAACTTTACTTTTGGAAATATTTCAGGGGTAAAAATGTATAAACTGAATTTGCTGTTTGTGATAATGATCATAATGCTATACATCTATGAGAGATATAATTTTGAATTTTTTATTCTAGGTTTGCTTCTGTACCATCAAGTAAAATCACGTCTGACTATAAAATTAACTTTTAAAGAAATATTTCCTTGATTGTGCTGTTTGTGATAATTCTATACATCTTTGAGATATTATTTAGAAATTTTGATTCTAGGTTTGGTTCTGTACCATCAAATTATACGATTAACTTTTAAGAAATATTTCCTTGATTGTACTATTTGTGCTAAGGTATATATACATCTATGATAGATATCATTTTGATTCTAGTTTTACTTCAGTATCAACAAGTCAAACCATGTCTGACTGTAAGATTAACGTGTAAGGAAATATTTTAGAGGTTAATGTGTAAACTGATTATCTATTTTTTCATGTTTAAGTGTGAGGTATGCAGAATGTAAAAAAATAAAATAAAATTTGTGAAAAAAAATCTTGAAATTTAGTGTTAAATTGGTCGGAAACAAAATATAAGAAAAAATGATGGTCATGGGATTGACCCCTGAGGTCCACCCGAGCTAAACTCTAAACAATATTTGAAATAGTTCAATTTAAATTTGGTTTGATCTAAAAGTATTTTTCAACTAAATATTAAGAAATAATTTTGGTCATAGGACTGAGCCTTGCAGGACACCCGAGTCAAAAGTTAAACATATGATATTGATCAATGAAACTATTTGTTCTGTTTGTGTTAATGCTTTACATCTATAAGAGATATAACTTTGATTAATGATTTGCTTCTGTACCATCAAGTCAAATCATGTCTGTCTATAAGGTTAAATTTGTTTTTGAAAATACTGCATGGGTAAATGGTCTGAACTTTTCTGGTGTTTGTGATAATACTATCTATCTATGGGATACATAATTTTGATTTTGGTTTTGTTTCTCAACAATCAAGTCAAATCATGCATACCAATAAGAAGAACATTTGAGGAAATATTTTAAAGGTTAATGTTTGAACTGATTATGAATGTTCCTTGTTAGGTATGCAAAATGGTATTGACCTAGTTTTCTTTTTAAATCTTGATTCTGATTTTTTTTTTCTCAACCATGAAGTCAAATCATGCCTACCAATAAAAAGAACATTTAGGAAATATTTCAAAATCTGGATTCTTACTTTTTTCTCAACCATCAAGTCAAATCATGTCTACCTGGAAGAATAACATTTTAGGAAATACTTGAAAGGTTAATGTTTGATCTGATTGTGCAGTTTGTAAATGTTCATTTCTAGTTTTGCAGAATAGTATTGACCTTTTTTTTAAATCTTGATTCTGATATTTTTTCTCCACCATCAAGTCAAATCATGCCTACCATTTAGAAGAACATTATAGAAAATATTTTAAAGGTTAGCATTTGAACTGATTGTGCATTTTGTGAATGTTCATTTCTAGGTTTGCAGAATAGTATTGTCCTAGTTTTTCAATATTTTTTAAATCTTGAGTCTGATTGTCTCTACCATAAAATCAAATTATGCTTATCATTTTGAAAGAATGGTATTGACTTAGTTTTGTTTTAATTTGTGATATTAAGTACTTTGAAATCTTACATTTTGATTTACCATCATTTTTAATGTTTATTGTCAGGTATGTAGAATGGTAAATTTCATTTTTCATCTTTAACATTTAGTCAAATCATGTCTGGCTGTAAGATTTACTTTTGAGGAAATATTGATTGTGCTGTTTGTGATAAGGCTATACATCTATGAGAGATATAATTTTGAATTTGGTTTTGTTTCTGAACCATCAAGTCAAATCATGTCTGACTATAAGATTAACTTTTAAGGAAAAGATATTTAGGACTTATGTTGAAACTGATTTTATTTTGTTTTTCATGTTTAGTGTAAGGTATGCAGAATGTACAGAAATGTAAAATAAAATTTGTGAAAAAAATTATTGAAATTTAGCTTATGAAATATTTCAGAGGGAAAGGTTTGAACTGATTGTGCTAGGCTTTATCTTATCAATCACTGTAGATTGAAAATTTTGATTTTGTAGAAAACTTTTTGGGAAAAAAAATATATTAAAATGAAAAAATCTATTTAGAATGGTAGAAAGTCAAATTTTTCTATAGGGGTAGAATCTATGCCAATTTTTTCTTCTAAAATTACGTGGTATTTGGGTTTGATTTATTGAAAGGATGGGTCAACTCAAGTATTTTGATTCTAGTTTTGTTTCTGTACTATCAAGTCAAATCATGTCTGACTATAAGATTAACTTTTAAGGAAATATTTAAGAGCAAAAGGTTTCAAAATTATTATGGAAAAAAATATATTAAAAGGAAAAATTTCATTTGGATAGGTAGGTAGTCAAATTTGTTTAGTAGGGGTCGAATCTATGCCAAATTTTTTTCTAATTTCAAAATTCATATTAAAAAAGAAGACAAAAACAAAGCTACATGGTTTTTGGGTTTGATTTATTGAAAGGATGAATCAACTCAAGTATTCTGATTCTAGTTTTGCTTCTGTACCATCAATTCCAATCATGTCTTACTATAAGATTAATTTTTTAGGAAATATTTCAGAGGGAAAGGTTTAAACTGGTTGTGCTGTTTATGATAATTCTAGGTTTACATCTATGAGATATCAACTTTTGATTCTAGTTTTGCTTCTGTACCAACAAGTCAAATCATGTCTTACAGTCAGATGTATGAGTTTAATCCTAGATAGGCTTCTGTACCATTTAGTCAAATAATGTCTGACCATAAGATTAACCTATTTCTATAAAATATTTCAGGGGTAAATGTTTAAACTGATTGTGCAATTTGTGAAAAGTCATTGTGCTTTATGCTATCTATCTATGAGAGATATAATTTTGAATTTTTGATCATAGGTTTGCATCTGTACCATCAAGTCAAATCATGTCTAACTGTAAAGGTTAATGTTTGGACTGATTGTGCAGTTTGTGAATGTTCATTTCTAGGTATTCAGAATGGCATTGACCTAGTTTTGTTTCAATATGTGATATTAAGTAAAATTGAAATCTTGCATTTGGATTTATAGCTAAATGGTAATGGGTTTGGTTTATTGAAATGATAAGCCAACCTAGTACCTTATGATTCATGTAAAAATCTGATGTAGAATGATCAGTTTTAGTTTTTCATCTGTGCCATCAAGTCAAATCATGTTTATCTATAAGAATAACATTTAAGGAAATATTTCTGAGGTTAATTTTTGAACTGCTTGTTCTGATAGTGATAATGCGATACGACTAATAGAGACATACTTTTGATTCTAGTTTTTTATATGTACCATCGAGTCAAATCATGTTTGTCTGTAAGAATAACATTTAAGGAAATATTTCAGAGGTTAATTTTTGAACTGCTTGGTGATAATGCGATACGACTAATAGAGACATAATTTTAATTCTCGTTTTTCATATGTGCCATCAAATCAAATCATGTTTGTCTGTAAGAATAACATTTAAGGAAATATTTCAGAGGTTAATTTTTGAACTGCTTGTCCTGATAAAATCTTTTGGGTAATTGGTTTGATTTATTGAAATGATAAGTCAAACTAAAACCTAATGATCCTTTTAAACATCTGATTTCTACTGTTCAATGTCAGGTATGTAGAATGGTAAAATTCAGATTTCCTTCTGTACCATCAAGTCAAAGCATGTCTAACTGTAAGATTAACTTTTGAGGAGATATTTCATGGGGTATATTTTTTTCCAATGATTGCGCTGTTTTTTAAAATGCTAAACATCTATGAGAGATATAATTTTGAATGTGGTTTAACCGTTTTGCTTCTGTACCATCAAGTCAAATCATGTCTGACTATAAGATTAACTTTTAAGGATATATTGTGATACTGATTGTGCAATTTGTGAATGTTCATTGTTAGGTATGCAAAATGATAAAGAGTATAAATCTATGAGTGAAATAATTTTGATTCTAGTTTTCATCTGTACCATCTAGTCAAATCATGTCTTACAAAATAAAATCACATTTAAAGAAATGACCTAGTTTTTTAATTGTACAATTCAGTAAAAAATAAAAAATAACATTTGGATTTATCATTAAATAAAAAATCTATTTGAATGAAAATGTTCAAAATGTTGTGAAGAAAGTCAGTATTTCTTTTAAAACTATCTGGTAATGGGTTTGGTTTATTGAAATGATAAGCCAACCTAGTACTTATGATTTATGTAAATAAAAATCTGATGTGGACTGTTTTATGTCATGTATGTATAATGTAGAATGGTGAATTTCAGTTGTTTTATCTGAACCATTTAGTAAATTCATGGTTGACTAAAATATTCAATATTAAGAAAATATTTAAGGGCCAGAGTTTAAATTGCTTGTGCTTTTTGATATTTTCAATGTAAGGTATGTTGAATTGTTGATTTCAGTTTTTCATCTTTGCTTTTTAGTAAATTATGTCAAACTAAAAGATTCAGTATCAGTTAAACAGTTTAAGGGTTTCATGTTTCAACTGATTGTGCAATATTTGAAAAACTAATGTTAGGTATGCAGAATACAACATATCTAGTTTGATTCTGTACCATTTAAACCATTGAAATAGAAATGATTAAAATGCTTCTTTATAAAATCAGAACTTCTTTAAAAGCTACCAGGTATTGGGTTGATTTATTAAAATGATAGGTCAACTTAGTACCTGATCTCATGCAAATACAAAATCAAGATTGTGTTTTTTTAATGTTAGGTATGTAGAATGGTGAATTTCTGTTTTCATTTGTACAATCAAGTCAAATAATGTCTGACTAAAATATTACTTTTAAAGATATATTTCAGTGGTAAAATGTTTAAACTGGTTGTGCAATTTGTGAATTTTCAATATGCATAAACGCTAAAATCTATGAGAGTTATACTATGGATTCATGTTTTGCCTCTTTACCATCAAGCCAACTCATGTCTGACTAAAAGATTAACTTTGAAGGATATATTTCAGGGATACATGTTTGAAACTGATTTTGCAATTTGTGAATTTTCAATATTTGATCAACCTTTAAGAAACTGTCCTTTAGGCCTAATACCTGAACTGATAGTGTAATGTGTTTGATGATCATCATTATGTATGTAGAATGGTAAATTTCTATTTTCCATCTGTACCATTTAGTAAGATCATGTCTGATTATAAGATTCACTTTTAAGGAAAATATATTAGGGCTATTGTTGAAATTGATTGTGTATTTTTTGTATGTTTAGTGTAAGGTATGCAGAATGTACAAAACTGTAAAATAAAATTTGTGAAAAATATCTTGAAATTTAGTTTTAAATTGGTCTGAACAGATATTAGAAATAAATATGTAAGGTCACAGGGCCATCCAATTAAAAGTTAAACAATATATGAAATAGTTTGATCAGTTTTAAAAAGTCAAATTGGCGATCAATATTTGGTATAATTTGAAAACATGTAATTTGCAATCTTGAATTTGGGCTGAGTGTTAGATGTGCATAATTCTGTTTTCAATTGTTAATACCATATGTGTATAAGATCAAGTGCTGCAAATTGTGAATTGCCTCAAACTTTAGGTTAGATGATTTATGAAATCTTCAATAATATGCTTATCTTTCTTTGATAAGTCAGATACGGTTTATCTTACTACCTTCTGAAATTGTCATAGGGAATGGTTTCTGTTTGTTAGACCGAAATTATTCCCTCTGCCAAGAACTAAAAGGAAGGCATGAGATTAGCCGAAATCTTCTTCCTGAAATCATCTCATCTTCAACAAATCATCTTTCATCAATCATCGACGCTATATGAGTAAGATACGGTTTACCTTCCTACCTTGAGGTGGTTCTGAAATTGTCACAGGGAATGGTTTCTGTTTATTAGACCGAAATTATTCCCTCTGCAAAGAACTAAATGGAAGGCAGGTCGATGGATTTAATCCCACATGCTGCTTTGCAACAAATGAGATTAGCCGAAATCATCTTTCATCAATCATCGGTCCATACAACTTTTTTGTGTCTCATCCATCCTTCACTTCAAACCAAATCCTAAATGTAAAGAAAGGCAAGCAGAGAGGAATAGCGTGTTCAACAAAATGAATGTCTGGTACAAATGAAAAGATGCAAAGGAAGTTTCAATCAAATTCAATTTTATTCGGAATCATCGTCTTGAAAACATAACAAAGCAATAAAGTGAAAAATCATTTAAAAGCAAGTATATAAGAACATTCCCTATAAGTACGGTCTAGATCTGTTAAAAATATATTCGAATCACACTAGTAACAGGCTGTTTACAAAACCAGCATGACTTCTGACGCTGTAAAACCATGTCCCCACACGATGAACATAAGGTGTGTCCACATGGATTTAAAGCCACAGAAATTCTTTCGTCCATACATATGTTACACGTTGAAGTATCGGATTCAGTATTGCTAGGTGGTACATTGTTTGAAGTGCTTGAGATATTCGGTTGTGGATTTTTATCATTTGAGTTTTGACATGGCTGATCTTGTATTGAAACACTCTGTGGTGTGACAGTTAGATTGCTTGAAACATTCTGTGATGTTCTGTTTTCATTTGATGTTTGAGTTGTCGACATTTGCCTAGAAGCAAACTCTGGCGTGATGTTAATCCTTCTTGAAACATTCTGTTGCGTATCATTTCCCACGGTGGTTGACCTTGCCAAAGTGTTGCGAATTGGAATAGTATCTATCTGCCTGTCGATACTTGTGTCATTTACCTTAGATATTAGACATTCGGCAATATAGTCTAAGCCATTTTGCAGCAGAGCTTCCACAAAATTTTGAAATGCATCGGGTCCTCGCCGTTGTATAAAATGGATTAGTTTTCTAGCTTTTGAACAGGTCAGTTTTTCACATTCAATTTCCTCTCTCATACGAAATGTCAAAATATTTCGTTCAATCAGATGATCCAAGATATAGGATAACTGATCGCCTGACAAACCGTTGACTAAAGTACAATAACTTTTCTGTATCGCATTTCTATGGTTTTCCAGCATAGTGTCTGATTGATATGTATAATACCTCACGACAATATTGAATTTGTTTCCATTGCACAGCATTTAAGTGTAAATATTTGATTATCGTTTCATAGTATTATTTCTAGAAACATGGTTCACTAGATCTAGTGTCATTATTAAGTGAAACTGTTTTTTAAATTTCGTTGGTCTTTATTTTGATCGATTTGAACGTTCTTTTGAATGTACGATTTACATAATGTCGTTGTACACAATCAAAGTTCGGCGTGGTTGTTTTTCAAACGCTTGAAGGTGGCTGAAGGTTAATCGCTATCTGGTATCAAAAGTTGAAAGTTTCAACATGCTTATGTCTCAGAGTAGACTTTTAAACAAGAATTAAAACACAAATGACACAAAAACTATAGTTAACATTTTATTGAAGTTCAAATACCGGTACATAAACTACAGGACATATTATTTCTTTCCAAACTGAGCAAATGTAAAATCTACCGGCCTTATATTATTATACAGCATATTGCCGTTATTTGAAAACGGCTTTGATACATTCGAACAAGTATTGGAATTGCCAAAACCAAATCCCTTTGCTGGATTAGTGCTGGATTGTCTGTTCACTTGTTTGGGTGCGTTACTATCTATAACGTCTAGATTGCAACATTTCACCATGTTCAAAAATGTGCAATGAGGAGAATGTTTTTTATGTTCTTCCCAAGGTTGGTCGGTTGGTAGCCACGAATGAAGACTCTTTCCACAAGAGTAACATTGAACAACATCAGATACTCCTAGATAATAAAATCCACTTTCTGCCAATTCTATCGTGCTTGGTTGCCGAATTTGAACAGGCCATGTGTTAAACGTATTAAGTCTGTCCATGGCAAACATATAATCCAATCTTGGTGACAACACTGCAGCGTCAGTAACCGTTTCATTTTTGGTTTGATGAGACTGGCCAAATTGTAATGTCATGATTGTGTTTTGATTGTGTATAAAAGTTAAGACTTTTTTTTCATTTATATATATTTCTTTTTTTCGCAGTTTAATAATATCACATTATTTATCAGAACACAACCGGTAATAAAGACACTACGTATCTATACATCATTTCTATATCTCCATAAAATTACATTATTTATCAGACCTTATAAAAAGACACTGTATGTATATGCACACTGTCACCAAATCTCTATCACATACGCAAGAAGCATGTCTATGTCTGCTGAAGGAATCGATTGCAAGGGTGTTAGTACAAAGACATGTCTTATATGTAAGAAGACGATGCAGAGCAGAAATTTTAAAAGTCACACAAAGTCTAAGAGTCACGTCGAAAAATTGCAGGTTGCACCATTGTCGTATCATTCATCGCAGATATCGCTAGCAAACATTTTGAAAATCTGTCACATGGACTATATTCTCCATAACTTCGAAGAATGCGGACAAGAGCTAGTCAAAAACATTGAATGTGTCAATTCCTTGTTATTGCAAGATGCTACAACTACAACACATTGTCCTATAAATGAAACATTGATCATTGATGCTAATCAAGTGGTACAATCATTCAATGAGCAGGAAGCCCGTGTGAAGAAATATCAGAAAGAGGTCGATGACTCAACTCAACAGCTTGTATCTAGCTTCAGTCAACGTGTTGAACAAATTAACTCTAAATACGTGCAGTTGCAGCAAAACTTTGACAAAGTACAAAGACAACTGGTTGGTTTAAATGGGGTACAACCTGGTAACGACTTTGAATGTTCTTCATTGCCACAACCCATGAGCGTTGACACACATGTTGAAAACCAAGCAGAAACAGACATTGAAATAAAAGCAGAAATAGACGTTTGAGTTGAATATAAAGATGTCTCTGGTCTTTGATTAAAATTAAATGTCGGTGTATGTTTGATAAATTCTCCTTGTTTTCATCAAAAATAAAAACACCAAAACCTGCTAATCAATTGTCTTTCTAGTTTGTAATTCCAATGATAAAACATTAGAAAAGAATATTTCTACATTTTCATGGCTCAGATCTTTATTCTCATATAAAAAGACGACAATGAATTTGAATATCGATAAAAATCCACGAATGTGTTTTCGATGTGGCTTACAAGTTGCAAAGGATTTAAACGGTTTAGAAAAGTATTATGTATGGCGAATTTATGTTATCCTCAAGGCAAATGAAATTAACATGCTAGACTTCTTTGCAAGTAATTATCCATTTTGCATCAAGTGTCACCAAATATACAAAACGCTGATGGATCAAACTGGGGTTGTGAAAACTTCAAGTGATTATGATATACACGTTCATTGTGCTCTGTATATCGCAGATGTTGAATATAAAGATGAAAAATTGTCAAAACTAGATTTGAAATCGCAAATGAAGTTTAACGATCTTAAATGTTATGCCACTGCACCAAATGCTTATTCTGTACAGGAAATATTTTTCATCGATAACTTGTTCGAGGACAGAAAGATAGACATATCACATAAATCAGATATAAAAACATTTTATTTTTACACACATAAATGATTCACATTACATTGAAAAAGGAAATTAACTTCATAATATATTGACACAAGTTGTTCAACTTACTTACATTCAAAACCAAAACGATCTCATATGAAACAACGGTAAATGTCACTGACTTATTTAGTATTAATTACGCCTAAAAACAAAACAATGCTATATCTCATTCATTCAAAAATCAGATATCGAGATATTCAACAACCGATTTACCAAATTTTGTTTAAAACACTTCACTTCTATACAGCACAATGGACACAGTTCCCATTTCTGCCACGCAGCAATCATTGAACGGTGATGTTGAAAGCCAGTTACAAAAGCCTGAAAGTCAAATTCAGATACCAACTAAAATATTTTCAACCTGCACATCACAAAAGTATAAAACGCAACTATACATTCCAGTATCAACAAGAATGATGTGTGTTCTTACTCTCTCGCATGGACTAGCAATATTGATATTTTGTTTTTTAATGTACTGGTTCTTGATTTACTATGTACATCGACATAAATGAAATCTGCATATGTTTGAAAGGTTTATTTCACTGTTTTTATCTGTGAACGATACAAATAAAAGTAAAAAAGGCTTCATATTAATTTTGCTAATTTCTGTCCGCTCGACCTTGAACTATTGAGGTCAATCTTCTTACTGTATCTTACACTGATTGGCTGATCAAATGAATAATGAATTCTGATTAGTCGTTCAAAACGTGTCGTTCTCTGATTGGCTGATCAAACAATAATAATACACCTGCCAGTATAAAAGCCAGTGCACAATCAGTCTCAGCATTCATTTCTCAACATGGCCTTGTTAAGAAAACTTCTAAGATTCTTCAAGTTAAAGAAAAGCAAGACGGCTAATACGACAACAGAGGTTGCCACTCAGACAGCTGAAGAAAAACCACAGATAGTATCTGTTCCAGCCAGAATCCAGCCTGAAAGAAGACCATCGCCACGAAGGACTGGTCAAGAATTGCTAAAGCATCTTCATCAGCAGTCCAATATGATGGATTTTTATCAAAGACGTGGATTTGACTGGCCAAGCAAGAAACAGCTGCCTTGGGTGATGACCATGAACAACATCTATCCAGATTTATCAGAATTCCTCTGATAAACTGGGTAAACAAACAACGGCCCTTTTCAGGGCCAACACATTTTTACGAAAGATGATATTCAAAGAGTTTACCTTTTAGAAATAAAAATAGAGTTTCACTATTATACTGGTCAACTTATCTCATTATTTCAAAATGTTATAACAACCTATTCCATCAACACTTGCATTCAAACAATCCATTTCAACACAATGAAAACATTTCGCATCTATACAAAACCGTCGTCATTGAAATCCGATGTTGAAGGCCAGTTACAAAAACCTGATTGTCAAGTCGAAACACCAACTAGAACTGTTGCAACTTGCACATTACAAAAGTATAAAAGTCAGGATTGTAATCCATCATCACTAGGACAGTTGTTTCTTCTTATCGTTGCACTTGGACTAGCTTTACTGTTACTCTGTCTGCTGATATATATGGTCACAATTCACTACACGCACCGTGACACATTGCAAACACCAGACCATGAACGCTTTGTCAATTGTGGAAACCGAACGTTGTGAATAGATTTCGAAATGTGGACACTTTGGTCAGGCTTGAGCTACTAAAAGTTTGAATTGTACTCGGTATATTTATCTACATTTGCTTAAAAATTTAAAATCAACACTGACGCTGATGAGCAACGGATACAACCTATCAACAGAAATAATTATTTGTGGCTTTTCTATGTATAAAACACTACAGACTTGATCTCCTAATCACATTTTATTACAATCATGAATGTGCAAGATTTAAACCAGCCATGCATAGATTGGTTTGAAAAGCAGTTGCTCAAAATTAAAACACTTTTCACCCAAGGTCGATCGAAAGAGGCCTACACAATAGACGTCTAATTGAACAGAAAATTACAAGAACTAGATGTTGACGAAAACACCCGTTCAGAACTCAAGCGTCGCATGTTTGCAAATCTGTTGAATGAAAAAGGCAAAAGCTTACATGTTGATACATCAACACGATGGTTGGTGATGATTCCAGATTTTCCGTTGAACTCTTTCGAGCAGCTTAATTCTAATATAAGAAATCAACAATATTTTACCTTCGTTGTGTATAACAAATTCAAAGAAACTGAAAACATAACATCGCTATATGGATATATTCTTTCAAATACGGAAATGACGAGAACTGATGTAAAAAACATTTTGGGAAATGACATAAAGTCAACACTGGATATACATTCGTCGGGTTGTCTAGAAGAATACGATGCCATGTTAAAAGACTTTGGGCCTGTCTATTGGGTTGGAAACCTTTCAGTAAAAACACAAACTTTGCATCGTGTTTTTAAATCGGTTTGATAAGTTTTTGTGAATGTATATATTGTATACATTGCGTTGCACGATCAAATAAAATTACAAAACATATTCACAAGTTTCAACTTCTCTTTATTGATTTCATTTATTGCAAGCGAATGTTTCCTGTTTTCCTTTTTAATTTTTACCACGGATAAAAAACTATTTGAACGATTTTTATCAAAATATGTCCCTAACATAGACAAGTATTAAGTATGTTGGAGTTAGATTCACATGAGAATACAAGTGATTTCGAGCATTCACCTTTAAACAATCAAAACCTAAAAAGTCAAAAACTTCATAACAAAATCAGTGAATGTAAGAACAAAAGAAGGCAGAGAAAAACAACCAAATCAAAACCAAAGTCAAAACTTTACATCTTGGAAGCCCAAAAGCTCGATACTGAAATTAATAAATCTGCAGAACACGTTGGATATATGAACACGTTGTTTAAAACAAAACAGGCTGCTTGTTCATTTTACGACCAAAACAATCCACATATGAGATCTCTAAATACCTACAGAACTTTAAGAAGTGATTGGGATCCAAATACAAAGTTGTTATACGTGGTTCGTGAATATGGCAACGAATCATTGATAATTCCACCTTTTAACTCGAATGTTGACATATCACAGTACAGGCGGTTACACAATCAAGAACACGAACGGTCTGAAGATAGACGACCTCAAACCGACTCGAGATGGAAATGTTCAATACTATAATTGTCATTCTAACCTTATACCTAACATGTATAAATTGACTTTTTCACAAAATTGAGTTATTTACTTTGATCTACGAAATAAGATTTGAAAAACATAAATCAGTGTGATCTTATGTTTTATATTCTAGTTCTAACTTCCAACCCTATTTTCGTTGTCATTAATGTAACTGAAGTATCCTTAAAGATAAACCCGTGTCAAATGCATCAACACCTAATCCATTATACTGACGGTAGTAACTTCAACTTTAAGAACCTTCAATTTTTTCTGAACAAAGCCGTTTCTAAATTGTAACTTGTAATGTTTGTGTTGCTGCAGCAGCTGTTTTCTCAGAAATCTTGCACGATTTACATTCAAACAAAGACATATCGAAACTTTCAACTTTTTATTTGACTTTTAAAACAAGATAAAGACAAACATATATCAAAATAGTTATCTCGATACATATCAAATCAATTTTAAAATGTCAAAAACTATATATCCTTCTTTAAACCACATCATCACCGTCTTCATTCATCATATCTAACACATCGTCCCACATGTCTATCCCATTTTCTATCGTAATACTTACACCATAATTAGTCTTCATTGTGACTTTTTCAACTTTTGGTCCTTCCGATACTGTAAATATGAATGGATAAAATTTGAATCTCGTTACATCTGTAACCTCTGGCAACGCGATGTCAAGATATCTTCCTTCACAAAAATGTTTTTCAAACAAATATTTCGAAGCTAAAACTTCACAGAGCATTAACACTCGGACATCATGAGGATAGTCTATTACCGCTTCCTCAAACAACGCATAAGCATAGCTTGGGTTTGCACATGTTATATCTGATCTTGCCGCTTCGAAAATTTCCTTGCACACCGTGACAATCCTTTCTTCAGACGGATGAGGGGGGTCATCGTTTATGTAAATTACACATCCATAGTCATATGTAAAAGTAACCGATTCTATTTCGTACTTTTCGTTCATCACGAACTTGTATGGAAAGCAATCAAATATGGTCTTTTCCCCCAGACTTGGAAAATTCGTAGACAGATACTTTTTCACATCTATATCATGATGTGCATTCATCTTGAACTTTGAATCTAGCATTCCACTCAACAAAAGCAGTCTCAAATCTTGACACACTGAAAATCTTTTCAATCCTGAATCATATAACTCAATAGTATATTGTTTCTGTGCATCGATATCCTGGTCTATCCCCAATTCGATATTGTCTAAACCAACACCAGGCATGCCAATTGTACGATAATCTACCAATTTATCCAATATTTTCTGACAACGAGCATCTGTTTTCTTTTTACTATATGCATATCTACTGCGGAGTACATGATAAGTACAATTGTTATCAGATTTCAAGATGACTTGTTGAACATCGTGAATATCATCCGAATCCACCGTAAATGTCAAATCACCGCATTTAAATGTCAACCTACAAATGCCATCCAGATCTTTCAACATATCGGGAAAGTGTTCCTTCATATTAGAATGGTATGCTTCAATTTCTTTATCGCCCATATAAGAATAGTATATTCTGTCTTCTTCGTTTCCACACTTGTCACTTTCGTCCGGTTTTGCGAACTTGTCACATAAAAGGTTACCTAGAAGGAATACCCTTATATCGTCAATATGTTCAACCCCAGATTTAAGCAACTCTACCGCCGACTGTTCATCATTTGTTCTGTCTGCGTGGAAAAGCTTACGACATAGTTCACTCACAGTGTCTTCTTCGTGTTGAACCAGCGTTTGGAATCTGTTGTTGATAGGAAACTTCGAAACAGATTCGTTTATCATAGAATGAACTGTACATCGTTTTTCCAACAAAGACATGATTGTTTAATGATTGCTTGTGGTTTATTGTGCTACACTTCAATAGAAGTCTTATATATTAGACATTGACATTAATAATGAACTCAAAATAAAAAGACAAATGAATTGAATTTATCACAAAATAATTTATCTTACTCAGACATCTGCTGCACAATTTTAAGCTGACAGGAAATAATTAAAGAAAAATATTTTCTGCCAAACTCTTTATGCTGTATCTTTCAAACAAATGATTTGTCGTGAAAAGGACCGTTGGTTTATCGTTGCTACAACTGGCAGATTAGTTTTTAGTTTTTCCTCTTCCCCTGGCATTTAGAACAAATCTGGTTGCAACGCTCATTGATATTAGGATAATAGTGCTTCTACCCTAATATGCCCTCAACTAACTAAATATTTTCAACATTTATCTCACATGGTTTTGGACAAACCTTCTATCTTGGTTGGTTCATTGGGATTGTGCTGAACTAATAGATCAAATTTACAGTAAAGAAAATGAAGTGAAACCATATCAAATAACTTTACTGTAGCGGGATGGTAGGAAGTAAAAACAGACAACATGTCCTGTTTAACTCTTTATTTGTTATATCTTTCAAAATAAGAGGTTGGTCTTGAAAATGACCGTTTGGTTATCGTCCCAACAACGATTATGTCTCCTTTTCCTGCGTCTCTTCCTCATTGTCAGGACACATCAAGTATACCGTTGTTTATTCGTTTCAAACAACGATCAGGTCCCCGCTTTCTGCTGCTCCATCTCGTCATCTCCCCCACTGCAATCAGGACAACCAAACATGAACTTTCATCATCGTCGAAAAAGCCCTCATTGTCATTCGGACACTTGTGTTTCGGACTGGGTGCGTCCCATCATCAGCCTCGTATGACTCATTGCTTGATCCATCTTTATAGTACATACTGAAATGATTGAAATTATACCGTAAAAAAGAGAAACCCAAAATTACCAAATTAGTTTATCAACCTTCATATGGTTTCTGCTTAAATGCTAATAGTGGGATGGAAAGAAGAAAAACACAAGATATGTTTTGTAAAACTCTCTTTGGTTATATCTTTCAAAATAGGTGGTTGGTCCTGAAAAGGACCGTTTGGTTATCGTTCCAACAAAGATTAGGTGTTCTTCATTCGCTTCTCCTCCTCCTTCTCCTCGCACTCAGTACACATCAAGTATGACCCTTCGTCATCGTCGAAGAACCCCTCGTCGTCATTGGGACAATTGTGCTTCTCTCCCATGTATGCCACAATGCAAAAGCATTTACCGCACTCGATTTCACATGGCTTGGAACACACGGTGCATCTTGGTTGGTCCATGGTTATGGTTATGGTTTGAAAATAATTTAACAGAGTTACAGTTTATATACCCTTTTACTCTGAGCTAGCTTGCTCTGATTGGTCGAATAACCTAATTCAATCAATCTGATTTGTGGGTTGATTTGATTGGTTTTCCTCTAACAGATTCAACGATTCGATTGGCTGAACATCCTCTTATTTCATTGGTCGTTGATCTAGTATTTAAACAACTGCATTACCTTTTTTTGAATCATTATGTATCATTTTCACATAACAAGCAGACATGCAAACACAAGCTCTTCCAAACTACTCAGATTACGATGCTCGGCTTCAAACGTTTGAGAAGTGGCCAAAGAAGGACACCATAGATGAAAAAATCTTAGCACAGGCAGGTTACCGATATACTGGCCATTATGACCGAGTGAAGTGTTATAACTGCGGCGCCAAGGTGCAAGGATGGCAAAAAAACTTAGACCCATGGGTAGTGCACGTTAGGCACACGCCCATGTGCTTTCATGTACTGTTAGAAAAGGGACTGCAGTTCATCAGAACACACAGAACGTATGAAATCACAGCAAGCAATGAAGGACTATTGTTTGATTTGACACCATACAAGACATCACTACAGGTGCAACCCAGAAAAATACTGACTTACAAGGAAAAGTGCAGACATTGTTTCATGAGAGGGAAAGAAGTGGAAATAAGACCATGCAAACACAAATGTTGTATGAAGTGTTGCCAGACAATGAGGAAGTGTTTCATTTGTAGACGACCGAAGAAAGATATTCGCTTTTTGTAACTCATTCAATATAGTCTATCAATCTTAACTTTTTGTCTCATGTTATAACTTGTTTGTCCCCAGAGAATATAGTTTATTGACCAAACTAATCCCCAGTGACTATCCTACATTGCCACAGTCTTGGGCTTAATTGTCATAGATTATCTTTTCTGTTTATAAGACCA
Organism: Gari tellinella; assembly: GCA_922989275.2. Classification (NCBI taxonomy): domain Eukaryota; kingdom Metazoa; phylum Mollusca; class Bivalvia; order Cardiida; family Psammobiidae; genus Gari; species Gari tellinella. The sequence continues at coordinate 56,470,305 of OV277859.1, forward strand.
AGATTATCCCCTCAGTCAAGAACTAAAATGATTTGCAACAAATGAGATTAGTCGAAATCATCTTTCATCAATCATCGGCGCTTAATACCACAATAAAGTATTCAACATAATTGTACTATATTCCATTTTCTTCTCAATGAATTTATCTTTTCGATAGCTGCGTGTATTTCCTTTTTTCTTATCCATACATTCCTTCTTACCAACGACATATTCCTACATTCTACATCTCCGCTAATAAAGCATTTTTTGCTCATCTTCATCGTTGATACACGTCGTCTACATTTACCTATATTTATCGTACTAAGTTTTAACGTATCTTGTTTAAAATAAAAATAAAATTTACTAATCAAAATCTTCCGATGGCACCACATGTAAACTTTACAATTGTAGTCCCTTCTCAAACAGTACATGAAAACACATGGACGTGTGCCTAACGTGAACGATCCATGGATCCAAGTCTTTCTACCAGCCTTGTACCTTGGCACCACAGTTTATTTATTTATTTATAATACCAGATTTATATAGCGCTCTTTTCACACAGGGGTAGTGCGTTCAAAAGCGCTTCACATGAAGTTACACAAATGTACCTACAAACAAGAAAAGACAAAATAAACATGAATAAAACATATAAAAGACAGCCCCCAAAATGGCGATCACATTACTCCCATCAATCAGCAATGAACCGACCGGCTAATGATTGCCGACTGATAGAAATAATAGTAAAGCGCCCAATGCAGGCCGCCGAGAAAAGACAAAGAACTACAATTAGATCTTAAATAATCATAAATAAACATACAAAAGACAGCCCCCAAACGGCGATTACATTACCCCCATTAATCAGCAATGAACCGACCGGCTAATGATTGTCGACCAATAGAAACAATAGCAGAACGCCAAATGAAGGCCGCCCAATATACGCTCAAGATTCAAATCGTTAGATCAAAAGCCTTTTTATGTCCAAACTTATACTCCTTACGAAAAGGGCCGTTGTTTATTCTTCTAATTAATCAGAGGAATTCTGATAAATCTGGTTATAGCTTTTTCATTTTACACCACCTAAGGTAGCTGTTTTCTGCTTGGCCAGTCTACACCTCTTCTTTCATAGAAGGCCATCTTATTGGACTGCTGGTGAAGATGCTTCAACAGTTCTTGGTCAGTCCTTCTTGGCGATGGTCTTCTTTCTGGCTCGATTCTGGCTGGAACAGATACTATCTGTGGTTTTTCTTCAGCTGTCTGAGTGGCAAGCAACTACTGCTGTCGTCTTTTAGCACAAATAAAAATTAAGCAAAAAACATCATTTTCTTTCCATTAATTGCATGTGTTAATTTATCTACTGGACATTGTTTCTGAACGCATTTGAATTTACTGTTGCACTCCTACCAAGACACTTGAAATGATATTGAATTAGCTAGCATGACACTCCCAACATCCAACAAAAACAAAATCCAGAATGGGACTAAATTGTAACAGGCTCGATATCGCTTAGTAGGCAAACAACATTTTTTTTTTTATCATTTTTGCATTTCAGTTATAACAGCGGTACTTGAATTAAACGTGAACAGATATTTTGTCAGCTAACATGAAACATGAAACTCAACCCCCCAAACAAAAAAAAACAAAATCCAGAATGGGACTAAATTGTACCAGGCTCGATATCGCTTAGTAGGCAAACGTCTTTTTTTTAGTTTTTTTAGTTATAAAAGTTGTATTTAAATTTACTGTTACACTCCTACCAAGAAGCTTGAACAGATATTTAATCAGTTGGCATGAAACTCCCAACTCCCAACAAAACAAAATCCCGAATGGGACTAAATTGTACCAGGCTCGATATTGCTTAGTAGGGCAACTTTAAAACTGTCTTTTTGTCCATGGTATGAAATCATTTTGACTGTGACTATGTCATATGCAACATGTGGCGTTTCCAGTTTATTATTTGGGTCCAGTTAAGTTGTAGGCTCTCCAATGGTTCCGACTTGCAGGTAGGAAGTCTGTCTTTCCTGCTGAGAACAAATTTGGTGCCCTTTCCTGCTGAGAACAAATTTGGTGCCAATGTCAATTTCCATTCGGAAAGAAGTCACCCTGGGCCTGAGATTATACAAACCTCAGCAAACAGTTCATATATACATGTATAACTAGTATTTGTATACATATGTCTACAGTAAATCTATATTAAAGTAAGGTATATTTTACTGGTTAATGTGTTTATTGTAAATCCTAGAGCCTGTCATCGAAATTGAGATTTGAGCTTTATGGTTCCCTTTTTGTTTTTAAAACCTCTGGGCCACATCATCTTCACATACTTGGAAAACTGTGAAACGTTGATTGAGAAGACACTCATCGCTTTTTAGTTCATTATTGTTATGTTTAACTTATTACTTTCTTCAGTGATTGGTATTTCAAAGAGTGGTATTTTGTTGTTCTTTATTGGAATCTGAAATTGGCTGGGTCCTGTCTATTACCACTCGTTGCGCATATTCTTGCATCACTCTCTAAATTGTGCCTAAAGCATTTCTTCTTGCCATGCGTATGAAATTTCAGAACGAATCACAATATCATGCGACTCTTCTAGAAATAGATTTTCAATACTGTTTACTGGTTAACACAAATTATTGACCTACCTACGTGGACGTCTCTTGTTTTGAGGTCCCAAATGGTCATGGCTACAAGATGGACTTTTATCAAGGTTATTTTCTGAAATTCATTTAGAGTTTTTACATTTCAGCCCCATATATCATACAGCGTTTATGTGCATCTAGATTCTCTGTCAGTTCAATGTCACATTGAGCGTTCTACTCATTTGCCTGATGAAAAACTTGTGGTTTATTTTTTTAAATACCCAGTAGTTTTGGATGTCCTTGATGCTTGTATCAGATAGTGAGTTCATAAGTCTTGTATGAACTGGTAACCCGTGTATATAGTAGGTGTGGTCAAGAATAAGGAAGAGTATGGGACGAGCTGCTTAAAAACGTTGACATAAAGCGTGAAGTTCACGATGTGCAGGTACAAAAATGACAACCAACATCTCTAAACGAAGTACATGTATAAAGTCTCAGTATTTGAATGTAGAACTCTTTTCTGTAATGTTGATCTTCCAGGCAACAACTATCCGTCATCTGCTTGATCATTCATAATTTGGAATGCTTCCTGTTTTAATTTAACTAATGCCAAAACTGTCATTTTGCAAGCATATCATGGTTTAGTCAAATGACCTGCAGAAATGAAGGAATCGGCTGTTCCTGGTGTTGCCACATCAGCCTCTGTTATTAAAGCTTGCCAATCAAGATTCGTCTCGCAGCTTCTGGCACCCTCCAAATGGCAATCTCGATATGCACACCTTCAATCATCATCACATAGAAACTTTCGCAATGTGAATCTGTCCAGTTCCACGGACGGTATTGGGCTAAAGTAAAGAGTAAATGCTTCTAGGCTCTCAAGCTGTCAGTAGGGCTCCGCAATTCACCATTACCCGTCTCACAAGTTTACAACACAGCTGACCCAGTCCATAGTGGAGGAACCAAAGCTTGACCTTTTTCTTAATACATGTATATTAAACTGAATGCTGATAAGAAATATAGACACTACCTAATCTAAGGCATGCAAAATACTTGATTTTGATGAGACAAACAGTTTCAGCTCAATATTACGGTGGTAGTTACTAATTATTTTGGCACGAATGGGCTTCTGTAGTTTACAAAATGAACTTGGAGAGGTCTAATGAAAAATGTACATTTTCTTTTTTATAATATATTTACATTATATAGGCAATATGTGTTTAATCATTTTGGTTATTATGGATTTCCGCAATTTTATTGCTGATGGAAAGTAACAAACTGTGTGTTTGCAGCAAGTCACGAAAACACATGACAATTACTCTTTATATACTGTGTAATTACATAATTAATTCTCATTTCAGTTAAACGTACTGGAATACTTTGTTATTCATTAAAAGCAAATAAACATGCTTACCTGTATATGGTTATTGGCTAATGATCAGCCATAATTCCAAATATAGAAACAAACAGACGTATTGCATCATGATTATCAGACGCTCAAATCCGATAAACATGGTATGGTGACCTCAACGTGTCATAATCTAAACTCCTTAATCTATAAAACGGATGTTTTTTCTTTAATATTTTGTAGCAAATGAATTAATTATTTTACATCTAAGTGTTTTCTTAAATGTCATGTAATAAAACGTGCAATTTTAAGTTTCAATTAGATTTTTCGGTCATAGCTTGAAGGTGAGCCACTTTTTATCACAGTCTCCTTAATTGTTCGCATACTGCACTGTATTCCATAGAAAAGACGCACCAAATGTAAATTTATCATACAGATACTATGCAGTTTAGGCTTATATTCTATTAATCTACTCAAATACATCACATTATAATGAACTTCCTACTGCTGAAATGGAGCCCCTATAAAGTATGTACACGTTGGCGGCCATTTTGAATTTTTCAAAAAGTAGGTCACCTAGCCCGGGCACCTATATGTCATTTGATTCTATACATATCATACTATACATGTGAGAAGTTTGGTGCTTTAATCCACTCTGTAACGATTTGGCCAAAATTTGGACATAAGCAACTAGACTAACGGTCTCGTCAATGTTGTAAATGAACTGAGGCTTGTTACTTAGGTTGTATTTCACAAAAACGTCTTCCAAGTTGTCAAAATATGTTGGCACTATTTCTGGCGTTGACGACTTTGCCCTGTCACTATCAAGTTTTTCTTGGATTGACGGAAGCCAGACGCCCCTTCCAACGCGTGAGAAAACCGTACAGCCAGTTGTTACTCATAGGTTTATTCTTTTTCTTTTTCTGCATATTGAAGGCCATTTCTCAGCCCAGATGTTGGAGCCTCACGTTGCTTAGTCCACATCCCAAATTTGCCATCGTTTCAACATATTCAACTAAAGATTCCTCTTCCTCTCGGGTAAAGGTAGTCTCTCCGTCCACCGCAAAATTCAATGGGTTAACATGCCCTTTCACCCTATCCCGTAGCGTCTGTGCAGGTACGCCAAACATCCTGGCAGCTCGATCAACTGAGATGTTCTTGTCAATTACAGCCTTGTATGCATTGACTAATGCCTCATCTGTGTAGCGTCTATATTTGCTCAATTTCTGTGGAACCTGAAAAAAAACAAAAAGACAAATGGCGCCTATAAATGGGGCGTTAATTGGATCACCATTTCATTAATAGTTGGATCCAGGATTTTACGTAGAGCGTACACATTTTGACAGACTTTTGTACAAGCCTGTAGCCCTCAGTTTTTTATGACGTCATTGACAAACGTCTACATGATGAAGATTAAAACAAAAAATTGAAGGTATGGTGTCTGCTGGACATTGAAACATGGAAAAAGTCCGAAAAACTACGTGCAAGTAATATATTTTCATGTTATTTTTTTTTAGTTTATAGAACAATTATGAAACTGTTGATATTGTGACAGCCTTACCTGTTTCTTGCGCATTTTTTCTTGCTAAATTTCTTCTTTCTATCGGACACAAACGAATTCCGTCATGAAAACAAATTTTCGTCCAGCACGAGCTTCTCTTCGATAAAAAATACGCGAGCCACGAATCGATGGGAAACCACGAATCGATGGGAAAGAGGCATACTCCCGAAAAAGATGGTAGATTCGGACTGCCCGGTAGTTTCGGACGCTTTACAAATTACACAAAATGGAACACATCCACTGGCTGTCCAAACTTTTTAAGATAGTCGTTTCGTTTTTTAAAGAAGAAAACTCCAGGATTAGATCTAGATCTATTCAGTTTAATTGTTTTAAAGAATTTGACTGATTAATCATCCATTATCGGCTTGCTGCGCACCTTAGATATCACGTTTAAGGACTAGGTTCACTAGTCTAAGGGCTGAAAACGGCCCCATTTCAGAACACATCAATAATATAACAGTTGAAAGCTGGAGATTGATAAAGAAAGGAACCCATGTTTGATCAATATTTACCTACCTACCTGTTGTACCTGTTGTAGTAAGGGAACTTCTTTAGCCCTAGCGGCTAGTCATCCCTCTCATCTTCTTCATAATAGGTTCTCCGTGTCCGGTCCGAATTTCACTAGTTAGTAGATACTTGTAATGTCATAGCGCTGGTTATGCCACAATTTGTCTAAATTTCTCTTAAAAGAGTCCACAGACTTACAACTAACAACGCCTTGTGGTAAACTGTTCCAAACGGAAATCGTACGATGGCCGAAAGAGTTCAATCGAATTGATTTCTTTGATTTTGGCTTAAATAGTTTTAAACTTTGCCCCCTTGTTCCACTATTATCTGCGAATCTGAAGAATGTGTTTATGGAGATATTATCAATTCCATGAATTATTTTAAACACTTCTATCATATCGAATCGTCTTCTTCTGTAGTCTAGGGTTGGTAGGTTTAGTTCGTAGTCTAGGGTTGGTAGGTTTAGTTCTTTAAGTCTTTCCGAATATGTCAATCCATGTAGTTCTGGTACCAATCTAGTTGCTCTTCTCTGCGCATTTTCTATCAATTGTTTACACTTTTTCGTGACTGGGAAGTATACCAGATTTCCATAATCTAGGTGTCAACGCACTAGTGCCTTGTATAAGGTGAGGAATAGATTTTTATCCAAGTAGGTAAATTTCCGTCTTATAAGACCAATAATTTTATTGACTTTATTCACAGTGTTATTTATATGTAATTCAAAGTTCAGATTTCTTGTGAAAAGAATTCCCAAATCTTTCTCAGAATCATCTCTGTTCAACTGTTGTAAATTTTGAGAAGCGTCAGTCATATAATACTCTGATTGAAAGGTTTGTGACCCATACGACACCACTTTACATTTCTTTGTATTAAATTTCAAGAGCCAGTCATTGCTCCACTGGCACAAACGGTCAATGTCCTCTTGAAGAGATTGTTGATCATTGAGAGAAGTTATAGTTCTATAGATTTTGCAGTCATCTGCGAACATTTTACATACACTTCCAATAACATCTGGCAAGTCGTTAATGAAGATAATAAATAATACCGGACCCAAGATAGAACCCTGAGGGATCCCAGATAATACATCATTCTAGTCTGACTTACTACCTTCAATCACGACCCTTTGTTTTCTGTCATATAAAAAGTTCTGCAGCCAATTCCAAATGTTCCCTGATATACCATAAGCTTTCATTTTCTGCAGTAATCTGCGATGAGGAACACTGTCAATGGCTTTACTGAAGTCTAAGTAAACTGTATTAACTTGTTGATTATTTCCAAGGGCTTCTGTCCAATCTTCAAGAACTGATAGGAGTTGAATAATGGTATTTCTATTCTTCATGAATCCAAACTGGCAGTCGGATAACAACTTATGACTAGTTAAATGACTAACAATAGATTCTCTGATTATCCTTTCTAAAACCTTGCACACAACTGAAGTTAGGGACACCGGTCTATAATTGCATGGCTCCGACTTTTCTCCCTTTTTATAAATACAAGTAACATTTGCAACCTTCCATTCTCTTGGTAAAACACCACTTTGTACTGATTTGTGAAATAATTCTGTGAAAGGCTTGTACAGTTCCTCGGCACATTTCTGAAGGAAAAACGGGTGACATCCATCAGGTCCTGGTGCTTTGGATGTGTTTAGATTCTTGAGGTGTTTAAGAACAGTTTCTGGCACTAATATGTGTAAATCGTTGATAGCTTCTTCATCATCCAGTTTGGCTGAAAAACCTGGCAGATCTCCAGAGTTTTCTCTTGTAAACACAGAGGCAAAAAAATCATTCATTATTTTTGCTTTATCAATGTTCTCTGTAATTTTATTACCAATCTCATCTTTCAAATATCCAATCCCGCTTTTGCTCTTTGTTTCACCTTTCACAAAACTCCAAAAGGATTTAGGATTTGTTTTAGAATTTTCAGCAACCCCCTTCTGATGTTTCTTCTTGGAAAAACGAATAGCACTTGTGGCGCTATTCCTGGCTTTACAATAAGTTTGATAGTCTCTGTAGCTATGGCTAAACGTTAACCTCTTCCAAGCATGATATTTCTTTTTAATCTTTCGTAAGCAGTAGTTATCCATCCACTTAGGTTTTGTAGAAACATTGTTTTTGGCATAGATTGGAACATAACTGTGTACACAAAAGTTTAAGTGTTTCTGTAAAAATAACCAGGATTCCTCAACATCCATGCTATTCATTTCTTCCCATGGAACATTTCTTAAGTAAGCTTTAATTTCAACATAATCCCCTTTGTAGAAGTTTGGTCGTTGAATACAATTGCAGTTTCTAATCACTGGTGTTATCAATTCAAAGGTTATACCTATATGATCACTTGCACCCAACTTGCCATGAAAGTTTATATTTTCTACTTGAGCATGACTTTGTTAGAACATGTTGTTTGATTATTTTAAAGTGAAAAAAAAAGTGAGATAGCATGCACCTGATTTAAAACTCAACACAACATAGAAAATACAAATGATGTTGCCATGGCAACCAACACATTTTACATCAGAAAATTATTTTTCTGCTTATGTTTCCATGAATGTCTCTTGAAATAAGATAACAGTGAAACCAATATGGCAGGTATGTATGAAACATGTCAAATATAGAGACATGGTACAGTATCATACTAATTGTAACATGTGTTACAATGGTAATCAATGCAAAAAGACCCTACTGATTTTGGTTCTTTCCTTTTTAAAATTTAAATACATTGAAATCGATTTTCAGCACTATTTTGACAACTTTAAAAATTAAATCCACAAAAGGAACTGCGGTCCTCTTTAGAAACCACAACTATTCATGAACAATAGAATGATGTAACTTGTTGCCATGGAAACAATTTCAATACATTCTCATATAGAATGGTATTCAGTTCTTAATTTTTTATGGGATACAAGCTTATATCAGGTAATTCCTTAATAACTATTATGTCACTGTCAGAAACATGTTACTCTCCAGCATAAGCAAAGGTATACACATCAGTTGCAATTAATCACTTTCACAACTAGATGATTCATCAACTTGAAACGAGGCGGCGTCAGACAGATGAATGCTCCAGTTGCGAACACCATATGTTCCTTTTTCTTGGAACCTTGCAAAGGACAAATACCAGATTATGGCAGATATATGGGAACACATGCCAACAACACGAGAACCTGCCTTACACTGAGAGTACCATGCGCCAATTAAATTGGCGCATGGTACTCTCAGCGTAAGGCAGGTTCTCGTGTTGTTGGCATGGCCCAATAGCAGTGTCATTAAAACATATTATTCACATCATATACTTCTTGCTAGAAACATGCCGACTTTGCATTTTCACTGAAAGAAGACAAGGCTCATCAACATGTATATGATTGTCGCAGTTCCCGTCCAAATGTTCTTGTATATAACTTGAGCTTAAACGTAAATGGTAAACACAGTGTTTGTTCACTTAACTATTCATCACTAAGACGAGGGAAGTTAAAAATGTTAAAAATCATCAACATTCTTCCAAACCTTGATCTTCTTGTTTAGGCCTTTTTCCTCCACCATGGTCTTCAACGTGTATGTTTTTAGACATTGCTCCAACGTCTTGGTACAGTGGAGAATCTGTTATTCTTTCCCGTTTAAACGCATACGTACGCAAACGCAAAGCACTAAAACGTAGAAAAGAACAACTTTTGGACAATTCTGATAATTCTTGTTTATCTTGGTGACAAACAGTTTGGAGCCTGATCAGACGCAGGGTTACCCGGCGTCTGATCTGGCTCCAAACTGTTTGCACTGCAAATAATAGTTTTAGCGTAAACGCGTTTATTGGGGAAGAATAACAGATTCTCCACTGTAGCTATTTCGTATTTCCTCGTTCTTGTCCGTTTGGCCAGGTGAACTAAGAAGAAGGAAGTACTTGTATTGTTCGAAAGAGCACACACGATACGAGCAAAGTCACCTATCGGGCTATGAATGGCACCTGGCTGTTGGGCATAACATGGTCAAGATACTTGAAACGCTTGATTCTGGCCGACAATACCACCCATCGAATCTAATAAATTATTATTAAGAACAGAGAATGAATATATCGTTAGTACCAGAGCTCCAGATAAGTGGAGTATTTAAAAAAAAAATCTTTATTTCTGCATTAAATTGGGTTACTACTACTCATTAGAATGCCAGTTTCGAGACGATTCTTATGAGTAGTAACAGTTACACAATAGAGTTGGTGCTTAGTTGAGGAAGAAAATGTTTGATTTGTGCAGTTTATCTGCAGCCCTGAGTACAAAAAGAGTTTTAACCCAAAACAAAAGTTGACTAAAAAGCGAAAAAGACAGAGAGACAGACGGACGGACAGATGACTGAAAAGTGATCCCTAAGTGTAACCTCTGCATACAGTAGTTGACACAACATTCACCGTAACACTTGAGTTCATATATTTTACGATTAAAGAAATATAAAACGTGTCTTTGAATTCCTGCAATCAGTTACGGACATTAGAGACCGACGGACAGACGGACCAACTATGAAAGGATGATCACAGGACGCAGCGACTATTTGCTTCTTGATTTCCAACTCTAGAAATCTAAATCGCTTTAAATACCTTTGTGACAAGACGGCTTGCATTGGCCTCGTCTGTCACCATTTGTTTTTGCCCCTTCTTTAAGAAATGAGTTGAACGCCGAAAAAAATCTGTTCATTTCTTAGATTTACAGTGTATAACATTTTGTTAGTACGCATGTATGTGTAATCCATATTAGAGGTAGATAACACGAATAATGTGTACCCTATAAGGATCAGCCATGAATGATTTACTATAGCTGTGTACATCCGGAAGCAAAAGAATAAGTCCCATTGTTTACATTCTAAGTCAACAACTTGACAGTTTGGCGCGACAAATGCCGATTTTTGACGTCATTGGAAGTGACGTCATTTTAAAGTAGGATAAATATATCGGGTTTTTTGTCATAAAGAAACGCAGATAGCCGCTGTTTATAAGGTATGTCAATTTTCTTGCAATAAAACTCATTAATAAAGAAGAAATTTAGTCGGGAATCATGGTTTTCACTAATAAATGACAGAAGTATGCCCCTTTTAAACTTGAAATGTTGTTTCATTTTCTTGGAACATACCATTTTCTTGAAAACTATTCATGATATTGTCTTCAAACATGGTACACATTATTAGTGTTGTATAGTGAGGCTTTTTTTCAAGTGTGACAACTCTTGCATAACAATTTGACAGAATTATGCCCCTTTTCAACTTGAAATTTATTTCCTTAATATGCATGTATTATTCTTTCTACATGTCATTGTGCTGTTTGTGACAGGCCAGTTTGGAGTGGGGGTATCAATCACCTTTAGTGATAGCTCTAGTTTAGAGGGGTTCCAGTGCTAGTTGCTTTACATAATTCATCAAACTTTAAATCAATATTTAGCTTATAATTAAGATCTCAATTTAGAAAAAAAAATTAAAAACAATAAAACCCAAACAAAACCACCAAAATAAAATTTGTTTTCATTATACCCTTTATTGCTCACTTGAGCAAAAGGACATAAGAAATCATCTTTTTCCCCTAAAGATTCTACTTCAGTGCAGAATTTCAAATGCACCCATTTGTTACAACTGTTGCACTGTCCCCAAGAATTGAAGATACAAAACTTGAATGAATTATCAAGTTTAAGTCCATCATTTTGCCATTTTTGCAAATAGAACATTTTTCCTCATCAAGTATTGAATTTTCATTAATGGACTCATTTTTTTTCTTTTTCTTGGCCAGTGATTTTCCTGGATTTGGATGGGGTCCTTTTCCTTTCTTTATAATCATTTTGGCTTTTTGCGATGGATCATTGTTTTCCTGCTCAGTGTCGTCTGTTATGATGATGAATGGTGTAGAAAAGCCTAGTTGACATTTTTTGACTGATTGCTCACTGTTTGCTTCTTTCCTTTTCTCTTCCTGCTTCTTCTTATCCTTGGTTTTGTTTTTGCTTCTTCAAAATAATTATTGTCTTCAGTGATGATTGCACCAAAAGGAGGAATAAATGTCTTTCTCTTTCTGTTTGAAACACCAGCCTCTTTGATTTTCATGAAGGTACTAGTTATTCTTTTCCTCAAAGAGAATTTTCACACTTCTGTTGTTTTGTCTCTCTTTTCTTGTTGCATCTGAGATATGGTTTGTTTTGTTAATACAAGGGGTTTTAACAATAGGTGCTGTTGGATCAAGAGGACATATTCCTGACTCCCTGACGCCAGCCATCATGTTTGAAACAGTCATTGCACTGTTGTAGCATTTTACAAAAAAATCAGGCAGTTCATCTACAGTGATTACACTGTTGGCAGTGTTGGGGTGAAGGTGAAGAAACTTGTGAAATTCACTGTTGAGGCTTTTATTAAAAGGAATAAAACAGATACATCCACTGGTTAGATAACATGACTAGAATGTGGTAGTAAAACAAGAAAATGAACATGCGGTTTCAATATCTGCATTAATATTTGTGGCCTAGTTTTGACAAGTGGTTAGTGAAAAAAAAAATATATATTGCTTAATTTGACCATCCTGTTGTAGTAGCCCTGTACTGAGTGCTCTTCAAACCGTTAGAACAATTTTCTCTAGACAGTCGCTCACCCTTAAAAATGATGTAAGAGGGAAAGTTTGACCCAAAGCACTACCTGAAGCTATCAAATTTGTGTTGGCTGATCTACCTGCAGTTACAACACATGAGGGTTAGTTCCTGCTTTTGCTAGGATTTTAGGAGGATTGTGATCAAGGTTTATTGCAGTTTCATCAACATTCCAAATGTTGGCAGGGACATCCTTAATGTTTAGTCTTTCTAGTGTATTTGTTAATTCAGCAAAAGGAAAATTGAGGGTTTCTGCAGTTACAGCATCATCTCTAGCTTTTTCCCCTTTTCTTGCAGACACTTTTTTAATGTCTTGATAAAACCAGCCCTTATCAGGTCAGTGCGATCCTCCCCGTTATTAGTTCACACATGTTCTTTGCCATGTCAATGATCTACCATCTGGTATAACCATAACCTATGTGTGCCATTTTCACACAGTGCTTGGCTAATTATTATACGCCCGTCATCGACGGTCGTATTATGGTATACCCAGCGCTGTCCGTCCGTCCGTCCGTCCGTTAACTTTTCTTGTTAGCGCTCTCTCACCTTCATTTATTTACCGATTTTGATTAAACTTCCTACAAATATTCCATACCACAATAGCTCGGACGAGTTCGCGTTTCAGACGTTGGCGGCTATTTTTAGCAGAGTTATGCCCCTTTATTGTCAAAAATGGGCATTTTAAAAAAAAAGAAGAACTTTTTTTTTAATTATTCAATTTATTTCAAATTTGATATGGTGATACAATGAATGAAGTTACTTAACATATATTACGGGTTTTTGGTTTGACTTTGTATTTTCAGAGTTATGCCCCTTTACACAATTTTTTAACAATATATTGTTTCCTGATAATAATTTTACTTACATTTTGTCTATTGTAACCAAATTTCATATTTATCTTTCTCATCATGCAGGAAAGGCACCTGTGAATTTTGGTTCCTGTTAAATTATTTTTCTATGAGTTATGCCCCTTTACATCCTTAAAATTTAAAATAAGCCACACTTCGTCCGTTAACTTTTCTTCTTAGCACTCTCTCACCTTCATTTATTGATTGATTTTGATTAAACTTCCTACAAATATTCCATACCACAATAGTTTGGACGAGTTCGCGTTTCAGACGTTGGCGACTATTTTTAGCAGAGTTATGCCCCTTTATTGTCAAAAATGGGCATTTTTAAAAAAAAAAACCAGAACTTTTTTATTTTTGATTCAATTGATTTCAAATTTGATATGGTGATACAATGAATGAAGTGACTTAATATATATTACGGGTTTTTGGTTTGACTCTGTATTTTCAGAGTTATGCCCCTTCACACAATTTTTTTTAACAATATATTGTTTCCTGATAATAATTTTACTTACATTTTGTCTATTGTAACCAAATTTCATAGTTAGCTTTCTCATCATACAGGGAAGGCACCTGTGAATTTTGGTTCCTGTTAAATTTTAGACGTTGGCGACTATTTTTAGCAGAGTTATGCCCCCTTTATTGTCAAAAATGGGCATTTTTAAAAAAAACAAAAACAACTTTTTTCTTTACTATCGCAATACTATCGGGATAGTACTTGAGCTATCGCAATACTACAGCAGTCTTTTTGAGATCGATAGTCGGGCCTACACTCCGGGCGACTTTTTCCAGTCGGCCTGAGTCTGGACGACTTTGACAGCCGCCGGCCGTGACGGGCGTATTTTGCCGCACTGCGGTGCTCTTGTTCTTCTTGGGCATGGATGAACACAGTAGGGGCACCCAATTTAGCAACTGGCTTTCCATTCTTGACAATCTCAAACTAAGGGTCGATTCTGGAATTTATGCAGAGACATCTCTTTTCCTGAAATAAGAAAGAGCGCTGCCATAGATTAAAAAAAATGTTATAACATTCAATTTTTAGACAATAAGATAAAAAAAAGTATCCCCAAAATTACAAATATTCAAGATTGGGTACAGTATTTAATCATCAAACAATTTGTGTTCCCCATGACAGGGGCCCCCACGCCTTGTAGAATGACGTCACAATATGGTTGAAATTAATATCACAGCGTCTGCATTTATGGCAACTGTGTGGCGAGGATTTAGGGCTTATGACCATAGGTGGCTCTCTCGAGTTGGTAATATACATACTAGAGTCTATTTATAGATGATGACATAAGGAGGTGCAGTACACAAGAACCATGACTCTGTCATCTCCCAATAATAAATGATCTCCCTTTTTCTATTTAAAAAAAAATCAAATTTTGTCCGGAGCATATCTCCTGAGCATTGCATTGTAAGTTGACGAAACTTGATACAGTGATACTAGATGAAAGAGGGAGTGTTGTACTAAAGAACCATAACTCTTCCATCTCAAAATATTGAATTATCTCACTTTTTCTTATAAAAAATTTTCTGAAGCACTGTAATTTCATGAAAGTTGATTATGAGTTAGAGTATGACAAAAAGAATGTAGTACACAAGAATAATCACTCTGTTATCTCCAAATATTGAATAGTCGACTTTTTTTCATAAAAATTTCATTTTTTGTCTGAAGCATATCTCCTGAACGTTACATCATAAATTGGTGAAACTTGATACTGTGTTCACCTACTAAACATGCTATACCTTGGGGTTATTCCTTGTGGGGAGCATCCATCGTTGGGAACGATATTCTTGTCTTATTTTACTTTTAACTGCATATGTAAGGCGGTCGTTAATTTGGATAAGTTGCACACAACGTTCATCTATTGTTACCATGGCAACCATATAATGTAAACATGGTCCAAAGTTTGCATGTACATTCTAAAATAACCTAGCAACAAGAACCAAAGAATCACATGCTCAGTTCGAGACTAGAAATCATTTTACGGATCTTTGCTCCAACTCTTAAAACCAATCTCATTTAACTGATAACAGAATTACAATGAATGTTATCTAGAGTTTTAATTCCAATAAACAGCTGAGAAAAAAAAGTAAAAAAAAAGTAATATACCAAGTTAAAGTCTACTTTTCGTCCGAATGACCGCTCAGCCGACTGTACATATACTCCCCTGATCATCGAGCCATCTTGCCTATGAGCACTGCTAACATATGGCGCAGTCAAATGCAGCCGCAGTACCGACTCAGACCCTTCACAGGTACCCATTTAACCCCTGGGTGGAGAGGAGCAATTCGCGGTACATGTCTTGCTCAAGAACATTCCTGTACATCATCGGGGATTCAGAAAAATCCCCTAGTCAGACCGCTGGTCCGGCGGGGGATCGAACTCACGACCCCTGGTACCGTAGTCCAAGGTGTTAACCATTGGGCCACTACCGCCGGTAGTGGCCCAAAAACTGATAAAAATAAGTAACTTTTTGGCAGTGACGATGTCCCATGTGCCATGATCTATCTAGACTACACTGACTTCATAGGAATACAAATTTATTATTAGATCTAATCTAGAACTATCCTCTTCATTCGTATCACCGGAACCTTTAGCGAAAAACGATTATAAAGATAATCAATTTAAATGGAAACTGGGAGATACATTGACGGAATATGAGAAAAAAAAACATTTTTCTAACTGAAAATAACAGTTAAAGTAATCAAACAATTTCATTGTTTAAACAAATTCCAGTTATTGAAACTAACCTTCGGCTGTAAGTTGCTGCCCCTATCTAATACCAAACTGGAACCGGTTTATGCGATGGCGTCAGCAGATCTCACGCGCTAAATCAAGCGTTTTTGTGAAGCTTCTGCAATTATGGGAAGGGTCTGATGTATGAGAATCAAGGATATGCTTTAGAAAAAAATGCCGACTTTGCAGTTTCATTTTGATACAATAAAAGGTGTGACTTTTTACAAATTGGTCAACCAGATATGAAAATCCTCCACAATTCTATGTTCTAAAAACTCGAACGGTAACAAAAATAACAGAAAAATTAGAATGAAGTATCAATTAACAATGTTTGCAGAGGAATGAAGAGTGTCGTCTGACAACTCTGATTTCTGTACCAAATGCTTAATGCAACCAGTGGCTATATTAATCAAACATAGCCTATGATTCTTGTGGAAATTCAACTGTGTGGTGTTGTTCATTATAATCAATTTCAAACTTTTAAATTTCA
Organism: Gari tellinella; assembly: GCA_922989275.2. Taxonomy (NCBI): domain Eukaryota; kingdom Metazoa; phylum Mollusca; class Bivalvia; order Cardiida; family Psammobiidae; genus Gari; species Gari tellinella. The sequence goes on from OV277859.1 coordinate 56,486,949, forward strand.
CACACAATGTATATTAAAAGCCAGAAAACCAGATGGCACCATCAAAACAACGGTTTTTAGAAAGGCAACACATACTGATCAATACCTGGAATTTGAATCCGCGCACCCAGAAGAACACAAGCTTGGTGTCAATAGAACATTACACCAGAGGGCAGAGACAGTGATCTCAGACCAATATGATTTGAAAGCAGAAATACGTCATGTTAACAGTGCTTTGACTGTGTGCAAATATCCTGGATGGGCAATAAACAAGGTCACCAAGAAACTAATAAACCCAAAAGAGAGACACCAAGGGCAACATAGTTTTACCCTACGTTAAAGGGAAAGGTGAACAATTAAGAAGAGTCTTCAACAAACATAAGGTTAACGTGTGTTTTAAACCGTTCAAAACTCTGAGACAATTATTAGTCCATCCAAAAGACAAGTCCGATAAACTGGAGGTCTGCGGCCCCATTTATCACATCAAGTGTGAAGGTAATAAGAACCATAAGTGTGACAAAGACTACATCGGAGAGACGGAGAGAACTCTCAAAGCACGATATATGGAGCATAGACGTCCAAGCTCAAGTAATAGTGAGGTATCACGCCACATCAATCAGGACAATCCAGGTCACTCAGTGTCTACTGAATCAGTGCACATATTGGACCGCGAACCCTCCTGGTTTGAGCGGGGGTCAAAGAGGCAATCTACATCAGAGCACATAAGCCGGCGCTCAACAGGGACGGGGGCCGCTACAACTTGCCACACATTTGGGACAATGCATTAACATCGCTCACTAAAGCCTCGAGCGATGATAAGTCCCAGTGAAACATCAGTTGGTTGAAAAAGCTTGTAGTACACAGGCGAAAGCTCCCAAAGGTAAAGCTTTCAATATACATTGTGTGTGAAATTTAAAAGTTTGAAATTGATTATAACAAACATAGCCTAGTTAACGATTTTGATATTTGGACATTTCCCGAGTTTTGGAGGCGAAATCTTCCCATAAACACAGCATTTGTCTCCATCGTCAATTTCATGATTATCAAAGTCAGATCATTTTCAACATGTACATCGTTAGCGATGACATCACGCTGAATCAACCCACTTGTTGATGGTTTAGGTCAAGCTGACGTGTCTTGCATGGTTAGTAAGAGAAACCTTAAAATCAATGTATTTCATAATTATATTTCTCCCCTTTAATTTCCTTCCCTGACGCATTTGCCACAAGATATGTTTTCCTTTTCTTACACCCGTCACATCGTATCTCAGATTCATGCATTTGTTTTTCTTCCTCCAGTCTCAGAAAAAGTGCTTTTTTCCCATTTTTATGGCAATCACCTTTTCCCTAGGCCTTTCCTCTCTGAAACTCTCACAAGGAAATTTTTTTATCATTGGCAATGGCATGTCTGTTGAGAGCGTATATGCCACAGGTTTTCGGCGCGTAAGCCATTAACCCTCCACCCCCCATAAATCTTTCAAAATGAATCAAAATACATCCATATGTTCAACAAACATCCTTAACAAATGTTTCAAGAAGTTTCAAGAAGTTTTAAAAAAAAGGGTGTTTTTTTTTCCGTATCATGTATGTATACAACGAAAAGGTGGATGTAAATTCTGAGCCATCAACTTCCCAACCTGGTCATTTTGTAATTTTGGGCCGATTTTGACAAATGATGGCTTATTATTTACATTTAACAGATTAGCTCACAGCCCAAGCAAGACACGAGCACAAGTGAAGAAATAAAAAGTTCGATAGGCACCGTGTGCGCCATCATTCGTCCACCTTAAATTTTGGACTTGTTCGTCATTCAGCGATTAACAAGTGCATTTGCGACCATGCATTACACGGGTAATTAATAGAAAATGAAATATATAATAAATACCTTTTGAATTATCGGTAAATGAGCATTTCTGTTACGAAATAAATTTCTAGATAACTTTCGTATTCGAATCATCGAGTTTGTTGTCAACGAAAACTGGGCGGAGCAAATGCGCGAAGATTTACTGATGACAACGATTTTGACCCGACTGGAATCGAAATTGTGGTCAACGATTTGATGGTTTGACAACATTTTTTTCAACGGAAAACATCAAGTGGTGATTCGAATAGAACTTGTTGACAACTATTCCAACTAACGCGATAGTTGTCCTGATTCGAATACGACCAATTGAGGCGCTTGACTTTTGCGTCATTTCCTGCTTTGAAGCTGGTTCTCGGTTTCGCTAGAATGATAATAGTTTGACTTGGCAACCAGTCGTTTGTTTGGGAAAATTTCGCGTGGACGAATGATTCCATATAAGGGGTCTCCCTACTTTTCGAGTCCCCATGCGCGTGATCGCCGATTGCTTTGAATTTTTTACCAATCATCGTCAAAGAAAACTGTTTGCTGTAAACAATGAGCCATCATTTGTCCAGATCGTCCAAGATTTGACAAAATGACAGGGTTGGGAACTTGAGGGTTGCTTCTGCAAGGCGCTTTTTCATGGCAGCCTTTACTATTTTACTTATAAATTAGCAAAACAAAATATTTTTTTGAAATTTAGAAACTACAGGAAATGTTCTTTTATGATGATTATTGAATGTATGGATATATTTTAGGGTATTTTATCCACGTTTGATGGTGGTGGAGGAGGGGGGGGGTAGCAACTCGGGGTAGTGTAATAGCCTACGGTCCGAATGCCTATGGTATATGCCTGTCTTCCTGAACCCGCTTTGAATATCATGTTGCAAAATACTTGGACATAGCTTTCAAGAAAGCTCTACAAGCTAGTGCACACGTCATATTTTGTTGTCACCCTTCCAACATCTCGACTCACCGTCGCGTTTTTCTTGTTGTTGTTGTTGTTGATTCTTTACTTATTATACAGCTTAGTCATAGTCCCTATGTGGTCGGAAACTCTTTATGGTTTTTATGCCCCCGCGACGATCAGTCGGGGGGGGGGGGTTACTGCTTTACCCCTGTATGTCCGTCTGTCTGTTCGTGTGTCCGTTCGTTCGTTCGTCCGCCCGTCCCACATACATTACAGTACATACTTTGCCCGGTTAATTCCTACAGTTTACAGGCTACAACCTTATAACTTGGCAGAATGATTGCACATATACCAAAGATGTACATGTGAACAGGATTTGGATCTGCTTTAATTTTTCACAAAATTACAGTCAGTTGAACTAAGTCAATTTTTGCCGGCGGGGGAATCATATTAGTCTAACAGAAAAAGCCACCCTCTAGTATTTAATACTTTCGATGCTAGAACACCTGGTATTCTAACTGTCATCAACAGGCTGATCTTGAATCTTTTGGTGCTTTCTAAGAACTGGAGAAAGTTTTCCGCGATCTCCGATTTCATACACCTTTGTCCATCTCCAATTCCCGTCAGCAATTTCATATCCACTAGTGAATTGTTACCTTCACCGCACTTCATCAGTGTCTAGTGTAGCCTTCTCTCCATCAGATTTCTTCGAAGTTGTCGCAATCAAACATGAAACGCCTGACTGTTTCTGGAAACTGGCACTTATCAAACAGTGGCGACACGTCCTCTATTATCCTTGATATGTAAGCATTTAGGCCACAGTGACCAGTTATCACACTGTTGTATAAAGCCTTTTGTCTTCTCCTTTTGATGTCATAAGTAGAGGTCCAATGGTGACATCGTGGAACATTTTGAACAACGAATCTGTCATTTTGGCACATTGGTGTAGCACCTCTGTCATTTGTCGTTTAAACTACATGTACCACGTAAACGTTTGACTGCACCTTTCTTGTCCAGCTTTCTATCCCACACAACACAAGCATTATCCGCAGCCAATCTTGCTCCTTTTTATGCTAAACTGTCTGCCAGTGTATTGCCAAAGTTCTATGTCCTTATGTCCATGTGTCCAATGTACTAGCAGTTTTTTTTTCTTTCTGCCAGTTTGTTTATTACGTGTCTGCTTTCCAAAGTCTTTGTAATGTTGTTTGACGGGATCTCTGTAGAAAACACTGCCCATTATAGCTGGTTGGCAGTCCACAAAAATGTGTATTGTTTTGTTGGAAATCCACCGGATGAAGTTATTTCCCATTTTGCCTACCGGTGTGCTCAGTTGTATGGGATCAGATTCCGGGCCCCCAAGATAGATGCACGCCCCTGCTCCTGTGGGACCCAGTTTCCCTAGTGCAGCGCCATCAGTGTAAACGGTGATCTCTGTCACGGTAAGTTGTTTAGTATGTCTCGAATATTCTCCACCTGCTCCTCCTTCCCCTTGTTGAACTCTTCTTCAAACGTGATGTATGATGGCTTCCTGGTTAGCGCTAGTCCACCCTTTTTCGTGTAGCAGAAACCTTTTTCAATATGCTCCAGCCCAACATCTTCATTCATTTCATTGGCTCTCTGGCTGACCATGTATTACAGTACCCTTCTATCACCTCTCTTCTCCATCCATTCTTGCATTTGAATTCTAATCGGGACGTTGTCAGGCTTGCTAAAGATTATCACCAGTTCGGAACTTCCTCAACATTTTTGCATTTCAAATGCAACCCAACTGGAGTAGGGTTGGTGAGAATATCCAGCTGGTCAGTCGCCGTACTTGAAGCCATGTACCCCGTTGCTTACAGCATTGCCTTTCGCTGAACTTTCCCAATTTCCTTTTTAGGCCACGTCAATTTCGGATGCAAACGTGCTGCATCCATACTCAAGACTGGGCAGGACCAGTGTACAGGCACATGAAAACTGACTGGCTGCATCCTAGTCTTCTCCAAATTTGGCCACAGAATTTAGTGCTTTGAAGCCTGAAATTACTTTTTTTTAATGTGCTCTTTAGTCTTTACAAATCACTGTAAACTACCACAAACTTCCTCTAAATACCACAAAACACTACTAAATATCACAAACCATCTCTACATACAACAAACCACCGCTAACTTTCGCACACCAGGTTCATCATTATACCGAAATTCACCGCAAACTACCGCAAACCAGATCTAATACCAAATACCACCTCTAAATAACACAAACCACCGCTAACCAAGTTCAGTTTAATACCTTAAACCACTACAAACTACGACAAACATCTCTAAATATCGCATCCCACCGCTAACTACCGCAAACGAGAAAATCTTAATACTGCATACTACCGAAAACCACAGATAACGACTGCAACCGATGGTCAGGATTCATCCTAAAACCGTAAACCACTGCAAACATCCACAGACTATCACAAACCACCTATAAATACTTCAAACCATCTCTTGATACTGCCAACCACCGCTAACTACCGCAAACCAAGGGTAATCCTAAAACCGAACATTATTGCAAACTACCGGAAACCACAACTAACTACTGAAAACCATGGTAAGGGTTCATTCTTATACCACAAACCACTGCAAACAACCGCTAACTACCGCAAACCGGGTTCATCTTAATACTGCAAACCATTTCAAACTACCGCAAACATGTCACTGTCTATATTTATTCTTGATGTAAAAAGGTTAATTGTTCGCATATATTTAATAGTTAAGGATACTTAATGAATAACCTTAATTATTCCTAAAATATCTAGGAGAACTTGAGAGATGACTTTGTCTGTTAGACGAATTTGATGTCCCTGCTATTTGTAATTCTGTCTCTTGGGTGACAGTGCTTTAGTATAATAATAAGCACTGCACCCGACTTTTATATATGTTACAGTGGAGAATCAGTTATTCTTTCCCAATAAACGCGTTTAATCTAACACTATTATTTCCATTGCAAACAGTTTGGAGCCAGATCAGACGCCGGGTAACCCGGCATCTGATCAGGCTCCAAACTGTTTGCCACCAAGATAAATATGAATTATCAGAATTGTCCAAAAGCTGTACTTTTCTACATTTTAGTGGTTTACGTTTGCGTTTAAACGGGAAAGAATAACGTTTTCTCCACTGTAATTTGGTTATACTCTTTTCAAAAGGTCTAAATCTACCAATATCAATGTGCTGTACTGTAGTACATGGTAAGTATGTGCAGGTAAAACAAATAGCATTGTATGTTCGTGCCTAGCCCACTGCACTAGCGAAAAAAAAGAACACGTTATCTTAGATCTATGCCCATCATAAAACAAAATAACTGGACAAGACTCCGTCCTTTCTGACAGGTCCTTGATAAGATGTGATTGGAAATCATTTTTAAAGGTTTTACTATTGCTCCAACCACTTTCAGAAACTGTAGCATCAGCCTAATGAGTGCTATCAGACTACAATGCTGAATGCATTCGAACCCCGGAAAAAACAAAGTATGGGGTATGTGCTGTCCCTGAGCATTGCCACAACCTAAAACAGTATTATTGATTCTGCTGGCTGACACTACAGCTGGACATTTTAATTGACCACAGACAACTGGTGGTGGCTTGTGCCTGGTACTTAAACCCTTTTCAACTACATTGTAAAGCCTTTCTGGACGATTACCTCAGTTGCATTTGCTCAGAATGTGTTCAAGTTCCTTGAAATAATTGTCAACACATTCTTTAGAAGTCGCGTTTGCCCGCTGTTGTTCTAGACCTCTGAGAACAAGTACATTTTGTATTTTCAAATCTGGCCACCGAGACTTCAGGTGTACAAACCACCCAACGGACAAGGCCGCGCCAGACAGTATATGTCAAAGAGCAATAGCATACTCAGTTGTTATGTCCACAAATTCCTGTGCACATGTACCGACCATACGAGATCCGGCAGGACAATTGCAATACCAGGCTAACACGCGCTTGTCGTCGTATTGAATCCAAACTTTGGGTTTATGTTTTGAAGTATGTCTACTTTGAAATTTATTTTCAAGTATGCCTTTGTTTTCTCTTGAGACATAAAGTTCATAATTACCATCAAGCAAATGTTCATATGTATACGAGTTCGCCAACTTAAGGGTGTATACACCAAGAGTGAGTTCACGCAACTCTTCATCACCTACAAAATGGGAAATCGTTTATGGTGGACGAGTCAACTCGTTCCCATCGGCGACTTTCGGTTTCAAGTCCGCTGACAACCATTTCCTGTTAATAATTCTTTTGGGCAGCAAGATCCAACATTTTGTTTGCAACAGTTGTATCGTGCAAAGGGTTGTTTGTTGCAGATAGCGGTCCTTTGTATTTGTTGAGAATTGCACAAGTAATTTTAATATAAGATGATAAATTAGGCAAATGAGTATTTGGCACAGTTTTCTCAAAGAACTGCCATTGCTTCAACCGTGAATTGACAGACTCACTTACCCATCTAATTTTTGTAACCAAGCGAGTTTTGTTTGCATCTGCTGTGGAAAATTGTTTTTGGCTTTTCTGTAAGAAAGATGGCACTTCTGCCCTTATCCCAATTTCTCGCAGAAACGCAATCGAGTCGCGAAACCCACGATCGACAATAAAAATATCATCATCATGTAACCAAGATTTTATTTCCTCAGTATTTTTTCTTATGATGTGATTTAATATACTGCCTAATACTGGAATCATTATTTTTACCATCGGCCAGATAAGGTCCGATTACAGAAACAATGTATTCAGATGTTGACACAATCATCATTGGTTTGACTAGAGGACGTTTCTTATGCATGGAAAACGTACGCCTTTGGAACCTTAACTGGTTACTTTTCTGTATGAAAATATAAGTTCCATCTAAAACTAGAATTGCTGGTGGGCTGCATTCATTGTCACTGAATAATACTTTCGCAAGTGGTCTAGTCTTAAGTATTACATCACTGCGACTGATATGATGAAATCCCAGATTTTCATTAACAAACTGACCTGACAAAGCCTTTCGTATACCTTTGTGATACATCGTCTTACATGAGATTTTTTCATACCGAAAATAGTGCCTAAAATTCTGTTGGATAGGCCTGTCCTTAGTTTTGTTAGAAATGTTTCTAGACAATTTCTGACATCCCTGTACTTTGATGCGTTAAATGAATGGATGAATGTAAGTAGGTCATCAAAGTTACTCTTTGAAATGCCAGTCAGTGTATTGTAATCTTCTTCTTCTAATGTTTCGTCAAACGACACACGTTTTTGAACATGGTGACTGGCCAAAGTTCTCATATGTTCTAAAATCTCTGTAATTTCTGTAGACGTAAATTCACTAATGTTACTTATTTTTATTTCCTTATTTAACACTCTCTCTACTGATTCTATATTGAAGAAACCACTAGAATCAAAATGTCTGGGACAACACCGTGCCGACTTCGCTAGTAAAATACCTGTGGATGCGAACAGTTTTGTTCTGGCTCTAGCTTTAACGGTAACGTGTTTTGGGCCTGGTTTGTTGCAAAGAAAGCAAGATGAATGGCTAACCAGCCGTTTTAATATCTATTGAAAGTTTTCCTGACTACGAGCTTTGGGGGGTGGGGGTGGGGGGGGGGGGGGAACATAAGACGGGTCTGGCTCTTCATTGTCAAATGAATTAGATTGAATAACCAATTGTTTCCTATTAATAAAGTTTTAAAATTTGCTTTTATTTGAGTTTTTTATTTTATTTTGACAAGTACACCATCCAGTTGCGAGTCCCTTTAACAAAATATATTGGACGTATCACTAGTATTTATTCCTTATTTATTCCATAATTGTTTTCCTGGTGACATGTGGATGTTTTCCACGCACAGCTCCTTCCAGTTGGGCTAGATTAGATTGGTTCAGGGCAGGTCTAGCGCTCACACTATACTAAGGCCAAATGTGCCAAATATATTGGCTTTAGCCGTTGACCGTGTTGAACAATTTGATATATTTACCATTTGTCCTACATATATAAAAGTTTGTTACTCTACAGGATCTCAAGAAGGGACACGTTCCTTTGAAGCCCCGAAAAAGCGGTACAAAGACACACTGACAGTGTCATTATGTTGGTACTTGGGAACAGACTGCACTTGAGAGATGCAAATGGCAGACAGCTGTTCACAATATGCATTGTCTGCACTGCCAGAAAACCTTAAAAAGCATTCTCTGTGCTCACCGCTCATAGTGGTTTTGTCATTTATGACTGAAAATCTATACATATACAGTACATGTATATCGGCGCCATGTGACCATTTCATGTGTCGCGGTTCCGTAAAACCCAACTTAACCACTCCAACATGAGTATAGGGACAGCACACTTCAATCTTACCATGAATAATTATAAGTGATAGCTGGGTACAGTACACGTATATAGAAAATAAAATGGTATTAAAGATAGACATCATTGTTATAAGTATCCATAATTTCCACAAATGATATCTCCATAATCCATTACCGGCTAATTCAATACAAAATTTATAAATGTGAGTTTAAAGTTAACCCAAGACAAAAAGTATTGTAGCTCAAAAAAGGTCAAAATTTTATATTAAACTTAGTACCATTATCCCTATAACTGATTTAAATCAAGACTAAATTTTAACTCCCAAAATAGATTAAGCAATTAGCCCTAAGTTGGAAGAGTTCCTAGCTATACTTCTAGACAATTTAATACTCACCCCATGGAAACGTCTTTTAGCACATTCAATCTTTCCTCAACTGAAGAAAATGGTTCCAATGCTATACAGTCATATAAAATATGTATCTGTAACCATATTATATATTACGTACGCTAGCATTTCTACAATTGGTCAACTGCTTTGTTATAAATATCACTGCTGTTCATGTCTTCAGTTCTACTTTCGTCCTGATGGTTATCTTCTGTTTGGCTCTAATTTGTGCCTTATTTGGGGGTTTTATTCTCTTTCTAATCACCAACCCGTTAACTAACTTTGCAATACCAAGGGTTTTCTCTGTGAATTGAGAAGGACTTAGTTTTTGTTTATCTATTTCTTGAATGGACAATGGGAACAGCCCTGCTTTCTGGAAACAAACAGCGGCGTTTTCAAACGTTGCAACTTTGTCCCACGTTTTCTTGAGAAGTGCCGGGAAATCTTTTTTGGTCACTCCTTGGCCAACATGTTCAATTTGCCAGTCCTTAATAGATTGTTGCCAACTTTGTTTCATTGGACTGAAGATGCCGATATCCAAAGGCTGTAAAATATGCGGCGCATTCGGCACACAGCAGTACAGTATCACACTATTATCATGACAGAACTCCGCTGCTGCTGCTGCTAGACTCATATATGTAAATATCTTAATAACTACAGAGGAGGTTTTGTTATTCTTTCCCAATAAACGCGTTTACGCTAAAACTATTATTTGCAGTGCAAACAGTTTGGAGCCAGATCAGACGCCGGGTAACCCGGCATCTGATCAGGCTCCAAACTGTTTGCCACCAAGATAAACATGAATTATCAGAATTGTCCAAAAGTTGTACTTTTCTACGTTTTAGTGCTTTGCGTTTGCGTACGTAAGCGTTTAAACGGGAAAGAATAACAGATTCTCAACTGTACATTACATCAAGTATTTTAAAACCCCTCACCTATTTATGGCGACAAGATCGTTGATAAAATGTCGGTACTGTAGCATAAACAAAAGTCAAAATTATGGTTATAACGTCACATGTGATGTCAATCAAAATTTTGATTGTCATGTATCATTCATTCAATGAAATACCATAAGACAACAAAGAAACCGTTGGGTGTCGATATTAAGTGGGTGTCGGATTTAGGCAAATTTACTCTACTGTTATATTGCCTGAACAGTTTCTCATATCTCTCATCTGATTGTTGTCTCTCTGTTGCCGCATTCTTAAGGCCGTAATTAAGTACTGACATGACCCTTTCAACCAGAAGTTCGATGGTTCTACCAAGTTGTCGGTTTGTGCCTGAAACACTGCATAAAACGGCTTCTGTGGGTCTTCCTCGACCTGTAATTAGCTGGGCGTCGCGATATGACTGAATTCTGTTAAAAACGACGTAAAATCATAACAAATCAAAATCTAAATCAATTATTTGTTAGTCCGGTGATTGGGCAGGCCAAGAAATTGATTTTAAGTCAGTTGTGGCACTCTAGACCTGAAATATCCGTGAAATTGGGCATTATCATCCTTGAAAAGACACTGACCATCTGTTTTTTTCAACTGAACCACTGCCTAAGAACTTTTTTATAATGTTAGAAAGAGTCATGCATGTAAGGTGCACTTAATAATCTACTTATATCGCTTTTTTTGTGACCACTGCAATGTAAATCCACGGCTAGTTTTCTTATCTCCAGGGAAATTTCTTGACCTTTCCTACCAAGTTCATACTGTCTGATTACTGATCAGTTCCCACACGTGTGGCCTTGGTCTGTGTGCAAGGCGCTCGTGTTTTTAAAGTAATAAACATAATTTGTATTCACATTGCCCTCGGTGTGCAAAGAGTTAACGTCAATAGATCTATATTAAGTTATCTTGTCATCTTGTAAAAGTTGAAACATGACAGAGTGAACCCCTTTTAAGATTGCAATGTTTAAAGATTATCTTGAACTGTTGAGAATAGAGGAGATGGAAAAAGAGATATGGAATGATATTTAGTAATGTAGTTTTATTCGAATTCTATTTACAATAAATGGTATTGTATGAGATAGCTCTGTATGACTGTTGTAGCTGTAAGTGGTTCTAAGTTTGTAAGATCTCTTTTTTTCTCACCTCTCGGACAGAGGTATCCCGAAATCTAGGGGGTGTGAGATTATAAGAATCCACCATGACTGTTGATGTAGGATAGGAATTTCTCCCCCCGAGGGTAAGAAAATTCATGCAGGAACGAGGCTTGCCGAGTCCCTGTGTAAATTTTCTAACCCGAGGTGGAGAAATTCCTTTCCTACATCAACATAACGAATGGTGGATTTTTTTCTCCGATTTAAATCATTAAAACTAGATACAAATAGATGCAGTTTGTGTACACTTTTTTTCGCCAAAACGTTGATGTTGTTTATAGTAACGTCATTAGAAATGACCTCATTTAGTTACCCTCGTCATGCAGCGCTTGTGGTAATGCTGGGAAAACAATAAAAGACGTCACGTGGTATGGAAGATAGAGTGATTCCACATGGGTAAAATCCCTTTCCCACATAGGCGAAAATGGGAGAATAATAGAATCAAGTACGGCTTCTGGTAAAGACGGACTATTCTATACCCGAGGTTTGTCTGTTCCCAGTCGGAAACGAGCTTTAAAATAGCGAGTTTCCGACAGGAACATACAAACCGAGGGTATAGACTCGTCCGACTTTACCAGAAGCCGTGCTTGATTACTGTTCTCGCTTTAAAAAATTCAAATTCAGTGAAAAACATGTAAATTAAGCGTCTATAACGTACTATGTTTTACTGCGTAGAACGTTTTCCGTATCCATTAGCAACAAACAGCTGTTATGAGGTCGCACTATTATATCAACACATGTTGATCAAAATGGCTGCTCGTTGTCGCTATAAAGCTAATAAACAACACAAACAACTGAATCAGCAGTTAAAAAGAGGATTATTGCATAAACAATAACAGGCAAGTAGATCTGCAGTCCTAAACTTCACTCCTCTCGTCGTCTCTTGGCTGGTGGTGCTTCGGCAAAGTTTACAGTTATGTTGAAGGAACCACCGTAAATGTTTGTGTTACTGAATAATCCACTAATGGCATGACTAGTCATCGACGTTTCCAGAGAATGGGACAGATTAACATTTGAAGGCGCTGGAGCTGTTGAATTAACTGACGGTTGTACAGAACTAGGGGAGAGTTGGGTTTAACGGCACCGCGACACAATAAGGTCATATAGCGCCGAGGCACTGTTTGGACTGGAAATGGTGTTGTTGTGGTCGACAGCAGTTTCGACATTAATTCCTGTTGCTTGTTTGACAGCTGGCGGTAATTGTTCAGGGACTGAGGATTTTTATGGCCAGTGATGTGTATGGCTTGTGTGTCCGGAACATTATTGTTAAGGAGCTTTTGACAGAGATGTTTCCTAGCACTTGTATTGGTCAGCCTCTTGGATTTAAGTGAGGGTAAGTCAGCTTCCTCTGCCATTACTTTTAGTAATGTTATCAATTTGTTTATTCCAATGGGAAGGCACAAAAACCACTGAACTGCTTCTGAAGGATTTGCTTGGTGTGTAACTGGTGCCAAGTAAAACGGACTTTCTTGAGTATTCATTTTTACTGGCCTCTTTTCTGCATACTTTTTGTATGTCAAAACTGGGCATGTACTGTCTTTTGTGGCATACATCCTCGGCTTTAGAAGCCTTACATTTGCTAGATTTTCCCCAGTGCGGGTTTTTGTCTCTCTCATTGTACTCTAGATATTCATTTTCCACCTCTGTGTCCATGCACAATTTAACTGGCCCTTGGCATACAGAAACTCAATGTCCTCATCAGTAATAGCATCTGCAGCCCGCGGTTTGTTGCCCAGACCTTGTTTTTTCAGGTTTTTTGTTTACATTTAAGAACTTCCCTCATTTTTATACGCCCGTCTTCAGACGGGACGTATTATGTGGTGGCGCTGTCGGTCCGTCCGTCTGTCCGTCCGTTAACGTTTTCATGTCCGCTCTCTAACTCAAACAAATTTAGTCCAATCCTTTTGAAACTTTGTCAGAACGTGCATGACCATAATATCTCGTTCAAGTACGATAACCAGTAAGATTGACCCTGACATTCAAGAGTTATGCCCCTTTTTCGTCAAAAACGGGCATATTTTAGTTTGTCCGCTCTCTAACTCAAACAAATTTATTTTAATCCTTTTAAAACTTTGGCAGCATGTGTATTACTATAATATCTCGGTCAAGTTCGATAACCAGCAGGATTGATCCAGACATTCAAGAGTTATGCCCCTTTTTTATCAAAAACGGGCATATTGTAGTTTGTCCGCTCTCTAACCCAAACAAATTTATTTTAATCCTTTTGAAACTTTGTCAGCATGTGTATGACCATAATGTCTCGGTCAAGTTCGATAACCAGCAGGATTGCCCCAGACATTCAAGAGTTATGCCCCTTTTATCGTCAAAAACGGGCATATTTTAGTTTGTCCGTTCTCTAGCAAATCTCCCACTGGTTGTTTCTTTAACTAAAATTAATAGAATTAAAGTTGAAATAATTTATGTTTTAAACTTTTTCTATTTCTATTAATTTTGTCTCGGAAATAATTTGTCATATTATTTCAATCAACTTGATCATCAAAATCATTTTTCTTTATTATCATTATATCTTAAATTATTTTGTAAATCTACAATTGGATTGGCATTAGTAACATTCAGGAGTCTGGACCCAAGCCAGATACTATGGGGAGTATTTCAAATTCTGGAATCTTTATGTTTCTACCAAATCCTATGGTGTGACTCTCATATAAGACTATGCTGGTTTTTCCCTCCAGATAATTCCTATTGAGTATTAGCACCATAGGTTTTGATAAAAAATGTTGGAAAACTTCACTTCTTGTATTTTTAATTTATGATTTCGATAAAACTTATCAATCAATATTTAAACTACCTGAAACTGCTTATTAATAATGAAAAAAGAAAAATGCTAAATCTAACTACTGAAAAAAATGAAGTTATTCCTGTTTACTTAGAACTCAAAATAAAGTTTTTACCACATTTTACTCATTTTTAGGGCATATTTCCCAATTGATTGGTTTCCAAGCTATTCCCAAAGTGGTGTGGAAAACAACCAATCGGTTTATCGAATGGTTTTTTTAGAAAATGATAAAAACTCGGCAAAGCCTCGTTTTTATCATTTTCTAAAAAATCATTTAATAAATTTTAATTTTTTTTTACGAATTCATGTACTTCTGTACGGTGCTGTATTTTATATTAAACTTTAACAACAACAGTATATTTAAACCTTTTGTCATATTTTACTCATTGCATAACAGCAGTTTTGTCTAACACATTAGATAAATTACATGTGCTGTTAAAAACTGACTAATTAAAAATGCAAAGCAATGTGATTCTAAAATGCATAGTTTCAGTAAAGTTACAGGCTAAAAACTGCATTTTATTTTTTAGCAACTTTTGCATTTTGTATATTTTAATGTTAATTTCCTGTGGCAATGGATGTAAAGATTATTTTTTGTCCAATACACAAATACAAACAATGCAAATTATTTTTAGCCAAAGCTCCAGATTAAGTGCATATAGTCTTCATCCAAAATCTAAAATTCCAATTTCACCAATGACTCCTGTGTTTCACACCTACTTGTAATTATCCTCTGGGAGTGTTTTTATATGGGGTCTAACATATGAAGAAATGGAAAGTTTTCAGGGCTTAAGATAGAGGGAGTAAATTGATCAAATCTAACTTAGTTTCACTTATTTTATCACAAAATCCTATTGTGTAACTACACCTATTGTGTCTCGCCAGACTATTCTAAAAGTAGTAACACCAAAGGGTTTAATACAGATATAGATATTTATTTCTTTGAAATACTCCCATTATCTTCAGCTCTTTATATGATACCAAATGATTTTTATCTACCTTTTCTTGTTCTTCTATCTGTTTCAGTAGTGACAACAACTCATCCTCTCCAATGGTTTCAATGATGGATTCTTCAAGTTCAAATGCATCAGCTGGTGGAGCCGGGACAAACGAAACTTCTCTTCCCGTTCCAAATTGAAAGCAGTTTGTTGGGAGACCTTTAACCAACTCCTGCCTGCCTACGTTCTTAATTCTTCCATCCATGAACATTTGTACTTTATACAAAGAAAAAGTTCCCAAAGGGTTGACCATGTCAATGATTTTACCCTTTTCACAGGCATTTCCTACTTGCACAGTGTCTCCTACACAAAACTCAGTCATTTGATTAATTTTTGTTGATTTCTGTATGTTTTATTGACACAATAAAGGATTTACGATCTGCAAGCGACTTTTTGTTGTAAATATTCTTTAATGTGAACAAAAATCCATGGCTTCGTTCGATTCAAGGGGCGTAACTCGTACATAATTTTATGATATTTTTGTAAGAGTTAACTCCCGTTGCTTGGAATATATCTTTAGATTCGTGCGGAAGGATACCGTACCAGACAAGGTTTGCCGCACTGCTATTTATAGTAACAAAATGTGGTCTAGCACCCCAAAAAAGCGAGAAAACATCTGTCCGGACAGACAAGCCGAACTTTCTTATGATTGGTTGTTATTGCCGTTGTTATGACGTCGTCATGACGTCGTAGTGCATGCATTAGCGCATTAAAAGACAACTCGCCACTGTATAGCAAGTTAAACGCGTTTTTAGGGTTGACGAGGTGAGAAATAAATCTAACACCACAGTTGAGTGTCAGATGAATATCCCACCCTCGTTTGAAGATATGTTTGGAACACTCGGCAAAGCCTCGTGTTCCAAAAATACCTTCAAAACTCGGGTGGGATATTCTTATCTGACACTCACGGTGGTGTTAGATTCACTATATCCACTCCAGCGACTATTGTCTAGACGGGTGTGAAGAGAAAATGTTTAACCCGAGGGCTTATCCGTCTAGGCGTTCGTACGTTATTTTGTTTGTTCGTCCATCCACATATCAGATACATTCTTTGTTCATCTAACTACTGTTACTGCAGCTTGGAGCATCATATGCTTCTTACTGACACAGCCAGAGCCACGTTTCTTATCTCTTTTAATTAATGTTCCTGCATAAAAACGCATTTTGACGCCTTTTACACCTTTACCTATTCCTCGATAGATTGATTTTTCATTTCTTCTACCCTTTCCTGTTAGAGATCAGAGCCTTTTCACCAAAGGATATCATCCATACCCCTGTAATTGGGAATTTTGCATTAAACCAAATTGGGAGTTTTGAATATATTAACTCAAAATGAAACAAACTGTATCGATTTATTTTATCATCATAATATGTGTCTTACAGACAGGACATGTCTCTAATGTCAACCTTTGTTAATACAGAGTTTACGACAGGTGTTTGCTTAAAGCAGATTTAAATTAAAGCAGAGAGCTCATTAAGGGGGTTTCTGTTTTAAGTTCAATCTGATTTAAAATAAGCGAGCACCAGTAAGGATGCAGAACAAGTTAACAAATGGATCTCAGGACATAAAGAAGCATGAACCTACATTTCTCAGAGGATAGATCCCCGGAAAAAAACGTTTCTATGGGAGAAAAGGATTAAAAAAGAACATTTACCTCTCTTTTAAGATGTCACAGGCTAGTTTTATTCGAGTAGTGTTTCGGATCAAGAAACTGTGGACGTGTGAACCTGCTGCAGCTGTATTATGCGTTCAGCCTGTAACAGATGAAGGGGATATGATCCAGGGTGAACCACTGTATACTTCTTTCATGGGAGCAAATATGTGGTTAACGGAAGTCAGGTAAGTTCAGTGTTTACTGTGACCTTACTAGTTGACCTTTCTTTTGTTGAAAACACTTATCCGAAGCATATTGTCACGTGCCGAGCGGCAGCGCACGTCAAGTCTTGGGCTCTGATCTGGATTAATAGAATCAAGCACGGCTTTTGGTAAAGACGGGGAATTCTATACCCGAGGTTTGTCTGTTCCCAGTCGGAAACGAGCTTTAGCGAGTTTCCGACAGGAACAGACAAACCGAGGGTATAGAATCCCCCGTCTTTACCAAAAGGCGTGCTTGATTATTTTTCTCGCTTAAAATTACCGTTAAAACGAGTTAATTAAAGGAATTGTAAAGACTTACTTTTTATCTGAATCACAAATTCCATATCCAATAGCAACAAACAGCTGTTTAAAAGTCGCGCTATTTCAGCTTGGCTTTAACATTTATTTGTACACACGTTTTAAGAAGAAAACATGTCCCATTTTAGATCACAACTCAGAAATACAAATGTTTTTTATTGAATCCAAGCGATTTTGAATAGTAAAAGTTATCAAAACGTCAATTTCTTCCTTTATATGCGTTCTACTTTCAAGCCATAACAACAACCGACGTCAACGACGTCATATAAGAACGTGACCTTACGCGTATACTCGATCATGTGAAACAACAACAACATAAAGTATGGTTTAAACATCGGATCATTGAATTGTCGAAAGCCACAGACAACTGTAGAGTCTACTGTAAAATTATCGGTTTCATTTCTCTCTATAAACGTAGTTTGTGGTCCATTTAAGTTTTAGGGAATTTCTGTAAGAGTAACATTTATTTGTACACACGTTTTAAGAAGAAAACATGTCCCATTTTAGATCACAACTCAGAAATACAAACGTTTTTTATTGAATCCAAGCGATTTTGAATAGTAAAAGTAGTAAATAGTCAAAACGTCAATTTCTTCCTTTATATGCGTTCTACTTTCAACAACATAAAGTATGGTTTAAACATCGGATCATTGAATTGTCGAAAGCCACAGACAACTGTAGATTCCTTTTTTTCTGCAAAGTTGTGAGAGTGTTGACATTTTTCTCTGACTTAAGGTTTCCTATTACTTTAATAGGTGGAGCAAACTTCTTTTTTGATCTCTGAACGACAACAGTCATTTTCTTATTGTTAAGGAAAGGTTGGGGATTGGTTTTATGAGGGACAGTTTCAGGTTCATTGGCAGGCTCAGTAGGCTAAGTGACAGGCTCAGAGGGGACTGTGGTTTGACTTCTGTCACACTGTTGCGGATAGATCTCAGCAGGGGCAGTTTGTTTTTAAGTGATAACTCCGCTATCAAAGGGGTATGTACCTTACTTGCGGAAAGCAGAGATGATATTATCGGGAGAGAAGGCTTTGACATAAGGTCTTGCTGTAAGGTTTGCAATTTCATACCTTGTGATAGAGACACCGGGGCTACTGTGCATGTAAGCTTTACACTCTTGATAGTAATATTTTTTAAAGGGCCAAAAACGCCTACATGGGTGGGCTGGGTGATATGGCTGGAGTGACGAGGGAGTACAAATAAAATGACATTGTTTTCCCTAGCCCAATTTGTTAAGGTCAGTGAAATGTGTGATTTGTGGCCATCATACAGGACAAGAGTTGTCGGTCCTCCATGGTGGACACCAGCATGTTTTTCAAAGTGGCCAGTAACATGTTTTTCAAAGAGATTCCGATTTATCCATCCATTCTCAGACAAATCATTATCATACTCAGGTGTAGCACCTTCAAGCAGAGAATCAGACCAGCGTTTACCAGAGAAAATATAAAATGGGGGTGGGGGGTCATGATTCCCTAATGCATTTGCACCCCAAACTACAGTGACATTTTTTCTTCTAGTTGACGTCACAGATTGTGCAATGGTTTCTTTTGCGCATATAACTTTGGGAGGTGAATGTTCAGTGGATAAGCCAGATTCATCTTTGTTATAGATCCTTTCTGATGAATAAAGAAGATCACTGTCCTGAAAACCGTCCCAAGCTCTGAGAAGCACTTTCTCAATGTTTCTTTAGATGCAAACTTCGCACGGGACATTCCTAACTTCTGTGGAGACGCAACATTGAGTTCTTCCCATCTGTCCATGAAAGAAGAAAAACATTCTTGGCTGAGTCTTTTCTTTGCTTTAACACCCTTGTCAAAATACCTTGCATAATATGCAGCTATATACTGGATGTCACCAGCGCTGTAACCATATCCGATATTGCCCATTTAAATTATATGCTTGACAAGCACCATTTCTTCTGAGTCTCAATGTAGACTCAGGGACTTCATACACTCTGGATGCTCTGTGAATGATTGCCCTCTTAAGGTTGTCCTTGTATTAAAGCTTCTTAGGTCTGTTGAACTTCAGTTTCTGAAAATAAAAAATAGAAGAAAAAAATATCCATTATCCAATAATATCTAGACCTAAGAAACACTGTTACATATAAGAAGAATTACAATTCTTATGAAAAAATAAATAGTTTGCACACCGTATTGAAATGAAAGTTAATTGTCTCTGACCTAAATCTATATGCAAATAAGTTATGAGGTTGCGGAGAAGACGAACAATTCAAACATTTGGCAAAAGGAAAGACACTGATCACCGGGGGCCAACTACGTATTATCATCAAAATGTATTGCTACGACAACCTATATAGGTATTATAATATATTTTTACTGCTAAGAAGTCGGTGCATACTGTGATAAATGTATGTCTACGGAAACAAAGTTACCATCGTATCATTTACCAATCTGTTATAATACCCATATAAGCTGTCGTAGCAAAACATTTGATCGTAATATCTAGTTGGCCCGAAGTGCTGATGAATATATTGACATTAAATCAACGGAAAGTAAGTATTTTGATTGATTTTTGATATTAGGTCAAAGTACAACTCGGGGTCATATTATAAACAAAATTACGTCATTGATGTAACGTTGCACTATCAACAGTGTCAAACAAATGCAAATAACTTCATAACAACGGTGTCAAGTTGTCAATTAACAGTTCTTACCTCAGTTTTTAGTGATGTGACATTTGCTTTTATAATTTTGACCATTCGCCTCGGGAGAGAATTGTATAAAGTTCTTATATAGTGTAGCGGGATACTAGTCCATATTGATCTTAATTCACGCTCAAGGTCGTGCTTATTTTGGATGCTCGATATTCATTTCTTGAGCTGAGTTTTCAGTAACAAACCAACAGATTTCAATGATGTTGGCATCTGGGGACTGGGCTGGCCACAAAATTCCACTAATATTGTTTCTTTGTTCGAATTGAGTCACAATACGTGCCCTATGCACTGGCACATTGTCACCTTAAAATATATATGGTCTGTTGGGGAAATGTCTAGCAATAATCATATCTTATTTTAAGATATCTATATGGCAAATTCAATAACCCAGTCAGCACACCCATATCGGATGGATATCCAACCGATATCGGCATGATATCGATCAGATGTCGTTTTGCACATCGTTTTCTGGTTGGATTGATATCGTTGTCGGATTGATATCGGCCCGCCATCGAACATATATCGGACCGATATTGAAATAGATATCAGCTTGATATCAAACCGATATAATATCAGCTGATGATACGATTGTCAAAGGTTTGTCATAAAAAAATTACTGATTAAATGTCGACATCCGTCCGATGATCCGATTTATATTGGCTTGTCATTAAAAAGCCCTGATCAAATGCAGACATCATTGAATGATCGGATTGTTATCTAAAACGACCGATCAAATCCGATATCCATCCGATATTGGTGTGCGAACTGAGAACTGGCCAAAGTCTATAATGTCTATATAAGATTCTATGTTCATATTACCATCAACGACTGATATCGTTCCTGCTCTATACCACGAAATGCAGCCCCAAATCATAACACTGACCTTGGGTGGGGAGCCAGGGCTCAGACAATCAGGTCGCCACTCTTCACCGGGCGTTCGCCAAATATAAACACGATTGTTTTTTGCCAATGATAATCTAACATTCGTCAGAAAATATCACTTTTCTCTAGACACTATCAACATTCCAGTACCTTTTTCCCCCTTGCCTAGGCCAAACGATTTTTCAAGTTAACCTCTCTTATGCGTATGTTTTTACGCACAAGCCTCCTGTGAAACTTGTTTCTATACAAAAGTATTTTTAAAGTTGAGTCAGAAACGATAGACAGTATTAGCTGATTATATGTGGCAGTGATGTCAGATAATGGATTTATGCGGTTTTGTTTTACCAACCTTAAAAGTTTCCTCTCATCGTGCTGACGTACGCAAACGCAAAGCACTAAAACGTAGAAAAGAACAACTTTTGGACAATTCTGATAATTCTTGTTTATCTTGGTGGCAAACAGTTTGGAGCCTGATCAGACGCCGGGTTACCCGGCGTCTGATCTGGCTCCAAACTGTTTGCACTGCAAATAATAGTTTTAGCGTAAACGCGTTTATTGGGAAAGAATAACAGATTATCCACTGTAGATGTTTTATTGTTGCCCTACATTTAACTGAATAGATGAGACGTTCCGTTCAATATTGCCATATACTGTTAAAATCGTTTCAGCTTTCCTACCAATTCTGTTATCCGGTATAGGCTTATCATTGTAAACCCAAAGGACGAGACCAGGTTAGAACAGGAGGACTTTGTGAGACTGCTGTGTACAGGCGAGAGCCCTGTCCTTGTAGATCTGGTGTTCAATATCCCAGGGGACAACCTTGTAACCATGAAGTCTTCACTCACCCCGTCAGGAGACGCTGTCAATGTCTCTGTCCATATTCCTATGATGAAAATAGGTAAAATTTGATTACTATAGTTATTATCAATTATGATTATTATTAATATTATTATCCTCATTATCATAACATTTTTAATTGAAATTGATATCATTTTTTAATAAAACTATTATTATTATTGTTATTATTATTACTTATATCATAATCATCATCATTATTAATATTATCATTATCATTTTATCATACAGTGAAACCCCTCTAAACCGGTACCTCTAAATACCGGAATCGTCTCTAAACCGGACAAAAGCTTTGGTCACGTTTCCAATCCTTTTTTAGTTTGACCCATTACACCATCAACACGCCTTATAACGTATTTGGTTTTTTCTTACTCTGAAGAAAATAGTTTGTACATTCCAGCAGATGATTGCTTAAAGCAGGCTTGATTTTAAGGCGCATTCTGCTTTAAGTGGTCAGCTATTTTCCATACTAGAAACAAGTAAAAAAAAAACTCTAAACCGGAAACCCCTTTATACCGGACATTTTTGTTGTCTCCACACATGTCCGGTTTAGAGGGATTTCACTGTTTATTATTTTATATCATTCATTATTCTAGTCAACAATGTAACGAATTCAAAACAATTACAATCGCTTTTACTTTTTATCACCTGTGACGTACAGAGTTCCGATAGTCCGGTCATCTAATTGAGGCTGTACATGTACTCAAAATGTAGGACTGTTGTTTGCTTCACCCTTTCTTAGCAAATGTCGCCTCCTTAAACAATCTGCACTTTGGTTTCAAAATTAGATTTAAGAATTAACCATTATCATGCTGAATTGTCTTCTGCTTAAAATATAGCGTCTGGGAAAATAATAAACCTAATTTGTTATCATTTTTTAACACAGAAAAAAATATGAATATAAGGGGCAAACAGCTTTGATCTAGACTAGACGCCGCATTGTAACACGGCGTCTGATTTGGATTTAAGCTGTTTGCAAATATAAGCTAAGCAGCGCTTCCCACGATAAGGATTTAGGTTAACGGAAATAAGAAATGTCGAAATCATAATAATAGACATTGTCAAACAGTCAAACAGTTTAGATCCTGATCAGATCACGCGTGACATCCTACAGTGGAGAAAACGTTATTCAACTTATTCTTTCCCAATAAAAGCGTTTACGCTAAAACTATTATTTCTATTGCAAACAGTTTGGAGCCAGATCAGACGCCGGGTAACCCGGTGTCTCATCAGGCTTCAAACTGATTGCCACCAAGATAAACATGAATTATCAGAATTGTTCAAAAGTTGCATTTTTCTGCGTTTTAGTGCTTTGCGTTTCGTTTCGTTTAAACGGGAAAGAATAACGTATTCTCCTCTGTATCAGGATCCAAACTGTTTTCAAATACGACTGATATTGCGTAAATTGGTTTACAGACAGTGTTGACCCTAATCAGGGAGTTCCTGTACGAGCCCTTTGATCAGGGTGTAATTTGTTTGTCAATTTTGAAATATATTCAATTAAAATAACCTTACAAATTAGAAATGTATTAGACTTAATTGGAAACTGGAGTAGTCTAGTTTAAGCTTCAGGATTGATTAAGTTTACCCAAAATATCAGGGCTGCCATAAGTTGACATGAAAAATCCTACGATTTCCAAACTTGTATTTTTCAAGTGCGATTTAACGAATCGTACCTTTTTCTTGTTTTGTTGACATGCGACTACTTAAAGTAGGCTGTAAGTAAAGCAGAATGCGCCTTCGGGCGCATTCTGCTTTACTTTCAGCCTGCTTTAAGCTACTATGTACTGGGGAAATATCCGGAGATTTAGGAAAAATCCGGAGAAATGGCAGCCCTGCATTATATAGACATTTTCCACCACAGAAAAAGGCGGAGTTACACCCCTTCAAATGCTTTGTCCAATGGCTAAATGTAACAGTCGCCTTACGACAGCAGTAGGGTATAGCGATGGGAAGGCCATCATAGCTGAAGAAGACTTAGACATGCCCACTATCAGTAAGAATTTCCTTCATGGGAGATATCCCGGACTGTATATACTCCATTCTGATGAAGAAGTGACAGGCCCACTAATTGGAACTGATATCTCAACATTCTGCCCAGGAAAAGATGGAACTATGAAGGTCTACAGTAGGAAACGCTTTCTGCGATGCTTGGCATACGCTATGTTAATGATTGTAACTGTTACTATTATTTGCCTGTGTGTATGGTTTGCAAACAAATCAGAAAATTAGTCGTGTTAGTTTACAGAAAGATATATACACATTACCAGTTGACAGAGCGATACAGAGTGATGTATTTAGCTCGAGACGTTTTTGGCGGAAATAGCCGATCTGACGAGCGCCTTGGCGCGAGTCTGATCGGTTGTTTCCGCCAAAAACGTCGAGAGCTAAATGCAACACTCTGTTGCGCACTGCCAACTGGTAATGTGTTTATTATATGCCTTGAATACAAACCAGAACAACTAAATAGTTGTTTAAATAATTTTAAATCCAAAATTTATTATTTATTTGAAGCAGAACAAGAATTTTGTATGCCACAAAGAATAACGCGGCACTCGTACATGTACGTAAATGACGTCACGTTAAATCGAAAGCGACGTCAGAGTAAAATACAAAGTAGCTGATACAAGGTGGCTGATACAGACTCTTGTATTTACTGAGCAGATACACGCGGAAACGCTCGATATCATTCGAAGGCATATAATAAAAATTAAGACCAGTCTCCACATTAGGCCCAGGTTCTCGTCAGTTGCAAATCGTCAAGTACAGTAAAATCTCTCTATTTCGAAGGTTAATTGATTGTGACAAGGCGGGTGACAGCTTAAAACAAGGTGACAGTAAAACAAAAAGCTGTCCTGTTTTACGGTCACCTTGCTTTTAGCAGTCACATGTCGTAAAGATAAAATAATTAACACAATTCAGTGGTCATAATAGAGCGGTTTTACTGTTTATAAAAAAAACAGACTACTGTAGATTTTGCCAAGATTCTGTTCAAACAGTGTAACCTCGGTCATGGAGCCGAGAGGTTGGTCTAGGTTAACACTGTATGCTTGCAATTACTCTGAACTTCTCAGTGCTAATATTATACTGACGAGATAAAGAAACGCCTCAATGGAAAATTTCCATATTTTTTTATTTCTGATATTTTCGACACCAACCTTGGCCTTTAATATAATGGTGTTATAACGATTCTGCTAACGTTTTAAGATTTCCACGCTTTGGTCCGAGCGTCGACGAGTATGTCGTGCAGCACAATTTGCACGTGCGCCTTTGTCGTGAGCTGTTTTGAGTCAAATAGTGGACCAGTGTATTTGCTAGTTAATTAACAATGGGATTTACAACAAAAAAATAAGAAAATTCGGATTAATTAAAATGCCACACCACAATAACGAAAAAAGGCGCATATTTTACGTATGCTTGAAGCCGGAGTTTCGAAAGAACAGCTCGAAAGACGATTTAACATTGCGATATTCATAATTGTTAGACTGGCGAATCGTGTCAACGTCATAGGAAGCCGTGCGAAAAACCCACATCCCGGAATGTCGCGTGTAACGTCTGTACGACAAGACGTTTATATACGACACCGTCACCTACGTAATCGCCTTTCAATGGCGCATTCAACGTCCTCTGTTGTTGTCGGTAATCGTGGTCGGACTGTTCGTCGAAACACTGTGCGAAATCGGCTGAAAGCACGCGGAATGTTTTGAAGGAGGTATCAACGTGAAGTTGTTCTAATTGAACACCATCGTCGGGAACGACGTCGCTGGGAAATAATCACTGGAGTACATCCGTGTTTAGTGACGAGTCAAGATGCAACGTTTCGACCGCAGACGGACAAGTTCGGGTGTACAGACGACGTAACGAATGTGTCGCACCTAACTGTATGCTCGAGCGCATTCTTTTTGGCGGGGTAGGTGTAATGGTCTTGACGGCTATTACTCTCACATTTAGGACCGATTTAGTTGCTATCAAAAGAAAAAGGTCCGTGAATGAAATTTTAAGACCTGTCATGTTGCCATTGTTCCGTCAACGTGCTGGACTAACATTTCAACAGGACAACGCCCGCCCACATTTGGTCCGTTTGATATGAAATTTCTTGACAGCCAATAATATTGATGCAGTTGACTGGCTCACAGCTTCGCCTGAGTGCAACCCAATCGAACACATGTTGGACGTTCACTCTCTACGTTTACGTCAACTTCAGCCCCGGTTACGAAACGTCAAGAAACTGACTGTAGCTCTACATGAAGAGTGTACTCGTATTCCGCGTTACTTGCTGCGTAACGTGTGCGGATCCATGGCACGCTGACTTCAAGCAATTCATAAAAGTCATCAATGACATACCCGGTGCTGACGGGATCAGTAAAGTAGTAAATTCCGCACTTACAATTGCCCAAACAAGGTCTTGTTGATTGGTAGCAGCTTAAAATAAGTTTGTTGTACCACATCAGGAAAGCAGTAAAACAGAAATCGTCTATAGCAGCGTTTGTGGTACAACAAACTTATTTGTTTGGCAAAGCAGAACTCGTGTCACTAGGGGTAGGATTGGGATGAACTCGGAGTCGATCATGTCGAAACAGTAGGGTGATGTCGTCTCATATGCATGGTTGAATTAGATGTGTCCACACCCCGTACATTTCACACTCCCGTCACAAAGACGACAAACGGCTACATTTTGCTAATTGAATCCTATTCTCTTTAATTTGTTTCTTTAGCCCAAAATTCTCCCAAACACTCAATTTTACTTTTAGATTTTTCACCAGCGTATACGCGTTGGGTGTCGCCATTTTGGACTGGGACGACCGTATCATGTGACACGAATAAAAACTTACAGAATTTAATGTATTTTTCAAAATATAGCTATAATTTCAACTGAAATCGTAATAGTTTGATTATTTCCCCGTTCTTGATTAAGAGAAAAACATCTATTAAATAACAAGTGAAAAACCGGTGTCCTCGGAAAAGAAAGTGTTTCACACCACGGCCGTGGTTAACCGGTGCACCAGTTAAACTGCGCACCTCTAGCCAACAGGCTGCTCTGCAACGAATGCGATTAGCCGACTTCTTCTTCCTGAAATTATAAACATGTCATCTCACCTTAACTTATTAATTATGGGCGCTATATGACATTATTTTGCTACCATGCACAGATACTGAGATATTGACGAAAACGAAATTGTCAGTAATGGCTTCCTAAATATGCCTATTCAGCACAAAATAGACACCAAAATTATGTTGATACCATGCAGAGTTTCTGAGATATTGACGAAAACAAGATTTTCAGTAATGGCGGCCTTAATTTGCATATTGTGCGGATTGCCCAATGATTCCAGAGTGACATCATTCAGATTCTTAAAGAGCATACCTCAGAGGTATAGAAACAGCAAAAAAAAACTTTGTACGGACGGCAAACCACGCTTATCGAAAAATCGGGGGGTTGGCAACCGGACTAAGTGTGATTCTGGTCCTGTTGATTTGAAATGTTCTCTCTGGTAATATAATATAGTTTTTTATTACAGGTCGATTAAATGTTCTTTTCCATCCACATGTTATGTTACTAAATCTTCGACATCAGCATGGTTTGCATGGTTTCAAACTTAGCTGTTAAAATTGGAAGAAGTTTTGTGCTACTTGAATTCGGCAAGTTTTCTTCATCTTACTTTGTAAAAGTTGTCGAAAGCACTTGATGTTGAGTTTCGCGTTGTGTTATTAGTTTTTGCAGCTGCAAAATTATTTCGTTTTTGTCACGGAACCGAATTGACGGATAAGTAATAACTTGGAAAGTTATTACATTCTTACTACTTTGTATTTAATCTCACTTAAAACAAGAACGTTGTTTTTCAGTTCCATTTCATACCAAATGTTAAGTGTTTTGGCACAATATCTCGTTTTCTAGAAAGTGGTATGTATCTTCGCTCGTCCAGTTTCTTCGAATGCAATCTCTTTAAAACGTCAGTCCTTTTCGCGTAAAGTATTCCCCATGCGTCTGTTTCCTTGCTTTTAAGTGTTGCCTATTCGTTGCATTTACGTAGTTTTCACGTCTACACTCCGTATCTGTCCGATTCCTTCTGGTTACAACTTGCCTCTATGTTTCCGCCAAGACAATAACCGTACGTGTAACGTGACGATGACCTTATATGCAAGTTTTTGAGTTACCTTCTACTCTCACTTTGTATTTTACTGTTTTCTAGAATAGATCTGTACATATATGGGACAAGACATTTATGTTTAAATTGGTGGTGACTTATAGGCCCACTGGGCCGGGTGCAAATTGTTTGTATTTAAACAATATTTTGTAAAAAAACATTTTGTTCTATGCACATGTCACAATAATAAAATATTTACTTACTTACTTACTTATATGTATGGTAATATGTCCCCTAAAAACATCTACGTAAACAAATATTCCCCGTCTGAATATGGCTGATTTTATTTGTGTTAATGTCTTATTTGCATATTTGAACAAACCGAATGTGTTTTGAAATCGGTGTTTGTCCTCTTGTTACGGCATGATCTGTCTGATTCTTCAGAAGGCCTCCAGTTGCGTCCTGTGGTCCTTTCACACGGTTTGTTTTGAAGAAGTTTCTATATATCGTGCCATATCCTAGGGTGTCAATGGTGTCAGTAAGGTCTACAAGACAGTGGCAGCTTTCATATTGACTCGTGTCGCACTGGACTAGCTCAGGTTTGAAATAATCAAATGCGGCTTGTGTTTGAAGCTCGGAACTGTTTCTACGTACACTACGACAGTTCAGAATTATTTATCTACAGTTGCGTTTTCTTCTGATAGACCATAGAGCGAGGAGATGCTTGCTTGAATGCTCAGATGATGAAAGGCGTGAATTTTTTTAAATCAGTTTTATTCCTACAGTGGAGAATGTGTTATTCTTTCCCAATAAACGCGTTTACGCTAAAACTATTATTTGCAGTGCAAACAGTTTGGAGCCAGATCAGACGCCGGGTAACCCGGCGTCTGATCAGGCTCCAAACTGTTTGCCACCAAGATAAACATGAACTATCAGAATTGTCCAAAAGTTGTACTTTTCTACGTTTTAGTGCTTTGCGTTTG
The DNA here is from genome assembly GCA_922989275.2 of Gari tellinella. Lineage (NCBI taxonomy): Eukaryota > Metazoa > Mollusca > Bivalvia > Cardiida > Psammobiidae > Gari > Gari tellinella. The sequence continues at coordinate 56,515,900 of OV277859.1, forward strand.
CGTACGTTTGTGTTTAAACGGTTAAGAATAACAGATTCTCCACTGTAACAAAGGATTGCAGCAGGTGAGGAGTTGACTAAATGGCGTGTTTGAACACATGATGTCTATAGAAAAGTCGATGTTAGCAAGTGGCTCGAACACGTTTAAAGATAATAGCTCATACAATCTGAATGCAAAACTATTGATTTTAACACTTTCACAATTTCAGTACAAATTCAGCAGACACGGATAGCAAGAAGGGTTGGTTCTGCATATAGATTGTCACTTTTTTCAGCTGACCATAATAAACAAAATCAGATAGAGAGTCAATTTCTTTTTTTGTGTCTTTCAGACAAAGATACAAAGGCAAGTTGGTTCTCCAAACATTCATTATTTAGCTACTTATTTGAACAAACCATCGATACTTTACGTGTTTAGAACAAGTTGGTACAAAATGTACATGTAACTGGTATAAGTTCGCACTCTAACTCGGTTAACTTCTTTAGTTTACATTACCGTTTCACCATTCTACTATACCAATGGCCTTGACATTTGAATCTAGATGCTGTCACAGTTATATGCACACCGAAAACTCCATGAAAATCGATTGAGATTGTTTATATAAATCCCGAAAGATTTCCCAAAACGCTCTTTATTTATCTTGGATCCTATGGTCAAGCACATCTTGATCCCAAAAACACAATAATCTTGTCAAAGTCTATCTAATTCTTAGTATTTTTCACTCTTCCCATTTGATTCCAAGTGGAATATTTCTTCTAAACTGTCTTGTGGAAGAAGCTTAATCCATTTACGCCCAGTGGATTTTTCCATGTTTTATTTTGGATAAGTTCATTTTTTATGAAAGGGATGCCTTGTCAATTTTTTCTTTTTTCTTTTGTTTATAATGAAATTCCTATCAGCAAACATTGTATTCTCTGTTCAGACTCCGTATTATTCGGCGTCTGATCAGAGTCTACACTGTTTGCCTATGTCCCTTATATGGGATCGTGGGCACAAATGGGTTAACTCTCAAATCCATAATTGTTTTGATACTCCCCTTTGTATCCGCCAACTTTCGAAAAACGACAATGTCTAAATAAATGAATTATAAACACTTGGCGCTGAAAATATTTCAGAAATATGTTCTTTATTATGATATTCTCAGGAAACATATAGAAACAAAAACTTACAAAATACTTATTATTTTTCTAATGTCGCCGGTTATGTGGATAGCATGAGCGTCTGACACTTTTTCATTCAGCAAGGTCTGGCAAAGATATTTCCTGATCCTGACACTGGTGTTTGTGAGAATTTCGTTTGCCTATGGGGCCAATCCCGCGTTCTTTGTCATTGTCTTTAAAAGGTTGGGGATGTTCTTACCAACAAGGGCACACATGAACTACTGCTGATGATCCACAAATGAGTTTGTTGCGTCAGTTACCAGATAAAAGTGAGTGTCAGGCATTGAAAACTTGTCTGGCTTTTTTCGCAAATAGCTTATAGCACCGGACAGGGCTCAGATCAGGGTTATTCGGCTCATCGTACATGCATGGCCTGTTCCCTTTCCGATGTAACCAGATGTCTTCCCCTATATCCTGCCTTGTGTAGCGTTTCACGAAGCTGTTCATTTTCTCTATATTTTGCATATGATGGCTTACGATTTCTATCTGAACATACTCTACTCCTTTCATTTCTCTTTAGTTTGTTTCACTGCGTTTATTATTTCTATTTGAATTTTCTCTACACCTGTCATTTTCTCTATAGTTTGTTTCACTGCGTTACGATTTCTTTTTTAACTTTCTCTACTATTGTTATTCACTTAGTGCCAAATGTCCCTTAAAGGAAATCCTTAATATTTAAGCCTAGGTCATGTGTACGAAGGACAACCTTCAGTATCTTATCTGGGTCTGAATTGGTTGACAGCTAAGGAAAAACATGGAAGCAATTAAAAAAAACAGGTGACTACTTAAAGCAGGGTGAGAGAAATGCAGAGAGTGTCAATTTCAGGAGTCTTCTGTATTACTTTCCATCTTTTTGTGTTAAGCTGCCATCTTTGAAAAAAAAAGTTTTTCCATTCAGTGGCGGCTGTAGACAGGTTTGACTGTACTAGAACATATTAAACTATTACATTTGTAAATGTTGAAGGTAAACATAGATATTTTCAACCAAAGTGGGTGCAACATAGAAACGGCTACACTGGATTCACATCTCTGATATTTCCTTCCCATTTTGCAACTGTAGGAACAGAAACGACAAAAAACATAAAGTATGGTTGTACAATCGGTCAGTTTTGTTCTTTGGACTTGATACTGGTTTTGGTGTACTTCTGGTCACTGGAATCTTGGTTTCCTGCTCTTATATACAGTGGAGAATCTGTTATTCTTTCCCGTTTAAACGCAAACGTACACAAACGCTACACACTAAAACGTAGAAAAGAACAACTTTCGAACAATTCTGATAATTCTTGTTTATCTTGGTGGCAAACAGTTTGGAGCCTGATCAGACGCCAGGTTACCCGGCGTCTGATCTGGCTCCAAACTGTTTGCACTGCAAATAATAGTTTTAGCGTAAACGCGTTTATTGGGAAAGAATAACACATTCTCCACTGTAGGACTTATATGGTGAGCTGCAGAAATTATCATTAAAACAATCATTGAATTCCTCTCTGCGTGTGTCCAAGTCTAATTTTAGTTTCTTGCAAACTTGGTTACTCTCAAATAAAGACCTCTTGGTCGGGGCCATGTATCTCCTTATACAAGTTATGATACGTTCATAACTTAAACTCTCTACTACTATATGACTGACCTTCTTGTCAATATCTTCATTTATCTTGTTTTAGGTAACAACTTTTTCCTAAACCAACCCCGAAACAGCAAATCTTGTTATAAACCCGGTCATCTGTAGACCAAATGCCTTTATATCCTCACACAAATTTGACAGAGTTGTTCTCAATCGTCAAATTTCACACTCTTGCATGAACAGTACCTTTCTTTTGTTGAAAAGAATATCTCTAGAATGTTTCAAAGATTAATGTTTTGTGATGTTTTTGTTATCATTGTTCTCTTCAATGTGTATTTTTTTACTTAGCTACATAGCTTTAATTGTTCTGTTCATATTCTGTTCCATCATGTTTCCGCAACCCTAAAATACATTGGCTAATATCAGATTCATTTCTTCATGTAGAATTTCCAATAGACCCCTGTTCTCACCCGTCGATAACAGTCAGACCTAATCTCGCTTTACATCACTATTCGTTTTGGCCACTGTAGCTGGATTCCTCATTGACTTTTTGAAATCCTTCGTTTCTCCTTCAGAAACGTGTTTGTTCCACTCTCTGATGGACCCAACTAGTTCTAAGAGCCGATTTACCAATGAATCTCGGACGTCTGCCATTTAACACGTGACGTTGCTAACGTTTTCACGTGCATAAGATATGTTGCCCCGGGCCAATAACTTGATACAGTCCAATATACGGTTATCGGACTGCATCCGGTTATTGGCCCTCTCAGCAAGTGCTTATTGCATTCTTATCAAAGAAAATGTGTTACTATTTAAAGTAAGGTATGCAATGATAATTATGCAGTTATTAAACGGCCAGAGTGGTTCGTCGTTGCTTATTGGCACACTTTGGGCATACATGTATTGGCACGAGGGCCTTGGCCCGAGTGCCAATGTGGCTAACGAGTACCAATAAGAAGCGACGGCCCGTCCTGGCTCAAAATCAATGAAAATAAGGATTGTTTGGATTTTTACATAACAACGGCCGTTATTTGAAACCAAATGATGTCATCTTTAGAAAATGACGTCATTTTTGGGAAACCTACGGCAGAGATCGCATATTTATTTTACAAAGTCAGTTTATGATTTTTCTTTTTAATCTATCAAAATATGTTGATCGGTGCGTATTTTTGTATTAAAATAGTCTGGATCTAGCACTCGGGTGAACCCCTTGTGTTGTGTACTTTCCTTACCGATATCAGGAAAAATATATTTTGAACGCTACTTTACTAACTTTTTTACGTGAATAAGATATGTTGCCCCCGGGCCAATAACAGGATGCAGTCCAGTAACCGGTTATCGGGCTGCATCCGGTTATTTATGGGTAAGAATTGAGATGTGTAGTAATCAAATAAAAAGGCCATATGCCGAGTGATTTAATTACCAGCATTGCAACGACTATTGGTGTTCTACTTCAAGATAATACAATGGTATGAATTTATTGTTTCGTTTCTAACACTTCAATTTAAGTACAATTCGCTCAGGGCGTACTACAATCTTTTAGTGGACGAATTATGGAATCCGTATAACGTTACATTAAGCAGTTACAGCATGTGCGTGTTTAAAGAGAATTTAAACATAAATAGATCTACGTTCCTTTTTAGCTCACGTTGCACAAAGTGCATAGGTTAGCTATTTTGATCGTCCTGTAACCTACATGTCCTTTCGTTGGGTCGTCCGTCGTCAACAATTTTTTTAAACGACTTCTCCTTAACTACTGCGTGAATTTTTACCAAACTTGGCAAGAGTAGTCCTCCTTCAAAGAAGTCCGTTGCATATATAGGTCACAAGAGTTTAAAAAAGATCGTTTCAATAAAAAACTTAACAAACTTCTTGTCTAAAACTAGAGTACCCTGAGCTTAGATACTTAGCACATTGTGTCATCTACAGGTTCTCTATCAAGATTGTTAAAAAATTGTCCCTAGGTTCAAAAACGGGGTCACAAATTTACATACAAATATATAGTGAAATCTGCAAACATCTTCTCTGAAACTAATATAGAAAGAGCATTTGCACGGTGACACTTCTAGGTAGTTCTAGGTACATGCACTTTTGCAAAATTGTTCAAATGGTTCCGGTCCGTTGCATACATGTATCTAGGTGACAGGGGCTAAAAATAGATTTATCGATTCAAACTGGTAAATATTTTGTCTGAAACCATAGTACCCTGAACTTAGAGCTTAAATAACACCGTGTAAAACGCCACTTGTGCGGGTACTGTGTTATGAAAGTGGTTGGCTGTCAATTAATAAATGATTGCTGCGGTCCGTGCGAGATAGTATTTACAACTAGCAGTTCTGTAAAAGACAAAATATTCGTTTTTACTCACCGAGTGTCTCTTTTCCCTCTATAATCACAGTACCCCCGTACGCGACATCACAGTACCTGCACAAGTGTCGTTCTACACGGTGAATTAGATCGTTTCAGTAACAAAATCTTAACAAATCTTCTTGTCTAAAACTACAATACCCTAGGCTTAGATATTTGGCACAAAGCTTCATCTACAGGTCCTCTCTCTACTGTTTCTTAACAAAGATATATGGCAAAAAGCATCATCTACAGATCCTCTATAAATTTTGTTCAAATTATGTCCAGTGTGTCAAAAATGACCCCTACCCGGGGGTCACAAATTTGCAAAGCGCTATAAAGTGAAACTTCTAACATCTTCTCTGAAACTAATATGGTCAGAGCTTTGATATGTTGTATGATTACAAGTGTCGAGATACTCTACTAATATTGTTCGAATGGTTCTGGTTCTTGGCCCTTTCCGGGAAAATGTTTTCTACAATGTTCTCTGTCAATTCTGTTCAAATTATTACCCTGTGCATATTCTTGCAATTGGCACAACATATTGTCTAAATTTCTCAGCTTTCCAACATATTTTATGTTTACATCAATGGTTCCAGGTGAGCAATTAAGGGCCGTATACGGCTTTTGTTTGTTTATATAGGGTTTTTGGCGAGACGTGTTAAATATATACTACATGTAGTAATAAATGCCCTGGCAGCTTAGCAGAGGGATTAAGTATGTAAATATTGTAAATGTCGTAGTTTTAGTCGACAAACACATATTTTGTCAGCATTCACATTTATAATGGCAACCTAAGTGACAGTTTGCTGTATTCAAGCAATAAGTTCTAATTTTGCATAGTAAAATGTTGCTGTTTTATTCTATTTTGATGCATCCTATTAACATGAGCTTAACATTTTTGAGAGGGGGGAATGTTATGTCCTGGTTTTCGATCGACAAAAACGTTGGTTGTGTATTAGCATTTATTTTTAGATCTATAATGTCAGCCTAAGTGGCTGTTTGCAAATGTCATTTTATAATTATGATTCCAAATTGTAATATTTACCATATAATCTACCTCTAGGTAGTGTAAGCTCCTGTAGCATCTTTTATTTAACTCTTTCAATCCTTAATATCTCTTGTGTGTGTATTTATAATCCTTTTTGACTCTTGTAGTACAATATTTTTGAACCAATCTACTGTTGCATTTTTGGTATAACAACCAAAACCAGTGAAGCTATCAAACAGTGCAGACCCTGATCAGAGGGCTCCTGTTGGTGCCCTCTGGTCAGGGTCTTCACTGTTTGCAAATATAAACAATAATCTCTTTTGAATATTTAAGGGTTGAAAGCGTTAATGTGTATTTGTACTTTTTATGGTTCATAGTTGTAAGAAGCATGTGCTCAGATGTAATCTTGATTTATGCTGAAGTTAGGCATTGTGGTTTATCGCCTTGGTTACATGTATGTGGTGCAGTAGCGGTAAAGCTTCAATACACTATAAAACCTCTTTGAAAAATTATTACAGCGCTCCCTCTCTTCAACGACACCCATTGGGTGACAGAAAGTGTGTGCGTTGTTCGGAGGGAGTCGTTATAGGGAGGGAATTTGGCTAACATTTGAAAACAGCTTGAATCCAGATCAGACGCCGCGTGACGCGGCGTCTGATCTGGATTCAAGCTGTTTGTCACTCGTCATTAAACTTTTTCTTTCAAAATGTCACTAATGCAACTTTTAGAAAATCAGTAGACGACAAATTTAAACAGACGTTACTGCAGTAGTTAAATGGTTAGAGATAAACGTCTTGTTTGGGGACGAGCGACAAGGACCGTTGAAAGGAGGGAATCGTTGTTAGGAGGGCCGTTGTAGAGAGGGAGCGCTGTAATTTCACAATTTAGCAATGGATGTCCTTTATAAGTATGAATCCCTTCCTGTTTATAACATTATTGTATTTTTGTAAGGTGATTTTGGTACTTTTTCATTCATTGTTACGGCGTCTTTGCGCACAGTACGTTTGGGGCGCAGATGATGTCATTGCAATGATTCTTTGGTGGGAGTTTACAACGTTTGGTCTTACAGAGTACTCAACCACGTAGCATTTTAACTTAGATGAGGTGTCTTACTATTGAAAGCTGTACCTGTTCCGTTGCTTTAAGAAAGAGGACCGAATCAAGCACAGAACATCCCTCACCAGGCATCAAAGGAAGATGAAAAGGGAGTGCATTCCATATGAAGATGAGATAAAGGTGGAAAACAGCAGACAAAACGTGGTATCCGAGGAAGCTTGTGTTCCTGTCCCAAGAGGATTCCCATACCCACTGGAACAAGAAACAATCCGATCCACTAGCCAAGACAATTGACATTGCTTTTCCCGAGTGCCTGCCACCAATAAGTCCGGCATCATCGGGTATATCCACGTCGGTGATAACCATTGCAGCATCCCAGCTAGAGAACACTGCACCAAGCAGCTACAACAATTCATTAGAAGCGCCTTCCAGTCTTCCTTGAAACCCTGCTGACGGCAAACCAGTCAGCAGCTACGATGGGTATAGCCAACCCCGCCGTTCCTAGTGATGGGGAGACCAGGGATACTGTAAACTCTCTTCAGATTAAGGAACACATCCCTCGGAAGTCAAACTACTTGAAAATGAGGCATGCCAGGCATCGGAAACGCCGAAGAGTAGGGGTTCAGAGGATGACGTTAGTGCAGACAGTCTGTCGTCAAAGTCTAAAAAATTATAGGAGGTCTGCTTCTTATCCATCCTCCGTGGCATCATGGACGTCTGACTATTCATCAGACAGTGACGACTGAGAGGGACAATAGAGCATAGAGCAAAACACGAAGGCCATTCAGAAGCACAGAGCAACCCTTGAGAAGTTAAACCGAGATGGCACTTGGTCTAGCCCAGACAATCAACGCTAACGCGCGGAGCAAGTGTGATGCGGGGACACAGACGTCAAGACAAAGAAGCCGTGTCCGCAGGAAGTCACCCGGGTCACACAAGCACCAACAAGACGAGAGGCGGGTTAGTAGGCCAACGCCTCCTTAAATGTTCATGCTACAGGTGCAACCTTATTATTTGACAGAGTGTTTGCACATATAGGTAGATGGGCATGTGAATAGCGTTTTTTACTGGCTGGATCATCATATTCGCACGTCGTTATTGCTATTGTTCCAGTGTCGTGAAGGGTTATGGGAACTAAGTGATTTATAATTGTAAGTTTGAACATTTAAAGATCTCAAAGTATAGGCCATGTCAATTAGTCAAATATTTCTGATTTGTTTATTGATGTACATAAGTTATGCCCAATGTTTTCTTTGTTTTGCATGGGATACTTCGTGTAGATCTGCTCAGTGCAATACATCTAAAACATATGTTCTGTTCATAACGGTGCCGATCCTGATCAGAGGACTCCTGTAGGAGCCATCTGGTCTGGATCTGCATTGTTAGTTTACGACAAGTGTACTTTCCATTTGTACACTAAATGGCGAGTAGGTCTATGCTCGAAGATAGGGTTTAATTTGTTTTATTATACTGCAAAGTAATTTCCTTACTTCTGATTGGGTACCGAGCCGTAGACGTGATCCCAAGTACCATGTGAGCTGACAGGGTACGTAGAAATGCAGCTATATTCATTGGCTGACATGTCCCTGAGCCTTGCTTTGCAGAAAAAAAAGATGGTCGACTGCTCGACAAGTTTGAATGCATTCAATCGTGCATCCTCCGTTTTTAAGTTCATTTCGGCTAAGAACCAATCGGGGTTTGGGTCTTTCAACAGTCGCTTTTTTCTGAGAAAGTTTGACGCTGACGTCTACGAGCGTACCTATCTTTCTTATGAATAACAACCGTCAGAAACATTACTTCATTTACGCTAAACGTCATCTGTTTTGGCACGATTTTGTTGCTGTTTACAATGAGCGCTGTACACGACAAATTCCGAAATATTTCGTTTGAACAGTGAAAACTTTGCAGTATAATAAATTCGTTAAACAGTTTCTTCACAGTGTATAACGGCTCGGGCAACATGATTTACCTCAGCCAAGAACAAATCCTCATGTACACTGTGAAGAAACTGTATAACTAATACTGTAAATACCAGTACATAAGTTTGAGGAGATTAGTTGCCTTTGTGTTCTAATTGTGTTACCCTCTTGAAACAAAGTCTTTATTATTGATGTTAGTATTATTATTGATATTATCATGATCATTATTATGATTTATGTAGGTTCAATCGTTGTTCTCATTGCTCGAAGTCAAGAGTGTGTTAGACTGGCGAATCGTGTCAACGTCATAGGAAGCCGTGCGAAAAACCCACATCCCGGAATGTCGCGTGTAACGCCTGTACGACAAGACGTTTATATACGACACCGTCACCTACGTAATCGCCTTTCAATGGCGCATTCAACGTCCTCTGTTGTTGTCGGTAATCGTTGTCGGAATGTTCGTCGAAACACTGTGCGAAATCGGCTGAAAGCACGCGGAATGTTTTGAAGGAGGTATCAACGTGAAGTTGTTCTAATTGAACACCATCGTCGGGAACGACGTCGCTGGGAAATAATCACTGGAGTACATCCGTGTTTAGTGACGAGTCAAGATGCAACGTTTCGACCGCAGACGGACAAGTTCGGGTGTACAGACGACGTAACGAATGTGTCGCACCTAACTGTATGCTCGAGCGCATTCTTTTTGGCGGGGTAGGTGTAATGGTCTTGACGGCTATTACTCTCACATTTAGGACCGATTTAGTTGTTATCAAAAGAAAAAGGTCCGTGAATGAAATTTTAAGACCTGTCATGTTGCCATTGTTCCGTCAACGTGCTGGACTAACATTTCAACAGGACAACGCCCGCCCACATTTGGTCCGTTTGATATGAAATTTCTTGACAGCCAATAATATTGATGCAGTTGACTGGCTCACAGCTTCGCCTGAGTACAACCCAATCGAACACATGTTGGACGTTCACTCTCTACGTTTACGTCAACGTCAGCCCCGGTCCCGAAACGTCAAGAAACTGACTGTAGCTCTACATGAAGAGTGTACTCGTGTTCCGCGTTACTTGCTGCGTAACGTGTGCGGATCCATGGCACGCTGACTTCAAGCAATTCATAAAAGTCATCAATGACATACCCGGTGCTGACGGGATCAGTAAAGTAGTAAATTCCGCACTTACAATTGCCCAAACAAGGTCTTGTTGATTGGTAGCAGCTTAAAATAAGTTTGTTGTACCACATCAGGAAAGCAGTAAAACAGAAATCGTCTATAGCAGCGTTTGTGGTACAACAAACTTATTTGTTTGGCAAAGCAGAACTCGTGTCACTAGGGGTAGGATTGGGATGAACTCGGAGTCGATCATGTCGAAACAGTAGGGTGATGTCGTCTCATATGCATGGTTGAATTAGATGTGTCCACACCCCGTACATTTCACACTCCCGTCACAAAGACGACAAACGGCTACATTTTGCTAATTGAATCCTATTCTCTTTAATTTGTTTCTTTAGCCCAAAATTCTCCCAAACACTCAATTTTACTTTTAGATTTTTCACCAGCGTATACGCGTTGGGTGTCGCCATTTTGGACTGGGACGACCGTATCATGTGACACGAATAAAAACTTACAGAATTTAATGTATTTTTCAAAATATAGCTATAATTTCAACTGAAATCGTAATAATTTGATTATTTCCCCGTTCTTGATTAAGAGAAAAACATCTATTAAATAACAAGTGAAAAACCGGTGTCCTCGGAAAAGAAAGTGTTTCACACCACGACCGTGGTTAACCCGTGCACCAGTTAAACTGCGCACCTCTAGCCAACAGGCTGCTCTGCAACGAATGCGATTAGCCGACTTCTTCTTCCTGAAATTATAAACATGTCATCTCACCTTAACTTATTAATTATGGGCGCTATATGACATTATTTTGCTACCATGCACAGATACTGAGATATTGACGAAAACGAGATTTCAGTAATGGCTTCCTAAATATGCCTATTCAGCACAAAATAGACACCAAAATTATGTTGATACCATGCAGAGTTTCTGAGATATTGACGAAAACAAGATTTTCAGTAATGGCGGCCTTAATTTGCATATTGTGCGGATTGCCCAATGATTCCAGAGTGACATCATTCAGATTCTTAAAGAGCATACCTCAGAGGTATAGAAACAGCAAAAAAAACTTTGTACGGACGGCAAACCACGCTTATCGAAAAATCGGGGGGTTGGCAACCGGACTAAGTGTGATTCTGGTCCTGTTGATTTGAAATGTTCTCTCTGGTAATATAATATAGTTTTTTATTACAGGTCGATTAAATGTTCTTTTCCATCCACATGTTATGTTACTAAATCTTCGACATCAGCATGGTTTGCATGGTTTCAAACTTAGCTGTTAAAATTTGAAGAAGTTTTGTGCTACTTGAATTCGGCAAGTTTTCTTCATCTTACTTTGTAAAAGTTGTCGAAAGCACTTGATGTTGAGTTTCGCGTTGTGTTATTAGTTTTTGCACCTGCAAAATTATTTCGTTTTTGTCTCGGAACCGAATTGAAAGTAATAACTTGGAAAGTTATTACATTCTTACTACTTTGTATTTAATCTCACTTAAAACAAGAACGTTGTTTTTCAGTTCCATTTCATACCAAATGTTAAGTATTTTGGCACAATATCTCGTTTTCTAGAAAGTGGTATGTATCTTCGCTCGTCCAGTTTCTTCGAATGCAATCTCTTTAAAACGTCAGTCCTTTTCGCGTAAAGTATTCCCCATGCGTCTGTTTCCTTGCTTTTAAGTGTTGCCTATTCGTTGCATTTACGTAGTTTTCACGTCTACACTCCGTATCTGTCCGATATCCTTCTGGTTACAACTTGCCTCTATGTTTCCGCCAAGACAATAATCGTACGTGTAACGTGACGATGACCTTATATGCAAGTTTTTGAGTTACCTTCTACTCTCACTTTGTATTTTACTGTTTTCTAGAATAGGTCTGTACATATATGGGACAAGACATTATGTTTAAATTGGTGGTGACTTATAGGCCCACTGGGCCGGGTGAAAATTGTTTGTATTTAAACAATATTTTGTTAAAAACATTTTGTTCTATGCACATGTCACAATAATAAAATATTTACTTACTTACTTACTTATATGTATGGTTATATGTCCCCTAAAAACATCTACGTAAACAAATATTCCCCGTCTGAATATGGCTGATTTCATTTGTGTTATAATGTCTTATTTGCATATTTGAACAAACCGAATGTGTTTTGAAATCGGTGCTTGTCCTCTTGTTACGGCATGATCTGTCTGATTCTTCAGAAGGCCTCCAGTTGCGTCCTGTGGTCCTTTCACACGGTTTGTTTTGAAGAAGTTTCTATATATCGTGCCATATCCTAGGGTGTCAATGGTGTCAGTAAGGTCTACAAGACAGGTGGCAGCTTTCATATTGACTCGTGTCGCACTGGACTAGCTCAGGTTTGAAATAATCAAATGCGGCTTGTGTTTGAAGCTCGGAACTGTTTCTACGTACACTACGACAGTTCAGAATTATTTATCTACAGTTGCGTTTTCTTCTGATAGACCATAGAGCGAGGAGATGCTTGCTTGAATGCTCAGATAATGAAAGGCGTGACTTTTTTAAAATCAGTTTTATTCCTACAGTGGAGAATGTGTTATTCTTTCCCAATAAACGCGTTTACGCTAAAACTATTATTTGCAGTGCAAACAGTTTGGAGCCAGATCAGACGCCGGGTAACCCGGCGTCTGATCAGGCTCCAAACTGTTTGCCACCAAGATAAACATGAACTATCAGAATTGTCCAAAAGTTGTACTTTTCTACGTTTTAGTGCTTTGCGTTTGCGTACGTTTGCGTTTAAACGGTTAAGAATAACAGATTCTCCACTGTAACAAAGGATTGCAGCAGGTGAGGAGTTGACTAAATGGCGTGTTTGAACACATGATGTCTATAGAAAAGTCGATGTTAGCAAGTGGCTCGAACACGTTTAAAGATAATAGCTCATACAATCTGAATGCAAAACTATTGATTTTAACACTTTCACATTTTCAATACAAATTTCAGCAGACACGGATAGCAAGAAGGGTTGGTTCTGCATATAGATTGTCACTTTTTTCAGCTGACCATAATAAACAAAATCAGATAGAGAGTCAATTTCTTTTTTGTGTCTTTCAGACAAAGATACAAAGGCAAGTTGGTTCTCCAAACATTCATTATTTAGCTACTTATTTGAACAAACCATCGATACTTTACGTGTTTAGAACTAGTTGGTACAAAATGTACATGTAACTGGTATAAGTTCGCACTCGAACTCGGTTAACTTCTTTAGTTAACATTACCGGTTCACCATTCTACTATACCAATGGCCTTGATATTTGAATCTAGATGCTGTCATAGTTATATGCACACCGAAAACTCCATGAAAATCGATGGAGATTGTTTATATAAATCCCGAAAGATTTCCCAAAACGCTCTTTATTTATCTTGGATCCTATGGTCATCTTGCACATCTTGATCCCAAAAACACAATAATCTTGTCAAAGTCTATCTAATTCTTAGTATTTTTCACTCTTCCCATTTGATTCCAAGTGGAATATTTCTTCTAAACTGTCTTGTGGAAGAAGCTTAATCCATTTACGCCCAGTGGATTTTTCCATATTTTATTTTGGATACGTTCATTTTTTATGAAAGGGATGCCTTGTCAATTTTTTCTTTTTTATTTTGTTTATAATGAAATTCCTATCAGCAAACATTGTATTCTCTGTTCAGACTCCGTATTATTCGGCGTCTGATCAGAGTCTACACTGTTTGCCTATGTCCCTTATATGGGATCGTGGGCACAAATGGGTTAACTCTCAAATCCATAATTGTTTTGATACTCCCCTTTGTATCCGCCAACTTTCAAAAAACGACAATGTCTAAATAAATGAATTATAAACACTTGGCGCTGAAAATATTTCAAATGTTCTTTATTATGATATTCTCAGGAAACATATAGAAACAAAAACTTACAAAATACTTGTTATTTTTCTAATGTCGCCGGTTATGTGGATAGCATGAGCGTCTGACATTTTTTCATTCAGCAAGGTCTGGCAAAGATATTTCCTGACACTGGTGTTTGTGAGAATTTCGTTTGCCTATGGGGCCAATCCCGCGTTCTTTGTCATTGTCTTTAAAAGGTTGGGGATGGTCTTACCAACAAGGGCACACATGAACTACTGCTGATGATCCACAAATGAGTTTGTTGCGTCAGTTACCAGATAAAAGTGAGTGTCAGGCATTGAAAACTTGTCTGGCTTTTTTCGCAAATAGCTTATAGCACCGGACAGGGCTCAGATCAGGGTTATTCGGCTCATCGTACATGCATGGCCTGTCCCCTTTCCGATGTAACCAGATGTTTTCCCCTATATCCTGCCTTGTGTAGCGTTTCACGAAGCTGTTCATTTTCTCTATATTTTGCATATGATGGCTTACGATTTCTATCTGAACATACTCTACTCCTTTCATTTCTCTTTAGTTTGTTTCACTGCGTTTATTATTTCTATTTGAATTTTCTCTACACCTGTCATTTTCTCTATAGTTTGTTTCACTGCGTTACGATTTCTTTTTTAACTTTCTCTACTATTGTTATTAACTTAGTGCCAAATGTCCCTTAAAGGAAATCCTTAATATTTAAGCCTAGGTCATGTGTACGAAGGACAACCTTCAGTATCTTATCTGGGTCTGAATTGGTTGACAGCTAAGGAAAAACATGGAAGCAATTAAAAAAAACAGGTGACTACTTAAAGCAGGGTGAGAGAAATGCAGAGAGTGTCAATTTCAGGAGTCTTCTGTATTACTTTCCATCTTTTTGTGTTAAGCTGCCATCTTTGAAAAAAAAAGTTTTTTCCATTCAGTGGCGGCTGTAGACAGGTTTGACTGTACTAGAACATATTAAACTATTACATTTGTAAATGTTGAAGGTAAACATAGATATTTTCAACCAAAGTGGGTGCAACATAGAAACGGCTACACTGGATTCACATCTCTGATATTTCCTTCCCATTTTGCAACTGTAGGAACAGAAACGACAAAAAACATAAAGTATGGTTGTACAATCGGTCAGTTTTGTTCTTTGGACTTGATACTGATTTTGGTGTACTTCTGGTCACTGGAATCTTGGTTTCCTGCTCTTATATACAGTGGAGAATCTGTTATTCTTTCCCGTTTAAACGCAAACGTACACAAACGCTACACACTAAAACGTAGAAAAGAACAACTTTCGAACCCGGCGTCTGATCTGGCTCCAAACTGTTTGCACTGCAAATAATAGTTTTAGCGTAAACGCGTTTATTGGGAAAGAATAACACATTCTCCACTGTAGGACTTATATGGTGAGCTGCAGAAATTATCATTAAAACAATCATTGAATTCCTCTCTGCGTGTGTCCAAGTCTAATTTTAGTTTCTTGCAAACTTGGTTACTCTCAAATAAAGACCTCTTGGTCTGGGCCATGTATCTCCTTATAAAGTTATGATACGTTCATAACTTAAACTCTCTACTACTATATGACTGACCTTCTTGTCAATATCTTCATTTATCTTGTTTTAGGTAACAACTTTTTCCTAAACCAACCCCGAAATAGCAAATCTTGTTATAAACCCGGTCATCTGTAGACCAAAGGCCTTTATATCCTCACACAAATTTGACAGAGTTGTTCTCAATCGTCAAATTTCACACTCTTGCATGAACAGTACCTTTCTTTTGTTGAAAAGAATATCTCTAGAATGTTTCAAAGATTAATGTTTTGTGATGTTTTTGTTATCATTGTTCTCTTCAATGTGTATTTTTTTACTTAGCTACATAGATTTAATTGTTCTGTTCATATTCTGTTCCATCATGTTTCCGCAACCCTAAAATACATTGGCTAATATCAGATTCATTTCTTCGGGTAGAATTTCCAATAGACCCCTGTTCTCACCCGTCGATAACAGTCAGACCTAATCTCGCTTTACATCACTATTCATTTTGGCCACTGTAGCTGGATTCCTCATTGACTTTTTGAAATCCTTCGTTTCTCCTTCAGAAACGTGTTTGTTCCTCTCTCTGATGGACCCAACTAGTTCTAAGAGCCGATTTGCCAATGAATCTCGGACGTCTGCCATTTAACGTTGCTAACGTTTTCACGTGCATAAGATATGTTGCCCCGGGCCAATAACTTGATACAGTCAAATATACGGTTATCGGACTGCATCCGGTTATTGGCCCTCTCAGCAAGTGCTTATTGCATTCTTATCAAAGAAAATGTGTTACTATTTAAAGTAAGGTATGCAATGATAATTATGCAGTTATTAAACGGCCAGAGTGGTTCGTCGTTGCTTATTGGCACACTTTGGGCATACATGTATTGGCACGAGGGCCTTGGCCCGAGTGCCAATGTGGCTAACGAGTACCAATAAGAAGCGACGGCCCGTCCTGGCTCAAAATCAAAGAAAATAATGATTGTTTGGATTTTTACATAACAACGGCCGTTATTGAAACCAAATGATGTCATCTTTAGAAAATGACGTCATTTTTGGGAAACCTACGGCAGAGATCGCATATTTATTTTACAAAGTCAGTTTATGATTTTTCTTTTTAATCTATCAAAATATGTTGATCGGTGCGTATTTTTGTATTAAATTGGTCTGGATCTAGCACTCGGGTGAACCCCTTGTGTTGTGTACTTTCCTTACCGATATCAGGAAAAATCAAATGTCACGTGCCGAGCGGTAGTACACGTCAATTCAGGGGTCTGATCTGGATCCAAATTGGTAGCGTGATTCAAGATCACCCCTTTCTTCTCTCTCTTTCTCTCAAATAAATATTAACTAAAATGGACTCTCTTTCGTGCGGCAAATAAAGTAAAAGTAAGGCTTAATTAAATTTTATGTGATGCTTTATTTATATCCTACTCAATAATAATAAATCTCAAGTCACTAGACTTCTTCTATTTCTAACTAATTCTATTCTAAAAGAGTAAGGCAATATGGTGCCGCACCTTTGAAATTCTATCTCGAGAGTCCTGGATTCGTCTGCAACCCGGGGTATTTATACAGAAAATTGGTCACGTGGTGTGCACCAAATATCTGGTGCGATTTAACATTAAAATCGCACCGAAAATCTGTTGCACAAAAACCGCACCAAAGTGTGCACTCCTTATATGGGGTGCACACCAAGTGTGCACTCCTTATATGGTATGCGAAGACGCTGGCACTGCGCGGACCTAAAAATGACAAAAACAGTACCAATATCCCTTTCTAAAAATACAAGAATGTTATAAACATGAGGGGGAATATATTTAGAAGGGACGCTCATAGCTAAAATATGGAATAAATTACTTTTCAAAGAGCTATTGTGGATTGAAGTCTTGCCGCTACTGTACTATGTAGTAACCAAGACTAACAACCCACAATGCATTACTTCAATACAAACCAAGATGGCCTCCAAGCACATCCTTCTCACAATTATGAACCATAACAAATACAAATACAGGCTGAATAAAAGATGCTGCGGGAGCTGACACGATCTGGAGGTAGATTATATCGTATCTATTACAATTGGGAATTATAATTATGAAATGACACTTGAAAACAGCCACATAGGCTGACGTTATAAACATGAATGCTGACATACAACAAACGTGTTTGTTAACCTAAAACCAGAACCTTACATTACCCCCCTCTCAAATATGTTAAGCTCCTGCTAACATTTAGCATATATACAGACTGAAACACGTAATACCACACGTATATACAAACCAAAATGTTTTCTATCTAGCATGAAATAATAACTTCCCACTTTCATAGAACGCATTCGCATTGACCGACATCAAAAGAAAACTCAAATGAGCACTCTTTGACGTCGAACAATGAAAATGACAAATAAACTGACCTAAACTACTTATACCTTAAGTGTTACAATATTCTTTCTTAGGCACACTATCCACACTATACACACTATAACACATAAAGATTATTACACGAGCATCAAATGCCTCGCTTAAATGCAAAAAACTTTCCAACATTGGAAACACCTAAGTTATGAAATCTCTTATAACTTATCATACATGTACACATTGGCATTTAATGCCCGTGATAAAATCCAGTAAAAGCCCTTACTAGATAAAAATCCTATACATCTCTATTAGATTTTGATTCACTTTACCTTAACAATGCAATTTATAAATTTGAAAGAAAAACCGTATGGTAATAGATTTATTCCCAAATTTAATTAGGATCAAATCTAACACCAATATCTAACATCAAATAAGAGCTTTTGCTTTCTAAATTCAGCACTCCAGAGCAAGATAAAAGAAAGAACCTGGACACCTAACATGTGTAAAAATGAAAAAACAAATCTCAAAGTCCAAGCTATTTCCCTTTTAACCTACATTACACAAAGATCTCTTCAAGCGGTCATCATCAAAGTCAGACAACCTACTCTAGGCTGTCAAACTTGGATAATGACTATTGTTAACTAACTTATTTACTGAAAATACAAAACTTTAGAAACCATTTCATGAAACATTTGCTCTTTGGAATGCTGACTTACATTACACAAAATGAAATACAATATTCTCAATAGAAACTCTATTTTCTTCTATAGGACTGGACCTGGTTGTTATTATCGAGTCTACCAGAACTGGAACCTGGCCTCAGTCTAGCTCGCCTTACATCTTGCTGGTACATATGTGACCTGGGTGACATCTGCGTCTGTGTCCCTACATCACACTGGGTTTATAGTTTGGGCCAGCTCTGTTAATCTGTCAAGGCGGCTCCTTGCTCCACACTGCCTTGCAGATCCGCTCTATCAGTCCATTGAGATCCATCATAGCTTCATCGTCTCTGCTAGGAGACATCCTTTTCCCAATTTCACTGCTCCTCTTGCTCCAGTTGCAGATCCCTGATCCTCTTAGTCTACCAGTCATGCACTCTTGATTCTCTCCACTGCACGAAATATGTTGTTAATTGGCTCCTACTGACGACCGTACCTGCGCAACTTAACCTACCATCTCTGTCTTCTAATAACGCTTGTCAGGTAAAACATCTTACGGGCCATGGCCCTCGTGTCCCGGTACACTAAAGCCACTCCCGAGTAGGCCTCTTGTCAGCCAGACCTTTGACACTCATCCTTTCATCTCTCTGTGACACAAAAATAAAAATAAGGAAAATAAAATGCAACAGCTGCCCATCAGCTGTATCTCAGGTTAGACATGCGCTTTCTCTTGGTAATCCGTCAGTGTTGATCTCCTTAAGCCCTTCAACGTCACTGTAGTACATGCTGGTTGGCACATCACGTTACGTCACGTCATCATGACGTCATCTTCTATTAACCTGACATCACTATTACAGGTACTCTGTCTATGTATACCGCTAATCAGGGATCCAAACGTCTAACTGGTACTGTCATAAGAGGACACTCCCTATTAAATTCTAATTTCTAATACTTTAAGCTAAAAGTTTAATTAAAAGTGGTCTATATGGGCATCTCTAAATACACATAGTGACCTCTCTTCCCTTTACATAATGAACATTAAAACTTGGCAATAACCAAGTAAATAGAAATAATTAATTCACCTATAAATGCAGGAAACAATTTCTGCTAATTAACATTCTCATACTACCTCTAATTAACATAATAATGTACAATCCTTATCCTAATAACTTAATCTTTGGTCTTTCCCTTTGCTGTCTTGGCCCATTCTGGCAGGCCAGTACCCTCATCTGGTTTCCACCTGTTGTGATGAACCATCTTCTCTCGACCTATGCAGCTAATATCTGTAATCTTCTTCTTCACCACCTCGGATCCGTCGTTCAACCTCTTGAGCCTTGGTGCCATCCAAAATCTGCGGGTTTCATGATCTAGGTTTCTCACAGCATTGCCCACTCCACGTCTGTTGATTGAAATATTTTCATCGTACATGGCCTTGTGTCGTCTTATTGTTGTTGCACAGTGTTCTGGAACAATTTGGTGGACTCTCTGCACTCTGGTCTCCAGATTGTCAGCATACTGGTCTCGTAACAGGTAAGTCTCTCTGCAATCTTCCCTCGGTTCTTCTCTGTACAGCATGTCGTCAGAATCCTCTGCTTCAAATCTGTCAAACAACCCATCCATGACTGCTTCTGAGTATCCTGGGACTGTGCAACGGTATTCTTCCCTCATGGAACGAACTCCATTTTTCGGTCCTGGTTGAATGGTGTTATATCCCGGTTCATGGGTTTCGGCTTTCTCTCTGCCATTCACTGGGTATCTGCTCTGGTCCCTACCTTGGTCCTTAAAGGGACAATCTCTTGCGATATGATTTTCTCGGTGGCATGCATAACATGTAATGCTTCTTCTGCTTCCCATGTTGTTGTTCTTGTGCATCTTATGGTGCTGTTGAGTTAGGCTAAGCTTAGTCAGCTCATTCAAAATTTGCTGTAAGATTCCAGCATCCATCTGGTCAGTCCCCATGGCTGGTGAATCTTTCTTTGAGCCTGTCTTGCTCTGCTCTGTTCTGGCTGGAATGCGATATGCATGGTCCGTCAAGTCTTCTTCGTCTTCGCTCTTGTGTTCTTGCAGTCTGTGTACACCATTCTTTCTCCTGTTCCCACTATCATGTCGCTTTCTAGTCTGAATACATGTCACAACATGGTGCACAGCCTCATCTATGTCACTGGGTTCTTTGATGTACTCGACTTCCCAGCTAAGATCTTCATCATGTAGTCCATCGAAAAACCTCCTCACCAGGTCTTCTCTTCTTGTTCTGTGGTCTCTTTCCTTGTATGCTTTATCATAGAGCCGTTTCAGCTCGGCAGCGTACTCCTCTACTGTTTCTCTTGGTCTTTGATCTCTCTTGCTGAACTTAACTGCAAAGTTCTTTGGTGTCTCAATGACCCTAAAACGATAGTTGATCTCGTTGATCAGCTCATTGTAATCCCTTAGGACCTCTTTCTTTAATTGTGTGTATACAAATTCTGCCGCAATCCCTTCAAGTTTCGGCAGTAGTTGATCAAGTTTCTCCTCCTCGGTCCAGTTCTGCCTCTCTGCTATCGCTTCAAACCTGTTGATCCATACTGGCCATTCTTCTTTCCCTGTAAATGATGGAATTTTGATGTTGCTATGGTAACGATGTTGGTCTCGGTTGTTAGGTGTTCTACGGTTATAGCGAGGCTGTACCCAATCCTCATCTCTAACATCGAAAACAGGATGGAGTCTTCTGTTTCCGATTAGTGTCGAAGGCTGTACCTGTCCATCTTTGCAGTTGTTATTAAGGCTACATGCTTCTATATCAGGGTGTTTTTCTTGTTTGTGGCCGAGCGCATTAACCAAAACATCAGACACGTTCTTTAAAACTTTAGTCATCTGAGTTTGCATCTTTACCATTTCCCCTACTGCCTTTTCTAAAAACGATCCTTGTCTTCGAGGGCTGACACTATGACGTCTATCATGGTCAAAGACTTCTTTTTCTTCATGGTCTTGATCCGCCCTAATTAAAATAGCGCTATGTCTTTTGTTGATCTGGTGTCCTGCAGCCTTCGGTGTGATTTGGTGGTCTATTTCCTCATTGTCTGTGTCTAAATCATTTGCTAAACTGTTTTCTCTTCTGGGCCTTTTGTTGATTTGGTGGCCTGTAACCTTTGGTGAGATTTGGTGGACTGCTCCCTCCTCATCTGTGTCTGCATTGTCTACATTAATTACTGAACTGTATCCTCTGTTGGATCTATTGCTGATTTGGTGGCCTGTAACCTTCGATGTAATTTGGTGGACTGATCCCTCTTCATCTGTGTCTTCATTGTTTACTGGACTGTATCCTCTGTTAGACCTTCTTTTGTTGATTTGGTGGCCTGTAACCTTCGATGAGATTTGGTGGACTGACCCCTCTTCATCTGCGTCTACATTGTCAACTGAACTGCACCCTCTGTTGGATCGTCTGTAGATTTGGTGTGCCTCCACCTCTTCATCAACGTCTGTGTTCTTTAGTGGACTGTGTCCTCTCTTCGATCTAGATCTCATGTTAATTTGCTGTTGCTGTTGAGCTGAATCGATCTCTGAAGCGTCTCGGTGGACTGTAGCCTGAACGTCTCTGAAGAATACTTCTGTCTCTGGCTCTGACTCTGAATCTGCCATTCTCTAATCAAGACGAGGTGTCGATCGCTGGATCTAAGATAATAATCAAAGATCCCACCCAGCTGCCAACCACAAATGTCACGTGCCGAGCGGTAGTACACGTCAATTCAGGGGTCTGATCTGGATCCAAATTGGTAGCGTGATTCAAGATCACCCCTTTCTTCTCTCTCTTTCTCTCAAATAAATATTAACTAAAATGGACTCTCTTTCGTGCGGCAAATAAAGTAAAAGTAAGGCTTAATTAAATTTTATGTGATGCTTTATTTATATCCTACTCAATAATAATAAATCTCAAGTCACTAGACTTCTTCTATTTCTAACTAATTCTATTCTAAAAGAGTAAGGCAATATGGTGCCGCACCTTTGAAATTCTATCTCGAGAGTCCTGGATTCGTCTGCAACCCGGGGTATTTATACAGAAAATTGGTCACGTGGTGTGCACCAAATATCTGGTGCGATTTAACATTAAAATCGCACCGAAAATCTGTTGCACAAAAACCGCACCAAAGTGTGCACTCCTTATATGGGGTGCACACCAAGTGTGCACTCCTTATATGGTATGCGAAGACGCTGGCACTGCGCGGACCTAAAAATGACAAAAACAGTACCAATATCCCTTTCTAAAAATACAAGAATGTTATAAACATGAGGGGGAATATATTTAGAAGGGACGCTCATAGCTAAAATATGGAATAAATTACTTTTCAAAGAGCTATTGTGGATTGAAGTCTTGCCGCTACTGTACTATGTAGTAACCAAGACTAACAACCCACAATGCATTACTTCAATACAAACCAAGATGGCCTCCAAGCACATCCTTCTCACAATTATGAACCATAACAAATACAAATACAGGCTGAATAAAAGATGCTGCGGGAGCTGACACGATCTGGAGGTAGATTATATCGTATCTATTACAATTGGGAATTATAATTATGAAATGACACTTGAAAACAGCCACATAGGCTGACGTTATAAACATGAATGCTGACATACAACAAACGTGTTTGTTAACCTAAAACCAGAACCTTACAATATTTTGAACGCTACTTTACTAACTTTTTTACGTGAATAAGATATGTTGCCCCCGGGCCAATAACAGGATGCAGTCCAGTAACCGGTTATCGGGCTGCATCCGGTTATTTATGGGTAAGAATTGAGATGTGTAGTAATCAAATAAAAAGGCCATATGCCGAGTGATTTAATTACCAGCATTGCAACGACTATTGGTGTTCTACTTCAAGATAATACAATGGTATGAATTTATTGTTTCGGTTCTAACACTTCAATTTAAAGTACAATTCGCTCAGGGCGTACTACAATCTTTTAGTGGACGAATTATGGAATCCGTATAACGTTACATTAAGCAGTTACAGCATGTGCGTGTTTAAAGAGAATTTAAACATAAATAGATCTACGTTCCTTTTTAGCTCACGTTGCACAAAGTACATAGGTTAGCTATTTTGATCGTCCTGTAACCTACATGTCCTTTCGTTGGGTCGTCCGTCGTCAACAATTTTTTTAAACGACTTCTCCTTATAACTACTGCGTGAATTTTTACCAAACTTGGCAAGAATGGTCCTCATGTGGTCCTCCTTCAAAGAAGTCCGTTGCATATATAGGTCACAAGAGTTTAAAAAAGATCGTTTCAATAAAAAACTTAAAAAACTTCTTGTCTAAAACTAGAGTACCCTGAGCTTAGATACTTAGCACATTGTGTCATCTACAGGTTCTCTATCAAGATTGTTAAAAAATTGCCCCTAGGTTCAAAAACGGGATCACAAATTTACATACAAATATATAGTGAAATCTGCAAACATCTTCTCTGAAACTAATATAGAAAGAGCATTTGCACGGTGACACTTCTAGGTACATGTAGTTCTAGGTACATGCACTTTTGCAAAATTGTTCAAATGGTTCCGGTCCGTTGCATACATGTATCTAGGTGACAGGGGCTAAAAGTAGATTTATCGATTCAAACTGGTAAATATTTTGTCTGAAACCATAGTACCCTGAACTTAGAGCTTAAATAACACCGTGTAAAACGCCACTTGTGCGGGTACTGTGTTATGAAAGTGGTTGGCTGTCAATTAATAAATGATTGCTGCGGTCTGTGCGAGATAGTATTTACAACTAGCAGTTCTGTAAAAGACAAAATATTCGTTTTTACTCACCGAGTGTCTCTTTTCTCTCTATAATCACAGTACCCCCGTACGCGTACCTGCACAAGTGTCGTTCTACACGGTGAATTAGATCGTTTCAGTAACAAAATCTTAACAAATCTTCTTGTCTAAAACTACAATACCCTAGGCTTAGATATTTGGCACAAAGCTTCATCTACAGGTCCTCTCTCTACTGTTTCTTAACAAAGATATATGGCAAAAAGCATCATCTACAGATCCTCTATAAATTTTGTTCAAATTATGTCCAGTGTGTCAAAAATGACCCCTACCCGGGGGTCACAAATTTGCAAAGCGTTATAAAGTGAAACTTCTAACATCTTCTCTGAAACTAATATGGTCAGAGCTTTGATATGTTGTATGATTACAAGTGTCGAGATACTCTACTAATATTGTTCGAATGGTTCTGGTTCTTGGCCCTTTCCGGGAAAATGTTTTCTACAATGTTCTCTGTCAATTATGTTCAAATTATTACCCTGTGCATATTCTTGCAATTGGCACAACATATTGTCTAAATTTCTCAGCTTTCCAACATATTTTATGTTTACATCAATAGTTCCAGGTGAGCAATTAAGGGCCGTATACGGCTTTTGTTTGTTTATATAGGGTTTTTGGCGAGACGTGTTAAATATATACTACATGTAGTAATAAATGCCCTGGCAGCTTAGCAGAGGGATTAAGTATGTAAATATTGTAAATGTCGTAGTTTTAGTCGACAAACACATATTTTGTCAGCATTCACATTTATAATGGCAACCTAAGTGGCAGTTTGCTGTATTCAAGCAATAAGTTCTAATTTTGCATAGTAAAATGTTGCTGTTTTATTCTATTTTGATGCATCCTATTAACATGAGCTTAACATTTTTGAGAGGGGGGAATGTTATGTCCTGGTTTTCGATCGACAAAAGCGTTGGTTGTGTATTAGCATTTATTTTTAGATCTATAATGTCAGCCTAAGTGGCTGTTTGCAAATGTCATTTTATAATTATGATTCCAAATTGTAATATTTACCATATAATCTACCTCTAGGTAGTGTAAGCTCCTTTACCATCTTTTATTTAACTCTTTCAATCCTTAATATCTCTGTGTGTATTTATAATCCTTTTTGACTCTTGTAGTACAATATTTTTGAACCAATCTACTGTTGCATTTTTGGTATAACAACCAAAACCAGTGAAGCTATCAAACAGTGCAGACCCTGATCAGAGGGCTCCTGTTGGTGCCCTCTGGTCAGGGTCTTCACTGTTTGCAAATATAAACAATAATCTCTTTTGAGTATTTTAGGGTTGAAAGCGTTAATGTGTATTTGTACTTGTTATGGTTCATAGAAGCATGTGCTCAGATGTAATCTTGATTTATGCTGAAGTTAGGCATTGTGGTTTATCGCCTTGGTTACATGTATGTGGTGCAGTAGCGGTAAAGCTTCAAAACA
Organism: Gari tellinella; assembly: GCA_922989275.2. NCBI lineage: Eukaryota > Metazoa > Mollusca > Bivalvia > Cardiida > Psammobiidae > Gari > Gari tellinella. Next base: position 56,541,693 of record OV277859.1, read on the forward strand.
CTATAAAACCTCTTTGAAAAATTATTACAGCGCTCCCTCTCTTCAACGACACCCATTGGGTGACAGAAAGTGTGTGCGTTGTTCGGAGGGAGTCGTTATAGGGAGGGAATTTGGCTAACATTTGAAAACAGCTTGAATCCAGATCAGACGCCGCGTGACGCGTGACAACTTCAATCGTTTTTCTCATTGCTCGAAGTCAAGAGTGTGTTCGTTTGGGTTTTATTTTGATGTCGGTCACTGAGAACGCATTTAGTGAAAGTGAGAAAGTACTTGATAATGTTTCAATACTAGATAGAAAACATTTTACCTGTATACATGTGATATTAACTGTTTCATCTTGTAAGAAATTACAACATTTTACACTGTTTATCAAGTGAATTGATTTTACCTAGAACCATCTTAAAATGTTGCTGTATTCAAGCAATACATTCTTAGTTTTTATAGTAAAATGTTGATGTATGACATAATTGAGAGGGGGGGGGGGGGGTTTAATGTAATGTCGTTGTTGTTTGTCTGCATTCGTATTTAATATTGGCAGCCTAGGTGGTAGTTTTCAAATTTCATTTCAAAATTATAATTCCAAAGTGTAATCTTTACGATATAATCTACCTTCAAATAGTGTTGGCTGTGTACTTAATTGTGGTTCATAGTTTTGAGAAACCAGTGATTCGATGCCATTTTGGTTATGCTGAAGTAGTGTATTGTGCATTGTCGCCTGAGTTACATGTATATAGTGCAGTAGCGGTAATGCTTCAATACACTGAAAGCTCTTTGAAAAGCAATTAATATCACAATTTAAAAACGAGTGTCCTTTATATATTATATAAATCTCTTCATAGTAATTTTGTACTTTTTCCATTCATTCTGGTCGCAAAGACGCTGATCTAAGAGTGAATGGAAAAAGTACCAAATTACTAACCTTGGTGCGCAGATGACGCCATTGCACTGATGGTTTGTTGGGTTTTAGAACAGTTGTTCTCACCAGTTTTCTGATTCGCTTTGAGCGTTATTTCACATCGAAAGTATGGTGAGCGTACTAGAAATGGTGTCCGCTCACGTGACGTTACATTTAGTATTTAAATATCAAGCTCGCAAATGATGCGAGGACTGTTTAAAGATGCGGTACCTAATATACCTTCTTTTAGAACACAAATTTGATTATAAACAAAATGTAGAAGTCTAGTAAACAACACGGTTACTTTGTTAATAAAAGACTATAGATTAATAAAATATCGGATACAATTGCTCAGTCATTACGTTTTTATTTAATTTGCCGTCCATTTCAGTTAATTTTACAAAGAGAGAAAAGAAGTTGTGAAGTTCTATGACCACACGCATGCAAATATTAGCACATGCCCTACATCGTCGCTGTGCTATTAACCAATAAGATTACGAGATTTCAGGGTGGGGCTTCATTACTATTTTGCGTAAATTTCTGTCTATTTCATCGATAACTGACAGCTGAGCCTGTCAATTTGTCGATGAAAAAACAGGATGGACTATGAAAAATACAGTAGCAACCTTTCTAAACGAATTTATTTGTATGAATAGTAAAACTCTTGAAATCATGTAAATTAATACAGTAAAGCCTATTTATAACGGCCACTAAATTACATTAAATGTTTTGCTTTTGTTTTTTATACTTGTCCTAAATACCAAACAGTAAACACAATTTAGTGGTCGTTATAGAGAGGTTTTACGTAAATCTTTCAGAGACAAAGTATGACTATAGTTCAATGTAGCATTTCGTATGCCTATAGTTCAATTTTCATTTTCTTTCCACCTTTGACGATTTCAACACAACCCACACTATCGGGCACTTCTATTCTCAACACGCCGGGGGTCACAGAAGTGTTCTCTTTGAATGCAGACCTGATTTCTGCCGAAACATTTTCCTTGCTTTCCGACATAGCCAAATGTTCCCTCGGACATGGCGGCTGAAGAGCATTGCTGATATCTTGTAACAGTTTTTTGTCTTCGGTAAAGCTGAACAGCGTTGCTACGGTGACCGCTCCTGCTTTTGCTTTTTACACTTTTATCAGCAACACCGTTATTGTACAAAGTGGAACAACAGGTGACTTTGCCAGAGTGATTTGATATATTTTTTCCGCTCGTGTCAATATTTGCGGCAGAAAACATACTTTTCATGTACTGTCCTAAAGTGTTGAAACCAACAACTTGTGTGGAGAATTTGATGCCTTCTGCAGAATTAAGAGGGCGCCGGTAAAATGGGCCGCAAGTTTGTATTAATGATAGGTACATTTCAAAGAGAGAAACTACACATCTGGGATTGTCAGGTTGCGCATATTGTTTTATAAGTTTTGGGACAATTTTCCTATGGTCAAGACCACCTTGAATATTTTTACAAACACGACTAGATCTAGTAAACGACAGATATTTACCGACTTCATCAGTTCCAATCTTGAATTGGTCGACCTGTAAATTACGATGTTCATCCATGCCACGAAAGCCAAATAACTTGCAGTTGTAGAAGAACACTGCATAACTCATTGCATTGGATGTCATTTTGGAAAAAACAGAACTCCATAATTTGTCCTCATCCTCCAAAGATATTGGATCTGCACGTTTTATATCCGAACCTACGCCTTTAGCGGCAAGTTCTTTCATTCTACTGTCCATACTTTTCCGTAAATTCATGAATCCAGGGTCATCTTTCTTAAAAATGTTGACATTTCGGCCATTTTCGCGCAGATTCCGTTGTTTTGCAGACATAATGTTTGTCAACGTACCTGGTGGGTATGCAATGCCATCTTTCCGTCTTATTTCCATCACAAATCTTGATAACCAATAATCCAAATCTTCAAGAGAAGCCGTTTTAATATCAAGTGGCACACATTTTCCAGATAAAATTGTCTCAATCTGAATGTTCCGGTACTCTGTCCACTCTTTATAAAGTCCCATGCTCCACGAATTTGCCTGTTGTGTTTTGAGCGGCACACGATTTTTTATACGTTTTATTAATTCTGCATCTGACACCGGTTTTGAAAACCGTGAGGTAGAGGTTTCCTCGCGCTTGAGTTGGAATATTCAGATCTTCCCAATCGTCTTTATTAAAGATTTCCTCAGCGCCATCGAACAATACGTCGAAATTCATTGTTTCTTCCGCCACTTTACAACGAAGAATGAGGCTTGCATCAAAACTTGTTTATTTCATTTACTGAAATGTCAGTTCATTACCTGATCGAACCGTCTCAACCAATCAGAATGCTTCTGCTTTGCAACTTTGCAATATTTTGGCGGGAAAATTGACGGCGACGGTAGGGCAATGTGCTAAATAGGTCAGAGCATGTTAATTTCGTACTACAGAATATAGTCCACTCGGCGCGTCCCGCGCCTCGTGGACTATATTCCGTAGTACGAAATAAACATGCTCTAACCTATACTTAGGATCCCGATCAGACCACAAGTACTTGACCTGCTCTACCGCTCAGCACGTGACAATATCTGTGAAAATCCTCGAAGATGGTATGCCCCTGCGAAAATTTGAATACATTCTAAATTGACGAATATTATTAAAAATTTCAAAGTTTTTTGGGGTTTTTTTCTTCCTGTAAAAAGGCCAGTATTAGAATACGCATCAGAATTTCTTACAGATACTTACGACTCTTCTTAGAGCTGGCATTAAGATGCCCCTAGTCAAAGCTCAACGTCTTGGGTATCTTCGTTAATTAGTTTGGTTTCAGTTCCGGTTGTTAAATTAGATTCAAAATTAAATTTTACTTCTTGATTTTTCCAGTATTGATCGAACCTATCTTCGAATATTTGTACGTTTTTAGAGAAGACGTTCTTACAGTGGCACTAAGGTGACATCCCGTGTCCAAAAATTAAATTTGTTTTCCCGAGTCCAAAATCTTTTTTTTTTGGACACGGGAAAACAAACAAAAATTGTTTCCACGACTTTCTTTTTTTTGACACGGGAAAACAAACTTTTGTTTCCCCGATTTTTATTTTTTTTGGACACGGGAAAACAAAATTGCTATCTTGTGCGCACAAGATAATTCATCCAATCATAGAGCCCGTATTAAACTGCCCTCCACAATTTGGCTCCAAAGCTCACGTGACGCTCCTAAGACCTTTGGCGTATCAGGATAGATCTGTACAGAATTAATATGATGTCATGTTGCTAAGTAATAGCGAAGTTCCCGATTCGTAGGAATTTCCCAATCATGCACTTTTAAATACTAAACTATTATAAACCCTACATGACGCAGTGAGAGATTCTACAGCAGAATAATCATACAGATGTCCAACATTTAAACAGATATACCAGGACAGGCTTAAAAACCCCTATGTTGAATATTCATGACTTTATAAAGTGGACTCATTTTCTTCAGCGGATGAATTAATTAGAGCCGTAAAAAGGGTTATTAATGGGGTAATGGGTTAAGCTTCAACTTGCTAGAATAAGGAAAATACTTCTTATGATATAAATTGGAATTATTTTCGTCAGTGGATGAATAAATCAAAGGCGTATTTATGGGGTAATGGGGTAATGTTATGTGCATTTGCCAATTCGTTATGTACAGTTTGTTAGTTGTTCTGTTTAAAAGGCAATTCGTTATGTGCGAATATCAATTCGTTAATTACACCAGGGAGATTTATATTTAAGAGCTCCTGATTACACAAAACAATTCGTTATGTAAATATTTTAATTCGTTATGTGCATTTGCCAATTTGTTATGTCGAGTTTGTAATGTGTCCTGGGCAAATGTCAATTCGTCCTGTGAAAATAGCAATTCGTCATGTACAAATATTAATTTGTTAAGTTCACAAAACAATTCACTATGTACTCGACTACAATTCGATATGTGTATCTTTAATTTGTTGTGTGCAATTGCCAATTTGTTATGTACAGTTTGTAAGTTGTTCTGTGTAAAAGGCAATTCGTTATGTGCAAATATCATTTCGTTAAGTACACAAAACAATTCGTTTTGTAGTCAAAACAATAAGTTGTGCATATATTTTAATTCGTTATGTGCATTTGCCAATTTGTTATGTCCAGTTTGTAATTCGTTCTGGTCAAGTGTCAAATCGTCTTGTGAAAATATCAATTTGTCATGTGTAAAAATCAATTTGTTAAGTACACACAAAAAATCGTTATGTAGTCAAAACAATTCGTTATACATGTATTTTAAGTTGTTATGTGCAGATGCTATTTTTTATGTACAGTTGGAAGCTATTCTGGGGTTAAGCCTTTAAGGCAATCACAAGCGGCACATTTTGTCGGTACACTTCGCACATTCGCGCAGAATTTATGGCTGCTATTATTTTTCAAAGTTTATTTTTCGTATTTTGACATTAGACGTATTGAAATGAGAGTATGACCAGAAGCCGCATTTTAAAGACTCGTGACTGCTTAACTCTTTGAACCCTAGTCACGCATATATGCGTCATTTTCAAACAGGGTACAGTACATGTGAGAAGTACACTTGTCCTATGCAAACAGTGTAGACCCTGATCAGAGGGCTCCTTAATGAGCCCTCTGATCAGTGTCAACACTGTTTGTCATTTAACATTTACTGTAAAAATCAACCTTAGTAAGTAAAAAATGGACTAGATTAATTTGAAAAATAAAATTGTCCATTTGCTGTTTCAGGGAGGAAAGGGTTAAAGAAAGACGAAAGATAAGGAGAAACCTTCTAAAGGAGATTTCTGTTCATTTTATTTTGAATTTTGAAACCGTTTCACCTGCGTCTCATCAGGCTCTAAATTGTTTGCAAAGCCTGAAAGGAAATATTGTTTTGACAATGAAATATATAAACACGTTTATTAGGAAAACATTTAGGTATTCTCCTTACGATGTCTTTTATTTTCTTCTTGATTATCGGTATATTTATGAAGAATGTAAATAAGCTAATAAATGTCATCTGACTCATTTTCGTTTTTTACTAAATACTTAGATTGCAAAAAGTTATCCTACATTCTATGTGTATCTCGTTTTAAACTTTGCTTTTCACTCGAAATAAAATAACATATTATATTATATGAGTGGAAATCTGGAAAAAGGGGGCTTATGGCAAAAGTTTTCGTGAACATCAGACTGATATATTTTCACTCGTGGCATCACCACTCGTGAAAATACAACGTCTCATGTTCACTCAATGATTTAAATTCGATCTTACACTGAAAAAATACAGTTATTCTATTTATTTATGCTTTTAAACGACTTTTGTAACTTATTGTTTATTCATTGAAAGCAAAAATACATTTTATCCGTTATAGAGCCTCAAATTCAAATCGAACACCTTTTCGTGGCAATTTGCCATACACTGACGTTACTGATTTTATTGATTTGACGTCATCGTAATTATGTCGTTACTTCCGATCTTGGATTCGTGTTCTTCCGTTGAGTGGTTCGCGGCAAATAGGGCTGCGGGAAATAAAAGATAAGACACGATTGACTACGATTCTTGGGGGAACTACGGGGGAAAGTCATAAAAGAAGCACGCGTGACGATAACACCACTGCTTGAAACAGTGAAATTATTAAGTGATAAGCCACTGCTATTTCCTAGTAATCCACCGAAAAGCATAAACGAAGTAATATATTATATATGAGCGGGTATCTTGTAAATGGGGGCTTATGGCAAATTCATCAGAATTTTACCTTTTTTTTTGCATTTTCTGAAAATATAAATTAATGATTTTTTAATATAAATCTGAAAGAGTTTTGCAAAAAATACAGATTTTAACAAAACTACGGCCATTCTTTTTACACCAAAATAAATTATGACGTCAAAGGTAAGGAAAGAATGTCGTTACATTACTCGGCATTCATATTTTGCTTTTTGTTCTCAAGACATTTATTAACCCTTATCCGGTTGACTGCGACCATAACACCATAGGCAAAAAGTTTGAACCCGAATGAAACGCCGAATAACTGCACGTCGTATCCGGATCCAAGCTGTTGGACTGCAATTTCACTAATTTTGAGCCACCTTAAAAGTTTAAGCAGACAAGACATTAAGTGGACGTCAATTTTATCGGCAAAGAAAGGGATAATTAGAAAGAATTGGAAAAAGATAGATAGATTCAGAGAGAGAAACATAGAGAGAGAGAGAGACAGAAAGAGATACAAAGACAGAGGTACAGCGATAAACAAAGAGAGAGAGACACAGAGACAGAGAGAAAAATGGTTCATTTTAGAGCGTGTTGGGGAAATGTTTGATTTTAGAATAAGAGAGTTTGTTTGCTTATGTTGAATGACTGTTTAAAATCTAAACCGAGAACAAACATACTACTAGAGATCTAGCTGTAAAATTATTGAACCATAAATTACTTCTACTTTCTTCTGAAACATACACATGTAGATTTCTAGATCTACAATTTTGTGTAGAATTTCATGATTAAATCCGATTAAGATAGCATGCATTCAGTGCCAGTCTCACCAAATTGGATCCATATGTTTATATAAGCATCCCCCTGATTTCCAGAAACTTTCTTTATTAATCCTGCATTAGCAGCCATCGTTCCGGCTAAAATGCCACAATTGTTCTTCTTTACCGAGATGGCACTTTTAAAAGACAGAGTCTATTTATTTGTTTATTTATTTGTTTTGATTTTACGTCGCTTCCAACAGTATATTATCAACAGTGCATTATCAAAACTACTACAAATTTTAAAGTTTTCATATTCAAGCAGGTCTGCTTTGAAAAAGAAAGTGTAAAGCCATCAATCCATATGTTAAGGGGTGCAACAAGACAAGACAAGACAAGACACAATTTATTTTGAGTCGGCAAAACAGATAACATAAACATCATATCACGACGTCCAGCTAATTACAGGTTGGGGAAGACCCAAGAAGTCCTTTATGCATGCATGGTTTCATATAACGAAGTGCTTTGTGTACATAACGAATTGACAGTTTCACAAAACGAATTGACATTTGCCCAGGACATATTACAAACTGTACATAACAAGTTGGTGAATGGGCATAACGAATTAAAATATATTCATAAAACGAATTGTTTTGACCACATAACGAATTGTTTTGTGTACTTGACGCATTGATATTTACACATAATGTGGTGTATATGAATAACGGAGACAAAGTTCTGCTAACTATACATTTATTAATAACGTCTAATCTCTATAGCGGTCTACTGGCTAGTCCCGGTCAGCATGCAGTGCCCGTGGTACTGCTATCATAGAGGCATGTAATATGATACACATGCCATGTACAGTGGTACACTATATCTCTCCCTTGCTTTTTAATATAAATGTTAAAGCATTTATAACCAGTGAATTCAAAATATAATTTGGTTACTGTAACTTTATTAGAACAGTAATAAACATTGCTAGTTCAAAATGTAGTATATCAGTGAGCTTTAAACATTACGAAATATTTCACTAACTACAATGCAAATACAATGCAAGTTCTAAAACTAAATCCATATCTCTCTCTGGGACGGATTCAGCATGCGACCTGAGGTCAACTCGCATTTCACAAATCGTAAAGTGCTTTATGATATCTGAAGTGTCTTTAATCACCCATTAGCGTCTGCAGTTTAGCGTTCGCTTGACATATTCCATGTCTTCATGTCCTGAATTAAATTGAATGTATAAACAAAGTGTGAAAGAATATCACAATTAAGACTGACACATGCTGCTCAGTAATGGGTTAAGTCTGTTTATGCACCATTATCCCTGGTCTGCGAGTAAAATTTATGAGTCTGTCCACGGCGTTAATCTAAACAGCTCCATGATAAGGTCATTGGGTTGAGGTGAAACCAGTTAATTTCTATTTACACACAAAATCAGAATATTTCCCAGGTGCTTTGGTTAATCGGCTGCCACGCTTGAACTCTGGTTTGTCATGTTTTATGGGACGTGTGGTCTGCAAAGGCGATGTCAGTCCATTTTCATGACTTTTTGTCTGAGAAAATTTCTTTACTGCGGTTACATTTCGTTTGTACTGAACGCCGTCTCTCTCGATTATAACCGAATTCCCGTTTTTCTCGCGCACCGTGTAAGGGTTTGATTCAAAATTAGTATCAAGTTTAGTTTTCTTTTGCTTTTTTAGCAAAACTGTATCCCCTACTTGAATGAATGAATCACTCGCGTGGCGCCTTTTATCGCTATACAATTTGCCCTTCTCTTTCTGCTCTGCGTCGCGGTCGCGGTCGCGCGTTTCTGATTCGACGCGGTAATTTTGCAGACAAGGCAATTTAGACCTGATTTTTCTGCCGAACAAAAGTTCAGCTGGGGACACTCCCGTAGTGGAATGCGGCGCACTTCGATACATTAGCAGATATGAATCCAGCTCGCATTTCCAATTGCGTTTTTCGGCTTGCGCGATTTTGATCCGTTTAAGTAACGATCTGTTTTGCCTTTCAACTTCGCCGTTTGCACTTGGCCAAAGCGGTGTTGTATGCCTGTGCTTTATACCGTTATCAGACAAGAACGTTTCAAATACGTCACTTGTGAAGCAGCTCGCGCCGTCTGTCTGTACGCACAGCGGATAACCGTGTCTGCTGAAAATACCTCGGAGTATTTTCATGGCGCTTTCTGACGTAGGCGCTTTACTGTGTCCCAGTTCGATATACCTACTGTAGTAATCTACAACTACTAAAATGTAATCTTTTGAATCTAGAGGCCCTAACCAATCTATTGCTAACTGTTCCCATGCCGCGTTGGGAAACTCCGTACGCTTCATTTCTTCGGGCCTTGTAGGCACCGAGACCAATTGGCAACCGTAACACGTTTTGCAGTGTTTTTCAATATCTTTGTCAATATTCGGCCAAAAGACATGTTGTCTCAGGTTTTGTTTCATGCTTACATTTCCGGGGTGAGATTCGTGAGCAATTTCTAAAATTTGCTCTCAAAGATCTAGGTACCACGATTCTTGTACCTCGTAGTAACAGAAAACCAATTGTTGTCAGTTCGTTTCGGATAGGTAGGTATTCGGTATATGGCAGTTTATGCCACATATTGTTTGCGATGCATTCGCGAAGTGTTGAAATTTCAGTGTCGTTACGTGACGCTTTTTCTATGTCGCGCGTAGTAAGCGCTGTCGGTGTCGCATTAACGGCGACAAATTTCACGTAATCTTGACTTGAGATGAAAGCATTTGTTTCCTGTTCACTTTCTTTTGATTTTCTCAACAGCCTACTCAAACAATCACTGATATTTTCCAGACCTTTAATGTGTCGCGTTGTGAACTTGTAACTTTGTAGGCGTAAAACCCATCTCTCAATGCGAGCAGACGGCTTTGACCTAGGTGAGAAAATGAATTGCAGCGGCTTACAGTCTGTAAGCAGCTCAAACTCTGTACCGTATAGGTATGCATGAAACCTTTCTACTCCCCATACAATAGCCAATGCTTCGCGCTCAATTTGCGAAAGTTTTTGTTCAGTTTTTGACAAGCTTCTACTAGCATAACAAATTACGCGCATTTGTTTGCTCTGTTCCTGTAACAGGACTGCGCCTATTCCTACAGGAGAGGCATCGCATATTACCTGCGTTTTTGCGGTTTTATCATAAAACCCTAACGTTTCGGCGCTCGCAAGTCTACGCTTGAGTTCATCAAAAGCCTTTTGTTGCTCAGATTGCCATCTAAATGTGCAATTCTTGTGTGTCAATCGCCGAAGCGGTTCGGATACCGTTGCGAGATCCGGTATGTAACGTGCATTAAAATTGACCAAACCGAGAAACGATCGGACTTCGGACGCGGTTTGCGGCGCTCTGGCGTCCATTACGTCTTCTACTTTGCTTTTTGTTGGTCCGACCCCGTGCTTTGAGACCACATTTCCCATAAACACTAATTCAGGCATATTGAAAACACACTTTTCACGATTAAGGGTGAACCCCTTTTCCTGCAATACTTTAAGCACATTTTCCAAGCACTCGTCATGTTGCGTTTGTGATACTCCGTGGACGATAATATCATCCATGATATTTTGTGCGTTAGGACAGCCTTGAAGAATCTGCTGAAGCACTTTTTGGTACATCTCGCTCGCACACGACACTCCAAACATAAGCCTTTTGTAGCGAAACTGTCCTGTATGAGTCACAAACGTTGTTATCTCACGCGAACTCTCATCCAATTCGATCTGATGGTACGCGTGTTTAATATCCAATTTACTGAATATTTTCGAACCGTTCATCTCCTGCAGAATGTCGTCTATTGTAGGTATCGTGTGATGTACTCGTCGGACGGCCATGTTTGCCTGTCTCATGTCCACGCACAGACGGATGTCGTTTTCTTTTGGCACAATTACAACCGGCGACACCCACCTGCTGGGTGTGTCAACCTTCTCTATTATGTCCGTCTGTATGAGACTGTCTAGTTTGGCTTCTAACCTTTCCCGTAGATGGTAGGGAACCCGTCTGACAGGTTGTATAACAGGTGTTACCTTGTCATCGATAGGAATTTGCATTTTGAACTCCTTCAATTTTCCTATCCCAGAAAACAAATCTGGGTATTTGTTTGTGATATCACTACTAATGTTGCAAATCTGCGGACCTACTCTTAACACATCCAAGGCTATCGCCGTGTTCTTCCCTAATAGGGACTGTCCTTTCCCGTCAAGCACGGTGAATTCTACGCTTTCTGCCTTCCTGTCGTTTCTTTGCGAAAATCTGTTTGTCTGTCAGTTGATTTGAAAGACACTCAAAATTCGACTGCGATTTGAGAAATTTCCATGTGTTAATATCAATCACATTGCATGTAGCCCCTGAATCTATAATCATATTTAGAGGGATGTTTCCGACCTCTACATTTATTCTTGTTGTAGCAAATTTGTCCCTTACTGTAAACATGAAGTCTTCAGGGTTCTCTGGTTCTGTGGCAGGTTATTGTAGGGAGCGTACATTTCTGTGAGGCTTGTGCTTTTGCACTGGTGCTGTTTTAACAGTCCTACATTTAACAGCAAAATGACCCCGATTTTGACACTTTCGACATTTTGCATTTTTAGCTGGGCAAGCAGTGTCTTTTGATCTGTGCCCTCTTCGTCCACAGCTAAAGCATTCGATCGACTCCTGATTGTATTGTTTCCTTTGTCGGCCTTGGATTCGGAGCGCGTTTTCACTGTAGTTTGCGTTATCCACTTTACTGTCATTTTCCATTTTCTGAGCACTGAACTGCGCTCGCTCGAAAGTTGCGGAATGTTCTAGAACTCTTTCTAAAGTAAGTTCTTTTTCGGAGAGAAACTTCCTCCTCAAAATAGTTGAACAACATTTTTCGACTATTTGATCACTGATCCGGTCGTTTACGTCTGTGAAATCACAGGACATCGCCATTTTCTTGAGTCTAGTCGCATAGTCCTGCACAGATTCCTTCGGATCTTGAGTTTCGGAATTAAACTTGTGTCTCTCAAATGAAATGTTCTTTTTGGGTTTGAAATAATTGTCTAATTTTTCGATTGCTGTGTCATAATCATTATCAAGCCCAGTGTCGTCTAGTGTCTCAAAGATCTCCTGCACCTCCTGACCAACAAGGTGAAGTAATAACGCTCTCTTTTGCGTTTTGTCCTTTACGCCCGATCCCACGACGAAATATTTGAACGACTTCATCCACCTGTCCCATCTACTTGCTAGGCTGGATGGGTCACCATTGAGCTGAAACGGCTCAATACTCGGCACTGTAAGTGCTTTTGCCATTACGGAATTTAATCCAAGTTGTAGCAACTTTAAATGTCCCAAACGGAATTTAATCCAACTCGCACCACCGTATTTAAATCAACGGAATTTAATCCACATCTAGACTTTAATAATTCAGTCTTGATCCCGATCCTCGTCGCCAAGTTTTCTGTGGTGTATATGAATAACGGAGACAAAGTTCTGCTAACTATACATTTATTAATAACGTCTAATCTCTATAGCGGTCTACTGGCTAGTCCCGGTCAGCATGCAGTGCCCGTGGTACTGCTATCATAGAGGCATGTAATATGATACACATGCCATGTACAGTGGTACACTACACATAACGAATTACTTTTTACACAGGACAACTTACAAACTGTACACAACAAATTTTCAACTGCACACAACAAATTAAAATATATACATTACGAATCGTTTTGACTACATAACGAGTTGTTTTGTGTACTTAACAAATTGATATTTGCACATGATGAATTGTCTTTTACATAGGACAAACTATACAGGTGCACAAAACGAATTGTTTCTTCTAAATAACGAACTGACTTTCCCACACGACAAAAAGAAATATCACAATACAAGACAGTTTAGGCGTTCCATAATATGATCAGGCTGATATGAAGTCTGATTGTGGTAATAAATGATAATAGATCTAGAATTTCCATTAACCTCAGACCTTGTCTATGGCCAGTCATCTGCTTTCACGTTTTTCTAAAAATAGATTAAACCGGTACAATGTGCAAATTCTACAAATAGTATAATCAGGTGTGAACTGAGAGTAAGATTTATATTCAATTGGCAAAAACACATTTTTTATCTCTTAGTTCTGTTAAAAAAATAATACTTTTTTGTAGTTTATATAATTAAACATTAACTCTAAGAGTGTCAGGTTGTAAAACTATTATTGAAGTTATTGTGCAGCGCTTTTTTAACCTATAGGGGAAGATACCCGCTACCCACAGAAGGGGAAAATGCGTCGTTTTGGGTCAATTAGGGGGGAATTTACAGAAAATATTAACCATATAATTTCTTTTATTTGTTCTTTAATGAAGGCTTAAAGGGACTCGCAACCGGATGGTGTACTTGTCAAAATAAAATAAAATACTCAAATAAAAGCAAATTTGTGGCATTATTTGGCTTCTGACATTAAAAAAATATGATCAGTCCAAAAAAAGTCTCAAGAATCGTCACATATATATATAAAGTGGGGATCCTGGACCACCCATAAAAAAATTTATTTTTTTACTCTCTCCCACCAGACCAAAAAAAATTTACAAACTCGACCACCCCTAAAAAAAAAAAAAAAAAAAAATTGGATCCCCACTTTATATATATATAATTGCGAGTACTGCTCTCGATCACCTCCTAAAAAAAATTACAAACTCTCGAACACCCCTAAAAAATTACAAACTCGGCCACCCCCCCCAAAAACCAGGAAGGGTTAACCCTCTACTCCAGTAGCCTATTTTTGCTTTAGCATTACTTAAGCATTACTTAAGCATTGCTTTAACATTGCTTAATCATTACTTAAGCATTGCTTTAACATTGCTATTTTTTCTAACATTACTTAAGCATTGCTAAATTTCCTAACATCAAAAAATCCCTTTAAAAATGAAACAACCAAGTGCCCCAAATTTATATCCAGATTTAGCGCAGCCTATAAGCTCTCAAGTTGAAGATGGACAAAATTCTCTTGACCGTTCAGGGAATTATAGATTACAAAAAATATCAGAGATAGAGAAAACATTAATTAATGAAAGGGATATTAGAAAATCATTAAATAAAAAATATAAACGAGGAATAAATATTATTGACGGAATTGATACCATACTAATATCGGCAAGTGTTATTTTAGCAAGTATTGGAATAGCTGTTCCCATTACTTTTCCAGTAGCTATTGTTTGTGGAGGGTTAGGTATATCTGTTAAATTAATCAGACGTAAATTAATGACAAAAACACAAAAACATTCTAATGTTCAAACAATTGCAGAAAGTAAATTAAATAGTATTCATGATATTGTTTCTAAGGCTTTACAAGATGGAAATATTAGCGAGGAAGAATTTAAAACTATTTTAAATGAAATGGAGAAATATTATGAACTAAAAAAAGAGATCAAAACAACAGCAATGAAAAATGTTGAAATAACAGATGAAGAAAAAAAAAATTAATCGAAAAGGTGAGAATGGAAGCAATGAGTACTATAGAAAAAAGTTTAAAAACTGTATAATTTATAATATTTATAATCAAGAAAATCCACCCGCATATTCTTTACATTAAAATGGCTGAAGAATTTGATTTTGATAATCCCGGTTATGATGAAGATGATAATAATGAAGAAGAAGAAACAGAAACATCTTTTATGGATGAACAGCAATTTCAAACAACTTTGAATACTCAATATAAAGCATTAGATAATCTTACAGGCGTCGATAAGGAAAGACAAACGAGAGCAACCACACAATTTTATATATCACAATTTTTTGAAAGAAATCAAGAACCAATGAGAGAAGGTAATTATTATATTAAATCTGATAAATATGGTAGACCTGTGTTTGGTGTAGAGATTGATGACAAAGAGTATTCCTTATCATTTTATAGGTCATCAAAACCTAATGCTACAATGCAATACTATTCATTTGATACACTTCAAGTAAAATATGGCGTTGATTTTATTAGACATGGTTTAGGAGTATATGATTATGCCCCCCACGCTACTCGAAAAAGAGCAGGTATAGCAGAATTACAGCAATTAATTAAACCAAGAAATAAAATTGATAATGCAGCAGAAAACATACCATTACAGGATATATCTTCCCAACAAGAAGCACAAGAATTATTAAATTCAACTATCGATTCAGAAACAGCAGTGAAAGAAATAGTAACAGTATTTAATAATGAAACAGGAACACAAACAGATATAGAAAAACGAGAAATGGATGGTATCCTCAAAGCAATGACATCAGTTAAAGAAGAGCTTGCAAATGGATTAGGAAAACTTAATGAAACCAATAAAGACTTAGCAAAAGAAAAGGGAAAATTAGAACAGGCTAAAGCAGACAATGAGGAATTTCAAATAGAGAGAATAAAAAGTAGAATAAGAGATTTGGAATCTGAGAGAAGTGCAAGACTGGAAGCAATTAATATTAATAAAGATAAATTACGTAGTCAAGTGAATAGAATAAAAGATACCATACATAAAATATTGAATGAAGACACAACATTAGCTGAAAGAATAAAAACATTATTCAGAGAACAAGGAATTACAATTGCTAGTATTTTAACTGCTTTTAGAACAATTATTGGTGTAATTGTTGAAGCTATTATCCCTGGAGGAGGCGGCGGCGGCGGATCTGTAAATCCTCCATCAAAAGGTGGCATAGGAGATTGGATAAAGAAACAATTAGATAATATTGGTAAATTACTTATTAAATTAGCTGGAAAAGCAGCATCAGCATTACCAGGTATAATAGGTTCTATTGTGTCATGGTTATTAACATCAACAGGAAAAGCTATTAATTGGTTTGCAAATAATCTCTGGGCTTTAATTGTTTTAGCTACTGGATTATTATACACAGTAGCAACAAAGTTAATGATAAATAAATAAAATGGTAAGACCTACTGCAATACTCCCTACTATTATTGCTTTTTTATTACCTTCATGTTCATCACTGAGCGCAAGCGAATCATCCGTGTTTCTATAAACATCAGTGTTTTTAACAACATCAGTTGGTGTTTTAACAATGTGTTGTTTCATATATGAATTAAAGAATCCGGGTATATTTGCCGCTTTAGTAACCCATTCTTTAGGTAACAAATGTTCTTTTGCATAATTTGTAATCTTACTGTAATCTATTGAACTAACTTGAACTGGCTGTGTTTGTTTAGTCTTTGTTCCGCTCAGTGATTCTACATGTTTTTTACCAGAGGCTTCGCGAGGTGGAACAGGTTTAATATTAATATCGCTATTTAACCCTAGTTCTTGTTGGTCTGTTGCAACAACAATTTCATTATTATAATCTTGAATTGTCCCTATTCTTAATTCCATATTACTAGGAGACATAGATCTATATAAGTCTACCCCGTATACAAAATCAACTTTACTTTTTGCATATTTTAATGTATTTTGATATCTTGTAATTTGACCAGGTAAATCAATAGGACTATTAATAGAATCCTCAATATCTACTAGGAATTGTTTTTGTGCATCAAAGGCCGTTCCCGTTCCTAATATACTTGTTCTTGTTTGAGATTGGGATCCGAGGATAGCCCAACAATATGTTCTTATAGATTCGTTTATTCTTTCAATCCCGGCTTGTGTAAAACCTTTTGATGTGTCAAGAATAAAACTAGTCCACGCATCTTTAACACTATCTTCTTGTTGAATATAATCTATATGATATTTCTTAGGATCCGCATAATGGCATGTAAAAACGCCGCAAGTTCTATCTCCCTGTACTTCAGCTCCAAATGTCATCTTAGTTAAATCTAATATGGTCGATGTTTTATGTATTATTTTTTTCCAAGATTTATCATGTCTATAATCCATTCTGTCGTATGCAACATGGCCAGTAATATGTACAACTCCAAGACCATCGCCATTTGGATATATCTTTTGTCTCCAGTCTGTATTAGGATTTACATTAAATTCTTTACATATACGTTCATAAGCTCCCCGGTCATAACTATTGTTAAAAGCATTCCAGCTTCCGTTTTGTGGTAGAGCAATACCTAATTCCTTCAGTATCCTTCTTGTTTGGTAATAAATATGGAATAAAAATAGAGAACCAACTAGTTTGTTATCTTCATTTAGGTGATTATTGTAATCTACGCCACAACCTGTAGTAGCGCACCATATTGCAAAGTTAACTTGATTTTGATAGAATAAAAAACAGTTTGTATTCCATCGGTTTACTATTGCTTCTGATGCTATATGAGGTAATTTATATTTAGAAAATAAGTCAGGGAAATCTGCATTGAAACTTTTTCCAGCGGCACTGTCGCGCCTTCCATCTTCCGCTATAACAATTGATTGTTTTATAATATTAATATTTTTTTTATTATATACACCACCAGGTTTATATTGAGCTTTACTATTATACCGGTAGGCTTCGGCAGTGCCGGTAGGCTTCGGCAGTGCCTCTGGACTCGATAGCATGGGCCTATAGTTAACGTTACTATCATACCGGAAGTTCTCGTAAAACTTTTTATTAATTGGCATTTTTTAATCTTAAAAAATGGGGCATCATACAATTTCAAATATTGATAAAACTATTAATTTACAACAATATATTGATAATAGAAAAGGCTATAAATGTGTTGGATTAAAATGTATTACATACGGCATAGGTTGGTATAATATTGTTAATGAAAATATACAAAAGAAGGGCGAGAGCCCTATTCAAATTCCAGATGGTTATTATAGTTTTCAACAAATTTCAGATTTATTTAACACTTTTGATATTACATTATCTGTAAATGAAACGAATGGTTTTACAAGTTTAAGTTCAACTAATGAATTGAAGTTAAGTAAAGGTTTGTGTGAACTTTTAGGATTTGTTAATAAACATACATTTGATGCTAATGAAGAACACAATGGTAATAAATGTTTAGATTTAGCTATCTATAAATCGTTGTATGTTCATCTGGAACAAATTAACACTTCTTATAATTATCTTGATAGTATGCCGAGTACCTTATTAGCGGTTATTCCAGTTGAAAATAAAGAATTTGGAGATATAATAACAATTAGATTGGAGCATCCAGAATACAAACGTTTAATAAATGACACTATATCAGAATTAAAAATAGAAATCAGAGATGAAAATAATAAAACAATAATTAATCGCTTACCAACTAGTTGTGTTTTAGAAATCACTTCTTCAAATTTATTCTAATAAAATGAGTATATTTGGAACGAAAAAATCACAGAAACGAAGTGACAACATTGAAACTTTAATAATGCATGTTCGAGATTTACAAAAGAGAGTGAGCGAAGCCTCCGGTACCGAAGGCTCCGCTAAACCAATCACTGATTTAGAGCAAAGAATTTCAGAATTTCAACAAAAAGTTCATGATAGTAGAAACACTATGCTTGAACAAATAAATACACAAGGTGAAAGATATAACCAACTTCAAGATAAAGTTCGTGAAATGATTATCAACCATAGATTATTATATAACAAAGTAGAAAATATTCCTGATAGAAAGGTAATAGCCATAATCGCAGAGAGTAAGGGTTCAATTTCTAAAAATAAAGCATTTAGTTTTGGTAATGGAGGTAGAGAAGTAAATTCAGGCTATGTTATGAATTTTCGAGGCCAAATATTAGGTATTTCATTATCAAGTACAAGAACAAACAATGATGATGTATCTGTTGCATTGGCTGTTAATGGAAAAATACTACTAAGTTATGGTATAAATTTGAACAATCTAACAAGAAAGTTTGATAATTTTGATACACCATTAATTATTAATGCTCAAGATGTAATTAATTTTGTTGCTACAAATAATAATCCTGGATGTGAAAATACAGTAATGTCGGCAGTAATTGAATTAATTTTTTAAAAATATTAACTGACAGGTTATCACTATTTTTATCCTTTAAAAATGTCAACTTATGGAGAAAAATTAAATCCCTACAGAAAAATAAGAGAGCCTAGAGGTGTAAAAGGTATTCGTCAAAGTGTTGTAATAACTAATAATCCTTCAACTATTGATCAGAATCAACATTTATTAGTAAGATTCCCTAATTTAAGTAATAATGATGTTATTGTTCCTAGAACAGTCAGATTAGCATTTGAAATTGAAATAAACGGTAAAAGTGATGCAAATGCAACAGTTTATCAAAACATTGGAAGATCTATCATCAAGAAAACAACAATACGAATTTCAGGTAATGAAGTTTTATCAATTGATGATAGCGATATATATCATAATTATGTCGATTTATGGAAGACACCAACCGAACGTGTTAACATGGTATATCAAGGTATTGGTAAAGGCAATATGTTAAAACACAGAGTTGGAGCTAAGGATGCAAGTAATGATAAAGAAGATAAAGCAATAGCTAAAGCATATAAAAACAGATTTTGTATCCCACTTGATTTTGAACTATTAGAAACACATATGCCATTCTATCAAGCGGGACTAGGTGATAGACTTGAATATGAACTTACGTTCAACGACTATGATAAAGTTATTAAATCAAGTGATACGTCAGCAAGTTATACAATTAAAAATATTTGTTTAGAATTTGATATGGTATCCGATACAGAACTTGTTAGACAAATAAGACAACAATATGATGGTAAAATGACAATATTCTATGATCGTGTTCTAAGACATAGAAAAGTGTTAATGAATAAATCTGATACATTATGGAATATAAATCTAAATGTTCCCGCAAGAAGTATGAAAGGAATTCTGATGCTGTTTGAAGACCCCGAAAGAACAGGCACAGAAATATATTACAACCCTAATATAGAGAAAGTAGAGATTACAATAGAAGGAGTTCCAAATCAACTATACAGTCAAGGAATGAGAGCATATCAGCAGTGGGATGAGATAAATAAATACTTTTGTTTAACATCAAAGAGAAACAAGGAAACAGATAAAATTGCTAAAGACTTATGTTTTGCCAACATAACAATAGAAAAGTATCTTACTAACAATTATGCATTATGGTTAGATTTACGAACAATAGATGATAACACACTCCATGGTTCTGGAAGAAGAGTAGAGAATGCATCTGAAGGAATTACAATTCAAATAACTAAAGAAGCAGGAGATGATGAACCAATAAATATGTATTTGTTTGTCATACAAGATGCACAAATCAATTTTGAAGATGGAAGATTTAAAGAAGTATTATATTAGCGGAGCCGACTTTGACTCCTAGAAAATGGAGCGACAAGCGACTCGCTTGCGCTCGGTGACCAAACTAGAGTTACCAAAATATCCTCATTCCGCTATAATATGTGGACAAACTGGATGTGGTAAAACGGAATTTGTACTTGACCTTTTAGAAGATGAATATTGTAAAGTGTTTAATTTTATAGTTATTCTATGTCCCACTATTCAATGGAATAAAGCATATAAAAATCGTGATTGGATTGGTGATGTTAGGAAACCTAAATCAAAAAATATAATCATTGTTAATCCTATTGTTAATGGGGAAGAGAAACTGCAAGAACTACTAAGATGGTTCTTTAATAAGTATGCTGGACAACCAACATTATATATTATAGATGATTGCAGTGCTACAAAAGAATTAACAAAGAAAAGAGATATGCTTTCTGAACTAGCTTTTTCAGGAAGACATGCCGAACAATCAGTATGGGTTATTTCACAGAGATACAATTCCGTTTTAAAAGATTTGAGAGAACAAACAAAATGGTTATGTATGTTCTACACAAAAGACAGAGATAGTTTTGAAAATTGTCTTAGAGAAAATGACGTTATTCCTACTTTAGAAGAAAGACAAAGAATGAAAGAGGAACTAAAAAAAAAGAAGCATCGTAAATTAATATTGAGAACGGATCAACCTACCGACTATTGGTTGCGCGATTAATGTTTTTATAAACACTGATGTTTTCTGTTAAAAATGATATTAGATTTGTTAACAATTATAACAAATGTTACAGTCTTATCATTATCAGGGTATGTAATATTTAATTATTTTAAACTTAAAAATAAATTATCTGGACATATGATATTTCTAGAGACTCTCCAAGATGATTATTTTAATCTTAAAAATAAATTATATAAAATGAATGTCGAAGAAATATTAAACCAGGAGGGATTACACAAAGATAATACTGAAAGCAGCTACGCGAATAATGAAGATTCCCGAAGGTCCAGTGATAAACAAGAAGAAACAAAACGTGAAAGATTATCAGCTATTGTAGCTGGTGGCAATAGTAAACAATATCTTGGAAGAGAGTTACAACTTTCAGACATTGACACAATGACAATAGAGCAAATAAATAAATTATACTGTAGATATGAAGCAAGATTGGGGGCTAGTATGACTAAAACATTAGGTAATTCTTTTATTAATTTGTATGTTATGAGTGTTTCAAAGTATTTTAACGTTGTTAACCCTCCCAAACTAATACAAGACTTGGGGGAAGACCCTTTTATTAATCATGCTTTGACTACTTCATGTTGTGAACTATATTATAGATATGGAATGTATCTTGCTCCTTTTACCGCAATGTTAACAACTGCAAAACATATTGATTTAACTGAACGTTCAAGTGATTTCACTGAAAATATCGAGATAAAAAAAATGAAAGACCCAGATTTTGAGAAAGAAAATATCGATATAAAAAATGGAGCGACAAGCGACCCTACCGGATAGCGAAGAAAAAATGATTAGCGATCTCCCTGAACGGTCGAGTGATTCGCAAAAGCTCAGTGAAGTTTCAAAACCCAAAAATCCAAAACGAGTAGCTGCGGGTAAGAAAGGTGTAGAAGCTAGAAAATTAAAAGCCGCATTAAAAAGAAAAGAAACAGAACGTTTGAAGAAAGAAAATATGGAACTAAAACAAATAACAGCGGAGCCTACGGTAAAAGATACAGATAATGATGCTGTTCAAAATTCAAAATTAGAAATAACAAAAAATACAGAACATAAAATAAATGTATATAAAAATTACATACCGCTATGTTTATCAATTTTAGCTGTTGGAATAGGATTTTATTTTTTAAAAAAAAGTAATAAAACTGTTGTTTATAAAAACACTGTAAATCACTCGACCGTTCAGGGAGATCAAAGTGGGGGGAAAAAAGATACAATAAATAGCGGAGCCTTCGGTAAAAAAGAATACGACCCCTTTGAGTTTTAGCGGATTCCCTTGAGTTTTAGCCTTAAATTTTATTGTATAAAAATGGCGTCGGATGAAAAACAAATTGTTAACACTATATATCATGTGGGGGTTGAAACTATATTAGCAGTTGGATATTCAGAAATAGGTAAAAAACTATTTAGAAAACAAGCACCAAAAGTAGATTTTAAAATGGAAGATATTTTAATGTTATCAATTGATTTAGTTCTTGCAACAATAACAAAAGATATGTTAGTTAAACAAGGTATTATTCCGGCTGATATTATGAAGTAAATTTCTATCCCTAGAGGCGGAGCCGAATTCGTCTCCTAGAAAATGGCTAGTGCAGTAGCAATGATGATTGGAGGGGCAGTAACAAATGCATTAGCATTTACTGGTGGTAATTATTTATTTTCACATTTAGGAAAAGATTCTGATAAAGAAAGAGAAAGACATGATAAAGCAATGGAACAATTAGAAAAAGCACAATCTGAATGGAATAAAAAAAGAACTGAAAGATTAGATTATCTTAATAAGGTAATGAAAAAAGAACATCACGCTGAACAAACATTTGATAGTGTTGACCAAGCTATGAAACAATATTATTATATAACTGGAAAAGAAATTCATAGTTTACCACCAAAACCTACATTAAGTGATTTTTATACTCCATCAGAAGATCAAAAGAATAGAGAGATTTCTTTTATTATTGGTGGTATGGTATTAACTGGTTTTGTTGCTTGGAAATTATTATAGACTTTATTTTTTTTATAAAATAAAATAATAATAATAATTAGAAAATATACATAATTGATTTTCTATATTAATAAAATGGGTGAAGTAGAAAAAAAAGATTATGGCGCAAAAAGCAAAAATAATGCACAAATGCAAATAGATATCTCAGAAGAAAAATTTGAATATATGTTAAAAAAACAAAATGAATATAATACAAAGAAATGGTCTGATTTGAAAATTAATAAAATATATACAATAACTGACTATAAAACTGTTAACACAACATATGGTGAAAGTACAATATTAACTCTCAAAGACAATGGAGAAGTGTGGTGTCCTTCACATCTTGCTACTAAAATAGAGGATAAAGAACCACCATTTTATGTCAGACCACTTGGATTTAAAAGATGTAAGAATAACAAGAAGAATAAATACCACGCTTATGATTTAATTTTTTCCTAAGAAATGGAAAAAATATATTATAGTCCTAAAGGATTTTGGAAAGGTAATACAGCTGTTAATAAGTTAGCAAAAGAAGCTAAGGTTAGTGAGAAACAGGCTTTAGAATTTTTAAAGAAACAAGCAGTTTGGCAGATATATTTACCCGCGCCTAAGAAAATTGTTAGACCAAGGTTTGATGTGTCTGCAAAGAATGAGGTGCATCAAGCTGATTTGTTATTTCTACCTTTTGATAGAGTTAAAAATAAAACATATAAATATGCATTGACATTAGTAGATGTAGGAACAAGATATAAAGAAGCAGAACCATTGACATCAAAAGACAGTAAAGAAGTTGCCGCTGCTTTTGAGAAGATTTATAAAAGACATTTGAACTATCCTAAACTATTACAAGTTGACCCAGGTAGAGAATTTATGGGTGTTGTTTCTCAACTAATGGCTAAACATAATGTTAAAATAAGAAGAGGCAGAACAGAAATACACAGAGACCAAGGAATAGTAGAGAGATTTAATAGAACTTTAGCTGAAAGATTGTTTGGTTATCAGTATGCTAAGGAGATTGATACACATAAAAGAAACAGAGAATGGGTTAAGAGATTATCAGATGTTGTTAAGGCATTAAATGTAGAGACAAAAAAACCTTCTCCAATTATAACAAGAAAAGTTGATACTGAAATATGTCCTCAGTCAAATGTTAGATACTTGTATCAACCAGGAGAACAAGAAGGTGGAGGTAGGAAACGTGCAACTGATCCGATATGGTCGGTAGATATACACAAGATTGATTATCATATTATAACACAGGGTATAAGAGTTTATTATTTAAAATCACCAGCACCACAGAGAGGCTTTGTCAAAGAAGAACTACTTATTGTTCCGGCTGACACTGTGAGTACCCATATGCATATGTCGTAATCCCATCAGGTGCAATGTATCTTTTTGTGTCAAGTGGTGAGAGTGTGGTTTTATTTATTTTTAGTCCATAAATGTTGTGTTGCATTGAACGTAGCATATTCATTGAGTGTGTGTATTTTTGTTTGTTGAAAAGTGCGTCTTTGTAGTTGTTGAAGTTTATTTGTTTTTTGATTACATACTTTTTCACACCCTTTGCTTTCTTGATGACTTGTTCGTCTGCTGTTAACACCGAGTATAATTTTGAACGCAGACCAATATATTCTGCGATTGGAACACCGGCACATTCATCTTTGAATTTACCTATTACTTTCTTGTTTGTTTCATCATAGAGTGGATGATCTTTTGGGTAGCCAGAGAAGTCATATTCATCTTTCATTTCAGACATATCATTGTATGCATCTTTTGTTTTAATGTCTACCAACAAACTATCACAATCGGTATATAACAAGTTACAATTTTCCCCATATCTTTTTTTCAATTTATTGTAATACCAATCATACATAAACTGTTTTGATAAATCAAGAACAGAGAAACCTACATAGATTGGTTTGTTTAGTGTTAGTTTTATTCTGTTGACATGTATTGCCGATAGTTCATCTGAGAATTTGACACGTCTGTTGAAGTTTGGTTTGGCTATTATCTTTCGAAGTCTTTCATTTTCAGTTCCATCTGTTCTTACAAGTTTTATATCTACTCTTTTACGTAAGTTCTCCATTGTTTTACCAAAGACACTATTATTCATTAATTTGTAGAAGTCTTTTTCAAATGTTGATTTTGCTTTTTTTCTGAATTCAGTATTTAAACGAATGTATGGTTCCATCCAAGGCTTCTCATTGAACTCTAATACTCTGTGTATTTTTTCTACTTTCAAACCAAGTTTTTCATAGAGCTCTAGAGTCTTGTAATGAACTACATACTTTTTCTTGTCCATGAGATTGGGAACAAGTTTTTCTACATTTAAAATACTATTATTGTCAACCAATTCACTTTGATAATCAGACAACCATTCTTTTTTTACTGCAAGTTTTTCGGGGGCTAGAGGATAGTCATTATGTAGTTTATGTAATTCTTTAGGATATTTTAAGTCTACTTCATATATTCTTCCTCTACCTTTTTGCAATTTTGGAAGTTCTCCATTTATCCATTTGAAACCACCATATGGAAGAGCTTGAAGCATGGCCCATCCATATAAATTATTGGCATCTACATACATGATATAATTATCTTTTTTATTTTTATCATAGTCTTTTAAATGAGAATTATTTGCTTTAACATGTCTCTTTGAAACCATACTAATACCACCCCTCATTCCTTTTTCAATGAATAAATGCATGTCAATATCTGTTATTAGTTCTAATTCTATTTGTGTGTATTTTAGTAATGCATCCCATGATAAACCAGGTGCAGTGTAATAATGTAATGGGTCAAGTTTATATGCTTTCATACATGTTTTTCTAAATGTTTGGAATACGTCTGCTAATAATAATACATCAGTTTTGAGGTATAAATCATGATAATCCCCTAATGTTTTACAGTTGTATTCTTTCCATACATTTTGAGCATGATCATAATCTTCTTGTTTGATGCTTTCATCTGATAGAGAACTATAAAACTTTTCTATAATTATGTGGTAATTCATTTTCATTAAATCTATCAAAAGAATCAATATATTCATATGGATATACACCTTTACGCAAAAGTAAATCAGCCTTATCACCAAACTCATGCTTTGTTATTTTGAAATCAGCTTTGTCTGTTGCATCAACTAACCTATCTAATGAAGAAGCCATAAACTGGAAACTATCTAAGAATTTCAGTTGTTGTCCTATACTAAATGAAATATACTTTTTTGTATTATTTGCTATACAAGTAATATTTTTGTTTGTTTTATAAGTATGTATTTTTTGCATTATAAGATGACTATCATAACCTTTTAGATTGTGGAAGACAACGGGAATTTTAGTTGAATTTGGTGTTATCTTTAGTTTTAGATTACAGGATTTATGTGCTGCACCTCTGTATTCACCTGTAAAATGACAGTGATCTCTAACTTTTCGGAATTCTGATTTACTTCTTGGGTATATTCTATTACTACAAATCCAACATCTTATAGCTTTATTATAATCTTCAATATTTTTTTCTGTCATTGTTAATTGTTTAGGATGTTTAAATATGTTGTTAATGTTTTCTACTTCACATTCTAAATGATTTAGGAAGACTTCAGCAGCATCTTCACCTCTGTATATTACAGGCTCTTCTACTTTACCATCATATCTTACAACTTGATAACCAAATCCACATGCTTCATGTTCGCTTGTAATTTCTGATTTATCTCCTACTTGTTTTGATTTAGGTTTTATTATACTTTCAAAGTCAGCGTATATTGCAAATGGAACAGACATTTGGTTTTGATAGTTTTCAAATTTGATTGTATCACCTTTTGATGGCATTTCTATTCTTAATGGTGATTTATTAATACCTTCACAGTCTTCTTCTTTGTGTTTGGTTAGTAGGTCTTCTCTTGTGAAACCATAAAGACATTTATCACAGAAATGTGTTTGATCTCTATGTTTGTTATTTTGCCCGTGAAGTAACTTATTAAGACTTTTAATCCAGCAGTAATGATATTTTGTTTCTTCTTCGCTGTCATCATCTGTTTCCTCTGAAGTTGAGGAGGTTAAAAGTAGATTTATTCTTTTAACCTCTTTAGGCTGGTCTGATATATCATGCGGAATTACTGTAATTTCCTTGTTCGATGATATTTCATATCTATATACATTTAATGCTAATCCATTGTACTCACCAATATTTAAATTTTTATTTTGATTTTCAAGTTTTTTTATTTGGTTTATTGGAGTGGGAGTTTCAACGCCTTTTGTATTAAGAATATCTTTATAATCAGGATAAGATGAGGGTCTATCAGAATGCTTCGTAGCCGGACAAAGAGCAGAAACTATTGCTCTGAACAAACATGCATCGTCCTTATTTTTTACGTTGATTATTGCTTTCTTATCTTTTATAACTTTAGGTAAATCAATGTATGAAGAACCTTTGAGTGGTTCATACTTTGCAATATTTAAATATAGTATTTTACAGTGGTCAATTTCTAAACCAGATGCAGTATTTGTAAACTTCTCAATCCATAATTGTAAATAAGAAGTTTGTTCATTATAATGTTTTTCAATATTTTTATCATTCAATACAGCAGCTTGTAGACCATGATTGGAAGAATCAACAAATTTCTTTTTACCATTATATTCATCATGAAAGAATTGAAGAGAAAGACCTACTGAAAACTTAATGCCATTATATTCTTTTATATCATTCCTAACTGTGTCTAATATTTTAGATTTGTTATCATTAAACAATATGCTGGGGTCTTTATAACTATTAGCATTAATTTCATACGTTTTTAAATAATTACATTTAGGGCGGTCTACTAATTTAATATTCTCTTTTAGTTGTCTTCTGTCTTCTTCATCAATGATATCTTTAAATACTTGGGATTTTTTTTTGTCCATTTTTATAATAATACTTTTTTAATTATCCTTTTTATTTTTTAAGTAATATTCGTGTTGATAATCAGGATTTCTAAGTATAAATTCTCGATGCGCTTGTTTATATTTTTCTTTATTTTTAATATAATGTTTATGTTTCATAGGTTTTTCACAATCCTTACATTTTCTTCTATATCCATCACTGCATAACTTTACTTTTCTAAATGAATTGTATGATTTGAATGTTAAGCAATAATAACAGATTTTACCTTCCATTTTTAAAAAAACAATTTTAACATTTTTTAGGGGTGTTCGAGAGTTTGTAATTTTTTTTAGGAGGTGATCGAGAGCAGTACTCGCAATTATATATATATAAAGTGGGGATCCAATTTTTTTTATTTTTTTTTTTTTAGGGGTGGTCGAGTTTGTAAATTTTTTTTGGTCTGGTGGGAGAGAGTAAAAAAATAAATTTTTTTATGGGTGGTCCAGGATCCCCACTTTATATATATATGTCACCGAATCTTAGATTTTTAGATATTTTCCATCGTTTTTCTATACCGACTAGTAGACGGTATAGTTGTTGTTGTTGCTTCTCTACACGGGCTCAGACATAAACACGAGCCGAATTACGAAGTTGTATGCACTTTCGATGGCTACACATTGAAATACGTTAAATCGATCCGAGATAAACGGATAGTTTCCGTGGTCCATTGGTCTAAGCGGTTTCCCCTATTTTGCCTTCTGTCCGCCAATGCCGGGCCCCGGGTTCGAATCCCACCAGAGACCAATATTTTTTTTTATTGAAATACATTTTTTTTAAACAGAATTTCTTATCCTAAACTAATTCTTTACAATTTATATAAGCGTTTGACACATATTTACAAATTACTATTTTTAATGCACCATCTGGTTGCGAGTCGCTTTAAAGCAACAGCAGTTACAAATGTAATTAATATTGGAATCTCTAAAGATCCATGTCCCTGTTCTTTGATGCTTTGAAGTTTTCAAGTATAGCTTCAAATTCCTCATCAGTGAGGCTTTTGAAATTAGACTTCAAGATTCTCATCAAAGCATCCAATGTTCTTTGAGAAAGGGATCTAGCATCTGTGCATGTGTTGTTCATAAGAGAATTTAAAGTTTGTTTTTTTAATTTGATGTAACAATGTCATCATCATGGTCTATAATTTGGTCACTTTGAGTGGTATTTGTGAGTAGGAGTTGATAAGGCCCTGGTTCTTTACTGGATGTGTGCTGCAATATCCAAACAATGATAATGAGACTCGTGTATGACACTTAAAACAGTACAGACACTTAATTAGTTGATGGTGAAGGGCACTAAAGTTTCATTTATTTTACCTACCATTGATCACAAAAAGTAAAAAAAAAAAAAGGGGGGGGGGGGGGGTTAGAGGAGAAAAAATTCGGTCGGGAGGGCGGCTGTTATATAAGAAAAAAACCTGATTTCCCTCCCTATAACGACTCCATCCGAACACACACAATCTGTGTCTCCCACATCATCAGTGGTGTCGTTGTGGAGAGGGAGCGCTGTAATTATGAACCCTTATGCAGGACTGCCATAAGTTGATCATGAAAAAGCCTGCGATTAATTGCCAAATGTTCTATTTGTCAAGCGTGAGTTGTACCTTTACCCCTGGTCTGTTTCTAGTTTTGAAGACACGTGGTCATATAAAGCAGGTTCAAAGTAATACAGAATGCGCCTTAATTAAGGCGCATTTTGCAGCCTATGATCGAAGCTTTATGATATTGAAAAACTATGGAATAGATAGACGGACAAGTCTTCCATCCAGAAATATAAGTATTTTAAGACGGTGGTAATTTTCATGCAGACTGTTACCTAGGACGAACAACGACGTATAGTAGAGGATAATTATCAAAACTACTACAAATTTTAAAGTTTTCATATTCAAGCAGGTCTGCTTTGAAAAAGAAAGTGTAAAGCCATCAATCCATATGTTAAGGGGTGCAACAAGACAAGACAAGACAAGACACAATTTATTTTGAGTCGGCAAAACAGATAACATAAACAACATAACATGAGCTTTTGAACCGACTATGACATAGATCAATAGCACATAAATAATATTAATGCGCTAAAAACTACATAGTACATACATCACGCAACAAACCCTGAAACTGGGTGGCTGTTACAGATCTCTTTGAGAGAAAAAAATTGTTGTGCAACCAATATAGACCAAGACCGGTGGGCTCCGGTAGTAGCCCGCCTCTCTGGTTCTACACTGCCAGCAAGACCCATCACTTTAGTTTAATTCAATGTGTACTGTACATAACACTTACCCTATATGCATATAGATAATATATATCAAACTTCATAAATATAGAATCTATATACTAATAACTTAAGATATATATAATAGTTTAAGCTCGTATTATATCAAAACAAAAACTACTAGGGTCCGAATTTTTGAAATCCGTACAACGACCAATGATAATTTTGTTTTGGTCCGAAACGACTTGGGTACGAACGAAACGGCGGCCACGTCATTTTATTTCTAATATTGGTTCTATATTGTAACAAATGAACCTGACGATGTTTTTTAAGCAGGCGATATTTTGTCAATGACTTAGATGAACCATTCACCGATAAACATTCGCGAGCCAATGAATCGGAGACATAGTTCCTGCTAATATGCGTGCCAGATATCGCGAAAACTGATGACACTATAGGTGCCAATTTCATTGAAGGTCACAAATAATAACGTCAGATTGGATTTTTAGAAGTAAAATGTTTCGTAAAGAATTATTGAGATGATAAATGTCAGGAAAGTATTAATGTATAAAAATCACAACATCGTTTGAGCATGCGAGATTTCCTATGTTTTCAGAATAAATAAATTTTAATTTCCAATTCTGACGTCAAGACGAGGTGGCCGAGTGGTTAAGGCGATGGACTGCTAATCCATTGGGGTCTCCCCGCGTGGGTTCGAATCCCATCCTCGTCGATAATTTTTTTTTTTAATTTCTAAGTCAATGTATTCTGACCACAAATCACTTCCAGAAGTCGTTCATTTTGTTATATTAAGTGTTTCTAGATGTAAATAGCAATTCATTTTGACATAAAGTTTAAACTTATAAAGATCTAGATCTATTCTATTTATGTATGGTCGCTCGGACTTCAATAATGTGGTTGCAAATATGAAAGGTAAAACCAATGATTTTATACATGGTATCTGGTAAAACTAAAAACATTTTAAATCATCAATAACGATTTAATTCAATACAATAATTATTAGTTACGAACTATAACTGTAAATGTATTTCTTTAAATCTTCATCGCTGGTTATCTCCCTTGGTCCACGAGTCAAAATGTAGACGCAAGTCCTGAGAATCATTTTCAAATTTTATTAATGATATAAAATAGAAAATGTATTATACCGATGAAAGATACATTACCAGAGATATATGACGTCACATATCTCTGGGTCATACATAATTATTCAACATCCTCTATTGTCACATGGAGAAAGGACAAATTTGTCCTTTCTCCATGATTGTCAAGACCAACATTTTTGTGTCAAATTACAGAACATGACTTTATGGGTTGAATGTAAGAAGCAAAGATAATTAACATTTTAACAGACACATTCAGGATAAAATGTTGAAAACAGTTTGGATCCAGTTAAGCACATTACTCCATAAATATGCCTTTTTATGCCTTTAATGTTTACCTCTGCAGAAGAAAATAATCCCAATTTATTCTGCTACAAATAAGATTAATAAAATTAAATATTTTCTATATTCTAGCAGATAAAAGCTTAAAGCTGGCTGAAAGTTAAGCAGAATGTGCCTGTTTTAAGTGCTCACCTGTCTTCAAACTAGAAACAGGCTATAAAGGTAATGGGTAAGAGGACAATAATACAAATTGACAGACAGTGCATCCCCTGCTCAGACCACATCAGAGGGCTAGTGTAGGAGCTGTCTGATACGGATGTGGACTGCTTGCATAGGACAGTTTTTTCTTCACAGGTACACTGCTTATAACGGGTGCAAATATCTGCCACCAGGGTGCTCCTTAAGGTGCGTTCTGCTTTACTTTTAGACTGCTTTAAGCTTCTATCTGCTACGATGTGGAAAATATTTCTTACGGTACATTATTAATGACTATAAAATGAAACAATTTTCATTATTGTAAGTAATAAATTAAAGGTGTAAAAGGATATTAAGGTGTAAATGGTTAATGTTTGTGACTGCTCAAATCAGGAAACAAGTAAGCAGAAAGATAATTTATGGTTTTCTGCTTTACCTTTTATCCCACATTAAGCAGACACTCCAGATAAGCATCTTAACCCATTACGTACCCCATAGCCCATTTCTTAATATTGTTTTGAAAATTGGTTATTGTTTAAAGCAGGTTGAAAGTAAAGCAGAATGCACATTAATTAAGGCCCATTCTGCTTTACCTTCAGCCTGCTTTAAGCTACCATCTGCTAGGATGTAGGAAATATTTCTTGAGAGACATATTCATGCTTGTATAAATTGGAACTGTTTACTTCAGAGGAGGAATAAATTGAAGGAATAAAAAGGCGTGTTTATGGGGTAATGGGTTAAAAAGCCTCTACTTAGTCCTCCACTTCAGTGTCTCACATAATTATTCATTACAGGTGGCAGCTTTATTCAAGATGGAAATAAAGCAGAAAGCTCCTATATAAGATTTCTGTTTCAATCATTGAAAAAGAGTTAGAAGATACAGGGTAATTTCATACATAACACAGTCATTTGGATATGTATGAGTTTTGTATTTTCGACTATTGAGTAGAAACTTAAATACATGTAGTCATTTTCTCAATGGTAATAAAACCTCACAACAAAACTATTAAATGCAGCTTTACTTTTTATTTCTAATCATTCTGTCACAAGAAATGAAACATGTATCATATCAATTTCACACATATAAAAATTTCCACATCACATTAATTTTGACAATTTATGAGCAGCGACAAGAATATGAATATTCATATGGCTGTAATGAGCTACATGTACATTCTAGTCACAGTGGTGCTTTCATAAATATTTCTTTTAACCCATTACACCATAAATATGCATTATGTTTTTCTACTGAAAAAAAACTTTACAATGACAAGAATATATACAAAAAGAAGTTTTGGTTGATTTTTTTATATCCCAGCAGATGGTAGCTTAGCTTAACACAAGCAAGAGTACAGCAGAATGTGCCTTAAGGCACATTCTTCTTTACTTTCAACCTGCTTTAAGCTGTCATCAACTATCTTCAATACTTAAAACAGCCTATTGGGTAATGGGTTAAACACGAAATAAATACCATCTGCCAAAACTGCCGTAGAATTTAACATTAACAATTCTAGTACCATTGTTGGCTATTTAGGATTTTTTTTTATTTCAAAATGACAAACCTATTGGAACCCTCTCATAAGGGTCCACCCTGTTTGACAAGGACAAGTGTACACTTCACAGGCAGTATATTTGTAAAGGACAAGTAGTCAAAACTCAATACTTCGAACTCGCAATTAGTTGGAACATACCCATATCTCAAAGTTAAAACATGTCTTAGCCACGTTTGAAAAATACGCTTTGAAATACGGGTATGTTCGACTAAAGCAAGTTCTATTTATCGAAATTAAACTTATGAAGTACTGGTAGATTCGATTTGAGGGAGTTTGAAGTGTCGAGTTTGGATTGTATAAAAAAGGTAAAGGCTTTGTTTATTATAGTGTCACCCCTATTGAAATGGCCAGCCAGTTTTGGCTTATGAGACACCTATCCTTTTTGCGCCCACAGTACCTCCAGAATCCTCTTATATTTGTCGCTAGAATTCAGCAAGTTAAGCAAAACTTACAATCTGCACCAACTGTGGGAGTTAGTTAACTCTTTCTACACTCAGTAACTATTGTGGGTTATCAGGTTCCCTTGTGAATCATTTACCAAAAACATGAACCAGTCTACTTGGAGTTATGGGTAATTTGAAGGGAAATGGACAGCTCAGGTAAAGTTGGTCTTAAATTGTAGATTTTGTCTTAAAAACAACATATGTCCAAATCCCATTGTCGTTGGGATGCATATAAGAGTAAACAAGAGGGCCTGAAGGCCCTGATATCGCTCACCTGTTGTACTGAAACCTGATAATGATAGCTTTACCTTACTGAAATGAAGCCTTTTCTAGCATTTCAAGTATATCAAGGGCAGATAACTATTGCCACAATGATTAGATTTCAACAATAATTGCACTCCTACGAGAACGTACAGCTATTTACTTTGTGTGCAAGTATAATCAAAATCCATTAAAAACTGTAGTTGCATGAGTGTAAACACTGTAAAATATGGCATTTCAGCAATTCCAAGGTAGATAACTCTTGATCTATTGGTCTGATTTAAACCATAATCACATTTTTTCTAACTCTTATGGTCATATACAATCTGGGCAAGTTTGAGAAAGTTTGGATACATATTGTGGCCTCTAGAGTGTAAACACTGTTAAATATATCATTTTCAGCAATTCAAAGGTAGATAACTCTTGACCTATTGATCCAATTACAACCACAATCGAACTCATCCAAAGTCTTATGATAATATACAATCTTAGCAAGTTTGAGAAAGATTGGATAAAATGTGTGGCCTCTAGAGTGTAAACACCCTTAAATATGGTATTTTCAGCAATTCAAAGGTAGATAGCTCTAGACCTATTGGTCTGATTTCAACCATAATCAAACTCATCTGAACTCTTATAGTCATATACAATCTGAGCAAGTCTGAGATGGATTGGATAAAAATTGTGGCCTCTACCATGTAAACACTGTTAAATATAGCATTTTTAGCAATTCAAAGGTAGATAACTCTTAATCTCTTTGTCCGATTTCAACCATAATCGAACTCATTCGAACTCTTATGGTCATATACAATCTGGGCAAGTTTTAGAAAGATTGGATAAATATTGTGGCCTCTAGAGTGTAAACACTGTTAAATATGGCATTTTCAGCAATTCAAAGGTAAATAACTCTTGACCTATTTCAACCATAATCAAACTCATCCGAATTCTTGTGACAATTTACCATCTGAGAAAGCTTGAGAAAGATTTGATAAATATTGTGGTCTCTAGAGTGTAAACACTAAAATTGTTGACGACGCACGACGGACAACTGACAACGGATGACGCACGCCGGGCATTCAAGGATTGCAAAAGCTCACCCTGAGCTAGCTCAGGTGAGCTAAAAATAGATTTTACACTATCCAGTTGAGCCTTCTCTAATTAGATATGAGGCCGCCATCTTTGCATATTCGCTAGCGGAACCCCTTGGTCTTTATGCTATTTGTGACGTCATCTATCCCATCGCATGTTGCCGGGTACTCTGGCTGTACAGGGTACATGCAGCTTAAGTTATTATTTATCTGATAAAAAAGCCTTGAAACTTTTAACTAATTTCTAAAAATTACTAGCTAAACTGTTGATAAAAGTACAATTAGACTTAATGATAGACGGGAAACTAAGCAAACCCCTTTTTCCACGTTTTGGTTTCAACACGAAAAGACTATCACAACTAAACACAAACGCACACTATTCAGGCATTTATGTGCATTAACAGTGGCATGGTGCATCATGATTGCAATTAGTCAATCCCTCGTAATAATTCCTGTCCTTACCATCAGAAAAAAACAAGACTAATCCGATTAGTGACACTAGAGTTATCAACCTGACTCATACAGCCATAAACCACCCGTCGCGGCACACTTGCTATTTCGCCGACATAGACGCTCGCTACTACCGGAAATTAAATCACTCCTCCTGCGGCCTTGTTATTACATTACTACGCGTCTCAACTCCTACCAGTGTTCGATTGCACGATAAAACACTAGTATGAATTTATTATTTCTTAAATCAGAACTGTTTGCCGAGTTCTAGAAAACTTGTGATGAATTTTTCAACACTCACAATACATAAAGCAATGATGCATAAGTAAAGAAGATGGTGTAAATTTTACAATACAGTCAAGCTTTAGTGGCCACATCTTTCATACTATAGGTGACTGTTTAATGCAGGACAAAAATAAATCAGTTTTTCGCGCAGGTAGT
Source organism: Gari tellinella (assembly GCA_922989275.2). Lineage (NCBI taxonomy): Eukaryota > Metazoa > Mollusca > Bivalvia > Cardiida > Psammobiidae > Gari > Gari tellinella. The sequence continues at coordinate 56,577,826 of OV277859.1, forward strand.
GTCCCAATGGTAACACATTGGACTATTATACCAGGGGTCACGAGTTCGATCCTCCACCGGACCAGCAGTCTGACTTACTAGGGGATTTTTTCTGAATGCCCGATGATGTACAGGAATGTTCTTGAACAAGATATGTACCCCGAATTGCTCCTCTCCACCCAGGGGTTAAATTGGGTACCTGTGAAGGGTCTGAGCCGGTACTGCGGCTGCATTTGATTGCACCATATGTTAGCAGTGCTCAATATTGAAGGCATGATGTCTCAATGATCAGGGGAGTGAATGTACAGTCCGCTGAGCCATCATACAGACAGAAAGTAGACTATAACTTGGTATATGATTGTTTGTTATTGTGACCACTTAACGCTTTGAACCTTAGTCCTGCATATAGGCGTCCTTTTCAAACAGTATACATGTGAAAAGAGCACTTGTCCTATGCAAACAGTGAATACCCAGATCAGAGGGCTCCTTTCGGAGCCCTCTGATCTGGGTCTTCACTGTTTGTCAAAATGCAAAACATTGACAAAAACAACCCTTAAAAGTCAGAAATGGACTAGACTTAAATCGAAACTGGAATTGTCCATTTAAAGTTTCAGGGAGGAAAGACTTAAAAATACAGGACAAAAAGCAGAAGTTTATTACATTAACCCTTTACTCCATAAATACACATTTTTAGGTTTTTAATATATTCTTGTACTGAAGAAAATAGTTCCACTATATGAAGTCATGAATTTGTAGTACCATTAGCAATATTTCTATATCTTAGCAGATGGTAGCTTAAAGCAGGCTGAAAAATAAAGCAGAATGTGCCTTAAGGTCATGCATTCTGCTTTACCTTCAATCTGCTCTAAGTGGGCATGTGTCTTCAAAACTTTAAACAGGCTATGGAGTAAAGGGTTAAGCAGCCAGCTATCTGGAATGAGAACCTAGCTTCTTCAAAGAATGGTTGTGTAACATAAATTTGACAATATTTATTTTCCTAACTGCATGGCACAGTAGAAGACATAACTCTTGCACCACTAAGTAGCTCTTGTGGGATGTTAAATTCCCTTGTGGATATCTTTAATTACCAAAATGTAAACTAGGCTAATTGGAATTCTGGGTAATTTTATAAATACTGCTCCTAATTAGCAAACAGTGTAGACCCTGATCAGAGGGCTTCTTAGAGCCCTCTGATCTGGGTCTACACTGTTTGCAAATGTAATGAGTATATTTTTAACAGATCCATGATGTTAAGAGTTAATAGTAAACCTATGATGTACCATACCAGCTACAGGGCTGCCATTCCTGCGGATTTTTCAGATTTTTTTTAATTTCTCCAGACCTACAGATTTCCCCTTAAATCTCCGGATTTAAAAAATGGAATTTTATACACTGTTTGCTTAGGAAACATTGATATGGCTGTCAAGCAGTTAAGATCCAGATCAGACATTGCATTACATGGCATCTGATCTGGATCTTAACTGTTTGCATAATCGCGTGAGTGTTATAGAGCCTGGCAGCCAAAGGGTTAAATGTACAATTCCGTAAGTCGCACTAGAAAATGGGGAAATCTTTGGATTTTTATCAGCAACTTCTGGTAGCCCTGCAGCTAGAGAGAATTTCCACATATGGCTATGGAGGAACTGTTAAAGTCTGACCATACAGTGGAGAATCTGTTATTCTTTCTCGTTTAAACGCAAACGTACGCAAACGCAAAGCACTAAAACGTAGAAAAGAACAATTTTTGGACAATTCTGATAATTTTTGTTTATCTTGGTGGCAAACAGTTTGGAGCCTGATCAGACGCAGGGTTACCCGGCGTCTGATCTGGCTCCAAACTGTTTGCACTGCAAATAATAGTTTTAGCATAAACGCGTATATTGGGAAAGAATAACAGATTCTCCACTGTACATGCCCATCTAACACTGCTTTGATTATACATCATCAAGCATCATTGAGGTATGATATTTTATTGATAAAACAATTAGCCAAACACAGCTTCTGATAAGCTGAATATTTCTGATACTTAAATCATTCTATCTCCATCAAACCCTATGCTCATCAGAGTAGTTACATCCAAGGGTTTGTAGGAGAGATAATGGGAAATATTGTAAACAGCTTTCTGCAGAATGATTATCAACTCTTATGTATAAACAGTAAAATCTCTCTATTACAACCACTATGTTGTGTTAATTATAAGGTGTTTACGACAGGTGACTGCTTAAAGCAAGGTGACAGTAAAACAGAAAGCTCTTTCAGGAGCTTTCTGTTTTACTGTCACCTTGCTTTCAGCTGTCATCTGGGTTTTATTATACATTTACTTAGCCTTCTTTTCATTGGTTGTAATAGAGAGGTTTTTTCTGTAATACAATGTTTCACATAATTTCATGACCAACAAATATAATTAAGCAAAGTGAAACCCAGCAGGGTACTAATAAATGCATTGGAAACATAAATACACTGACAAAACAGAAAACTAGGAATGTTAAAAGCATGAAATATTGGTTCATAATTATACAGACTTGTAGGGTTGTAAAACTTTAAGGGGAAACACAAAGAAAATATTGAAGTCCAACTTGTGTTAACCCTTTGAACCCTAGTCCCGCATATAGGCGTCCTTTTCAAACAGTAAACATGTGAATAGTACATTTGTCCTGTGCAAACAGTGAAGACCCATATCAGAGGGCTCCGAAAGGAGCCCTCTGATCAGGGTCTTCACTGTTTGTCATAATGTCAAACATAGACAAAAACAACCCTTAAAAGTCAGAAATGGACTAGACTAAAATGGAAACTGGAATTGTCCATTTAAAGTTTCAGGGAGGAAAGAGTTAAAATGAACTCAGCACATATTCAACGCCAAACAAGTTCAATTTCAGTATTTGCTGCAACATAATCCAGCAAAAATAACAGGACATATTTATTATTAACCCAAATCTTTTGACTAACATATTTATGCATGCCTCATCTATTTGTCTCTTCTGATTATCTAGTCTAATAAACATCAAAACCATAATATAGTATAAACTGTAAACAGTTGCCAAAATTAGGCCACTTAACTCTTTAAACCCTAGTCCCGCATATACACGTCCTTTTCAAACAGTGTACATGTGAATAGTACACTTGTCTGGTGCAAACAGTGAAGACCCAGATCAGAGGGCTCCAAAAGGAGCCCTCTGATCAGGGTCTTCACTGTTTGTAATAATTCCAAACATTGACAAAAACGACCCTTAAAAGTCAGAAATGGACCAGACTAAAATGGAAACTGGAATTTTCCATTTAAAGTTATAGGGAGGAAAGAGTTAATATCTAGTCTAATAAACATCAAAACCATAATATAGTATAAACTGTAAACAGTTGCCAAAATTAGGCCACTTAAAAGATGTATTTTGAATGGCATACATGGCAGCTTAATGCCAAAACAAAAGTAGTACAGAATGCTTCTCTTGTCATGCATTACTTACTCTTTCAACGCTTAGTAACTCTTGTGGGTTATTAGGTTCTCTTGTGGATCTCTTTAGTTACCAAAACAAAAACCAGTCTGCTTGGAATTCTGGGTAGTTTAATAAATACTGGTCTAAATTAGCAAACAACTTAGATCCTCTGATCTAGATCTACACTGTTTGAAAATGTAATTAGTACATTTTAACTCTTTGAACCCTAGTCACGCATATATGCGTTATTTGCAAACAGTGTACCTGTGAGGAGTATACTTGTCCTATGCAAACAGTGTAGACCCTGATCAGAGGGCTCCTGAAGGAGCCCTTTGATCAGGGTCTACAGTGTTTGTCATTTTGACATACATAGTAAAAATCAACCCTAAAAAGTCAAAAATGGACTGGAGTAAATTGAAACTTAGAATTAATTGTCCATTTTAGGTTTCAGAGAGGAAAGAGTTAACAGGTCCATGGTGTTGAAAGAAATAATCAGCAATCTAATGTTGACATGTTTCTTTACTGAACGGCCTCTGTACATAGAATTTATTGAATATTCAGAACAAACTCAACAAGCATATCACAGCCAAGGATAAATTGGTCCGGTAAAAATTATTTACAACTAGAGAGGTTTGTAAAGCAGATATGACTACAGAAATATCTTGTCTCTGGTACAGTTAAGTTCTTATTCACCTGGGGCCCGTTTTACTAAACTACTTACGCAAACATTTTGCGTAAGTCAAAATTTTAAATTTAAATTTATATTTGTTATCATCACTTGCTACAAACAGCAAATAGCCAGATCAGAGGACGCGCTTTAAGTGCATCCTCTGATCTGGCTATTTGCTGTTTGCAAACGTTTATGATAGAAAAATAAGAGTAAAACGATTTTGACTTACGCACAAATTTTGCGTAAGTAGTTTAGTAAAACGGGCCCCTGTTTCCGATCAGTCAATATTACCTTTGACTACCAAAACAACTATCACCTCATTTACCCATTACTTCATAGCTACACATTTTTACCCACTTAATTTATTCCTCTACTGAAGAAGACTTCAATTTATGCATTCATGAATATGCAATATTCATTTTCACTTTATTCTAGCAGATGGTAGCTTAAAGCAGTTTGAACGTAAAGCAGAATGAGCCTTAAGGTGCATTCTGCTTTACTTTCAACCTTCTTTAAGTGTTCATCTATCTTCAAAGCTAGAATAATGCCATGAAGTAAAGGGTTTAGTTACTTGAATACTCAAGTGTTCAGCAGTTCTTTTGCATACATTCTTCCACAAATCAATCAATATATTATAACTTTTAACTTTGACCTTAGAGTTAACAAATCAGGGGTCATCTGCTAGAACCATCCTGCATACCATAGTTTTTCAGCAGAGTCTAGTTTATGTGCAGATACAGATACCAGTATATGGAGGAACTGGCCATCTGAAATGAGCACAATAATAATCACTCTAGATACTGCCCATGTTTTTTTTAATTTTGCACTTAATAGATTAATATTGTCCTGCCCGGACAGTCATAATCATAATGGATTGTTCGGAAGTAACAAGTAGGAATAGAAGTTGACCCTTTCCTCAATAACCCAAAGTGCATTCTGGGATAGGATTACAGTTTCATGAAAGGAGAAGTTGAAAACTGAACTTTGGATACAGGCAAACAGCTTTACCACTACACCAAAGAGTCTTAGAAATATATAATATTATAATTGGTAGTATGATAATTACATTATCATGCAATTACATTGTATAAACCACGGACTCCAGATAAGGGTGCGTAAATTGCACAAATCCAACATTTTCTCACTCATTTTAGCACCAAATCCTATGGAGTTACTACTCATTAGAATCGTCTCTTCAAGACGATTCTAAAGAGTAGTGACACCATAGGGTTTAAAGACGAAATAAAGGTTTAAGTTTTTGAAATACTCCCTTTATCTGGAGCTCTGATATAATTCTGTGTATTAACAAAACTGATTGTCGTTGCATGCTGGGAGAGGACCACTTATTTTTCATTAATTAAATATGGTGCATTGAAATAATTTGATTCATTTAAAGAGGCTGGCAACCGGGTTTAGTATTAAAAATAGTAATTTGTAAATAGATGTCAAATGTTTATATAAATGGGTATGATTAAGTTTAGGATAAGAAATTCTGTTGAAAAATGCATTTCAAAAAAAAAAAAAAAAAGAAGCTCTGGTGGGATTCAAACCCGTGACCCTCCATTGCGGAGACAAACACGAAAAGGAAACCCCTCAGACCCCTCGACTATGGACTCTATATTTCTATGGTACTGAATTAACGTACTTCAGTGTGTAGCGATGGATAGTACATTATTCGGCTCGAGTTTATGTCTGAGCCAGCATGTGTTCAATTTCTGTAGAGAAGCAACAACAATACCGTCGACTGGCGCTATAGAAAAACAATGGAAATTATCTAAAAAACTAAGATTCAATGACGGTTCTTGATACCTTTTTTTTGACTGTTCATATTTTTTTAATGTCAGAAGCCCAATAATGCCACACATTTGCTTTTATTTGAGTATTTTATTTTGACAAGTGCACCATCCGGTTGCGAGTCCCTTTAATGTATGCCACATAACAAGGAAAAGAGCTCCTAATATGCAAACAGAGTAGATAATTCTGCACTATTAGTTTTGTTGTTTTACACTCAATTTTAAAAAATAAACCTACTTACATAATCAAAATGGACCAGACTTGATTGAAAATTGGGATTGTCAATTTGAAGTTTCTGGAGTTAATGAGTTAAAAGGGAAAATTGTTACACAGTTATATACTTTTCAGTGAGGGTTATGGCGGATGAATTTCGTTCCCCAAAACTTGTATGGAAAAACACTAGTCAGCTATGAATGAAAGTTTCTAGGCTAAGAAGCAACACATGCACTGTACATAACAAATAATAAATATGCTTTTAAATATATATTACAAGCAAACATCTGCCTGTATTTGTTTACATTAACCAAACATAAATATTCCAGGGCTCAAGATAAGAGGGAGTAAACTGAACGCATCCAACATTTTCTCATTCATTGCAGCACCAAATCCTATGGTGTAACAGTTTACTACTCATTACAGTCGTCTCGAAGAAACAATTCTAAAGATTGGTAACACTGTAGGGTTTAATGCAGTTATAAAGATTTTAGTTCTTGAAATACTCCCCTTATCTCAGGCCCCGCATGTTCAATCATAATACATAATAAACCATGACCTTGTCAGGTTAAAACAATAATTCAGACACTTAGATGTCTCACAATGGCAAAGAAATAAAAACTGAGGCAAATACATGACTTAGTAATTGCAGTGAAAAATAGTGCAAAACACACTACATGACTATATTGAAGGTAAATCTAAGTTTGACACTGGAGCTCCTTCTGACACAGCTGAGATAAAGCAATGCCTTAGTTTTGCTCTAACCTATTACCCCATAGCCAGTTTTACTCTAGAAGACAGGTGAGCACTTAAAGCAGGTTGACCCATTACTCTATAGCCTTTTTTTGAAATTGAAAATATATGACCACTTAAAGCAGGTTGAAAGTAAAGCAAAATGTGCCTTAAGGCACATTCTGCTTTACTTTCAGCCTGCTTTAAGCTACCATCTGCTAGAATGTAGAATGGATTTCTTTCAATACATCTTCATAACTGTAAAAATCAAAACTATTTTCTAACGCGGAGGAATAAATTAAAGGTGATAAAAGGCGTATTTATGGGGTAATGGGTTAAGCTACCATCTGCTAGAATATAGAAAATATTTCTTCTGGTACATGTTTATGATTGTATAAATCAACTATTTTCTTCAATGACAGAATATATTAACCCTTTGAACCCTAGTCCCGCATATAGGCGTCCTTTTCAAACAGTGCACATGTGGATAGTACACTTGTCCTATGCAAACAGTGAAGACCCAGATCAGAGGGCTCCTTTCGGAGCCCTCTGATCAGGGTCTTCACTGTTTGTCATAATACCAAACATTTACAAAATCAACCCTTAAAAGTCAGAAATGGACTAGACTAAAATTGGAAACTGGAATTGTCCATTTAAAGTTTCAGGGAGGAAAGAGTTAAATGTGCTCAAATGCATTTCTATGGGAGATGGGGTTAACTGCTTTGATTCAGAGTGAAATAATAGTGCCAGCAAAACTAATACAGTCTAATGCTGATCCCATCAATTTATATTAGAGCGCCTTCGGGCTTCTACGGATAGGGTCCAAGTCCGGATGCTTTTAGCCAGTCAAAAGTAATTTTACAACAAATCGCTCAGCGTTCAGTATCTGCACATAAGCAGAAAGCGCGAACTTTCTTTTCTGGTTTTGAAAAGTTTCCAGATGCTGTCAATTGAGAAGATTGGAAAACAATCTCTTGTTCTGAAGGTATGGATTTTCAATATGGTTCTTACGGGGTATGCTAAGCAACCTTGGTGACATTATTTTCGAATACTATTGTTTAAATTAAAGCTTGACCACGCAAAAGTGTATTTTATGACGTTAAATAAGGGGGAAGATTAAAAGTAACAACTTTTCACAAACATGTTTTTAAGATGCTAATCAATTTTAGAATAGCCATTCAAAAACATGTAGGGAGATCTTTGAAGAGTCTATCCATACATCTTACTGCAGAATAAAAGTAATGCAGACGGTACCAGCAAATAAGATACTCCTGCATTGCAAATTATTTTGTGCAAAGTGCCACCTGTCTTAAGGACTACAAATGCTCATTATGCTTTATACAGATTTGGTTCAATATTAGACTTCTTACAAGAAGTTGTAGGTGCTTTTAGCCCAATTCTAACCTGGTCATATTTATCAACTGAGTTGAGTTGTATTTGTTGTGTCAATAACATTGTAAGCTATAGTAAGATACATGTAACAATTTTGAATAATTTTTATACAATCAGCTTCCCATTTACTTTAGTCTAATATTTACATGATAGTCAAGCAACTAAATGTGACCAACTTAAAACTTCTGGCAATTTCTATAGACTTTTCTATGATTTTTTAAAATCATAACCCATTACCCCATACCCTGTTTGTAGTATTGAAGATACGGTAGGTGACCACTTTAAGCAGGTTGAAAGTAAAGCAGAATGTGCCTTATGGCACATTCTGCTTTACTTTCAGTCTGCTTTAAGCTACCAGCTGCTAGAATATATAAATTTCTAATGTTAAATATTTACAATTGTATAAATTTGAACAAATTTCTTCTGTGGAGGGATAAATTAGAGGCGTAAAAAGGCGTATTTATGGGGTAATGGGTTAAAGACAGAGATTTGAGAGTATCTCTGATTAATTCATTGGCATGTTCAGCATCCGTCCCATTTTCTGAGGATTCTGTTACTAAAGATAAGACTCTGGGTGGGGTATGGCACAGTCTGTTCTTTGTTGTTGCTGGTCTGGTCCTGCACTTCTGAGCATGAGGATAAATCCTAAAACAGAACAACAAAGTATTGATTAACTCTCTGACCTCTTCAGCCACAAATGGGAGATTCCAGTTTCCAAATAAGTTTAGTCCATTTTATGTTAATATTTAGGGAATATCTACTTTAATATATTGCATAATGACAAACAGTGTATACTCAGATCAGAGGGCACCTGCAGGAGCCTTCTGATCTGGATCGACACTGCTTGCATACCATAAGATTACTCTCCAGTCTCCACTGTAGGCTGTTTGTAAAGAGCAAGTATATGCATCACTAGGGTTCAAGGGGCTAACACTGATTCTCTGACCAACTCAAATCTTTCTCTTGTACATGTATGTATATCATTTCAGTGTTTTGGCATGCTGAAAATAAAGTGGTTATCTTTTTTCTAATTTAAACATGCTCAAAACAGCCATCTTTGAGGAATAAGCAAATGTATGAAAAGGCATTTTGTGTGATAAAAAGGGTTATCATAATATTTTATTAAAACAAGATAATGCTTGTGAAACACAAGTCTAAGCCCCAGATAAGACCATGACCTCGTAATAACATTGACCTTTATAGGCCGTGAGCCGGAGGGGTTGGTTGGTACCAATCGGGTGAATAAGGTTCACTATGATTTTCGGAAAGATCAATGTGTGACTAGTTAAGAAATGTATGATAGCAGTAAAATCATGGCAGCTTTGTTGACTTTTTAGGCATTTTTGTTACCCCACCCACCAAGTTTAACATTGCAAAAGGACCATCATTATCACAATCATACTTTTGGTAATGTATGAATTTTTATTGAAAGATAATATTGAAAATGTATTGTAAAATGCCACTTGACATTATTGGAATTGTTTAAGTAATTTACTTTGGCAAAAAAGGCATATTTGTTACCCCACCCACCAAGTTTACCATTGTAAAAGGACCATCATTATAACAATCATACTTTTGGTAATGCATGCAAATTTATTGAAGTATCATATTGAAAATGTTTTGAAACATGTCATTAGACACTATTGAAATTGTTGAAGTAAATTACTCTAGCAAAAAAGGCATATTTGTTACCCCACCCAACAAGTTTAATATTGTGAAAGGACCATCATTATCACAATCATACTCTTGGTAGCGCATGCATTTTTATTGAAGTATCATTATAAAAATGTATTGTAACATGCAATTAGACATCATTGGAATTGTTGAAGTAATTTACTCTAGCAAAAAAGGCATTATTGTTACCCCACCCACCAAGTTTAACATTGTAAAAGGACCATCATTATCACAATCATACATTTGGTCATGCATACGTTTTTTTGAAGCATCACATTAAAAAAGTATTGTAACATGCCATTAGGCATTATTGGAATTGTTTAAGAAATTTACTTAAGAGAAAACAATAAATTACGTCATCCTTTTCATAACGAAAAATCCCTGTTTTGACTCCTGGAATCTATTGATGCAGGTGGCATGATTAAAGTAATCGCCCTGTTCGTTCGTACGAAGTCAACCATATCTTAACATTTTATATAGCATGAAAACAGCTCACTAGAATGATTTTACACTTCTACAGTTGTTGCCTTGAACCATTCCCAGCTATTTTTGAGCTATTTCTTGGTAAAATAGATTTTACCGTTTCTCCAGAGTTATTACTTCTTTCTGGAATGATTTGATCATTGCATACTGAATACATTGAACCTTTCGAAATCCAGGAATATCACCAAAGCTTGGTTTGGCCTTGGACTTGACCTAATTTGGACCTCTAAAAAAATTCAGAATAAACAGTACTGCTAAGGGTGCCTCCGGGGTTCTCTTAAAGCAGTAATGTTCTAAGATATTGTTACTCTCTTCTTATGCTAAGGCTAATATTGTACAAATCCTTGACTCTGCAATTTTCAAATACACCTGCTAGCACATAACAGATGAAAAACAAATATTTCGGGTCAAAGGATTTAAGTTTAAAGGCAATCTATTGGCGTTAACTTACAAACCATTGACAACAGTGTTATGAAAATGTCTGAACATCTAGTCGGCATTGACGAATAATCAATGCATTACAACCACTGAAGTGTAGGTTGTAATTCTTATGTAAGAATACCAATTCTCACATTTCCTTCACTCTCAATGTTTTCAGCCTCTTCCAGTGGACGTTCTTCATCATCTGATTCTGTACTAGTTGCCTGATTATCACAGTTGCACATGTTCGTACTATTCAAACCATAAGAAATGCATACACATTTAGGCAAAGTACATTTACTAGCACAGCTCCCCGCTAGTAGGTCAAGCATCTACGTCGGATCTGTTTTCTATCCAGCAAGTCGTCTAATAGCTGATCAATCTCACCCTCTTTCACAAATTTCCATCCTCTTCCTACATGACTTGGAATATCATCGACTCCAAATAGCAGCCTTGAGGTTAGCTCTTAAAGTGTGCTTAACTAAAGAGTCCAGACATTCCTATCTTGTTGTATTTCTGTGGGTTAATTGTCATACGGAATTGTTTCTCTTTGTTAGAACGAGATTACCCCCTCTTCTAAGAACTAAAATTAAGGAAGACAGGTAGTTGGTTTTGATCTTATTTGCTGTTTTGCAAAGGACGAAATTAGTCAAAATCATCTGCGCGAAGTCATCGTCATCATCGCGTCTCATCATTTCCCCATCATTCACTGGCGCTTTATGACCCATTTTGTGGCGCAGTGCCGTAAACCAAAATAAATTAATCCATCCATCCAGGCATGAGGTGTAGCTGGTGGCGCTCTATCTTACCCTATGTGGTACATAATAAGCCGTACCGCTGAACATTCACTTTTGCTGATGACGCTTACAGGGCATAGAGCTGACGTTTATATATCAAGTCTGTATATGAAAGCAGGAGGGGTACCCCTTTCCTATTCAACGTCTGGGAACATTATTGAGCTTCAGCATTACCATTCATCAATTTCAGTGCGCGTGTTTTATTCTTACCAGCAAATGCGCTGACCGTGTCACAACATGTTAAGACATACATTCAATTCAGTGACTTGCAAACATCAGTGTCAATCGCGTCCTCAATTTTCAGGATATCATATATAACTTGTGCATGTCTTTGTCCAGCATTTCTTAAATATGTTCATTTGCTTCTTCTTGGCTGCTTCAAAGACCCTGAACCTCCTCGCATCCATTGTATTTTATTTTGAAGCATTTGATTTCAACGTAAGGTGCGATATTTTCCTCTGTAACCTAGGGGCCTCCGTGGCCTAGTGGTATAGTCACTGTGACTTACATCACTATAAGTTCCTCACCGCTGTGATTTAGAATCCCAGTAGAGTCGTTCGGATTTCTCATGTGGGGAAGCCTTCCAGTTGGCTTACGGAAGGTCGATGGTTCTACCCAGTTGTCGATTTGTGCCTGAAACAGTGCATAAAGGACTTCTGGGGTCCTCCTCCACCTATAATTAGCTGAACGTCGCGATATGACTGAAATACTGTTGAAAGCGACGTAAAAAAAATAATCAAATCAAATCCTCTGTAACCTTTGACTATGCTCAGTTTTCATCCATTGATGCACCAGGAATGCTATAAGAATATTATTATTGACCTTATTGCTACAGAAGCGTCTCCCCTGTATACATCTATTCTATCACTGTCACTGCCGCCTCGAGTACCATCGATAGAATAGTGCTTGCGCAGCCACACAAATGCATTGGTATCTTTTGACTTTCTATACGAGGTTCATTCCGTCAATCACAGAGACAGACTTTTTCGGGACACCTTCAGCTAAGCCAAGCGTTTTCTGTTAGCTCAATGCTAATGCAGCATTGTTTGATTTCTTAGCAAACCATTTGATGTTGAGAAAGACTATTGCCAAAGAGCAATAAGTAAAATAATGAAATTTATCTGGAGATTGCGTGTGTGCGCCATAACTATGATGCGACCGAACAAAAGCATTATCAGCTATAAGAACTGCCAGTCTTCCACTGGATTTCACTTTCATGCTGCTTGAGGTCTAAACTTTGTTGCTCTTTATTCCATCATGGTTGATCTCCTTTAAATTGTGCATACGAGCATTGACCAATCTCATCATTGACCAATCGCATGCGCACTCAGAAGGTATTTTGCGATGTCTCAAGGTACTGCATTAACGGTGGATATGCTAATCAGATCTTGATTTATTTCAAATGGGTTGAACCAGCCTCTTATTAGATATGTTACTTTAGTAACTTTTTCCTCGTATTTCTGCATTTGTGACCTTTTCAGCTGTGTGTGAGAGTTCTCGTGTTTCGTATCTTCAAGAATGTCTCTAAATTGGCTGATAGATGCACTGTTATATAGTAACGCTTGGTCGCACAAGTGTTCAAGCGGAAGTGTATGGTCCCAATGCGAGTTTGTGTGTCCTCATTTACAGTGATATCTGTGGTAGAATCAAGGTAAACACAAGGTTGGGTGATATGGATAGATTATGAATGGTATAAGGCGACAACTGTATAATTATGTATCCAAGTATGTGAGTAAGCGGTGCTAGACGAAAAGATAAAATCTATTTAACCTTGACATAGCACATAAAACATATTCTTAGTCCACAATAAGGTCAAGGTCAATGCCAAATTAAGTTTTGTTGATACTCGTTGATTGGGAATTATCGAATGTAACAATTGTGCAAGTCTCAAAGCATTCTAATAAAAGTTGTTACACGTAATGCTAGATGAAACGGTAAAATCTAGTTAACCAATAAACATCCCTTATTAAGATATTCTAAGTCCGAATTCAGTCACGGTCAAGGTCAAAATGGAAGTTGTAGGGTGATATGGGTGAACTGAGAGTGATTCTAAGCCATAACTGTGAAAGTTTCATAGCATTCTACTAAGCGGTAATAATGCTAGACGATGCGGTAAAATCTAGTGAACCAATAAAACAGCCCTTATAACATATTTTAGTTCCAAATTCGGTGAAGGTCAAGGTCAAAACTGAGGTAAGGTGATATGGGTGAATTGGCAATGATCAAAAGCAGCAAGTATCATATCATTCTTATATGCGGTATTGATGCTAGACGAAACAGTAAAATCTAGTTAACCAATAAACAACCCTAATAACATATTCGTAGACAAAATTCGGTCAAGGTCAATGTCAAACTGAGGTTGGATGATATGGCTGGATTGGGAATTACCCTAAACAACAACTGTTTAAGTACCAAAGCATTTTATTACACGGTGTTATTGCTACAAGAATCGGTAAAATATGTTTAACTCGTACGCACCGCCAGTAGGATCACTATATGCCATCCTCACCAAAAGACATTTGTCTAAAGGCATAAAAAGGTGATTTTTTCGTCAAAAAAAGTGGTGGAAATTTGGTTTTTACCAAAGTTAAAACCTTTAATAATGTCAATAACATTTAATGGCATGTTTCAATACCCGTTTTGATATGAGGCACCAATAAAAATGCATGCAGTACAAAAAGTATGATTGTGACAACAATGATCCTTTTACAACGTTAACTCGGTGGGTGGGGTAACAAAAATGCCTCAAAAGCCAACAAAGCTGCCATGAATTTACTGCTATCATACATTTCCTAAAAGCAGAGGGTTGGGGCTTCCTGAAAATCATAGTGAACCTTATTCACCCGAATGGTACCCGTACCTCAAATTTCAGGTGCCTGGCTCACGGCCTATTATCTAAAAGGACTCAACTTGTGATCTGAGCTCAATGGGCTTCTTGAGTGGAGTACACAAACTACACATGCCTAAAATGGAAGTCTCTATTACATGTAGTTCAAACGTCATGGCCAATGTTAAATTCAGCCTATCTGACCTCTAAATGACGTTGACCTCTGTCTGGCAAAACCAAAGTTATACAGAGCTCAAGGCATTCTTATGTTGAGCACACATACAAAATACGAAGTCCTTATCACACATAGTTCCAAATTTATCAAAGTTATGGCCAAAGTTAAATTGTTGACCAATAGAGTAAATCAATATTGCTTCAGAATAACAAGGGAAATTCTATTAATAAATGTTCATAATGGTGCACACTATTACCTGATGCTCTGCTATGAAATTCAATAGTCTCAGGGACAATTTTCTGCTGGAGTGTAGTAAATCTTGAAGGCTGAAAGACATATAACAATAGGCGTGAATTGATACAAAATTTAACTCTTCTCCTGCAAAAAGCATATATTGATGCTTTTTGAAAATAGTGTACACCCAGATCAGACAACTCCAAAAGGAGCTGTCTGATCAGGGTTAAACTCTGCCAATTTAGTCTAATCCATCTTTAACTAATTAGATTGGTATTCTTACAATGTACTATCCCACTGTATATGCTAATTTTAATGTTTTACATATCACAATATAAGGCAAACTTTTTATTAGGGCTGCAACCAATGCTGTACCCTGAAGATGACAAAGAGCTACTAATTATACTGAGACAAAACTGATTAAAATGAATTTTATTACATCAATTGGAATTGTCCACCACAAAGGAATAGCTTGTTTTCAAGTGTTTGCAGGTTTTATCTGCCTCTACATACATACAGGAGCACCATGGGGCATAATTCGCTCACCTGAGAATAGCTGAAAAAGTGGAGATATTGATTTATGTCCAGGACTGACCTAGATATGCAACAGACCAGAACAATTTGAAAAAAATATGTAAAGTACAGTCAAACCTGTCTTATGTGACCTTCAAGGGGAGAGACACAATAAGGTCACATAAGACAGGTAGTCGCATAAGTCAGGTTATCAGTTTTCAGGGGTAAATTTAGTATACAAATGAACACCATATGGATGTTTCTCTGAATAAAATTATATATTAACCCTTTCTACCAAAAGCGATAATTAAGATCATTTTCTATATTTGCAAACAAAGTTGCATTGCTATTATGACAAATAAATCTACTTATTTAACTTGTCGACTATTCATCCCCAGTTGATCAAATACTATAAATGATCCAATCAATCACCTGAAATATTCGTCGGTCTGGTCTTTTTAGAGATTTATTCCGTAACAGGTTCGAAGAAAAAGTTTAAATTTGTCCTTCAATTCCGTTGTATCTGATAAACATGTGTCCAATTTAGGATCGCTTTCTCAGTCTATTTACTGTATAATTCATATTCAGAATCGCGTCTTATGGAGTAAGAATTCGATCCCAGAGTGTGTTAGTTGTTTTTTGTCTCTGTTGTCTCTCGCACAGGTAAATCATTCTCGAAATGTCCACGTTTAGTGTCGCGTCTATATAATGTTATCCCGGCGCCATTTTGTTAAAGTCAATTTCAAAATATGACAGCGCTATTTTTAACGTCGTTTTATATTTCAATATCTCCTATTAAAAACACAGTCTTACAAAGTCGAAAAAAATACTTTGTAAAACCGACGGAAGAAAAGACGCTTAAGAAACATCTTTTTACCTGTAACACACTAATACATATATGCCGAAATTCAAGTGTTTCATAATGTATCGTACGAAGCTAACTGTCGGTTTACATGCATATAAAATGTTAATTACACGGGTATTTTCGCAAAATTTACGATTATGATACGCCGGCATCCGTTCTTTCGTAATGGAGTGTTGGATTGGGAACGACTTTTTAACCCTTTTAATCGTAAATCATCCCCGGAATAGTTATTTTCGGGGTAAGAAAAGCATTTTTTGTCGAGCTCTAATAGTTATTTTTATATTTAATTGCTTTTCGGTAGCTCAATTCTCCAAATTCATTCCCAAATCAAGATCGCCGTTGAACTATTTACCACAATTTGTCTATTCACAAACTATAACATGCAGTTTTGGAAAGTGAATTACTTGTTTTTAAAACAAAATTTCGGAAATCTTTTTTTCAGAATGAAATATTATCAAATATAATTTAAATGAATATTAAACAAAGATGTTGTATATCACTTTTTAGGATAGCTAAATAAACACTAGACATTTTGATCTAACATACAAACAAAGGAATATTCGCCTCCCGGAAATGAAAACTGAAAAATCGATAATGACCGGCAATTATCGGGTCGCTGCAAGCAGGTGCGTTAAATAAGGACATGGGACTTTGGGAGCGGTATATTACGGTCGTTAGTCGCGTAACACAGGTTTGTCGGTATACACAGTCTTAACATAAAGTAAAATGTGTTGGGAGGAATTTTTAAGGTCGGCTAAGACAAATAGTCGTTATATAGGGACGGTCGCTATGACAGGTTTGACTGTATATTTAAAAGTGTCACCATACCAAATATCAAAGCTCTGGCCATATTAGAGTCAGAGAAGAAGACGTTTGAAATTTTCTCTATATAACTCTATGTAAAACTGTGACCCCCGGGGCTGGGCCAATTTTGACCTCAGGGGCATAATTTGAACAAACTTGATCAGGCCCGGATCCAGAGTGGGGGGGGGGCACACTTGGGGAGGGTATAGGAGGGGTGGAACCCCTCCCATAGGGGGGGGGGGGGTACAGGGGGCCTCCCCCGGAATTTTTTTAAAATTAACATCAAAATGGTGCATGCTGAGGGCTTTCCAGAATGATGTTAACATCCCTCTGAAACACCCAAAAAAGTGGTTTCATAAGACAGGAAGAAGATTTATACGTAAACTTGAGAAAAAGAAAAATCGATTCTCAGAAAACTGTAATTTAGGGTCGGACATTTTTTTAAGTTAACACCAAAAAGATACATTCTGGGGGCATTCTAAGAAGAAGGTTTACATCAATAGAATGATGTAAATATCCAAACACCCCAAAAGTGGTATTATAAGACAGAAGTTGATGACTTGTGACAACACGTAAACTCAATGTGCAGTGCATATAACAAAATTCAGCTTCATATATGTCAAAACATGTATCAGAAAGGTGCGGAAAACCTGGATGTACACCATCAAACCTGTCAGACGATCGTATAATGACAAAAAGTGCTGATGCTAGTCTGTCTGGGTCTCGGTAAATCTGGATCTACACTGCTTGTACAGAGCACGTTTCCAGTCACTGGACCGTGGTAAACTGTTGGCCCATTCAAACGTAAATATTCTCATTTGAAGCACAAAATGGACAAAGCCAATGGTTAATAAAATTATACGCCATGTCCATAAATTACTATGATTAAAAGTTTTGCTTTTTACAATACCAGCGTATTAGAGCACAAAATGACACTCAATGTGCAGTTCATCAAACCAATGTGTAAACCAAATTTCAGCTTTACAATTAAAGCATGTATCAGAAAGGTTCTGCGAACAAACCTCGAGGGATATCACAATACCATTCAGACGGCCTGTATAGTGACAAACAGTGCAGACCCTGAACAGAAGGATCATTTATGAACCCTCTGATATGGGTCTACTCTGTAGATCACAAGTTTTGTACTAGCACACTGTTAGCATTTTCCAACATAACTCATTCTCCTTTGAAACATCAAACGGGCAGTTTCAATGTTTGATTAAATATATGTCGTGCCCATTTTTACTATTAAATTGAAGGTTCTGTTCTTACTATATATCACAAAATGACAGTGTACCTTGAATGACTCTCCCTAGAAACATCAAATGGCAAATTTTCCAATTTAAGCAATTCCATTTTTATAGGCCCATCTCTAAAGGTGGTAGTATATTGGCATGACCCTCTCCGTTCGTTCGTCCGTCAACATTTGTTTTGTCCGAAAGCATTCTTTAGGATATTAATGAAACTTCACATACATGTTCTATGCATAAAGATCTGAAGTTGAGTCAAGTTTGAGGTCCATTTGATTTGTCGTTACAGAGTGAAATGCCCTTGATATACTCAAATATGCTATAAAAAGCTTGTCCTGAGTTTTCTCGGAAAACTGTTGGAAGGATCTATCTAAAGCTGAGTGAAATTAAAGGTTAATTTAATTTGTCGTTACATAGTTATCTGCCCTTGATGTACTCAGATCTGCTTTAAAGGCTTATTTAACAGTTTTTACCACTAAAGCAACTACAGTTGTGAAAGGATTTTGATTATATTTGCCCACAGTATAATCATAGAAGTATAAGTTTATTAGAGTGTTTGATTATTATTGACTTGGATCATTGTATCAAGAGTTATCTGCCCTCGGTGTACTCTGATATGCTAAACAAGAGCCCCATGGGGCATATTTCGCTCACCTGAGAAAATAGCTGAAAAAATGGTGATAATAATTTAGGTCCAGGACTGACCTAGATATGCAACAGACCCGAACAATTTGAACAAATTATGTAAAGTATATCTAAAAGTGTCACCATACCGAATATAAAAGCTCTGGCCATATTAGTGTCAGAGAAGAAGACGTTTCAAATTTTCTCTGTATAACTCTATGTAAAACTGTGACCCCAGGGGTGGGGCCAATTTTGACCCCAGGTGCATAATTTGAACAAACTTGAAAGAAGACCTGTAGGCGATGGTATGTGCCAAATATCTAAGCTCTGGCCCTTGTAGTTTCAGAAAAGAAGATTTTTTAAGTTTTCATTGAAAAAAATCTATTTTTAGCTCCTGTGACCTTGTTATCCAACCAACCAGAACCATTTGAACAATTTTGGTTTAGGACATCTAGAAGTGTCACCATACCAAATATCAAAGCTCTGGCCATATTAGTTTCAGAGAAGAAGACGTTTGAAAATTTCACTATATAACTCTATGTAAAACTGTGACCCCCGGGGCGGGGCCAATTTCGACCCCAGGGGCATAATTTGAACAAACTAAATAGAGGACCTGTATGTGATGCTATGTGCCAAATATCTAAGCTCAGGCCCTTGTAGTTTCAGACAAGAAGATTTTTTAAGTTTTCAATGAAAAAAAATCTATTTTTAGCTCCTGTGACCTAGTTATGCAACTGACCAGAATTATTTGAACAATTTTCGTATAGGACATCTAGAAGTGTCACTATGCCAAATATCAATGCTCTGGCCACATTAGTTTCAGAGAAGAAGACGTTTGAAAATTTCACTATATAACTCTATGTAAATCTGTGACCCCCGGGGCGGGACCAATTTTGACCCCAGGGGCATAATTTGAACAAACTTGATAGAGGACCAGTAGATAATGCTATGTGCCAAATATGTAAGCTCTGGCCCTTCCAGTTTTAGACAAGAAGATTTTTTAAGATTTCCTTATTTTTTCACTTTGGTTGCCATGGCAACCAGAGTTCTGCATTGTTTTTAATTCTTTGAACAAATTTGAAAGAGCTTGACCCAAGGAACATTTCTTTAAAGTTTGGTTGAATTCTGTCAAGCCGTATAGGAGGAGATGTCATTTGAAGCAATTGTTAACGACGACGGACGACTAACGACTAACGACTAACGACGGACGACTAACGACGGACGCCGGACACAGGGCCATCCCAATAGCTCACCTTGAGCCTTTGGCTCAGGTGAGCTAAAAAGGCTTTATTTTAGTACATATATTGCTTATGCTCTAGTGCCTACACATTGGAATAGATTTTGATAAAGTTATATATATTTCTTTGCTAATGGGCGTATTATATACCATTTGCGGTGCTCTCGTTTACTTTGGTAAAGGTTGTTTTCTACAATGTATTACAAAATGTCAAACAGTGCAGACTCTGAGCTTTTACTAGCCCCCTGGTTTGGGTCTACACAGTTTGAACAGAACAAGGTTTTCAAGTCACTACTACGCTGATAACATATTCAGATACAACTTGACAAAAAAATACGAAGCCTGACCAGACGGCTCATTTACGAATCCTCTGATCTTGGTCTGCATAGTTTGTACTGGACAAGAGTTATTGTCACTATATAACACACTGTAATTAAATTGCAATATATTCAAACATACCAGTCTCCCTTAAAACACCAAATGGATAATTCCAGTTTCCACTATGAAAAAATTGTTTTGAGAATATATTATTTAAAATGACAAACAGTGTAGACGCTGATCGAGAGCTCTTTTATGAGCCATCTGATCTGGACCGTGTACACTTCATCACAGATTTGTAAATTTAACCCATTCTCTTTCAAATATCAAATTACGGCAAGTCCATTTTTTGACAATATAAAACGTGGTTTCATTACAAAATGACAAACAGTGCAGACCCAAGCTCCCCCTGGGAAATTTTATTCTTAGATGGTCTTAGGTACGTTCTAAGGGCGGCTCGTGTATTCGACTCAACAAAACATAAATTATTTAATCTAGGATCATAATGTTCGACTTATGTTTCCAAGTCTATACACTTACCCACTTGGATTTGTTTATGTACTCTTAACAGGAAATTCCGAGGGAATGCTTTCTTCGGAAAACTGTTTATTCCTTTATGGTCTTTGGTGCGTTCTGAGGGTGTTTCACGCATTCAAAATGGGTAAAATACTTACATAAAGATCAAGTTTATTTTACTACTAATATTGGCAAAATATTGGGGCGGTCCCGTGCCCCCCCTTCCCCCTGTTTCTAAGGACCTGTCTAAACATTCCCTCTGGTCTGGGTCTACACTGTTTGCAAAGGACAGAATGTAATAGTCACGAGATCTAGTAAACTCTGAGCATTTTTAAACTTAACTCTTTCTCTCCTGAAACGCGTAACGAAACAAGTCCAATTAAATGTAAGTTCAGTTCATTTTTACCTATATTAAAGTTGTTTACCTGTTACCCCATGCCCTGTTTCTAGTTTGGAAGATAAATTGAACACTTAGACAGTAAAGCAGAATGCAACCAATTGAAATAATCAATTAAAAGTGTAAAAACTAAAAAGCGTAATTAATGGGTAATGGGTTAATCAATTTCCCCATAAATATGCCTTTAATTTATTCCTCCACTGAAGAAATTATGGTCACCTTTCAACTAGAAGCAGGCTATGGGGTAACAGTTAGGTTACTGTGGTTACGCATCTTTTTGTAGCCAGTGTTGACGATGATATGGTCGCAGACATAATATACGGTAACAGTGTGTGATCTATAGTTTTCCTTATATAAGAGTCTGCCAAGATAGGGACCTGTTAAAACAATGATCCAATTCGCCAAAACGCTTGCTAGGTAGATATAGCTGTGACTCTCAAGCGCTTATCAACCATGATTAAATGTATTGGACACACTACCAAACGTGTGCTGCCTGGCACACTGATTAATGGACCCCTGTAGTTTCAAGACGTGTGATTCGAATGGGGCTAAATAAGGGGCACACGCCAACAGAAAAAAAAGCGGCCCAGCTGGGGGGGCACGTGCCCCCTGTGCCCCCGGTAAATCCGGGACTGTTGATAGAGGACCTGAAGGTGATGATATGTGCCAAATATCTAAGCTCTGGCCCTTGTAGTTTTAGACAAGAAGATTTTTTAAGTTTTCATTGAAAAAAATCTATTTTTAGCTCCTGTGACCTAGTTATGCAACAGACCAGAACCATTTGTACAATTTCGGTATAGGACATCTAGAAGTGTCACTATGCCAAATATCAAAGCTCTGGCCACATTGGTTTCAGAGAAGAAGACATTTGAAAATTTCACTATATAACTCTATGTAAAACTGTGACCCCCGGGGCGGGGCCAATTTTGACCCCAGGGGCATAATTTGAACAAACATGATAGAGGACCTCTAAGTGATGCTATGTGCCAAATATCTATGCTCTGGCCCTTGCACTTTTTGACAAGAAGATTTTTTAAGATTTCCTTATTTGTTCACTTTGGTTGCCATGGCAACCACAACCAGGTTTCTGCATTGTTTTTAATTCTTTGAACAAATTTGAAAGAACTTGACTCAAGGAACATTTCTGTAAAGTTTGGTTGAAATCTGTTCAGCGGTTTAGGAGGAGATGTCATTTGAAGCAATTGTTAACGACGACGGACAACGCACACCGCACAACGCCGGACACAGGGCCATCCCAATAGCTCACCTTGAGCCTTTGGCTCTGGTGAGCTAGAGCTAAAAAGGTGTATATATTGGGTAATGGGTTATCATACCTGTCTACATGGAACAACTTCTCACTGACAACTCTGCCACATATTTGCTGATTAATTCCAGGCTCAAACAACGGTATACCAAAATAACACTCCAACAAATGCCACTGATCTTCTACCATAGACTCCTCCTCCTCTTTGAAGTCTAAACTAAACTCTGGTGATGCAGAGTCACTTCCCTTTGAATCACTCTCTGTTTGAAGGAGATCAATTTCTGTTGCCAGCATGTCAGCTGATGTTTGGTCCTTTACACCGTTAATGGGCACATCCAAAATGTTTGCCCCACTGTCAGAGGAATGTATACTTCCATTATAACTACCAAGATTGTTGTTTGGATTGTTTGTGTTAAAATTACCCTCCTCCTCCTCGTCATCATGCCTCCATATGGTCTTAGACTCGTGACCCGTATTGAGTAGTGTGATGTAACCACACAAGTGTAACATGTCTATCTGCTTACTAAGGTTCTGTATTGCACTGTGACTGTGATAAAACTTCTTGGAAAAGCTTCCTGAAATAGTATTTAATTTTTATTTAACATTTACTTAACCCATTCAGTGATAGTTTTAGAAATAGTATAAATGAGTCCTGGGGATGCACATTCTGTAAAAATGAGTCCATGAGACTAACATTGAGTCCTTGACGTGAACAATTAACCAAATATCCAACAACTTATTTCTAGTTGTGAAGACAAGTAACCACTTAAAACAGGTTGAAAATAAATCAGAATGTGCCTTAAGGCCCATTCTACTTTACTTTCAACCTGCTTTAAGCTACTATCTGCTAAGATATAGAAAGTATATCTGATGTTGCATAATATACAAGAGGGCCATGGCCCACAAGTCGCTCACCTGAGAACATTGTACCTAAGCTGACTGGGCAAGACAATGTTGTGATATATATCACTATAAAAAGATTTTTAAAGGTTTTCCTATATAAGTCTATATAAAACTGATAAGCCCCGGGGCGGGGCCAAATGTGATCAAGGGGTCATATTTTGAACAATCTTGGTAGAGGACCATAAGGCAAAGCTACATGTCACTTCTAAATGATCTCGGCCTTACAGTTTCAGAGAAGAAGATTTTAAAGGTTTTCCTATGAAAAACTAATAAGCCCGAGGGCGGGGCCATTTTTGGGCCAGGGGTCATAATTTGAACATTCTTGGTAGAGGACCATAAGGCAAAGTTATATGTCAAATATTAAAGATCTGGGCCTTACAGTTTCAGAGAAGAAGGTTTTTTAAGGTTTTCCTATAAAAGTCTATGTCAAACTGATAAGCCCCTGGGCTGGGCCAATTTTGACCCAGGGATTATAATTTGAACAATCTTGGTAGAGGACTATAAGGCAAAGCTACCTGTCAAATATAATTGATCTGGGCCTTACGGTTTCAGAGAAGAAGATTTTTAAAGGTTTTCCTATGAAAAACTGATAAGCCCAAGGGCGGGACCATAAGATTTTCTTATGCATTAAAAGTTGTCTATACGGTCATGTTAGAAAATCTAGTCCCACATTAAGGGGAATAACTCTAGCTAAAAACTTTGAACAGGATTTTGTTCCCCCTTGTCACTGATGCTTCTGACAAAGTTTGGTTGAAATCGGGTCAGTGGTTTCAGAGGAGATGTTGTTTGAAAATGTGAACGGACGACGTACGCCGGACGCCGGACGGAGTGGGATCACAATAGCTCATCCTGAGCCAAGGCTCAGGTGAGCTAAAAAGTGAAAATATTAACTTCAGTGGAAGAATACATTAAAGGCATAAAATTATGAAATATGGTGTAATGGTTTAATAAAGACCAGAAAAGTTATAGATCCATGGGACTCGCAGCTTTTAAAGTAATGAGTCCCTGACAAATTTAATGAGTATAGGACTCAGGATGCACAGGTAAAATTACCACTGCCCATTACTCAATAAATATACAGTAGAACCTCTCTAAACCGGAACCTCTAAATACCGAAATTCTCTCTAAACCGGACAAAAATGTTGGACCCTTTTCTAACCCTTCTTTATTTTAACCAATTACACCATAAATATGCCTTTTACGCCTTTGATTTTGAAGAAAAGACATTCATGAACATGTATCATCAGAAATATTTTCTATATTCTAGCAGATGGTATCTTATAGCAGGTTGAAAGTAAAGCAGAATGCGCCTAAGGCGCATTCTGCTTTACTTTCAACCTGCTTTAAGTAATCAGCTATCTTTCACTCTAGAAACAAGCTATGGGTTAAAACCCCTCTAAACCGGAAACCCCTATAAACCCCCATTTATTTTGTCCCCACACATGTCCAGTTTAGAGGGGTTTCACTGTACCTCTAATTATTTCTACACTAAGAAAACATGTAGTTCCAAGCTTGTACGTCCTGAATATTAAACACAAAATGCATTTCCAGTATCTTTCCATATGGTAGCTTAAAACAGGTTAAAGGAAAAGCAGAATGCTCCAAAGGAGCATTCTGCTTTACTTTCAACCTGCTATAAGAGGTCACCTGAGTTTAAAACTACAGTGTTCCCTCCCTACAACGGCCCTCCCAACAACGACTCCCTCCTTACAACGACCCTTACGGCTGTTCCCCAAACAAGACAAAATGTGTAACGCCTTTACTGCTGCAATACCGTCAGCTTAAAATTGTCGTCTGCTAATTTTCTCAAAGTTACGTAATGGATATTATGACAGTAAAAAACTTAATGACGAGTGACAAACAGCTTGAATCCAGATCAGATGCCGCGTTATGCGGCGTCTGATCTGGATTCAAGCTGTTTGCAAATGCGACCCAATTTCCCTCCCTATAACGACTCCCTCTGAACAACGCACAATCTTTTTGTCTCCCATTGGGTGTCGTTGTAGAGAGGGGGCACTGTAGAAACAGACTATAGAGTAAAGTGTTAAAGAAGGAAACATGTAAAAATATTCTAACCATCTGTTTTCTCCAACGGGAATGGAACATGAACAGTTTTCCCCTCAGACTGCCAGCCATGTGCCTACAATAAGCAAACAAGAATATGAATAGTAAATATATCCTAAACCCGTCACAAACCATAAACACTTAATCTTAAACAAGAGCTGCATGCAGCACAAAATCGCTCACCTGGTACTCATGATTACAGTAATGTAAATTGACCAGTAATCATTAAGTTTTCACTTATTCACCCGCAACCACTGGTGGCCATGTTGTTTGAGCTAGGAAGATCATTTGAAGAAAACTGGCAAAGGGTCACCCATGAATCATTATTTGTGTAAAATAATGCTTAAATCAGACCAACTGTTTCAGAGAATTTTTTTTGAAAGTTTTTCTATACAGAAACAAGAGGGCTATGGCCCACAAGTCGCTCACCTGAGAACATTGCACCAAGCTGACTGGGCAAAACAATATCGTGATATATATAGCTATAAAAAGAGTTTTAAAGGTTTTTCCTATATAAGTCTATATAAAACTGATAAGCCTTGGGGCAGGACCAAATTTGATCAAAGGGGTCATAATTTTAAAAATCTTGGTAGAGGACCATAATGCAAAGTTACAGGTCAAATATAAATGATCTGGGCCTTACAGTTTCAGAGAAGAAGTGTTTTTAAAGGTTTTCCTATGAAAAACTAATAAGTCGAGGGTGGGGCCATTTTTGGCACGGGGGTCATTATTTGAACAATCTTGGAAGAGGATCACAAGGCAAAGCTATGTGACAAATATTAAAGAACTGGGCCTTACAGTTTCAGAGAAGAAGAAATTTAAAGGTTTTCCTATATAAGTCTATGTAAAACTGATAAGCACCGGGGCGAGGCCAATTTTGACCCGGGGGTCATAATTTGAACAAACTTGGTAGAGGACTATAAGGCAAAGCTACATTTCAAATATAAATGATCTGGGCCTTACAGATTCAGAGAAGAAGATTTTTAAAGATTTTCCTATGAAAAACTGATAAGCCCAAGGGCGGGCCATTTTTGGCCCAGGGGTCATAAGCTGAACAGTCTTGGTAGAAGACCATAAGGCAAAGCTACATGTCAAATTTGAAATGTAAAACTGATAAGCCCCTGGGCGGGGCCAATTTTGACCCGGGGGTCATAATTTGAACATTCATGGAAGAGGACTATAAGGCAAAGCTATATTTCAAATATAAATGATCTGGGCCATACAGTTTCAGAGAAGAAGAATTTTAAAGGTTTTCTGAAGAAAAACTGATAAGCCCAAGGGCGGGGCCATTTTTGGCCAAGGGGTCCTAATTTGAACAATCTTGGTAGAGGGCCATTAGGCAAAGCTATATGTCAAATTTTAAAGATCTAGGCCTCACAGTTTCAGAGAAGAAGATTTTTAAAGGTTTTCCTATATAACTCTATGTAAAACTGATAAACCCGGGGGCGGGGCCAATTTTGACCCGGGGGTCATAATTTGAACAATCTAGGTAGAGGATCATAATGCAAAGCTACATGTCAAATATTAATGATCTAGGCCATACAGTTTCAGAGAAGAATATTTTCAAAGGTTTTCCTAAGAAAAACTGATAAGCCCTGGGGCGGGGCCATTTTTGGCCCCAGGGTCAAAATTTGAACAATATTGGTAGAATATCATTAGGTCATGATACAAACCAAATATCAAAGGTCTGTGCCTTTTGGTTTCTGAGAAGAAGATTTTTAAAGATGTTCTTATGCATTAAAAGTTGTCTATACGGTCATGTTAGAAAATCTGGTCCCAAAGCAAGGGGAATAACTCTAGCCAAAATCTTTGAACAACATTTCGCTCCCCCTTGTCACTGATGCTTCTGACAAAGTTTGGTTGAAATCGGGTCAGTGGTTTCTGAGGAGATGTTGTTTGAAAGTGTGGACGGACGACGGACGGAATGGTATCACAATAGCTCATCCTGAGCCGAAGGCTCAGGTGAGCTAAAAAATTGCCCCACCCACTGGCGTCCATGTTTTTTAAGACAAGAGGGCCAGAATGGCCCTTAATCGCTCACCTGTACATGGTGATGGGTCAGTGATTTCAGAAAAGAAGATTTGTGAAACTTTTACCCACGGGCGGGGTCACTTTTGACCCCAGGGACATAATATGAATGCTCTTGATACAGGACCTGTAGACGAAACGAACCGATTTGACAACATATGTGAAGGACCTCTAGACGTTACACCATGCCAAATATCAAAGCTCTGGACAAAATGGTTTCAGAGAAAAATGTGTTTGAACATTTCACTATAACTCTACGTAAAACAGCGACCCCCGGGGCGGGGCGAATTTTGGTCCCAGGAACAAAATTTGAACAACTTTAATAGAGAACCTGTAGACAATGCTATGTGCAAAATATCTAAGCTCAGTGTATTTTGGTTTCAGACAAGAAGATTTTTTAAAGTTTTCGTTGAAAAAATCTATTTTTAGCTCCAGTGACCCAGATATTCAACAGACCGGAACCAATTCGTCAACATATGTGAAGGACCTTTAGACATTACACATTGCCAAATATAAAAGCTCTGGCCATAATGGTTTCAGAGAAAAATGTTTGAACATTTCACTATATAACTCTATGTAAAATGGTGACCCCGGGGCGGGGCCAATTTTGACCCCAGGGTCAAACTTTGAACAATCTTGATAGAGGACCTATAGATGATGCCATGTGCCAAATATCTAAGCTCTGGCCCTTGTGGTTTTTGACAAGAAGATTTTTTAAGATTTCCTTATTTTTCACTTTGGTTGCCATAGCAACCAGACTTCTGCAATGTTTCAAATACTTTGAACAACTTTGAAAGAGCTTGACCCAAGGAACATTCCTGTGAAGTTTGGTTGCAATCAGGCATGTGGTTTTGAAGAAGAAGATGTTTGAGCATTTCACTATATATCTCTATGTAAAACGGTGACCCTCGGGGCGGGGCCAATTTTGACCCCAGGGTCAAACTTTGAACAATCTTGATAGAGGACCTACAGATGATACTATGTGACAAATATCTAAGCTCTAGCCTTTGTGGTTTTTGACAAGAAGATTTTTTAAGATTTCCTTATTTTTCACACAACAACTTTGAAAGAGCTTGACCCAAGGAACATTCCTGTGAAGTTTGGTAGCAATCAGGCATGTGGTTTTGAAGAAGAAGATGTTTGAACATTTCACTATATAACTCTATGTAAAACGGTGACCCCCGGGGCGGGGCCAATTTTGACCCCAGGGTCAAACTTTGAACAGTCTTGATAGAGGACCTATAGATGATACTATGTGCCAAAAATCTAAGCTCTAGCCTTTGTGGTTTTTGACAAGAAGATTTTTTAAGATTTCCTTATTTTTTCACTTTGGTTGCCATGGCAACCAGAGTTCTGCATTGTTTCAAATTCTTTGAACAACTTTGAAAGAGCTTGACCCAAGGAACATTCCTGTGAAGTTTGGTTGCAATCAGGCATGTGGTTTTGAGGAAGAAGATGTTTGAACATTTCACTATATAACTCTATGTAAAACGGTGACCCCCGGGGCGGGGCCAATTTTGACCCCAGGGTCAAACTTTGAACAGTCTTGATAGAGGACCTATAGATAATACTATGTGCCAAATATCTAAGCTCTAGCCTTTGTGGTTTTTGACAAGAAGATTTTTTAAGATTTCCTTATTTTTTCACTTTGGTTGCCATGGCAACCAGAGTTCTGCATTGTTTCA
The DNA here is from genome assembly GCA_922989275.2 of Gari tellinella. NCBI lineage: Eukaryota > Metazoa > Mollusca > Bivalvia > Cardiida > Psammobiidae > Gari > Gari tellinella. Next base: position 56,607,115 of record OV277859.1, read on the forward strand.
AATTCTTTGAACAACTTTGAAAGAGCTTGACCAAAGGAACATTCCTGTGAAGTTTGGTTGCAATTAGCCAAGCGGTTTTGAAGAAGAAGATGTTTGAAGAAATTGTTGACGCACAACGCACGACGAACAATCTTGATAGAGGACCTATAGATGATACTATGTGACAAATATCTAAGCTCTAGCCTTTGTGGTTTTTGACAAGAAGATTTTTTAAGAGTTCCTTATTTTTTCACTTTGGTTGCCATGGCAACCAGAGTTCTGCATTGTTTCAAATTCTTTGAACAACTTTGAAAGAGCTTGACCCAAGGAACATTCCTGTGAAGTTTGGTTGCAATCAGGCATGTGGTTTTGAGGAAGAAGATGTTTGAACATTTCACCATGTAACTTTATGTAAAACGGTGACCCCCGGGGCGGGGCCAATTTTGACCCCAGGGTCAAACTTTGAACAGTCTTGATAGAGGACCTATAGATGATACTATGTGCCAAATATCTAAGCTCTAGCCTTTGTGGTTTTTGACAAGAAGATTTTTTAAGATTTCCTTATTTTTTCACTTTGGTTGCCATGGCAACCAGAGTTCTGCAGTGTTTCAAATTCTTTGAACAACTTTGAAAGAGCTTGACCAAAGGAACATTCCTGTGAAGTTTGGTTGCAATCAGGCAAGCGGTTTTGAAGAAGAAGATGTTTGAAGAAATTGTTGACGCACGACGCACGACGGACAAAGACGGACCACAAAAGCTCACCTTGAGCACTTTGTGCTCAGGTGAGCTAATAACAAAATGATTTTAAGAAATCTGGTAGATGGTTATCAATTGACCATTTGTGTAAAAATATTTTGATTTTGGACCAGTAGTTTCAAAGAAGATTTTTAAAGTTTTTACTACACAGTAATATAAGGAAAACCTGCCCCACCCACTGGCGGCCATGTTTTTTAAGATAACAAAATGATTTTAAGAAATCTGGTAGAGGGTCATCATTTGACCATTTGTGTAAAATTATTTTTAATTTGGACCAGTAGTTTCAGAGGAGAAGATTTTTAAAGTTTTCACTATATAGCCATATAAGGAAAATCTGCCCCACCCACTAGCAGCCATGTTTTTTAAGATATTTTTAAGAAATCTGATAGAGGGTCACCAAGGGCACATTTGGGTTAAATTATTTTCAATTCGGACCAGTAGTTTTTGACAAGAAGATTTTTAAAGTTTTTTCAATTGGTTGCCATGGCAACCACAATTTCAAGAGAGAGTACCCTACAAGGAACAAGCCTATGAGGTTTTGAAGAAATTTGTACAGTGGTTTCGAAGAAGATCTTTAAAGAAAAAGTTTGACGACGGACTGACGACAGACACAGGGCGATCACAATAGCTCACCTTGGCACTTCGTGCCAGATGAGCTAAAAATTACTCAAACAATTACTCAAGTACCTACCTGCACAAAGACTGCAGAATGAGAGAGAGCATCATTCAATGTGAGGAGAATATTAGAAGTGGCTATTACTCCTGGATCATGACCCCATGTAGTTACAAGAAGACGGTCATACTCCTGTAATACATCAATGATAAGAATCTTATACCATTACTTCATAAATATGCCTTTTAATGCCTTTAAAATATTCCTCAACTGAAGAAAAAAACAACACTTTACACAGTCATGCACAGTAAGAAAATGTTTCTATATTCTACCAGGTGGTAGCTCTAAGCAGGCTGAAAATAAAGAAGAACCCACCTTAAGATGAATTCTGTTTTACTTTCCACCTGCTTTAAGTGGTCACCTGTCTTCAATACTAGAAACAGGCTAAGGGGTTATAAAAAAACACAAGTAAAAAGTAAAGTATTAGTTTTTAAAAAATATTTCTTTAGGTTCCCATCAAACCAATTGATTTGACTGCTTATTAGAATGATTTCTGAAATTCTTATATTCTAACAAATACGGTCAATCTTGTGTTAACCCTTAGCCCGCCAAATAAATTGCCGTCTGCTATATTTCTCGTCTGCTTCAAGTTTCAAAGTGCTTCAAAGTTGCTCAAAATTGCTGAAAATGTTGTCCGAGTGTCAAACAGCTTGGATCCGGATGAGACGCCGAGTAACTCGGCGTCTCATCCGGATCCAAGCTGTTTGCATATGGAGCTATAGTCGTGACTGGCAGGCTAAGGGTTAAGCGACAAATTTTTGAAAATTAAAGCATGAAATTCTCTATAGGAGCTTTCTGCTTTACTAATGTCCTTCAATAAGCTACATGGTTTCTAGTATTTGAACTCCTCCTCTTATTTATGGCTAAACTTCTGCTTGAAATATTTGTTTACATAAATCCTTAGAAAATATTTAGCAGGAAAAGAAATTCAAAAATATTGACCCTCCCTACCTTCTATATCTAAAGTGTAAGAAAATGTCAACAAGTTGATCTAGCAAATAAATACTAACCATGAAAATCTTTGGTAATCTACGTAGTTTGGTCCCTTTCACTAGTAACAGAGATGGTGGTCCACTACCAGTTAGACTGTACATATATAACTTGAACCAAACAGAATTCACCTGAAAATGAACAATTAGCCCATCACTAAATAAATACACCTTTCATACCTTTAATTTATTCCTACACTTAAGAAAACAGTTCCACTTTATACAGTCATAAATATGCACCATAAGAAATGTTTTCTTTATCCTAGCAGAAGGTAGCTTAAAGCAGGCTGAAAGTAAAGCAGAATGTACCACATTCTGCTTTACTTTCAACCTTTTTTAAGTCACTAATCTTTAAAACTAGAAAAAGACTAACAGGTCAAAGGTTAAAGAATTTATCTAAACATTAATCTAATTTTACATGCAAAATATTTCCAAATGTCTAATAATCGACTAACTTACTAACTAATAAACGCCTAAAATATTTCAGTAGCTGTTAACAAATTTCTTTTACTGCTTTGTACATGTGAACTAGATCTACATAACATTATTCCAATAAAATTCTTTATACACAAACCATATTGCAACTCCTTAAACAAGAAAGCAAGCAATAAATGCTTATGCCCCATGTGGAATCCTTGCCAAGATTTTCTGAATCTTTTCAAAGTCCAAATTAGGGAAAGGTCAAGGTCAAAGTTTTTTTGCTTTACTTTCAACCTGCTTAAAGCTATCATCTGCTAGAATATAGAAATTATTTCTGATGATATATGTATGAATGTATTTTCTTTATTGTAGGAATAAATCAAAGTCATAAAAAGGCATATTTGTGGTGTAAAGGGTTAAATAAAGACGGGTTGGAAACGGGACCAAAGTTTTTATCCAGTTTACAGAGAATTCCAGTTTTAGAGGTTGCGGTTTGGAGAGGTTTCACTGCATTGGTTTTTAGTAATGTTTACTGTAGTACTTACCTCTGGTATGGCAGGCCCTATATGAGCAGGTGTACAACTGGATACTGGCTGTATCTCATAGCTGAGAGGAGCCATAGACACTAACAAACTGTAAGATCAACAATAGTGTATGAATACATTCTGAGGGAGAAAAGTAGAACTTAACAATCCTGGCTTCTAGTATGAAGTGTTTATTTTCAAGTTTAATCGTAGTGTATGAATAATGACTCTCTTTTGCTGTGTAAAGCTATCAAACCTTTCCCAGGGCTCCAGATAAGAGGGAGTAATCTGAACAAATCCAACATTTTCTCACTTATTTTATCATCAAATCCTACGGTGTTACTACTCATTAGAATCGTCTCTTCGAGACGATTCTAATGAGTAGTGACACCATAGGGTTTAATACAAAAATAAAGATTTTAGAATTTGAAATACACCCCTTATCTGGAGCCCTGCAGTTTCCACATTCCATCTTTACATCTACTAAAGAAAGCATGGTGAATTTTTATAACCCTTTACCTTATACTAAGTTTTCAGTACTGAAGACAGATGGCTGCTTCAGGAGCATTCTACAGTGCTCCCTCCCTACAACGGCCCTCTGAATGATAATTCCCTCCTTACAACAATGCTTATCACTGTTCCCTGACCAAGAGAATTATGTCCAACCTTTTCCCGGCTGCAATATCCTTTGGTTAAAATTTTAAAATTTGATTTCAAGTGGATATTTTATTAATGGAGTTTTTCTACTTATCACCATTTCTACCATTTGGATAATTTCCTGCACTTTCGGGTAAACTCTATATAATTTTAATGAGTGTCTCCTAACCATGATCAAACCAGAAGTCAAATGACATTATTAATTGGAGCCATTTTCAGTTAAGTGCTAACAATCTTAGATACCTGTAGTTTTTATTGAGTACTCTTGACCGTGTCAAAGGGTCTAAACTAAGTAGGCTTTCACAGCGTAGCAAATCCACTGCAGATCCTGGTTCTCCTTTGACGCCTAAGCTTTTGTTGTAGCGTAGAAACCTCACAGTGTCTCGTAGCATCAGGGCATGGACAAAATAACGTTTGGCTTCTCCTTCCGCTTCCATGTCAACCTGAAGAGACAAATATTCTCGTGTCACTATTGCAATGAGGGAAAAAGACTGCCATAATTGCAAAGACACATCTCCTCAATCTATTCCACCATAGCCAATGGTTTCTGAGGAGATGTTGTTTGAAACATGGTGTAAATGGTGTAAATGACCTATATCCAGCTATGCTTAACCCATTACCCCATAGTCTGATTCTAGTTTTGAAGATATGTGACCACTTAAAGCAGGTTGAAAGTTAAGCAGAATGTGCCTTAAGGCGCATTCTGCTTTACTTTCAGCATGCTTTAAGCTACCATCTGCTGGAATATAGAAAATATTTCTTATGATTTTTATCTGTGACAGTATAAATTTCAATTATTTTCTTCAGTCAAGGAATTATTTAAAGGCGTAAAAAGGCATATTTAGCGGAAAATGGCTTACGGCAGGTTACTGCTTAAAGCCAAATGAAAGTAAAGCTTTCTGCTTTACTTTCATCTGGCTTAGGCTGCCACAAGTGTTCAAAATCATCAATGAATATGCATTTGAGTTAAGTATGTGGAGGAATAGAAATAGGCTTCAGAAGATACTTGAAGAAATGGTACTTCTACCTTTTAATTCCACATAGAAGTACATGTAATTTTACTATTTTTCAATAGAGTCTCTGGTTCTTTAGCATACCCAGTGTATAGCACTGAAACATGGGACCACTGTTTAAAAGTCTCATTTGAAAGACATGATCCGATGGGGGATCAAATTCACGGCCCCTGGATTGGCAGTTTAACACATTAACACTAGACCACAGTCCACCAGTGAAATACAAGGGAAGATTTTGTTTGAGAAAAGTCTGTGCCAGCTTTTGCATCACACAAATTAGGAACATACCTTGTCTAACTCTGATAAAAAGCTGTCCAGGGATTCATCACTCAGCTTTCCTACCTCAAACATGGTAACAGCATGACTTTTAAGGCCCTGCCAAATGATTATACATTCAGTCATATACAATAGAGTCTCTCTATTACGACCACTAGAACAAATGCTTACTGATTGTATAAAAGACAGGTTACATCTTAAAGCACGGTGAAAGTTAAACAGAAAGCTCCTTAAGGAGCTTTCTGTTTTACTGTCGCCTTGCTTTAAGCAGTCACATGTCGTAAACACCTAATAATTTACACAATTTGGAGGTCGTAATAGAGGGGGTTGACTGTAGTAAAGAATAAAATCTGATCATAGAATACAATTTTGACTAGTAGTTTTCATCTTGTCCATCTGAACTGAAATAATGCTAGTTATTTGGTCTCCTACCGATTTTCTTAATGAAATACATGTAATACTAATTCTGCTCTAAAGTATCAATTTATTTGAACTATTACAACAACTCAAACTAACCCTTAAAACTTTAAATGGACAATTCCAGGTTTCAATTAAGACTAGTAGTCCATGATATTTACACTTAACCCTTTACCTGATAGCCTATTTCTAGTATTGAAGATAGGTGATTACTTAAAGCAGGTTGAAAGTAAAGCAGAATGCGCATAAGGCGCATTCTGCTTTACTTTCAGCCTGCTTTAAGCTTTCATTTGCTAGAATATAGAAATTATTGCCTATACTATATATTCATGACTGATTATATTGGAACTACTTTCTTAGTTTAAACATATTTATTTCAGAAAATGTACAGATACATAAAATATACAACATATCTATTATAGGATTAGAATGAAAGCTAAAGCTTATTTAGTTCTTCTCCTAACTACTTTCTCCTAACTACTTTCTTCAGCGGAGGAATAAATCATATGCGCTAAAAGGCGCTTCTATTGGGGAAAGGGTTAAGAGTAGTTTTTTACAATGTATAGCAAAATTACAAACAGTTTTATCCCTGATCAGAGGGCTTCTAAATTAGACAGGTTTGCTCTTCACAGTTAGGTAGTGTTTGTAACAAGTATACTAGTCCCGAGGATTCGATAGATTTATGGTCTTTTTTGGTGTTTAATGCAGCTGGCTGCTAAAAAAAAAAAAGATGAAAAACTTTTAACAGTTATCCCTTTACCCAATAACTAAACCATTTGTTATCATTCATACACTAAGAAAAGAAGTACCCAGCAAGAAAGTCCTAAATAGAACACTCCTAAATAGCATTCTGTTTTACTTTTAGACTGTTTAAAGTGGGAACCTGTTTTCAAAACAAGAAAGAGGCTACAAGGTAACGAGTTAAGTTTTCATATGATTGGTTGTATTTATAAATAGTGTGACATTACTGTATGTATGAAGTGAACTTACAGGTGAAAGATTGCCCATCATTAGGAATGCTGTGAGGGTAGAATCAAATAGAAATGCTATTCTTTTGGCAGCACCGACTTGGACATTGTCTGAAAAATACATAGCAATATGATTCACATGTAAATACTTAAAAGGTTAAAAGGTGCCTTAAGGCACATTCTGCTTTACTTTCAACCTGCTTTAACGTGGTCAACTATCTTCAATACTAGAAGCAGGTCAGGGGTTAAAGGTATTAGACCTCCTAACGCAAGACAAAGGTAAGGCAAAAAGGTCCTGTAAGAGCTTTCTGCATTACCTTTGTCCTGCATTAACTCTTTCCTCCCTGAAACTTTAAATAGACAATTCCAGTTTCCATTTTAGTCTAGTCCATTTCTGACTTTTAAGGGTTGTTTTTGTGCATTTTTGGTATTATGACAAACAGTGAAGACCCTGATCAGAGGGCTCCTTTCTGAGCCCTGTGATCTGGATGTTCACTGTTTGCACAGGACAAGTGTACTATTCACACTGTTTGAAAAGGACGCCTATATGTGGGACTAGGGTTCAAAGGGTTAAGCTGCAACCTGTAATAAAAGCTACAAACACCCTTTTCAGCAGTCACTTAATACAAGTTTGACTATATACTTCAATGTATTTGTGCTGTTGACTGCATAAAGCAAGATAAAAATAAAGCAGAAAACTCCATTAGGAGCTTTCTGCTTTAATTTCATCTTGCTTTCAGTTGCTTCTTGTATTCCATGAAGACAGAGGCATCCCAAGGTGATTCCATGAAGGCACGGGTTAACCATGCACCAGGGGCCAGTTTCATAAAACTTCGTAAGACAAAAATGTTCGTAAGTCAAAACTTTTAAATACATTTAATTTCTGATTTCTCTATCGAATCCTGTCTTGTGACACCTTTTTGGAATCGTCTTTTCAAGACGATTCCAAAAAGATGTCACAAGACAGGATTAGATGGAGAAATAAATACTTATTGAGAGTTTTATAATCTGACTTACGACAAAATTTGTCGTAAGAAGTTTTATGAAACGGGCCCCAGTATTGCCTGAACCTACCCATTGCATTTTCTAGTTTGACTAGATCAGACACTTCTGGGGTCTTGGTTATAGGTGACGGGGTTGAGGAGGGAATGTCACTCACGTCCATGGCATCACCCCAGTCTATGATCAGCTGTTCTTGTGTTACTCTGCGAAGAAAAAAAAAATTAAGTAACATATACATGTATATCCCTTGATTCTTAAGCCAAAATTAATAATTTCCTATATCCAACTGTATTTCAGACAAAAGACTGCTTAAAGCAAGATGATAGTAAAGCAGAAAGCTCCTAGAGGAGCTTTCAGCTTTACTTTAATCTCGCATTAAGCAATCAACTGCCTTAAACACAAGCTTACCATAATAATAGCTATGACAGAACAGGTTAATGGTGACTAGGAAGTCAGCTAGATCCAGAGTTAAGTTTTCAACTGTTGCAAGTGTTCCAAGTTGCTGGGGTAGGCAGCAGGTGGCTAGAGTGTCTCACACCCAATCTCCACTCCACTCTATTCAATGGATCGATGTCAGCAAGATTGCAAAAATCGATTTAAGTACTGGTTTTAATATAAATACTGATCTTAAAACAAAGGTATAACCTTTGTACAGATATTTTTTTAACCTTTAATTATGTAAACATTTTCTTACAATGAAATGCCTAATAAATAAATGTACTTAAAAAGTCCAGTTCTAGTCCTACATGTATCTTGCAGACAGATATTGAAGGAAAAGTAAAACATTTTGCAGTTCCTACTTTTTACTTTGTGGTTTAACATCTGTCCATGATGGATGAAGGTCTTCCTCATTTATATCTACACCCTTCTTCTTAGCAAACCCAAGCCTGCAGTACATTGACACAGCCATCTGAAAAATATATTACAGTTGTTTAACCCATTACCCTATAGATACACCTTTTTATGCCTTTAATTTTTCCTCCACTATAAAACCAGATCAATTATACACAGCCATGAATTAAGAAATAATTTATACATCCTAGCAAATGGTAGCTTAAAGCAGGCTGAAAATGAAGCAGAATGCCCTTTACTTTCAACCTGTTTTACGGTGTCACCTGTCTTCAAAACTAAAAACTGGCTATGGGGTTATGGGTTACAGAAGAATATACAGGGAAGAGTTGTTAAAACTTTCCTTGTTTGTACGTTTCCTTTATTAGAAAGTTTGATTTTTCTGGTCCCGGCCAATTACCTTCATTCTCTATGTTGAAAAAGGTTTGTTAAAATGTTTCCTTCTTTTAACGTTTGGATTGCTTTTAACGTTGAAGTTTGATGGTCCCAAGGTGGGAATTGCTGTCATTATAACGTTTCGCCGGTGCGATCGCCTTGACTACGGTCAGTCGTGAGAACAGAACAAGCGTGAAAACGACTGCTTCGCACTGTTGGCAAACTTGATAATTATAACAATAGAGCATACAATAATTACTTGTTCCGTTGTGCATCTACAGGTGTGCTTACCCCTTTTAACGCCAAATTGTAGTCTGCATGAAATATTATCGTCTGTAAGAATACAATTAAAATCAGTTTTTTAAGCTTTTTAAACTTAACTTTGTAACAAAAGATTAATATAAATGTCAAACAGTTTAGATCCAGATCAGTTGATGCGTTATGTGGCGTCTGATCTGGACCAAAACTGTTTGAAAATGTTAACCAGGCCGTGCTTAGCATGACAAGGGTTAATAGACATCCTTTGCTGTGAGAAGTTTTCTGATAATTTATTAGATGATGTTTTCTGATGATTAACCAATAAAAAAACTCAAGCGTGTTACATTTGTATTTATTTCATTCCAAAAATGGCAAGCGAGTCGCCAAGACGGAAAATAACCTAATATAATTGTTTTGGGGAAAGTTTTTAAAATGTACAGTCCAACCTCAATAGTTCAAAATCGCTTTAGTCAAACTGAAACTTATTTCTATATTAAAGTTTAAACAAGTTATCAAAATTCATATGTAAATGAAAATATGGCTCGATTTGACTTAAGTGAGTTCTAGTTATCAGGGGCCCGTTTCATAAAAACTTCGTACGACAAAAACGGTCGTAAGTCAAAACTTTAAAATACACTATTTTTTTTTCTCTCCATCTAATCCTGTCTTGTGACATCTCTTTGGAATCGTCTTGAAAAGACGATTCCAAAGAGATGTCCCAAGACAGGATTATATTGAGAAATAAATAATAATTGACACTTTTATATTCTGACTTACGACCGTTTTTGTCATGCGAATTTTTATGAAACGGGCCCATGGACTTGACTGGGAATGAGAAAGGGGGAGGGAGTGTATTACATACATCAGCATCAGTTAACTACATATACCATAAATCATGTTTTTTAGTTTTTGAAACACAACTAAAACCACACTCACCTTGACAAGTTGTAGGTCTATTTGCAGCACATTTGACAGCTGAAAAACAAAGGTGAAAATAATAAGATGAGTTATGCTACGTTTCCTGATGTTAACATGGCTTCAAAATGACCCTTTACCTTCGTCTTACATGACCCAACATTCACTGAGCTCAATAGGCATCTTGAGTGTAGTACAAATGCCTAATATGAAGTTTCTATCACATGTAGTTCCAAAATTATAGCCAATGTTAAATTCAGCCTATTTGACATCTAAATGACCTTGAACTTTGTCATACACGACACAGGTTATAATGATATCAACAGTTTCTTAAGTTGAGTATACATGCCAAATACGACATCTTTAAAACAAGAAGTTTCAAAGTTATGGCCAATGTTAAAATTGTGGACAAACAGACCAAAAGACCACAAACGATATACCACAGACTATGTGGTGAGAAGAATAACAATGTATGGACACAAAACATGAAATTCATGGACAATATGAACAGAAGATCTAAATTGTACAGATTTCAATATTTATTATGAAACTTATATGGGAATACTTCAAGTCAGATTAATGTCTAAGTCATGATTTTTCAATGTAACATAAATCCTGTGTTCAACAGTCATTTTACCCATTGAATCCTAGAGACAAGTACAGTGGAGAATCTGTTATTCTTTCCCAATAAACGCGTTTACGCTAAAACTATTATTTGCAGTGCAAACAGTTTGGAGCCAGATCAAACGCCGGGTAACCAAGATAAACATGAATTATCAGAATTGTCAAAAAATTGTCATTTTCTACGTTTTAGTGTTTTGCGTTTGCGTACGTTTGCGTTTAAACGGGAAAGAATAACAGATTCTCCACTGTATTCACATGATCATCCTTTACAATCAGTCTACCTGTGAAGAGTTTGCTTGTCCTATGCAAACAGATAAGAGGGCTCCTACAGGAGTACTGTTTGTTATAATCTAAATACATTACACAAAACCCTACATGGTCAAAATGGAACATGAAACTAGACTTGATTGGAAACTTGAATTGTTCATTTGAAGTTTCAGGGGTCAAAGAGTTAACAAGTATGAATGTTGTTAAACACGTAATATTCCTCAACCCATTAGAAAAGTAATGCATAAAGCTCTTCTACGGTTATTTTTGTAATGCAATAAGTTGCCATCTTCTGTAACCCTGCAATCAGAGTGACTGCTAAACAGAAGCTTTACTGTATTTGAAAGCAACAGCAAACTAGAACTATCACTGAAGGTGATGAATATTCCCGCCGTGCATATCTCATTCAAAATTTCACCTTATTGATACAGAAATGTAGAATTTGTTTGCTTCACAAGATGTTTTTAGTTTATTCAGGGGCCATAACTCTGAATTTCTTTGGAATGCATGAAAGAAAACTGTGTCAAGTACATATACACTTCATTCTTTATAATGCATATACAAAATTGATCTCAATTGGTATAGACATGTATAGTGGTTTGCATCATAAGATTTTATAAGTAGACTGACCAACACACTGATTCCTATACACACCCTCTCGAGCTTCATTTGTCGGGATATAATTACTTTTTTTTACATGTATTTAGGCTAAAAGAATATATTCTAAAAATAAGGTTACCTCTGAAACTGTTGTGTGTTCATCTATAGACACAAATATTTTGTACAGTAAGGTTTCAAAGTAATCTCCCAAAACCCTGTTCATAACAAAGTTTTCTAATGGTGGCACTGAAAAATATAGAACAAGATGGGTTTGTAAAACACTATGTCTTCTCACGGGGTCCGTCTAAAGACCCCAAACCTCCCCAAACCACTCCAAACCTGCCTAAACCACTTCAAAACAACCCAAACTACTTTAATTCCTTAATATCTAATCAAATAAAGCTTATCAATGGTGAATTTAAGCTAAAACAATGAAAAATGTTAATTTAAAATTAAATATTTGATGTTTTTCTTTTCAAGGGGAACAACTCGAACAAAACTTAAGATCACTTTACACAGTTAGTGAGTTACCTCTAAATATTAACTCACTATCCTAATAGCCTGTTCCTGGTTTTGAAGACAAGTATTTTCTTAAAGCAGGTTGAAAGTAAAGCAGAATGCGCCTTAAGGCGCATTCTGCTTTACTTTCAGCCTGCTTTAACCTACAATCTGCTAGAATTATAAAAACTTGCTTTTAAAAGTGGTTTTGGGAGGTTTGGGGTCTTTAGACGGACCGAATCGCTTCTGACGTGATTACAACTTCGAAATCACACGGACCTATGTCTGACTGACTCAAATTGTACTGAGCCCAACATATAGGGTTTCTTGAATTGAGTACACATGACTAATATAAATACTTTATCGCATGCAGTTTTTAAGTTATTACCTAGGTTAAATTCAGCCTATTTAACCTCTAATTTAAATAACCTTGACCATTGTTTGGCATGACCAAAGTTGAACTGAACTCAAGAGCTTCTTGAGTTGAGTACACATACCAAATTATATGAAATCTTTATCACATGTAGCTCCAAATTTATGGTCAAAGTTAAAGTTGTGGACAGACGAGACCAACACATACAGACAGACCAAAAACAATATTCCCCTGATCTTCTATCTCGGAGTCATAAAAAGTGCACTTTCTTAACATATTTTACTGTTGACAACATACAACTAGTACTGAAGACAAAAATTAATAAGATAGCAAGAAAACTTTCACAAAATATAAATGTTGGGAATTGAAACAGACAATAATGACCAATCATCAACTATCCCTATCAACTGATAATAGATTAAGAATTGATATTTGATGTTCAGACATTCAGGCCACAGGGTTACTATTTTCTACAGTGTTATCTCAACCCAGACAATTCAATTATGATCTCTAAGAAGCTTCCCGCTTTATTTCAGCCTGCTTTAAGTATCCACCAATCAGGATGTAGAATGAGTTTCCATATTTGTAACAGAGCATGGTATCTTCATGAATAACAGAATAAGTAAATATGCTACAAGGTAATTCAATGGGGGAAAGGTTTAAAACAAACAAGACTGCGCGTTCAATAAACGCTTATGCCCCCGGTGGCATCCTTGACAATATATTCTGAATCTTTTATAAGACCAAATGAGGTCAAGGTCAAGTTCAAACTGAGCTTGGGTATTATTGGTGAGTTGGTAATGGTCCATGGCAATAACTGTATAAGTATCAAAGCATTGTAGTAAACAGTGTTGATGCTAGACGAAACGGTAAAATCTAGTTAACCAAGAAAGAGCCCATTTAAAATATTCTAAGATCAAATTAGGTCAAGGTCAAGGTCAAAATCAAGGTATGGTGATATTGATGGGTAGGGAATAGTCAAAGGCAATAACTGTATAAGTATCAAAGCATTGTAATAAACAGTGTTGATGCTAGACGAAACGGTAAAATCTAGTTAACCAAGAAAGAGCCCATTTAAAATATTCTAAGATCAAATTAGGTCAAGGTCAAAATCAAGGTATGGTGATATTGATGGGTAGGGAATAGTCAAAGGCAATAACTGTATAAGTATCAAAGCATTGTTGTCAGTTGTGTTGATGCTAGACGAAACAGTAAAATCTAGTTAACCAAGAAATAGCCTATCTAAAATATTCTAAGTCCAAATTAGGTCAAGGTCAAGGTCAAAATCAAAGTTTGGTTATATTGGTGGATAGGGAATGATCCAAGGCAACAACTGTATAAGTATTAAATCATTTGGGTAAGCGGTGTTGATGCTAGACGAAACGGTAAAATCTACTGAACCTTGTTAGGGACGAACACACACACACGGACGGACTGACGGACGGACAGGACGATTACTATATGCCTCCGCATCTGTCGATGCCGGGGGCATAAAAATGACAAATATTGACACAATGCGGAATGGTTATAAATCAAACATTTTATTTACTCTACATATAAATAAACTTCATAAAACAAAATAAAAACATCACTATTTACCTATAATACAATCTTCATCATTGATTGGAACATCTATGTAAACTAGGCCTTTCCTGTACAGACCTGAAATTGTTAAAACATATACATGTCAGTCTAAATGTTTAATTTTCATACACTTCTACAGTGGAGAAGGTGTTATTCTTTAGTGGTGTAACGATTGGGTCCGTCTAAAGACCCCAAACCTCCCCAAACCACTCCAAACCTGCCTAAAGCACTTGAAAACAATCCAAACCACTTAAATTCCTTAATATCTAATAAAAAAGAGCTTATAAATGGCAAAAACAAGCTAAAACAATGAAAAAATGTTAATTTAAAATTAATTTTTCGATGTTTTTCTTTTCAAGGGGAACAATTCAAACAAAACTTAAGATCACTTTACACAGTTACCTCTAAATATTAACTCACTATCCTAATAGCCTGTTCCTGATTTTGAAGACAAGTATTCTCTTAAAGCAGGTTGAAAGTAAAGCAGAATGCACATTAAGGCGCATTCTGCTTTACTTTCAGCCTGCTTTAAGCTACAATCTGCTAGAATTATAAAAACTTGCTTTTAAAAGTGGTTTTGGGAGGTTTGAAAAGTTTGGGGAGGTTTGGGGTCTTTAGACGGACCGTAACGATTCATCGATGCATTGTGAAGGAACATAGCCGTCGATGTCTGTATCGGCTTATAAATGAATCTTGCAATATATTGTGATGCAATACATTCATCAGCCCTGCAATACATCGATACAAGTGTTAAATATAGTGCATCATGATTTACACCTAATATGACACTTTATAACAAAGTGTCTCATTAGAATCTAAACTGTTTGCCTTGTAACAAGATTTGAATTTCATGGATTTGAATGTTTTGCAGACATCCATTTTAAAGTCACTGATATGACGGTATAATTATATACTTTTTTAACATACCTCTTCCAACCTCATACTTTTTACATTACGTATAGTTGTCTTGTCTTGTCTTTTGTGTAGTTGTTTATATATACATATTTGATTTAAAACAATCTGAGTGGCTTCAAACTAACCACTGTTGGGTTTATATTTAAAAGTCTGTATCAGGAAACGTATTGTATCACGACTTAAATATTGCAATACACATCGCCTTTTATTCTCACAGGCAATACGTATCATGATATGTATCGTCATTAAAATTAAATATCAGGATATGAATTGTGAAGGAAATAACTGCTGATGCACAGCCCTATTATTCTTCTCAACTGTTTACTATCAGTATTGTTAAGAAATCACATAACCCAAGATAAATGGAATGTTTCTTATACAGTAAAACCTCTCTATTACGTCCACTAAAAAAAGGATAATTGGTTCCATAAAAGACAGGTGACAGCTTAAAGCAAGGTTATAGTAAAACAGAAAGCTCCTAAAGAATTAAGAAAGCACACAAACTCAAAACAGTCATCAAAATAATGTCATGTACAGTGGAGAATCTGTTATTCTTTCCCGTTTAAACGCAAACGTACGCAAACGCAAAGCACTAAAACGTAGAAAATAACAACTTTTGGACAATTCTGATAATTCTTGTTTATCTTGGTGGCAAAAAAAGTTTTTCTAATATTCTAAGTTCCATAAGCGTTAAAACTGATTGAGAGGCTCATGAATAGTGACAGCATGTAAACTCAACGTGCAATTCATCTAAACAATTAAACAATTTCATTTACCAAATCTAAGCTTCATATGTCAAAGCATATATGAGAAACGTGTAGGGGAATAGATGGATTCTACTGTATGAGCTATCTCTTACTGTGTAGTACTTTGTTGTTCAACTCTCCTGCTATAGAAGGTCCAGCATCTATCACCTTGTCTATCATTGCTTTCTCAACAGTCAAACAGGCCTGAAAAAGATCAGAATTTGAACTGCCAGTTATAATATCCACTTTTTTCATATTCTATGCAAAATGGGTACAAAAACTGATAAAATAATTATAATAATAGATAAGCTCATTGTTAAGGTGAAACCGGGTTTGGCTGATACTGGTGGATTGGGAATAGTCCAAGGCAATACATGTAACTGTAAATGTATTAGCATTCAAATGCAGAGCTTCAGATAAGAGGAAGTAAACTGAACAAATCCAACATTTTCTCACTCATTTCAGCATCAAATCCTATGGCGTTACTACAAATTTGAATCGTCTCAAAGAGACAATTCTAATGAGTAGTGACACCATAGGGGTTAATACAGAAATAAATATTTTAATTTTTGAAATATTCCCCTTATCTGGAGCCCTGAAATGTTCAAATAAGCAGTTCTGATACCAGACAAATAGATAGACTCTGGTTAACGTCATACAGATGTACAGACAGGACAACCACTATATGTCTCTCACATCAATTGATGCCATTGGGCATGAAAACTATACTTTTAAGAAAATGTTATGTGACAAATGTTCATGCCTTTACCCTTTCCCCCATAGAAGCGACTTTTAGCGTATTTAAAGTATTCCTCCGCTGAAGAAAATAGTTCCTGTTTATAACCTCATGAACAATTACCATGACAAATATTTTATATAGCCTAGCAGATTTTAGCTTAAAGCAGGCTGAAAGAAAAGCAGAATGTGCCTTAAGGCACATTCTGCTTTACTTTCAACCTGCTTTAAGTGGTCACCTGTATTCAAAACTGTAAACAGGCTATGAGAAAAATGGTTAAAAAGCCTGTAAAACCCCTGGCATACCTTGACATCCTCTTCAGTGATGTAGCCAATCTGAGCAACCCACCAGGATTCAATCATGACACACTCAATTGGTTTAGTAGGTAACAAATCTCTTGGTGGTCTTCTTCGGAAAAATTTCTGGAACACAAA
This sequence comes from Gari tellinella, assembly GCA_922989275.2. Taxonomy (NCBI): domain Eukaryota; kingdom Metazoa; phylum Mollusca; class Bivalvia; order Cardiida; family Psammobiidae; genus Gari; species Gari tellinella. The sequence goes on from OV277859.1 coordinate 56,623,963, forward strand.
AGAGACCAATACATTCCAAATGATCTGTATTAGTATTTCTTATTCTCAATTTCTCATAATGCCTAGAATAAAGAAAACATAATAGTAAAATTTGATAAAACTACCCTGCCTCATTGAGTATACCAAAATTCTTCCTTTGCAGTGTACAATGGAGAAAATGTTATTCTTTCCCAATAAACACGTTTACGCTAAATTTATTCTTTGCAGGGCAAACAGTTTGGAGTCAGATCAGACCCCGGCCACTCATATTAAAATAAATGTACAGAAATTTCAACAAGTTGTCATTTTCTACGTTTTAATGCTGTGTGTTTGCATTTAAATGGGAAAGAATAACTTTTTCTCTACTGTAACTATGAAGAGTACACATGTCTTATGCAAACAGAGCAAACCCTCAAGTAGGGTAGCCCTCTGATCTGGGTCTGCACTGGTGTCAATTTGCAATAAATTGCTGTAATAATCCTAAATAGTCATAAATGGACTAGACTAAATTGGATAATGAAATTGTCCATTAAAAGTTTCAGGGGTTAATGAGTTAATGGAAGTCTAAGATGAATGCAGAAAGGGGAAATTCAGAAGAATTAAACATTGCTAAAACTAAGCAATTTCAGACATATGAAGTAAAAGTGATGAAAAGAACAAGACCCTGCCAATAAATGTATATGACCCAAATAAGGTCATGGTCAAGGTTGGGCCCTAATATGCGTGGATTTAGAATGGTCCAAGGCAACAACTGTTTAAGTATTGCAGCAATCTAGGAAGCGGTGTTGATGCTAGACAAGAGGGTAAAATCTATTTAACCGAGAAATAGCCCATTTAGTACATTTACGTACTGCAGGAAAATTCATTCACCTACATGTACAGTGGAGAATCTGTTATTCTTTCCCAATAAACGCGTTTACGCTAAAACTATTATTTGCAGTGCAAACAGTTTGGAGCCAGATCAGACGCCGGGTAACCCGGCGTCTGATCAGGCTCCAAACTGTTTGCCACCAAGATAAACAAGACTTATCAGAATTGTCCAAAAGTTGTTCTTTTGTACGTTTTAGTGCTTTGCGTTTGCGTACGTTTGCGTTTAAACGGAAAAGAATAACAGATTCTCCACTGTATGTATAATAAGAATAAATAGGGGTATTTCATGCATGGCGAAAAAGCTTAATCTGTAATTTGGTTACAATAGGTCAAATAAAGGTTATTGTCTGGAAACAAGTTTTTGTTTAAATAATATAAGTGGCATTCTGCAAATAATTTATCGGATAGGAACCAAATCAATAGATGACTTCCATGTATTATGAGAAAGTTATATATATGGAATTTGGTAATAATGTGTTAACTCTTTGAACCCTAGTCCCGCTTATAGGCGTCCTTTTCAAACAGTGTACATGTGAATAGTACACTTGTCCTGTGCAAACAGTGAAGACCCAGATCAGAGGGCTCCGAAAGGAGCCCTCTGATCAGGGTCTTCACTGTTTGTCATAATGCTAAACATTGACAAAAACAACCCTTAAAAGTCAGAAATGGACTAGACTAAAATGGAAACTGGAATTTTCCATTTAAAGTTTCAGGGAGGAAAGAGTTAAAATAGAACACAGTTATCATCACCCAGGGTAGTAGTCCAGTGTCCCTATCCACCCAGGGGTTAAAATGGGTACCTGTAAAGGATCTGAGCAGGTACCATGTCATATGTTAGCAGCCCTCAATATTGTAGGCAAGATGGCTCAATGATCAGAGTGAATGTACAGTCGGCTGTGCGGTCAATTGGACTCAAAATAGACTATAACTTGGTACTTTTTTTTTAGCTGGAGACTATTTTGAGCCACCTGACCATTCACCCACAACAGGATTTCACAGAAAACATCCTGTCAAAGACAAGCTTATAAAAAACTGTATTGCATTTTCTACTGTTCCTTTAAAGATTCATACAAATTGACAGTTCTCACAGTGTATAAGTGATTATAATAAACAAGAGCCGCATGCGGCCCTAAATCGTTCACCTGGTACCCACGGTTACGGTCATGGTGACGTCCAATTAAGATGGTTTGGGGAAAAGAAGATTTGTATCTAGCTATCATTTAGATTATTTGAAATTGAAGACAACTGGCAAAGGGTCATCCATGAATCATTTCTGTCAATTTATTCTTAAATCAGACCAGTAGTTTCAGAGAAATAGATTTTTAAACTTTTCCTATACAGCAATATAAGGAAAACTTTCCCCAACCACTGGCTGCCATGTTTTTTAAGATAACAATTCTTTTTTCAAGAAATCTGGTAGAAGGTCATCAACGAATCATGCATGTAAAATTATTTTCAATTTGGACAAGTAGTTTCAGAGAAGAAGATTTTTAAAAATTTGACTATACAGTAATATAAGGGAAACGTGCCTCGCCCAATGGCGGCCATGTTTTTTAGGATAACAAAATTATTTTAAGAAATCTGGTAGAGGGTCATCAATGGATCATTTGTGTAAAATTATTTTCAATTTGGACAGGTAGTTTCAGAGAAGAAGATTTTTAAAGTTTTTACTATACAGTAATATATGGAAAACGTGCCCCACCCACTGGCGGCCATGTTTTTTAGGATAACAAAATTATTTTAAGAATTTGGTAGAGGGTCATCCATGGATCATTTGTGTGAAATTACTTTCAAATCAGATAAGTGGTTTCAGACAAGAAGATTTTTAAAGTTTTCACTATATACAGTATATAGCCATATAAGGAAAAACTGCCCCACCCACTAGCGGCCATGTTTTAAGATTGGAAAATTATTTTAAGAAATCTGATAGAGGCTTACCCATGGAGCATTTGGGTAAAATTATTTTCAATTCGGACCAGTAGTTTTGAACTAGATGATTTTTAAAGTTTTTCCATTTGGTTGCCATGGCAACCACAATTTCAATTGGAGGACCTATATTTCAAGAAATCTGAGAGAGTACCCTACAATGAACAATCCTATGAACTTTTAATGAAATTGGCCCAGTGGTTTCTAAGAAGAAGATCTTTAAAGAAAAAGTTTGACGACGGACTGACGGACGGACGTTCTTAGGAGAGGGTGTTGGGGGTTAGATGCTATATAAACCCTAACCCTAAAACTAACCCCACAAACGCCTTTTTTAACCCCACAATACTCTCTTTCAACCCCACAATCACTAACTGGCCAGGTTAATGACCCAAACTGCCAGGTTAATGACCCCATAATGTGCCTCCTGGATGTGCGGACTGACAGACGGAGACGGACACAGGGCGATCACAATAGCTCACCTTGGCACTTCGTGCCAGGTGAGCTAAAAATTGAACAATTAATTCCAAAAATATTCTTACCTTAGACGACCTACACTGATTCATCAAATCAATGTACTGATTTCTTCCTATACCTAATAAACGTAAACCTGAAATAGAAACAGATCAGTCTAATCTATGCTGTGATAGTACTGTCAAACATGGCATAATGACTGTCCCTTTATAGCGACTTCCTGTCTTGTGCAACCCAAAAAATTCCTCCAAAAGCATTTCAGTATATGTTGAGTCTGCTAATAGTGACCAACCTCCGTTACGTGACTACTAAGCCAGGGCTCTAGATAATGGGAGTATTTCAAAAATTAAAATCTAAATGATGATTTTGATGAGTAGTCACGCCGTAGGGTTTGATACTGACATGAAGTTGAAAATGTTGGAACTTGAGTTCTGGAGCTCTGAGAAGCCTTTATGACATAACATTTATTGATTGAACTGACCGCTTGTGGTCGATTGAAATGACCAAAATCAGTGGAATGAATCAACCACTCTGGTTGATTGAAAAGACCACCTGGCCAATTGAACCAGGTGTATGGTGATTCCTGAAGTATTTGTTGACTTCTACAACTTGCTTCATCACCTGGTCAGGAGAGCAGGCTGGTGTCGTCCTCTTTCAGGTTCTGCTTCATCACAGATATCTTCTCATTATCTGTGACTATATGCCAACAACCTTGCAGGCATACTTCTCAGCAGACTCATTCATGGCTTCCTTAACCCTTTGAACCCTAGTCCCGCAAATAGGCGTCCTTTTCAAACAGTGTACATGTGAATAGTACACTTGCCCAATGCAAACAGTGAAGACCCAGATCAGAGGGCTCCAAAAGGAGCCCTCTGATCTGGGTCTTCACTGTTTGTCATAATGCCAAACATTGACAAAAACAACCCTTAAAAGTCAGAAATGGTCTAGTCTAAACTGGAAACTAGAGTTGTCCATTTAAAGTTTTAGGGAGGAAAGAGTTAAGGCACAAATAGGAGTAAAAGTGTCTGTGTATAATACCCTTGTCAGTGTATAGTCACCCTGTATCAAGACATTTGATTGGTCACAATCAGATCTATGCCACTCCCACTGCAGTGACATAGGCCAACCTAACACATGATAATCTGTTTTGACAGCAATTTACAGGTGTTGCAAACTTGCAAATACTTATGAATTTCCCATGATTGTAAATAATAGACATCAATGAATCTTCAACATTTAATTGTTTATTGACTATGGGTATATGGCCTTATTGGTTAATTAATTGCTGTAATATACCGGTTTTCCCAAAGTGGTCATGATACTGGTCAATTGAAATTTTGAGTGGTCGATTGAGTTTTTTAATGGTCAGTTGAATTGTAAGTAAGTGAACAGTTGATTGAGGTATTTAGTGGCTGATTGATTATGAGTATAGCTAGCCTTTCGGTTATAAAACTCCGAAACTGATCCTTAGGTGGTCAATACTGGTCGATTTTCAATTGACAAGGCCGGTCATTTCAATCAATCACTATGTAGTCCTGATTTTATCAAATATTTACAAATTTTTAATTCAAATATTTCAATCTTTATAATAAATCATTGATATGATGATTATTCCCAGTATGCTCATCATGACAATATATGTATAAGATAGGTAGGGTACTAGTACTTTGTATTATAAGTAGTCTGACTGAATTGACCACATCAAAGGGCCACCGGCAAAGTCCACTTGTGGTGATTAAAGAAAATTTTTGAAAAACAACATCAAACTCTCAGACTGTTATTTAAAACAGTGTTTTTCCTCCTTATATAACTGGTACCCATAAACGTAGTCATTCCCAAATCCCAATTGCCAAAACTGACCATTTTTCCCAATTTGTGGTAATAAAATTCCCAATTTGAAGAGTTTAGATCAAGCATCAAGCAGAGTTTGTTTTAAGCATCTTCAAAACAAATCCTACTAATGCCAGCTAAAGCCCCATACCCTTACAGTGGGTATAATGGGACAATTTATTGCTAACAGTAAAATTCAGTTTGAATTTTATATAGTTCATTGCTAGATATGGTCCATACAAAAATTTTCCCCGTGACTTAAAACGACGCAATTTTTCCCCAATGTGACTTAAAACTGCGCAATTTTTTCCAAATTAGCTTGGAACCGGAGTCATTCTAAATTGGCCGATGAAAAACCCTATAAAAAGGTCCTTAACAGTACAGTTTGTATGTAATGCATATATTAAACAACAATTTACATTGCTAGGGGTATGATACACAGGTTATAAGTTGGTTCGAAGTGGTAATTTCAATTGACCAGTAATAACAGGTAATGACCACTAAGGACCTGTATTGACCGGTAAAAACCAGTATTGACCGCCCGGGTGATTAACCCTTAGCCCGCCAAATAAATTGTCGTCTGCTATATTTCTCGTCTGCTTCAAGTTTCAAAGTGCTTCAAAGTTGCTCAAAATTGCTGAAAAAGTTGTCCGAGTATCAAACAGCTTGGATCCGGATGAGACGCCGAGTTACTCGGCGTCTCATCCGGATCCAAGCTGTTTGCATATGGAGCTATAGTTGTGAGTGGCAGGCTAAGGGTTAATACTCTTATTGACCGGTCGATTGCCAACCCTGCTTTATGCACTTACAATCTGCAGCTGTAAAGTTAGGCAACGAGTCGTAGCTCCTCTCTTGTGTCATTATGTCTGACATCATGTTTATGTAGTAGATGAAGGGTGTCACCCGTAAGCCTTTGACGACCACATCAGACAAGTGGTAAGGGTACAGCATAAGATGCTCCTGGCTGTAAAGTAGCACTTCCTCATAATACTTCTTCTCATCCTTCCGAATGGTTTTGACTATAAGAAATAAAAAAAAATCTTGAAATATGGTCAACCCTCTATATAACAAAACTCTTTATGATGGATTATTCAGTATCTGACATAAAATAAATTGGAACAAAACCAGCATCATTATTTCCAGATTACAGACAAGCTTTTCTTGATTATCATCATTTTCATTATCTAAATGAAAACTCCATGACTGTTTTTAACATGAGAATTTTATATTTTATCCAGCATGCACCTATTACTCCATAAATATATTATCATTTTATGCCTTGTCCTACTCTAGGGAAAGTAGTCCTTAGCTAGGAAGTTCTGAAAATGAATCATGGATGGCATTTCGACTATTTTTCCAGATAGCAACTTAAATTAGGCTGAAAGTAAAGCATAATCTTAGGAGCCTTCAGCTTTACTTTAACCCTTTCCCCCATAGAAGCGCCTTTTAGCGAATATAATTTATTCCGCCGCTGAATAAAATAGTTCCAATTTTACCAGTCGTGAACAAATATTATAGGGAATATTTTCTATATTCTAGCACATGATAGCTTAAAGCAGACTGAAAGTAAAGTAGAATGCGCCTTAAGGCGCATTCTGCTTTACTTTCAACCTGCTTTAAGAAGTCACGTATCTTCAGTACTAGAAAGATACTATCAGGTAAAGGGTTAACCTGCTATAAGTTGTAACCGGATTTCGAAACTAGAAAAAAGCCGTGGAGTAATCGATTAAGCAGTCACACATCTTTTAGAGGTTTCCTTTATTCATTGTTGACCAGTAGTTAAACAGAAGTTTGACTGCTGTAAAAATTCATTGGAACAGCAAAATCAGTTAACGTCACAAATGTAGACATCTATAGATAGTATAAAATGATGTTCAAATAATACAAAGCAAAAGTATGCAGAAAGAAATCATTGTCATGAAAATACTCACTTAAGTTGGCCTTGTATCGCAGTTGATTGTTCACACTAAACTGTACTACAGCCTTCTCATACTCTTTCTGAGAATTTCCTAGGATCTGAAATGAAAACGATATTACAGTGCTTCCTTCCTACAATGGTCCTCTGAACATTCCCTGCTTAAAACAATACTTTCCACTATTCCCCAAACAAGACAATTATTTCCAACCTATTCACAGTTGCAATGTTGTCTGCTTAAAATTGTTGTCTGCTGCTTTTCTTAAAGTCACATCATGGATATATAACAGAAAAACAAGACTGCGCGTTCAATAAACGCTTATGCCCCCGGTGGCATCCTTGACAATATATTCTGAATCTTTTCTAAGTCCAAATTAGGTTAAGGTCAAACTGAGCTTGGATATTATTGATGAGTTGGTAATGGTCCAAGGCAATAACTACATATAAGTATCAAAGCATTGTAGTAAACAGTGTTGATGCTAGACGAAATGGTAAAATCTAGTTAACCAAGAAAGAGCACAAGTTCAAATTAGGTCAAGGTCAATGTCAAGATCAAAGTTTGGTGATATTGGAGGATAGAGAAAGGTCAAAGGCAGCATTGACTGTATAAGTATCAAAGCATTGTAGTCAATTTTGTTGATGCTAGACAAGACGGTAAAAACTAGTTAACCAAGAAATAGCCTATTTATAATATTCAAAGTCCAAATTAGGTCAAGGTCAAGGTCAAAATCAAAGTTTGGTGATATTGGTGGATAGGGAATGGTCCAAGGGATTTCAGGACGTTTCGCTACCAGGATTTTCGCTACCCTAGCATGTTCGCTACCTTGTGGCTTTCGCGGCTGGTCTTTTCGCTACCTAGACTTTTTCGCTACCCTGTCATATTTTTACACCTCTTATTTACTAATATGCAGGTGCAGTGCGCGTACGCATAATTGGTTTTTATTTACTGATCTGGATACGATTACAAAAAGAAATGGAAGAGGTTTTATGTACTAATCTGGATCAATTCTTATGGACAGAAATAAAAACATATTTTGACAAAATATTTGCACAGACACCACGCATCCACATAAGAATTTTTATTTAAATAAAAAATATAGAATCATCGGATTTAAAAGTGATTTTTTATTAATCTGGATCAAAGCTAACGGACAGAAATCATTTTAATTTTGACCAAATATTTGCACAAACTCCACACATTCACATCATACATTTTTATTCCTTAATCTGGATCAAAACCAATGGAATCACCATATAAGTGATTTAAGTTTATAATCTGGATCCAACCTACGGACAGACATAATTACAATTTTGACGAAATATTTGCGCAGACGCCACGCTTCCACATCATAGATTTTTATTCACTAATCTGGATCCAAACCAATGCTAGCTCAATATAATAGGTTTTTATTTTATAAACTGGGTCCAAACTAACGTAACATAAGGGGGTTATTTATTAATCTGGATCCCAACTAACAGACATAAATAGAAGAGTTTTTATGATCAAGCAACCTTATACCGGTGTATATGTTATACCGGTGTATTTCGAAAAATCCAAATAGCAATGACGTCACTTCATTTACATACCGGAAATTTATATAGAGAACAGTTAAACTCCCGCGTCAACTGCCAAATCCATCAAAAGTGTCTATTATGAGCTTTTTCATGTACATGTACACTTTTCTCGATATAAGACTTTTTTTTATAAGTTCATATTTGCAAAGAAATTCAAACACATTTCTAACATTTTCAAGTGACCATTTTGTTTTTATGCCGGAAATTCTCTATATACTAGTTCTGTCTGCTGCTGCGCATCTTAGGAAACTGTTTCTGGTCATTGACTAAAATCGCAATATCTTGGATATTATTTTACACAAAGACATTTTTCAATAGGAATTTTCAGCTGATGCACTGGTAATACAGGTGAAATGATATTTACCCTTTAGTGTGTATCGGCTGCAATTAGGTAAAACATCAGGGATTTCTTGCTGTTTTGACGTTTGCATTTCATAAATAAAACATCCAGCAAACCAAAATAATCAGGGAAGCAAGTATAAAAGGTCTTTGTAATTATTTAAGATTTCAATTACATTAAAACCACCGGTAATAGGAAACAGAAGCATATATACTTAGATCTGGATCCAAATTAACCATGACAGATATAATTATGACAACATGAGAGATTTATATCTATTAATCTGGTTCCAAACCAATGGAATCTAAATAAAAGAGAATTTTATTTATTTACTCTTCTCGATGCGGAAAATGATTTACTGAATGGATTTTTGCGGAAGTTGATCTGAACCACACAAAGAAATGTAATGGCATAAAATTAAATTTTCAGAAGCGCCTTTCAAAATTGACAACAGCTTCTGCTAATTTCATTTTCAACTGCAACTTTCAGATTGTTAAACTTTTTAATTTAATCATTTTAAATACATGAATATTACACTGAATTTAAAGTACTAAGGGTAAATAAACTACGATAAGTTATTAACAAAAAGTTATATATTTTTAGTTAGATAATAAAAAAAATGAAGGGGGGGGGGGGGGGGGGGGGAGGCGGTTGGAAGCGAAAATGTATGGGTAGCGAGACATCCAGGGTAAAAACACCCTGGGTAGCGAACTGACAGGCGCAAACGCAAAACGTCCAGTAACCGTCAAAGGCAACAACCGTATAAGTATCCAAGCATTTGGGTAAGCGGTGTTGATGCTAGATGAAACGGTAAAATCTACTTAACCTTGCTACGGATGCACAGACAGACGGACGGACGGACTTTTCGATGCCATGGGCATAAAAACCCATAATGATGAGATCGGGGGAGTTGGGAAGCATGTCCCACTGCAGGTGTTCGAGCATCGAGGTCACACTGCTCTGGTTCCTGTATCTATTGGTGACAAAACGAGCTGCCCTACGCCGTGTCATCTCAATTTTACCAAGGTGTCAGCCAGCGCGGATGCATTCACAAATCTTACATTTTTTTCAGCATGTGATATTTCCTTCTCATGGGTCTGCTATGGATGTGATACATTAAGTTATTCCAGTATCTCACCTCATTCTCCTGCTTTCCTAAATGATCACAGACTATTATAGATCTAGTAAAAATAACAGCATCATACTTTTAATTATGAAATCTACTGAACAGGACCAAAACTGAATGACACTCATACCAAAATGAGTTAATGATGCTGCGTTCTACAAGCTGCATCAAAACAGGAAGCAGACGAGATCAACTTCTTCCAACCTGTTTGGTATTTGCTGGAAGTTTGGACCAAGGAACATTCTGTCGTATGTTATTCTCTACATCTGCATTCATTTTTGGTTGAATCAAGGGGGTTTGATTAGCTGTCAACAATTTAAACAAGTAAATTTATTTAGGTGAAGTCCCTCCCCTGTCAACTTCTGCCATGTTGTAATATGCTCAAAACGAGGCTGCTGTCAAAGTTCTCTATCAGAGAAACGATCTCATTGGATAGCTCGTCAATATTGACTAATCAAATACCTTGTTACAAGGAGGCGATGGGAAACAGTTTGTTGTAAAATGGCTGATGTTGACAAACAAAATTAATAAAAGTTGTGAGCGTTCCTTGTAGATAGATGTCAGGTAAATAGATACATTTCTACAGTCAATGCTGTTTTGAAATATCTGAAATAAATATCGCTATCCTTAACTTTTAACAAGAAAATCGTTCTTGATATATTTTTCGACTGACATAGCGCAATAGTCTTTAGTTTTCGCGAAAATTGTGACCACTTATAGCAGGTTGAAAGATACAGAGGGTGCGCCTAAAGTCACATTCTTCTTGACTATAAGTCTGTTTTTAAAGGATAGAATTTCCTTTGCCGGTCCCTACGATTTTCCTTACCAACAGGTTGCCATGCAAGAGTTGTAGTGAATATAGGCAGTGTTAGGCGCTCGAGCCTAACGTCCGGACTTTTGGCTCAATGGTTATAACGCTCGCCTTGCAAGCGGGAGGTCCCTGGTTCGATTCCCGAGCCCAGTCACTATAATGGCGTTGTCGGCAAACGGATTTTTCCGCCCCCATCTGGTGATGACTGTCCTTGCCCGATGCATGGATCACCATCAGAAATGACGCGTGGTAGCTACCGTAAGCCGAAAGTGCTAAAAAGGACCTCAAAATTACGATGGGGAAAAGTGTAGTGAATATAGGCAGTGTTAGGCCCTAAAGCATAACGTCCGGACTTTTGGCTCAATGGTTATAACGCTCGCCTTGCAAGCGGGAGGTCCCGGGTTCGATTCCCGGACCCGGTCACTATAGAGTAAACACGCCACCATTTTGTCTTCGCAGTGGCTATGTTTACGACAAGTTGTTAAAATAACACACATTCTATGTTTATGTCATAAGATATTTACAGTCATGCATGCGCACATGTTAATGTTTCTGTCTTAGTAAAAAATCGTCGTAAAAACTTACTGGTCTACTCCATGCTTTAAGTATTGACATGGAGAAAGGACAAATGGAGAAGTTACTTATACTCAAATCTGCATTTTCCCGAAAATGGTGTCGTCCGTTACCTGTATGTGCGATAACGCTTAATCGATCGATAATTCAACTGCACCGGTACGCCGATAGCGGGCTATCGCGTTTTTTTATCGTGTTGAATGGTTACCTACTGTTAGTTTAAGTTACATAAAATCCTTAATTTTCACCCGATTTTCATTATAATGGTCTTAAAAGAAGGCTAAGATATTTATCTTTCACTTGTAAAAATAACAGATTTTATTTTTTAAAATTGATCAGTTTTATGGCGAGTTAAAGAGTGGTTTCCAAATGAATTTGCCGATAAAAGGGAGCAAGCACTCGGGCATAAATATATCACGCCCCGTTACAAAACCTTTCATAAAACCCTCAATTTTCCACCGATTTTCAAAGAAATGGTCTTAAAGGAAAGCTTAGATATTTTTCTTTCAGTTGTAAAAATGCAAGTGTTTATTTTCGAAATCGACAAATTTTATGGCGAGTTAAAGAGCGATGGCCAAATGAAATAGTCGATAAACGAGAGCAGGCGATCGCGAAATATATACTACGTCCCGTTTCAAAAACTTGAATTTAATCCATAATTTTCGTCCGATATATATTATATATTTAAAAAAAAAAGGTCTTGATATAAAGCCGTGACACTTATCTTTCGGTTGTTAAAATACCAGGGTTTTTCTTGAAGCGAAAAAAGTAATGATGACCTACAAAGGTTGCTGGCTAATGAAATGACTAGACCAACTCGCGTAAGAAAAGAATTCCTTCCGTATAAAAACTTAAGCAAACTTCTAAACTTCTAAAAATGTGTTCATGCATTGTTACAATGTTCTACATGGAGGAGATATTTCCTTGGAAGCAAAAATAAAAATCCATTTTGTATGTAAAGAGACATTTGAAAGGAGTGCGCGTCAAACGGCCAAAATCCAAAACGGCCAAAGTTGTAACTGTATTATTATGTCGTATGTGATCATTATTATTATTGAAAGGAAAATTAGAATTATTAACATATTACTTCAAAAAAATGAATTTAGGGTTAGTTTTACATCCAGACTAAAATATACATATTATCCGTCCCATTTCTATGAAAGAGGTAACAGTTTGCATTATCTTCAGAAATTAATTGCAAACATGATAACATGAGATCTCCGTTTCTTTCTGCTTTACTTATGTCTTATATAACGGAGTAAATTATAAAGCAGCCAATGCCTTAAGCAATCTATTTTACTGACTGCTTAACTCTTTGCCTGCTGATCGCGACTTTACTTTTTTTTTGCAAACAACTTGGATCAAGATCAGATGCCGCGTAACACGGCGTCTGATCTGGATCCAGAATGTTTGACACTCGTCCTTAGCTTTATTTACTTACAAAATGTCTACCATATTACACATCACAAAGGAATGTGACACATTACGTAACCGTATACAGAACCCGCACCAAATTAGCAGGACAATTATCAGCGTCATAAAACTGTCCCAGCATGAAGTCCATGCTTCTTGAACATGCCGATTATCTATGAAGATGGACACCAGCGGGTTGCCACATTAATGAAAAAGATCAATGCTACCCGTGCGTGTAACTTGAACATGTGTTTTTGACTTCTGTAACCGCATGATGTTTATATATTATACAAATCACAAAAAATAAAGATAATAGAATTGAATTAAACAAAAAAACAAAAAAAAAACAAAAAAACCCCAACATCAATGCACCTGGTTTGGTTGATGACTGGATTAACCCTCTCATTACTGAATATCAGTAACATGATGACTATTGCAATTGCAAACAGTTGTAATCCAGACCAGGCTGCAAAAATGTCGGATTCATAGAGTATGTCTCTTGAAATATAGTTTACCCCTTTTTCAAATTAGGCAGTGGCTAGGAGTACGGACCCGTACCCCTAGACTGCGAGTCTAGGAGTACGGACCCGTACTCCTAGCCTGGGGTGATGGGGTTTAGCTAGGAGTACGGAACTTTTATTTCTTATAAATGCGTGTCTTTCTTTTATGTAAAAAATGAATTATAAGAGAGAAATAAGCACAGTTTCATGCTTTTTATTTGTAATATGCAATGTTTACATTATTCCCGTCGGCACAGTCATAAAAATATCCAGAAAATTAGTGTTGTCAGTCAACCGTACGAAATATAGTGATCTATCTAGAGCGGTCTAGAGTACTTATCCTGTCGTAATGTCGTCTGTTTTGAAAGTGACTTCTTACTTTAACTAAATTAGTTAAAGTAAGAAAACTGCATTTATATATTGAACAGACCTATACAAATTACAAGTGTCCATTAGTTTTGATTCAGATCAGTCGCTGATTTACGTGGAATCTTATCCGGGGTTTAACTGATTTACCAGTCAGGTCGCAGTCGGCAGGTAAATAGAGCGGAGCGGAAAATGGCATAATAGCGGAAAATCGCTACTTGTTTGTGTTAATCACACCCTTTTATTTAAGATGTGTATAAATTTACTTACACGCAGATATCACGCGTCCACGATTTATTTATCAACCTTGATCCAAACTATTGATATCTCCATGTAAGAAAGTTTTACTATTAGATCTATATATATTACTAGACTAACGGACAAAAATAATTACATTTTTGATTAAATATTTGCAATCTCCATAATATGGCATATAAGAGATTTTTATTTACTTTTGAATCTGGTTACAAGAAGTTTCACGGTCGGGACAACTGTGCTAGGTAGAAAATATACTTACAAACACTTTACATGTGAAGGGCGCACTTGTCTTTGCTGGATAAACACATATTTACTAAGAGTTCTAGAATTCTATGCAACTAGTGTAGACCCAGATCAGAGGGCTTTACCATGGACTATCTGATAGCTGTCTGTACTGTGTGTTTTCGTTATCAGATGTTGTACTAACACGGTTTGAAAACAGTTCACTGCCTAAATCAAGGACAGAAGTGTAGTATATTAAAGCTCTTTCGGGAGCTTTCTGTGTTGTTTCTGACCTTTACATTGTGCGTTGAGCAGTCGAATTCACAAAAGTAATAATTCAAGTTTTTCCTCAATTATGTTACTTATGAGTTACGTGAGAATTATCTGTTTTTGTATTATTGACACATACTGTGTGTAAAACTCAAATAAAATCTATCCTGCTTATACGATTTTCCAATTTTTACAAGTTTCACCATTTGTGCTAACCGAAAATACTATTGTATGCAAGTATTTCTCGTGTCATTACATGCATGATCTGAGAGATCTGACAACATTGAAGGAATTGTTCTGTTCTGTTCAAAAGAAAGCACTATCTATGTGCGCACGTGCAGCGTGCTGCCAGTGGAAGGCAACTGCATAAATTGCTTGATTACATGATTTTTTTTTCTTACTTGTTGGTCTACCAAAATGTTACATCAACTTTTCAAACCCGTACCACTGAGAACCTTATCAGGCGCGTAACGCGACTTTTGGTCTTAATCCAAACTGTTCGACTTACTCTCGATCATTTCAAATCTTCCCACGTATAGAAAGTACATTAATTTTGCCTTAAAGTAAAAATGTACAAAAACAGTTCGTCTCCTGATTAGATGCTGCAGTTGAACAACAAATGTCAATTTCAGTCGAAATACTTTAGTCTGATATAATTAAGATATTCATCCTTTATTTTTAGACAACAACAGCATCTATACCAATATCTATACAGTCAGGACTCGATACAACGACACAGTTCGTTCCCAACAAAAATGTCGTTTCAACGAGTTTGTCGTTATATTGAATCTCGTATATATAGCTTTGTGCAGGTTCGTTCCCATAGAACTTGTGTCGGTAAGTGAGTATTCCGTTGTAACGAATGTCGTTGTATCGAGTCCTGACTGTATACTGACTATTAACTCTACACGTCTAAAGGTGCATCATGGAGAAATGACATTTGTCATTTCTCCATGGGTGCATGTAAGCGGCGATACTGCGTTTTATCTTGCAAACAGTTTTGATCTAGATTACTTCCAGGCACATACATGTATATACACTTTATTGAACGTTTTAATGTCACAGTTCATCCCGGGCTTAATTGAACCCTCACACTCTTTGAATCATACATTGTAAGTGTTGATCCAGATCATGGAGGAATTATACGTATAATTCCTCCATGTCCAGATTCAAAAATTAAAAAGTCTCTTATATGCCATATTATAGAGATTCTATTAGTTTGGATCAAGATCAAGGAACAAAATATAGTCTGTGGACGTGTGGCGTCTGCGCAAATATTTCATCAAAATTGTAATTATTTCTGTCCGTTTTTTGATCTCAGAAAATAGATCTTAGTACATAAAACTCTCTTACATGGAGATATCAATAGTTTGGATCCAGGTTGATTAATCAACCATGGGAGCGTTGTGTATTAGCAAATACGCATCTTTAACGAAGTGTGAAGAACAAAACTAGTCCCTATTATGCCAGTTTTCCCTATTATTCCATGTTTCCGCTTCACTGTATTCACACTTTGCCTGCCGACTGAGACCTGATCGGTATTTGAATCAGTTATATATAACCCGGATAAGATGCCACGAAAAAAAAGCGGCTGATCTGTATCAAAACTGTTGGAAACTTGTACAGGTCTCTTGAATTTACAAGTGCATAAGTCTTACCATAAAAAATTGCAAAAAATCAACCATTTCAGGAGACTATATTACGACAGGATAAGGGTAAGTTGATCATGGCTCACTATAAATAAAAGTTCCGTACTCCTAGCCAAACCCCATCACCCCAGGCTAGGAGTACGGGTCCGTACTCCTAGACTCGCAGTCTAGGTGTACGGGTCCGTACTCCTAGCCACTTCCTTCAAATTAAGCTCTTTATGACACACTTTACCTTTTCTCCGCATGAGGATCATCAGAGAGACAGACAGACATTCATACAGAAAGATGGAGACAGAAAAGAAGAAGCGAGAGACTGACAGACAGAGATAAGAGAAAAACAGACAGACAGAGAGACAGTCACAAAGAGAAACAGAGACATAAATACAGACAGTGGCAGAGAAATATAGACACACACAAACTTCGTAGGTAAACGAAAAAATACGTTTTTCTCTCGTTTTCAAAACCTCACTAAACTATCAATTTATAAGCTATCGCCTCAAATTTTGTACTACGCGTAAGATAATGGTCTAATAAAACATCTGTATTAAAATTTATAACGATAAGATGACATTAAAAGCATTTATATTAACACCAAACTTCGTAGGTAAACGAAAAAATACGTTTTTCTCTCATTTTCAAAACCTCACTAAACTAACAATTTATAAGCTATCGCCTCAAATTTTGTACTAGTCGTGAGATCATGGTTTAATAAAACATCTGTATTAAAATTTATAACGAAAAGATAGCATTAAAAGCATTTCTACGAGGGTTGTTCGGAAAGTTCGTAGAATTTTGTTATATCTCTGGTTAGCTTCATTTGATCAATTAGAAATTTGGTATGTAAGTACCTCATCTTATTTTTAAACTATTTTCTAAGAGAGAAATGGAACAAATGATTTTTACCGAATATACAGGTTACCGTAGCAACGCAGTAACGGGGACCCGGAGCAGCTCGAAATTTGTAATTTTTTAAACTTTATTCTAATGAAGCAAACGTGATTTCTCTCAATTCTGTTGAGGCTAGAAAATCACGAAAACGTCTGATTATAACATGACGTCATGACGTTAGTTACTCATAATTTCAAAACATTGTAAGCGTTTGAACAGAATTTACAGTATTTAGTCTACAGAGAGCGGAAATGCGAACTAAAAATAAATGACGTCGACCAGCGACGTTGACTTGCGAAGTGTTGTAAAAAATTATGTTACTCTAGGTAAATCGCCGACAAAAACTCTTAAAATGATTAAATCAACGGGGAAATATGACAAGAGGATCAGTCTCGCATTCCTGTTTAAATAGCACTCACTATTTAGGAATGGAAGATAATCGATCCAGGACGCTCCTAGGACCTACCGACCATCAACTTTGGCTGCTTCCATTAAGGACATGTCAAAAGATGTGGAAAATGCGGACAGCAGAACAACGGTAAGATATATGCCTGATAAAACTGGTGTTTCGTGCTCTATCGTACATGAAATATTAACTGATGAACTTGGTATGTCTAACGTTAGAGGACGCCGGGTGCCGAGGTTAGTCACGGACAAGGAAAGGAAGAACCGAGTTCGATGCTCTCAGCTGTTTCTCTTCTCAGCCGCAACGATGCCGAAGGTGACGATTTTTGGACAGAATTATCACTACGGATGAGATACGAGAGAAGCGACTACACATGGATCTTGAGCGCGTAATGCTACATCAGGATAATGAACCGGACCGTAGAGCAGCTTCAACGCAGTTAGAAATCAGCTTGCTATGGTTTGAGATGTAAGAACACCCGCCTAACGGCTCGACTTGGGGTTTAGAGTGCTCACAGAGTTAAAGGCGAGCTTACATGGAATTACATTTTGTTTCAGCAGCTGAATTTACCAAACAGACCCAGAAAGTTGTATCTACATTCCGTGAAGACTTGTATGCAGAAACGTACGCAAAATGAGTTAGAAGGCATAACAAGTGGGTGGATATTGTGGGTGATTATGTTGAGAAAGTGAGACGTTCGCTCGACGTACATAACGTTTGACGTCACGTCGACGCTGACGTGCTCCGGGTATGCGTTATGTATGTATTTGTCAGATGCATAGAAAAAATGTGTTTAAGCGTATATTGCCGATTTTCGCAGAATATGTAGGACAGATATGGAAATTAATGTTGATCTAATTTTTTGCATCCAACTACGATTAAAGGTAGTTTTATAACAAAATTCTACGAATTTTCCGAACAACCCTCGTATTAACACCAAACTTTCGTAGGAAAAACGGAAAATACAGTACTGTACGTTTTCTCTCTCATTTTCAAAACCTCACTAAACAAACAAATTATAAGCTATCGCCTCAAATTTTGTACTAGTCGTGAGATCATGATCTAATAAAACATCTGTATTAAAATTTATAACGAAAAGATAACATTAAAAGCATTTCTATTAACACCAAACTTTCGGAAAAACGTTGTTTTCTAGCCGCCAGCGAGCGCCGCTGATTGAACGACACGATAAATCGCGAGCAGGCCGGATACTTCTCCATTTGTCCTTTCTCCATGGTATTGACTAACTTTGAAGAAAAAGATTCATAACTTCTTTAAGAATGTAGGGTTCTTAGATTATTTTAATATAACTATAGGTAAAACCATATATACGGCCGAAACCTGTTTCTACAAAGTATAGCAAATAAGGTATACAATCAGTGATCATTTTAGAAATCGGATGAATGAGTCCTCGGGATGCACATTTTGTAAAACATTATGAGTCCTTGAGACAAACATTGAGTCCATGAGGTGAAAATTTAACCTGATATCACTTATTTCTAGTTTTAAAGACAGGTGACCACTTAAAGCAGGTTGAAAGTAAAGCAGAATGTGCCTTAAGGCACATTCTGTTTAACTTTCAACCTGCTTTAACTAAGCTACTAATTGCTTATGAGTAATAGGTTATTAAAGGCCAGAAAAGCTATGGGTCCATGGGACTCACACCTTTTTAGCTCACCTGAGCTAGCTCAGGGTGAGCTTTTGCAATACTTGAATGTCTGTCGTCCGTCGTCAACAATTTTAGTGTTTACAGAAGCATTCTGCTACAGAAGCATTCTGGTTCTCTATCCGACTGCTTTATGCATCAATATATCAGAAAAAAAGATATGTTGACCAATGCAAAATGGGTAACCCACATCACAATTGAATTGTTTATTTTTACGCCACTGTCAAGACCATTCCGTGAACAAGTAACTATCTCCTACACAGTCAACAGTGGCGTGAAAATGCATTTCTATTTGGTAAATTCTTTTAATAAAGTGATCTTACAACACAACAGTTGTAAGGAAGTTTTTCGGCTGATTTCTCATGGTTAAAGTTTTGGGGTAAGAGTTGTAATGCACTAATACTACATGAAATATTTGGATAAGGAAGCTGATATTTGGAATTGAGGTGCCCTGTGGGTTCAACAATGATGTTGCGTAGTTAAAATTTAAAAAAAAAAATTAAATTTAGTCAAAATTTCACTTTTTGTGGACTTAAGTTTTTCGGCTGATTTCTCATGGTTAAAGTTTTGGGGTAAGTGTTGTAATGCACTAATACAACATGAAAGATTTGTATTAGGAAGCTGATATTTGGAATGGAGGTGCCCTGTGGGTTGAACATTGATGTTGTGCAGTTAAGATTAAAAAAAAAAAGTTTAAATTAGTCACAATTTCACCTGTTGTGGACTTAGGTTTTTTGGCTGATTTCTCATGGTTAAAGTTTTGGGGTAAGTGTTGTATAATGCACTAATACTACATGAAATATTTGTATTAGGAAGCTGATATTTGGAATGGAGGTGCCCTGTGGGTTGAACATTGATGTTGTGTAGTTAAAATTAAAAAAAAAAATTTAGTCAAAATTTTACCTGTTGTGGACTTAGAGTTTTGGGACTGAAATTTCAAAGTTAGTTATGGAGTAAGTGCTGGAACGCACTTATACTACATGACATATTTGCCTTAGTAAGCTGATATTTTGAATGGAGGTTCCCTGTGGCTAAAAATTGAATATCAATGTACTGATACACTTCTATTGATAGTTACCTATTTAGAAAAGGTTTAATTAGGCGAGCTTTGCTGTTCTCCAACAGCTCTTGTTTCTACTTTTTATCCCTCAAAACCATTACTTATAGTTACGACAATTGTGGAATTATCTTTACCTGGTTGTTATTTTTACGTCAGTGTTTAAATTTTGGCAAAAAATTAATTTGTGCGCATGTGCGACCAGAAATTATTTTTGACGTAAGAATAGAATCTCAGTTATCTTTAGGACTCATCGTAAACATAGCCACTGCATTTTGTCTTTCATTGCGAAGCAACCATAGGGGGTTTGGGGGCACTAGCCTCTGATTACTCTGTTGAAAAAGGTACGAAGAGTCAGATTTTGAGGTCAAAACCCCTTATTTTCCAAGATAGCATATTTCTCACGGGCTTTCTATATAAATAGTAATATGTCATTATTTCCTGAACTTTTTGGGGACCGACCGGCAAAGTAAAGGCGTTCCAAAAAAGCTTTTATCTGCCAGCATATATGAATAATTTATTATGGAATATATCATCACTTTCTAAAGATGTCAAAAAGTCCTTATATAGGGGAAAGTTCTGGATAAAATCAGCACAGTTCAAGCTGTGCAGCATTTATATTTGAGTGCTGCCTCTCCACAAGGGCCCTCCCAAAAACGATACCCTCCATAAAACAATTGCTGCTTGCCGCTGTTCCCTAACTAAGACAGTTATGTCCAACCTTTTGTGGCAATTGTAAGCCAACTTTCCTGCCTGTAACAACTCCCTCTGAACAACACACACAATCTTTGTCTCCCATTTGGTGTTGTTGGAGCACTGTAGTTAAGCAGTTGTTAAAGCAACTGTGTTTTTTCCCTCCTTTAACTGTTACTGTATATTCTAT
Organism: Gari tellinella; assembly: GCA_922989275.2. Classification (NCBI taxonomy): domain Eukaryota; kingdom Metazoa; phylum Mollusca; class Bivalvia; order Cardiida; family Psammobiidae; genus Gari; species Gari tellinella. The sequence continues at coordinate 56,644,957 of OV277859.1, forward strand.
TCTTGCTAAAAAAAAATAACAAGACTTTTAAACTATATTTCAACCTTCTCGATTGGCTTTCACTTTTATCTTAAATAACTAGCACAGTCATGCAGCTGCACATTTATATACTTGTATGACTAATTAATTTATTCCAATTTACATTTTCTATCATTTACAGAATAAATCAGATATTTCACAATGGGGGAAATAGGAGACAGATCAATGGTTCTTGACCATTGTTTCCATCAGTATGACAGGAATGGGAAAGGTGAATTGACTGCACTTGAAGTCCAACACTTACATGGAGATATTAGGATGGGAGGTATCAGCTATCCTCAGGTAAGAGGCTTCAATGGACACCTTTTCCCCTTCTTCCACATACAGTGGAGAATCTGTTATTCTTTCCCGTTTAAACGCAAACGTACGCAAACGCAAAGCACTAAAACGTAGAAAAGAACAACTTTTGGGCAATTCTGTTAATTCTTGTTTATCTTGGTGGCAAACAGTTTGGAGCCTGATCAGAAGCCGGGTTACCCGGCGTCTGAAATGGCTCCAAACTGTTTGCACTGCAAATAATAGTTTTAGCGTAAACGCGTTTATTGGGAAAGAGTAACAGATTCTCCACTGTACACCTCTTAGGCTGCTTCTTACTGCTACAGTGGAGAAGACATTCTTTCAATAAAATGTAGAAAAGGACAATTTTTTGACAATTCTGATTATCTGTTTTAATCTGCGGCTGACTGCCTTAAGAGTATATTTATCGGTTTGATTTTGCACTGATGGGGCCCGTTTTACTAAACTACTTAAGCAAACATTTTGCGTAAGTCAAAATTTTAAATTTTAATTTATATTTTTCATTATCACTTGCTACAAACAGCAAATAGCCAGATCAGAGGACGCGCTTTAAGCGCATCCTCTGATCTGGCTATTTGCTGTTTGCAAACGTTAATGATCGAAAAATAAGAGTAAAACGATTTTGACTTACGCAAAAATTTTGCGCAAGTTATACATGTAGTTTAGTAAAACGGGCCCATGGAGTGATGGCTATGGAGGAGAGGTGTAATAAAACTTGTATTCACTATTCAGTATTCAGTATTTACTATTCATTCATTGAACAAAAACATTGAGAATTCTAAAGACAAATGAATGCTTGATAGAAATTTGTGAACTTTCTAGTTTCTACATTTCTTAAGCTGCTGCTTTAAGCAGTATCCTATGTTTAATAGATGTACTGTCCATGCATGATTTTGATAAATGATTGCTTCTTAGTGCTTTGAGTATTTAAGATGGTTCAATTCCATGTTCACCTTATATCTTCCAAATTTATTACAGCCAAAAGATAATAGTGCTAGAGCTACATTCATCAAAAACTATTTCAACACATGTATTTTTATTGGGTTTTTTTTTCTCATAAAATTGTGGTCTTGCACCAGGTATAGTTTCAAATACAGTAAAACGTGTGTTTAACAGCCACTTAATACATGATTAACTGACAGGTTTATAATTATAAAGATACCAGCTTAATGCAGGACAAAAGCTATGCAGAAAGCTCTGCATTACTTTTGTTATGCATGCATTAGGCAGTAACTTGCGGGGCTCCAGATAAGGGGAGTATTTCAAAAACTGAAAAAAAGTAAAATCTTTCTTTCTGTTTTAAACCCTATGGTGTCACAACTCATTAGAATCGTCTCAACTCATTAGACTCATCTCTTTGAGACTATTCTAATAAGTAGTAACACCATAGGATTTAGTGCTAAAATGGTGAGAAAATGTTGGATTTGTTCAGTTTACTCCCTCTTATCTGGAGCCCTGAACTTGTCTTTGAACATTCATTTGCCTTATTATTATTGATCAGTTGCTTAACACAGGTAGGGGCCTCCGTGGCCTAGTGGTATAGTCACTTAGACTAACATCACTAAGCTCCTCACCGCCTTGAGTTTGAATCCCAGTAGGGTCGTTCAGATTTTTCATGTGGGGAAGCCTTCCAGCTGGCTTGCGGAAGGTCGGTGGTTCTACCCAGTTGCCGATTTGTGCCTGAAACAGTGCATAAAGGGCTTCTGGGGCCTTCCTCCACCTATAATTAGCTGGACGTCGCGATATGACTGAAAGACTGTTGAAAGTGACGTAAAATCAAAACAAATCAAATCAAATCTTAACACAGGTTTTACTTTAGACAATTGTGTTTCATTGAAGGTTCTTGCCAGTATGAAGTATGTGTGTGCGGCAGACACATGTACCTTGGATGAGCTGTATGACCTTCTACAGGAAATGGACAGGCGATATTTCATGATCCAAGATCTACGTTGGGAGTTTTCTCTGCTGGACAGAGAACATGTTGACACAATCACAGAAGAGCAAGCAAAGTGAGCAATTATAGCTATAGTCATATATTGTCCGATTTTTCTGACCTGTCTGAGTTATTTTTATAACAGAATAGTTAATAATGGTAAATAGGTAAGCAAGGTAACATCGAATATGTAATCATACACTTTCCTACTTGAGATAAGTATTATCCTCATGCAGCATGAGACCGCTGCACTAACTTTACTGATATTTTATTATTTCCCAATAAACACATTTATATACTCAAACTATTATTTCCATTGCAAACATGTTGGGGTCCGATCTGGCACCAACCTGTTTGCTACTCAGATTAAAAATATAGTTAAAATTTAAAAAAGTAAATTTCCACAGTTTAGTGCATTGCATTTGTGTTAAAACGGGAAAGAATAAGTATCCTCTACTGTACATTACACACAAACATTACAGCATATCCGTATCTCTTACTGGATGTGGAGAAAACTCATCCCTTTTAAAGTTTTAGAATGTTCTTATCTAAAAAAATAACTTGGACAGGTCAGAAGAAAACACTAATACATCAATATAAATGATCAATTGCATAATGGTATATTATTAATATACCTTTTTCCAAAGATGTTACCAGGGTCATGAATGATCCCCCACAGGACCAAGTCCTTCGGATGAGACATTATAAACCAAGGTCTAATGTATCGTTGCTTACACGGGGCATCTGAAAGAACGAGAGAAATCGGTTGATAATAAGAGTAGGGCATTGTGTCCTTGTTTTCTGTTCTCGTCCCTCTGGGGTATCCAATTAGGCCATAGATAGGCCACAAACCATTGAGCGTTTAAGCTGGTATTCAAAATTACAGAAACAACTTGAACAAATTTGCTTGTAATGCGGTCCTCTTTAGTATTAAACATTTGATGTTAACTAGCCCTTCTCTTGTTCTAAGCATGTATTCACGCTTTTTGTAAACAGCATAGACCCAGATCAGGCAGCCCCTGAAAGATCTCTCTGATCAGGATCTCCACTCTGTTCGAATATGATTTATCTGACATGATCTGCATTATTTTCTGGGGGAATCTTTCCTTATTTCATTCACCAATTTAATAGTTCAGATGACATGTGTTCATAGTGAGCCAAGTGTTTTAATTAAGAAATAACAAATTCGTAGGTGTTCATAACCGTGCATTAGATCACAGTTAGGAGTTGAGATGTGGAGTCATTAGATCACGAGGCCTTTAGGCAGAGTGATCTAATTACCCACATCTTAACAACTAACTGTGATCTAATGCACGGTAATGGACACCTACGAATTTGTTATTTTAATTCTAAAGTGACTTTTATTATAAAAATACTATTTATGTATTACGCGTATGGAGCAAATGGAACAGCGGATGGAAACGCAGCGCGTGTATTTCATTATCGCGGCGTTATATACGTTTCTCGGTATTCTTTGTCTCTATTACGTAGGTTTCGAGACGTGTTAGAATTAAGACTTAACAAATTTTAATTCTAACGCGACTTTAATTGTAAAATTACTGTTTATGTATTACACGTATGGGGCAAATGGAACAGCGGATGGAAACGCAGCGCGTGCAGTTCATTATCGCGACGTAATATACATTTCTCAGTATTCTTTGTCTATATGCCGTAGGTTTCGAGTCGTGTTAGAATTATGAATATTCAGCGCAGGAGTAGGGATAATTGATGTTCAGTCAACAGTGGTGTGTATTAGTACTGGCTCCGAGGTTATAAAGCGTTTTAGTTGAGTCTGAGTGTGTTCCCAAGCATTTGAATGGTCAGATTTGAGCCTAGGCTCAAATCTGACCAATCAAATGCTTGGGAACGAGTTTAGACTCAAGTCAAAAGCTTTATAACCTTGGAGCCAGGTTTTAGTTATGATTATCAGGGTTGGGTTCCCAGAGCACCAGATATTATATATTTAGGGTAGTTTTTCAAAACTTTAAATCTTTATATCTGAGTTAAACCCTATGGTGTCACTACTCATTAGAATCGTCTCTTCGAGACGATTATAATGAGTAGTAACACCATAGGATTTGGTGCTGAATAAGTGAGAAAATGTTTGATTTGTTTAAATAACTACCTCTTATTCCCATCACTAATTTTGCTGCCTCATTATGTAGATGGATGGTGCAGGCTGTTCATGGAAGAAATTTCTCCCGGCGGAAGTGGGCTGATTTTCTCCAGAAGAGAGCTGTACCTGGCACTAGAGTGTCATTGCCAGAAATAGAGGTTCTACTGTGTAACATCAAAAGCAGTCTCGACAATATACTTGATAGAGAGGAAGAAGATAGGGAAAGACAAGGTAAAGTCACTGCTGGACCTTTTTTCCTGGATTAAATGATTGATATATAATGGGATGCTAGTGAATTTGCTTGGAAATTAAATTACATGTATAATAAATTTGTATCAGAGAAAAACTCCATGAAATGAACATTAGTTTATTAAATTTCCTTACATGTTTCGGCCTGTGGCCTTCTCCAGAGATATACAATAAACAAATAATGGTTATGACGTCATATGTCGTTAACGACGTGGTTGATGACGTCAAAAGACGTCATACCATTTAGCATACTTTCTGCATGGAAATTAAATTAATGAAACGCAAGCTATTTGTAAGAAGGCTGTTTGCTATGTGTTTATAGAGCAGCTACGCAAGCAAAGAGAAGCAGAGGAAGAGGCCAGGCTGGAACAGGAACGAAGAAGACAACAGAAAGAGGACGAGAGAAAAAAGAAAGAAAAGGTACAGTAAAACCTCTCTATTACGACCACTAAATTGTGTTGATTATTAGGGGTAAAGAATAGGTGACTGCTTAAAGCAAGGTGACAGTAAAACAGAAAGCTCCTGTAGGAGCTTTCTGTTTTTCTGTCACCTTGCTTTAAGCTGTCGCCTGTCTTTTATACAAATATTTAGCCTTATGTTAGTGGTCTTAATAGAGAGGTTTTACTGTATACAAGTATACATTTATTGTTTTATGGACTATTTATACCCCAGCTATGATTAGTTTTGGATGGATACTGTTTTACCTGTCTGTTCATCCAATTATTGATCCATCAGTATGTTTGTCTGTTCAAAGATACGGTACACCCTGTCTGGAATGCTGGGCAGTCATTTGATATTACCAATTAATCACAACAGGTGTCTTTAATCCTGGACTGTCACAACCTCTACTGTATGTTACTTGCTGTTTAGTGGCTACTGTAATTTCACAAGTAAGTTTGGCCAATGCAAAATCTGGTCAGTCTTTAACTACCAGGCCAGTGTTCCCTCTCTACCATGGCCCTCCAAACAATGGCTCCCTCCTTACAATGACCCTTGCCACAATTCCCTAAACAGAATACTTGAGTCTAATGTTTTAATGCTGAAATATTGTCTGCTTAAAATTGTCAGCTGCTGTTTTTTCTCAAAATTACATATAAGTGGACATTTTGATAGAAGAAATGTATTAACAAGTGACAAACAGCTTGAATCCAGATCAGACTCCGCGTGATGCGGCGTCTGATCTGGATTCAAGCTGTTTGCAAATGTAAGCCAATTTCCCTCCCTATAACGACTCTCTCTGAACAAGGCACACAATTTTCGTCTGCCATTGTGTGTGGTTGTAGAGCGGGAGCGCTGTATTACCTAGCTTCATCCCCTTGTGTATTCTGTCAACTAACAACATGCAACAGCAAGAGCTTTATGATAAGGAGGGAGGGTCACCTATATAGTGGCTGGAACAATACCTTCAAAGGAAGTTGAAAGTAAAGCAAAATAATTTCAGCTACTAGTGGGAAATATACCAGAAATGCCTTCTGTGTTTTATGATCAAGACTTCCTAAGTGGGAACTACTTTCTGTAAGCATAGAAATAATCAGAGACTGGAAAAGGTATATTTATGGGTAAACACATTACCCCATAAATATGCTTTTTATGCCTTTACTTTATTCCTCCACTGAAGAAATTAGACCCAATTTAAACAGTCATGAGTATGTAATGTAGAAATATTTTCAATATCCTAGCAAATGGTAGCTTAAAACAGGTTGAACCTGTTTTAACCCATTACCCCATACAGTAAATACACCTTTTTAAGCCTCTTACTATTTCCTCCACTGAAGAAAATAATTCCATTTTATATGGTCATGAATAAGTATCACATAGATAGTTTTGATATTCTAACAGATGGTAGCTTAAAGCAGCCTGAAAGTAAACCAGAATGAGCCTTAGGGCGCATTCTGCTTTACATTCAACCTGCTTTAAGTGGTCACCTATCTTCAATACTAGAAACAGGCTTATAATGGGGTTATCGGTTAAGTGGTCACCTATCTTCAAAACTAGAACCAGGGTAGTGGGTTAACATGGAGGAAAGGGTTAGTGAATACCTGTCTACTGTACAGACTTGATATTTGTTTTCTTCATACAGGAAAGGAAGCAACTAGAAGAAGAGGCCAGAAGACGAATGATGGAAGAAGAAGGTAAGTGTAGATGTTCACAAGTTTAACCCTCTTTTCGCTATGGGAGAGTTTGTTATAACTTGCAAACAGCTGTGTTGTTTCTGCTAAGTTTTATAGTCCCACATAAGCTTTTTAGCTCGACTTTTTCGAAAAATCGAGCTATTGTCGTCACCCTGTGGTCTGCGTCTGCGTCAGCTAAAAATAGATTTTTAGCTCAGGGTAAGCTTTTGCAATCCTTGAATGGCCGGCGTGCGTCGTCTGTCGTCCGTCGTCCGTCGTGCGGCGTCAACAATTTTAGTGTTTACACTCTAGAGGCCACAATATTTATTCAATCTTTCTCAAACTTGCTCAGATGGTATATTGCCATAAGAGTTCGGATGAGTTCGATTATGGCTGAAATCTGACAATTAGGTCATGAGTTATCAACCTTTGAATTGCTGAAAATGCCATATTTATCGGTGTTTACACTCTAGAGGCCACAACATTTACCCAATCTTTCTAAAACTTGCCCAGATTGTATATCACTATATGAGTTCGGATGAGTTTGATTTTGGTTGAAATCGGACAAATAGATCAAGAGTTATCTACCTTTGAACTGCTGAAAATGCCATATTTAATGGTGTTTACATTCTAGAGTTCACAATTTTTATCCAATCTATCTTAAACTTGCTCAGATTGTATATTACCATAAGACTTCGGATGAGTTCAATTATGGTTTTATTGGGACCAATAGGTCAAGAGTTATCTACCTTTGAATTGCTGAAAATGACATATTTATTGGTTTTTACACTCTAGAGGCCATACATTTTATCCAATCTTTCTCAAACTTGCCCAGATTGTATATGACCATAAGAGTTCGAATCAGTTCAATTATGGTTTTAATCGGACCAATGGGTCAAGAGTTATCTACCTTTGAATTGCTGAAAATGACATATTTAACAGTGTTTACGCTCTAGAGGCCACAATATTTATCCAAGCTCTTTCAAACTTGCTCAGATTGTATATGACCATAAGAGTTCGAAAAAGTGTAATTATGGTTGAAATCGGACCAATAGATCAAGAGTTATCTACCTTTGAACTGCTGAAAATGCCATATTTTACAGTGTTTACACTCTTGCAACTACATTTTTCAATGGATTTTCATTATACACAAAGTATATAGCTATACCTTCTCGAAGGAGTGTAATTATTGTTGAAATCTTATCATTGTGGCAATAGTTACCTGCCCTTGATATACTTTGAAATGCTAGAAAAAGGCTTCATTTCAGTATTGTTTAGGTTCAAGTTATCTGCCTTTGATGTTCTCTTCTATACTAGAATAGGTCGACAAACTTGAATGGATTTAGAATAAAAATGGTGAAATTCAAAGGTAAAGCTATTAGGCTTCATTACAAATGGTGAGCGATATCAGGGCCTTCAGGCCCTCTTGTTTAATAAAACCTTAAAAAAAAATTTCTTGTCATACACCACAGTTAGTGACTTGAGTTTATAGATATTTGGCACAAAGTATCATCTACTCGGCAACTGGCACAGTCATATATTGTCATAATTTCTTAGCTTTCAAAGATATGTTACATTTAATCAGCGGTTCCAGGTGAGTGACATACGGCTCTTGTTGCAAAATGTCACTGTAGTTAGTCGTTACAGTTAATTGCTGGGGGAATACAGTATTACCCTGTTTGGATGCCCATGGAGGCGATGCAGAGTACTTAAATCAGGGTTTTCAGCATTTGACTTTTTAGCTCACCTGAGCCAAAGGCTCAAGGTGAGCTATTGTGACCGCTCACCGTCCCTAGTACGTCTGTCCGTCTGTCCGTTCACATTTACTTCAAACGACATCTCCTCTGAACCCGCAGATTGGAGGGCGGATTCAAACTGCTCATGATGTTCCTTGGATGCTTCTCTACAGAAGTTCAAATGAAAGAGAAAAAGCAAAAACTCAGCTTGAAAAAGCAAAAAAGCAAAAAACTTTAAAAAATCTTCTTGCCCAAAACTACTAGGCCCTAAGCTTTGATATTTTTACAGTAGAATCTCCTGGTCGATCCCTCTATAGTTTTTAAAATGAAATCCCTAGGGTCACACTTGACGCCACCCTGCGCAGTTTAAGTGCTGCTCTAGGCAGGTTTCACAGTATTTTTGATGAAGCAGAACTGTATTTTACCTGAGTTACTCTTAATATACTAAGGGCAAATAGCCAATATTTGCAAACATTTTGGATCCAGATCAGATGCAACATAATCATAATGCTACATCTAATCTGGATCCAACCTATTTGCCACTCATTTACCAACTTAACATTTTCTAAATTGTTTTTTTGTACACTTTTCACATACAGTAGGTTTTAAGCAGACATCATTTCAGTCTGGTAAGGGTAAGCCCCAGAGCTCTACCCACTGAGGTCAAATATTATGCAACAGTTTGGGAGTATCACAGAACTGGTCATGATCAGCTGAACATGTTGTCTGCTAAAGTTTAGATATGGTTCAGTCTGCTTCATACTTAGAGAAACAGGATCTGGAAGTGATCCACTGACAGTTATGTAATTATGTCTTATGCCATATTTATACATATGTTTAATATTGGGTTTGTCAGAGTTATCTGTATGTCTTGTCATTTTTGCTTGTCCAGGATTCAACCCTTTCCCCCCATATACTGACTTTGTTAACCCATTACCCCATAAATGTGCATTTTTAGGCCTTTGATTTATTCCTCTACTTAAGAAAATAATTCCACTTTAAACAGTCATGAAAATGTAAGATGCGAAAGTAAAGCAAAGTGTGCATTAAGACACATTCTGCTTTACTTTCAACCTGCTTTAGGTGGCCACCTATTTTCAAAACTAGAAACATGCTATGGGGTAATGGGTAAAATGAAATTGCCTATTTGGAAAGAGCCTGATGAGAGGAGGTGCCATTTGTAAAGGCCATAACTCTGACATCATTGTTTTTTGAGTTATTTCCCTTTGTGATATTTTCTTGTCAAGAAGACAACTTCAGTTCTACTGATGCTATTGTAATGAAATTTTATGTATGGAAAGAAACTGATGAGAGAAAATGCCATGCACAAGGGCAGCAATATTTAGTTTTTCCCCTTTGTCATATTTTATTGTCAGGAAAATAATTCCAGTTCTGCTGACGCTAGTGAATAATTATCATTTATTGGAAATGGAAATAGCTTGATAAGAGGATGTGTCATGGATAAGGGTCATAAGCTTGGCAACAAAATTCACTTTTATCATGTTTTCTTGTCTGGAAGATAACTCCATTTATAGTTATATTAAAATGTTGTCTTGCCCAGTCAACTTAGGTACAAACTTCAATGTCCTCAGGTGAGCGAATTTAGGGCCATGGCCCTCTTGTTTCTAACATCGAAACAGTATTTCCTATGCAAGCAGTTTAGATCCAGATGAGCTGCCGTGTCAGCAAGAACTCTGCAGAGTTTATAAAAAGTGTTTACTTGCTTTGTGTTATATTTTCAGAGGAACGTAGAAGACAACAACTATTGATGGAAGAACAGGTTAGGAACATTCTCTAGAATTCACTGTTTGTGTTTAACCCATTACCCCATAAATACGCCTTTTTACGACTTTAATTTATTCCTCCACTGAGGAAAATAGTTTCAATTCATACAGTCATGAGTATGTATGATAAGAAATATTTTCTATATTCTAGCAGATGGTAGCTTAAAGCAGGCTGAATGTAAAGCAGAATGCGCCTTAAGGCGCACTCTGCTTTACTTTCAACCTGCTTTAAGTGGTCATCTATTTTCAAAACTAGAATCAGGCTGTGGGGTAACGGGTTAACACTCTCTCCCATTTTCTATGAACAGTTTAGCTTGTCTCTACAAGAACAATATAAAATGATATTAAGAGGTGAATACCCTCATCACAGGGCTGCTTTAGGACCCCTCTGATCAGGATTTACACTCTCTGCAAAGGATGTATATACTGAGTACCTCAGTCTACACACAGGGAATGGATTATCCCTTTACCCCACAGCATGTTTTGAAAACAGGTGACTGTTTCTTGTCACAATACACTGGCCCAGTTCAATAACCAGTCAAATGGCACCAGGTACTTAGGAGTTATGGCCTTTTAATTTGTCTCAACTATGGTTTCCACTCTCTTCAACAGTTTTCACCTATATTAATATATATACTGCTCTTTTCTAATATAAATATTTTGACCTCTAAGGGCCTTTTTCAAAGAAAATCACGTCAAAACACACATCACATTTTTGTTACATGCATTCAGCCATAAAATCAAAGAAATTTGAGATTGGGCGTCGTTTGCGACTTCTACCAAACCAGCCATTGACGTTGGAACAGCTGGCTGATTGTGTAGTCATGGTAAGGAATGGCATTCGTTAGCAGTTTCTCGCAGTGTAGGGGAGGTCCACTTGACGATGATGCCGTGCTTGCTTTGATTCAAACGGAGGACACATGCATTATTTATTGTGTGACATGGTTTTTGACCCTTAATGACAAAAACGCATAGCAGTACATTAATGATTGACATCACACATTAATGACTCTTATGAAACGTTAGATGGATGTTTAAATTAACACTATAACACAGTCAATTTATATCTGGTTTGTTATTCCTACTATTTATAATGCTATTCCCAATGCACAGTTTTTAAATTCAGTGAGTATATGTCACTTTGAGAAAAACCAGCAGACAACAATTTTAAGCAGACGATATTGCAGCAGTAAAAGCTTTAGACATAATTGTCCCATTTAGGGAATTGTGGCAAGGATCGTTGTAAGGAAGGAATCATTGTTTGGAGGGCCGTTGTAGAGAGGAGGCACTGTAGTACATTGTATTAAATTACAGGAAAGACAAAGGGAGGAAGAGCGACTTCGAGAGTTGGAGAGACAAAACAGACTGGAAGAGGAGAGGAGACAGAGGGAGGATGCAGAGAGGTACAAGGATGCAGAGGAACAACTCCAGGTATGAACTTGTATAGTCTCCACCCATTTAGCCTAATCTGCTTAACTCTTTGAACCCTAGTCACGCATATATGCATCATTTGCAAACATCGCACCTGTGGAGTACACTTGTCCTATGCAAAAGGTGTAAACCTCGATCAGAGGGCTCCTTAAGGAGCCCTCTGATTAGAGTGAACACTGTTTGACATTTTGACATATATTGTAAAAATCAACCCTGAAAAGTAAAAAATGGACTAGACTAAATTGAAAACTAGAATTGTCCATTTGAGGTTTCAGGGAGGAAAGATTTAATCAAAATTTCGTGTTAAATCAAATTTTACTAGCAGTTCCAAACTGTTCTTTATTAAATTTATCTAAATAGACTCAGCACAATCCACATTTCGTTAATTCAAATTCTCTGTGTTATCCGGAATGTAAATCTGGTCCATCTGATAAGATTTATTTTCAAATTGACATGTTTAATTCAAACTAGTGAAAATTGATTACTCTGCGTGAAAACTATAAACCAGTACACAGTGTTTGGAGAATTGGCCAATTTAACAAATTTGTAGCCATTAGTAGTTGTAGAGATATTTAAAAACTCAAGGGTAATGTATTGACATCTGGGGCCCATTTCATAAAACTTCAGATTATAAAAGTCTCAATTATTATTTATTTCTCCATTTAATCCTGTCTTGTGACATCTCTTTGGAATTGTCACAAGACAGGATTAGGTAGAGATGTTAGATGAGTTTTATGAAACTGGACCCAGTTGCTTAACCCATTACCCCATAGCCTGTTTATACTTTTGAAGATAGTTGCCCACATAAAGCAGGTTGAAAGTAAAGCAGCATGTGCCTTAAGGCACATTCTGCTTTAATTTCAGCCTGCTTTAAGCTATTATCTGCTAGAATATAGAAAATAATTTGTATAATTCTTCTTTGAAACAATATAAATTGGAACTTACTTCTTCAGTAGAGGAATAAATTAAAGGCGAAAAATGGATACGTATGGAATAATGGGTTAAATGTTTGAAGCAATGTTGAGATTGCCTTTTCACTTTGAACATTGTTTGTATCTTTGTGAACAAATATAAAACTAAATTACTCTCGTAGACTTTCCAAGTTTCATGTTTTTCTTAGGATTTAATCTGTCATGGTATAAATATATTATAAATTTCATTTATTTCATGAGTTGTGTTATCCTAACTATTGTTGTAAAATGTGCAGTTCTGTTTATGTATGTATTAGACTATATGTACTGTATTTATGAATTTCACATATGTGTGGAAATAACAATGAGCAAACAAAAGTTTGTGTTATAATAATAGTTGGTTTCATTACCTAGAATATAGGATGAAACAGAATTCTCAATTTTAAAGCACATGATTATCGAATAAGTATTAAACTAAGTCAAAAAACGAAAATGGAGATCTATTTATGTTTTCGGCAAAAAAATCTTATTTGGACAAAACTGATGACCAAAGATGAAGTAGGAAATCAGCATGGAAGGAAATCAGCATGGAAACAAATCTTTTATGTCACATGCTACAGTTCTTTCACTTTTTCACAGTTATATAGTAGGGGTAATTGTACTGGATTTCATTTTCCTTATTTTGTACACTTTTCAGATTGCAGAGGTACTGAAGTCACAATTATTTAGTTTGTTATACCTCTCACCTGGGTTTGATTTCACCCAATATGCATGCATAGTACAGTTAAGTCCTGACATGATTGCCACGCAAAGGAAAACTCATGGGCTAAAACACATTGATGATTCTAACCAATTACTCCATAGCCTCTTTCTATTCTAGTTTTGAAGACAGGTGCCCACTTAAAGCAGGTTGAAAGTAAAGCAGAATGTGCCTTAAGGCACATTCTGCTTTACTTTCAGCCTGCTTTAATTTACCATCTGCATGTATATAGAAAATATTTCATATGATGCATATTCATGACTGTATAAAGTGGAAGTATTTTCTTCAGTGGAGGAAAAAAAATAAAGGGTTAAAATGTGTATCTGTGGAGTAATGGTTTATAAAATTGGTTACGGCCAAAGACAAAATGCAGATAAAGCAGAAAGCTCTATGGAAGCTTTCTGATGTACTTACAACTTGCATCAAGCTGTAAGCTGTATTAAGGTTTCATTCAGTTTAAAACTGCCATGTGCTTTAAGCACCCAATACCCCAGGTTTTCTTTTGGATGGTGATAAAAACAGGTTTTACTGTACAAGTTTATCTGTTCCCATTACACTGAAGGCATGTCAGTGGAAAAAGGGGCTCTCCAACTTTTCAAACAGTGTTGTCCTACACCAGGAAAACAGATTGAACATCAGCCTTTTTAGCAGCATTATTTGACAAAAGTGCTGTGATCTCTTAAGATTTGACAATGACAATGAATTATTGTCATTTTCTTTTTCATACTCTTAAGATATGCAGTGTTTTCAACACACAATGCGATATTGGTCTACACTGTTTGAAATTTCCAAGAACCCTTTTTACTGGCAATGCCTTGTTTTATATTCACAGTAGTGCACAAACACGGTGTAAACCAGCATGATCTTGCACCGAGCTAGTATTAAGTAAGATCTTAAATTTATCTAATGTGTAATTTACATTAAGCTGTAAACAACGTGATCTCTTCAGTACAAAACCAAAAAGAAATGTTCAAAGGCTGAGTTTTGTTTTATTTGAGCAATGAAAATGAAAAAATTAATTCTGAACATAATCTCACAGGGCTCCAGGAGTGTTTCAGAAGCTAAAATCCATACATCTACACAAAGCCTATGATGTAATTAAAAAACTAAATACGCATGAGAATTGCCTCAAAAGAGATTCTAATGAGTAGTCACATCATAGGGTTTGGTGTACATATAAAGGAGTAAATCTTGGAATATCTCAGTTCACCCCTGTCTTATCTGGAGCCCTGTCTCTTAAATAGCCTGAATTTTCAATAGTCTGAGTCTAAATAGTCTGAATGACAGTTTGCGTCAGATTCAGAATAACTCAAATCTGCTTGGAATCCAAATCTGACTCCAAACTGTAGTAAAAGTATCTCATGGTTAAAGAAAGAATATTACCCTAAGTCTTAAGCGGTCATGATAGATTGTTTATTTAGGATTTTAGTCAAGCATGTGATGGGTGATCATTCATCTCAAGTGGCTACAAAGGCACAACAAAAGTAATACAGAAACCCCTGACAGGTTTTTGTTTAATGTTCTTTTGTTCTGCATTAAACCTTCACCCCATAGTCTGTTTCTAGTTTTAAAGACAGATGACCACTTAAAGTAGGTTGAAAGTAAAGCAAAATGTGCACATTCATCTTTACCTTCAGCCTGCTACAGTGGAGAATCTGTTATTCTTTCCCGTTTATACGCAAACGTACACAAACGCAAAGCACTAAAACATAGAAAAGAACAACTTTTGGACAATTCTGATAATTCTTGTTTATCTTGGTGGCAAACAGTTTGGAGCCTGATCAGACGCCGGGTTACCCGGCGTCTGATCTGGCTCCAAACTGTTTGCACTGCAAATAATAGTTTTAGCGTAAACGTGTTTATTGGGAAAGAATAACAGATTCTCCACTGTATAAGCTACCATCTGTTAGGATATAGAAAATATTTCTTGTGGTGCATATTCATGACTGTTACTGTATATAGTAGAACTAACTATTTCTTCATTGGAGGAATAAATGAGGGCCGTAAAATGTCATATAATTATGGAGAAATTGGTTAAAAACTGAATGGTCTCTCAACACATTGAAGTTCTAGAGAGTGTTGCTACATGAGGAATGATATTCACAATTTTCACTGCATGTAACCCCCTCACTGCCATGACTTCTGAGTTAAAGTTGTTGTCTGATTTTACCGGTATTTTCTAATTTAGATTTTAAACCTTTCCCCATAGCCTGTTTCTAGTTTTGAAGACAGGTGAATACTTAAAGCACATTCTGCTTTACTTTCAGTCTGCTTTAAGCTACTATCTGCTAGGATATAGAAAATATTTATTTTGGTACACATTTATGACTATAAATTCTTCAGTGGATGAATAAATTAAATATGTCAAAAGGTGCTTCTATGGGGAAAAGGGTAAAGTATTTTGACAGAAACATATACATGGATGTGACTGTTAACCCTTTACCCAATATCCCGTAATTGACATTAAATATAAGTGATCACTTAAAGCAGGCTGAAAGTAAAGCAGAATGTGCCTTAAGGCACATTCTGATTTACTTTCAGCCTGCTTTAAACTACCACCTGCAAGGCCATATAAAATATTTGTTATGTTTATTGTTCATGAGGGTATAAACTGGAACTATTTTCTTTAGCGGAGGAATAAATTAAATACGCTAAAAGTCGCTTCTATGGGGGGAAAGGGTTAAACGGTTCGGCTGCTGATCAGAAGTCAATTTATTCAGTGTCTTAACTGATAGAAACTGACTGCAAAGACCAACTGGTGCAGATGAGCAAAGGCAATGAAGGGGTTATCATTATATGTGTATTACCTTAGCTACAGTAATTGCTAGTTATCATTGCATGAGCACAGTATACCTACACTGTACAGTGGAGAATCTGTTATTACCTTAGCTACAGTAATTGCTAGTTATCATTGCATGAGCACAGTATACCTACACTGTACAGTGGAGAATCTGTTATTACCTTAGCTACAGTAATTGCTAGTTATCATTGCATGAGCACAGTATACCTACACTGTACAGTGGAGAATCTGTTATTCTTTCCCGTTTAAACGCAAACGCAAAGCACTAAAACGTAGAAAAGAACAACTTTTGGACAATTCTGATAGTTCTTGGTGGCAAACAGTTTGGAGCCTGATCAGACGCCGGGTTACCCGGCGTCTGATCTGGCTCCAAACTGTTTGCACTGCAAATAATAGTTTTAGCGTAAACGCGTTTATTGGGAAAGAATAACAGATTCTCCACTGTAGTTATCCCCCTTCCCATCCCACCCTCTCATTCACTGGTGAGTGATAAAGCACTAGTTTAAGGAAAATGTATTTGAAAAAGTTACTTAACTTAGACATATCGTACAGCAATCTGCCATATACCCCTGTGTAACCCATTACCCCATGGCTTGTTTCTAATATTGAAGACAGGTGCAGGGCTACAGATAAGAGGTAGTTAACTGCACAAATCCAACGTTTTCTCACTTATTTAAACACAAAGAGACGATTCTAATGAGTAGTGACACCATAGGGTTTAAAGCAGAAATAAAGATTTTAGTTTTTGAAATACTCCCCTTATCTGGAGCCCTGCAGGTGACCACTCAAAGCAGGCTGAAAGTAAAACAGAATGCACCTTATGGCGCATTCTGTTTTTCCTTCAGCCTGCTTTGAGCTATGACTGCTACAATATGTAGAAAATATTTCTGATGGTGGGTATTCATGACTATCAATTGCAGCTATTTCCTTCAGTGGAGGAATAAATTAAAGGCGTAAAAAGGTGTATTTATGGTGTAATG
Source organism: Gari tellinella (assembly GCA_922989275.2). Taxonomy (NCBI): domain Eukaryota; kingdom Metazoa; phylum Mollusca; class Bivalvia; order Cardiida; family Psammobiidae; genus Gari; species Gari tellinella. The sequence goes on from OV277859.1 coordinate 56,662,104, forward strand.
GGTTAAACACACACACTCTAATTGATGCTCTCTCCATTTTTTTCTAATTTCAAAATTTTCAAAAATTCTTTTAAGATAGGGTCGGTATGTTAAACAGTTTGGATCCTGATGATATACAGTTTTGTGCAATATCTCATATTGATCTAAACTGTTTTCAAATGTAATTCTATTTCACAGTTAGCATACATAGAGTTAAATATTGAAACCCTGATTAGTTTTTGGGGTTTTGCATCATTCTCAGGGGCATTAAATAGAGTTTTATACAGTTTAGTACATTTATCAAAGTTGTGCTCATTAATTTGATAGTCTCATAACATAGTACTTTTAAGTTTACTCATCATGCATGTTTGTAGCTAGCAGTTTAGACCAAGTTATTATGTGGAGGCTATATGTATGATTGTATACACAATCCCTATATAAGCATAAGTGGTTTTATACCTTCCCACAATTGTACATGTAATATGGTTTTTTGTTTCCATTGTGTTTGCATGTATTGTGTTTTATCCAAAACATAAATTACAGTGAATCATTATTAACCCTTTACTCAATAGCCTGTTTCCAGTTTGGAAGACAGATGGCCACTTAAGGCAGGTTAAAAGAAATGAAAGTAAAGCAGAATGAGCCTTAAGGGTGTATCCAAGTCATGAATTTGGGAAATTTTCAAAGTATATGAAAACACTCTATGATGGTTTTGTATTGAAGAGCTATTTAAGATAAATGAAAAAAATAGCAAAAATGAACATTTTGGTGAACAACGTTTGGCTATACGGCCACATATGTAAAATTAACCCACCCACTCGTTCTTATTTTGTCCTTTTCAAACAACCCGCTCCAATAAAATCAATTTCAAATGAAAACAAATATGATGATTTGGTTTTGTGTTATTCATTTCCTGTCTATGGTAGTATTTCTTTATACAAAATCTTGTTTAATAGAAAACAGGCACCAAATGTGAAATTTATAAAGCTCTAAATATCATCGATATGGTACTTTTTTGTAAAGGGAGATAACTCTTTTTACTTGAATAACTCAAAATTTTCAACACTGACCTTTCAATTTCTTTTCATATTTTGAACTGCCTTAGCATAGGCTTTCATCTGGTAGAATATTAGAAACAGTTTAATACTAGAACCATTTCATTTTCAAACTTTTTTACTTTTTTTCATAAAATAAAAAATCTGATAAAATCATGCCCTATAACAAGCATATATTTGATATTCAAGGATCCATATTGTTCAAACCTGGTGCCTGCTTTGTCTAAATTTGGTTTCTATATGTGAAAATACCACCATAGACATGAAATAAATAATGAAAACCCAAATTACCATTTTTGTTTTGTTTTGAAAAAGATTTTACTGAAGCTTGTACTCTTAATGGGTAAAATTTGAGAAAAAAATCAAAATTTGACATACCTTTTTCAAATCGCTGTAGCTCAAAAACAAGGACACCACCATATGTATTTTTCTTCATTTTTTCATTCATCATAAACAGCTCTTCCAAAAAAAAACCATGATAGAAAAAAAGTTTAATACTTTGAAAAAAACGCTGATGGGTTTGATACACCCTTAAGGCACAATCTGCTTTACTATTAGTCTGCTTTAAGCTTCTGTCTGTCAGGATATAGACTGTATTTCTGACGGTGCATACTGATGACTGTATAATGTGTAACTATTTTCTTCAGTGGAGGAATAATTAAAGATGTAAAAAGGCCCATTAATGGAGTAAAGGGTTAACTGACAATACAATGGAAGATACTATGGTAGCCTCTTATACAGATCTCTGACAGACAATGAAAAAGCTCAAAATGATGTTCTTTGTTGATTGGCCAAAGAATATCATTCATTCATTCAATCATCCATTCATTCCTTTCACTTCAATGAGTGGTCACTATAGACAAGTTTGACTATTTGTCACTCTTTCCTCCCTGAAACTTTAAATGGACAATCCCAGTTTCCATTTAAGGCGAGTCCATTTCTGACTTTTAGGGGTTGTTTTTGTCAATGTTTGGCATAATGACAAACAGTGAAGACCCTGATCAGAGGGCTCCTAGGAGCCCTCTGATCTGGATCTACACTGTTTGCATAAAACAAGTGTACTATTCACATGTACACTGTTTGCAAAGGACACCAATATGCGGGACTAGGGCTCAAAGGGTTAAATAAGGGTCTTTGGACACTAGATTCCAAATTATTGGAGTATGTCAATTCTTTAAATGCCTTATTTTCCACAAAACCTGTATGTTATAACCACCATTACAATCATCTCAGAGATGAATCTAATGATTGGTCACATTGTATGCTTGCATGCTTAAAACAGGGTCCAAGGTTATAAAGAGTTTGAGTTGAGTCTGAGGTCATTTTCAAGCATATGATTGGTCAAATTTGAGCCTTTGCTCAAATCTGACCAATCAGATGCTTGATAATGATCTCAAACTCAACTCAAACTATTTATGCCCTTGGGGCCTGTTGTTACATCAATTAGCTTATAAAAAAGAGATGATTGTAAATATATTCATCAATTTGAGTTCATGATTTGTTGTTTGTATAAATTTTGTACTTTTGTAATTTATGAGTAAAACAGTTTGCATCACATCTTGTAATTCATGAACACTAACTTTCGTATATAAACTAATAAAAATGCTAAGAATTACTTTGCTAACACTATTTTTCTAATAAATTTTTTTGCAAGTACAGTTCAACTGGAGTTAAGTTGCCATCCAATAAGGAAACATGACTTTATATATTAACCCTTAGCCTGCCACTCACGACTATAGCTCCATATGCAAACAGCTTGGATCCGGATGAGACGCCGAGTAACTCGGCATCTCATCCGGATCCAAGCTGTTTGACACTCTGACAACATTTTCAGCAATTTTGAGCAACTTTGAAGCACTTTGAAACTTGAAGCAGGCGAGAAATATAGCAGACGACAATTTATTTGGCGGGCTAAGGGTTAATGACAGATGAATGCACAATGCAGAAGTAATGCAGACAACTCATTTTTTTGCTTTATTCATTACATTTGCCCTGCATTGAATCCATTCCCTTGTGGCCTGTATTCAAGGTATGAAACAGGTACAGTGGAGAAAACATTATTCTTTCCCAATAAACGCGTTTACGCTAAAACTATTATTTGCAGTGCAAACAGTTTGAAGCCAGATCAGACGCCGGGTAACCCGGCGTCTGATCAGGCTCCAAACTGTTTGCCACCAAGATAAACAAGAATTATCAGAATTGTCCAAAAGTTGTTCTTTTCTACGTTTTAGTGCTTTGCGTTTGCGTACGTTCTCCTCTGTATTTGCTTAAAGTATAAAGCAGAGAGCTCTAATAGGAGACTTTCTGCTTAACTTCATGCATGCTTTTAGTGAACACCTGTCAGAACGTAGGACAAGTTCTTATCAGGACATAGAAGACAAATGAAAATCCTTAAGTCTTAAGTGAGTGTATTTTGCGGACAATTGGATCAATGTGAGCTCAAATTCCTATTCTAACACACCTCGCCCACGCCCCTATATAAGCGAAGAAGGACCGTCTCAGTGTACGAATTTTCAGTAGAACACTCACGCGCTAAACGTTCTAACGTGACGTCATTTGGCTTCAATAAGTGCGTACGCCAAGAAATGTAGCGCCGTTGCTTCGGTGCAAATTTCGGTTAAATTATGTGTTAGAATCGAAATAAAAAATTCATACCAGTGTTCTATCTAACAATCGAACACTGGTAGTCGTTGAGATGCTTGTAATTAAATCACTCGGCCTAAAGGCCTCGTGATTAAATTACTACGCATATCAACTCCTACCAGTGTTCGATTGCACGATAGAACACTGGTATGAATTTTTTATTTCTTAAATATCAAGTAATGGTTTAATGTTAGAATTTGATTACATAATTTTGAAACAGACCACATTCATTCATGATCAAAACTCCAAGTCATAAGATATGCAAATTTATCTTTCATTTGTATGGTGTCTTACCACAAGTTTGACTGTATTAAAATGCAGATTTTCAGTGCTGCGTATCAAAACTATAACTTTCAATTTTACCATGCAGGATGCTGAGAAACAGGAGAGGGAATTTGAAGAGCAGCTGAAGAGAATCAGGCAGCAGTTGAAGGATGAACAGAATGAGAAGAGAAGACGAGAGCTAGAGGAGGAAGAAGAGAGATTGAAGAGACTCCACAGAGGTCAGGCTTTTTTCTGCTCCATCAATGTATCCCATTCCCAATGAGAAATTGTAAAAATTGTTCCAAGTTCTGGCAAAAAAAATATTTTTCTTTGGACACAGGTTGTTCCTGATAAGTCAAAATCGCATAAAAAATAATCAAATAATTTAAATGGTGAATACTAGCTATTACAGGTCTTTTTCTGGTCATTTAGCCTCCATAAGATCAATTTCAAACATTCTTTCTAAATTATTTGATTTTTAATGCGAAAAAAAACCCAAATCAGACATTGCAGTTTTCCCAAAATGGTCGGAAAAAGGTATTGAGGTTGATCTATTTGCACACAGTCATTTACAGTTAACCATTTCCCCAACTGAAGCGCCTTTAAGCGCAATGTAAATAATCTTCATCGAGATGCTGGTTAACCCTTTACTCCATTACCTGTTTCTAGTTTTGAAGACATGTACAGTGGAGAATCTGTTATTCTTTCCCGTTTAAACGCAAAGGTACGCAAACACAAAGCACTAAAACGTAGAAAAGAACAACTTTTGGACAATTCTGATAATTCTTGTTTATCTTGGTGGCAAACAGTTTGGAGCCTGATCAGACGCCGGGTTACCCGGCGTCTGATCTGGCTCCAAACTGTTGCACTGCAAATAATAGTTTTAGCATAAACGCGTTTATTGGGAAAGAATAACACATTCTCCACTGTATCTACTCAAAGCATGTTGAAAGTAAAGCAGAATGTGCCTTAAGGGTGTATCAACCCTATAAGCGAATTTTTCAAAGTATTAAACTTTTTTCTATCATTGTTTTTTTGGAAGAGCTGTTTATGATGAATGAAAAAATGAAAAAATAAAAATGTGGCGGTGTCTTTGTTTTTGAGCTCAGCGATTTGAAAAAGATATATATGTCAAATTTTGACTTTTTTTTCAAATTTTACCCATTCAGAGTACAAGCTCCAGTAAAATCTATTTCAAAACAAAACAAAAATGGTAATTTGGGTTTTCATTATTCATTTCATGTCTATGGTGGTATTTTCACATATAGAAACCAAATTTAGACAAAGCAGGCACCAGGTTTGAACAATATGGATCCTTGAATATCAAAAATATCCTTTTATTGGGCATGATTTTATTAGATTTTTTATTTTATGAAAAAAAGTAAAAAACGTTTGAAAATGAAATAGTTCTAGTATTAAACTTTTTCTTATATTCTTCCAGATGAAAGCCCTTGCTAAGGCAGTTCAAAATATGAAAAGAAATTGAAAGGTCAGCGTTGAAAATTTTGAGTTAATGAAGTAAAAAGAGTTATCTCCCTGTACAAAATTTACAAAAAAGTACCATATCGATGGTATTTAGAGCTTTATAATTTTCACATTTTGTGCCTGTTTTCTCTTAAATTAGTTTTTGTATGATGAAATACTACCATAGTCAGGAAATAAATAAAACAAAACAAAAATATCATATTTGTTTTCATTCAAAATGGATTTTATTGGAGCAGGCTGTTTGAAAAGGTTAAAATATGAAAAAGTGGGTGGGGTAAATTTTACATGGCCGCAGAGCCAAATGTTGTTCACCAAAATGGACACTTTTTCTATTTTTTCATTCATCGTAAATTTTCTTTTCAATACAAAATCATTATAGAGTGTTTTCATATACTTTGAAAATTTCCCAAATTCATGAGTTTTATACACCCTTAAGGCACATTCTGCTTTACTTTCAGCCTGCTCTAAACTACCATCTACCAGGATTTAGGAAATATTTCTCATGGTCTATATTCATGGACTGTATAAATTTGAACTATTTTCTTGAGAAGGGAATAAATTCAATGTGTTAAATTGCATTCTAACACACTTCGCACACGCCCCTATATAAACAAAGAATGAACATTTCAGCCTAAAGGCCTCGTGATTAAATTACTACGCATCTCAACTCCTACCAGTGTTAGATTGCACGATAAAACACTGGTATGAATTTATTATTTCTTAAGTATCTATAACGTAAAGGGTCAATGCCGTATCTAAGAGCCATAGGAATTGTTTCTCACACACCGACAGGTGGTTACTTAAAGCAAAGGAGCTTTCTGCTTTACTTTCAGTCTACTTTCAGCAACCCCCTCTCTTTAACTCTTAAAAAAGCTATGGGGGAAAGGGTTAAGTTCAATAGATGATGTATTGACTGAAAAAAAGTATTGCAGAAAGCTCATATAAAAGTAATGCCGAAAAAAGCACCCACCTTTACATACATATCCAAATGCTGTGTAGGAAATCAATGTAGAAAGATGGCAGCTAAGTTCAGAATAAAAGTAATGTAGAAAACTACCACCTGATTGTGGTAAAAACATGCACAGAAGTACCCTGATTATTTATATACAATTATAGGCAAAAAGTTGACAGGCTTTTAGAATAAAGTTGATGCCTGTACCATATAGCCCCATTAAACAGCCAAGGGGGGCAATGCAAACTCTAACCATTTCAATGTTTAACTCTTAGCATGCTAAATTGCTAACCACGAAACAGTATTACCTTGCCAATAATTTGGATCCAAATGAGATGCAAGATTACACCAAGCAGGTTGAAAGTAAAGTAAAATGTGCCATAAGGCGTTTTCTACTTGGCAGTTTTGAAGCATACTATGATATAAGCATTTTCTGTGTTATTTAGATTTAGAATTTCAATATTGGCTTTTACTATTCCAGAGATGAAGCACAAAAGGATCCGCTACAGACTCAAGGTGGCAATCAAACAGAAAGATCGCTTTAAGCTGGAGTACACTATCAATGAATTTGAGACAGAGAAAGTCGAGGATAAAGACATGGACTTGGAGAAAGCCAAGAGACTTCTCAAGGAGCTAGTGTCCAAAGATAGTAAGTTCTTTTCTTGTACAGTAAAGTTAGTGTTTAGTTGTTACTCTTTGAAGAATCCTTGAATTCTCTATAGAAAGGTAACTGCTTAACCCATTACCCCATAAATATACCTATGTACACCTTTAATTAATTCCTCCACTGAAGAAAATAGATCCAATTTATTCATTTATGAATATGCACCATAAGAAATATTTTCTTTATTCTAGCAGATGGTAGCTTAAAGCAGGCTGAAAATAAAGCAGAATGAGCCTTAAGGTGCATTCTGCTTTAGTTTCAACCTGCTTTAAGTGGTCGCCTATCTTCATTACTAGAGACAGGCTATGGGGTAATGGGTTAACCTCAACACCAGACAACACTGCATAATTGTATATTTTTCATTTGCAGACCTCCGAAAAGCCATGTCTAGGAGAGAGATAGAAGAGTTAGAAAAGGCCATAGATGTTATAAAGAAGAATGGCCTTGAGGTACAGCTAGCCAAGGAGCTCATCGAAGCGAACTTGATCCTCTCAAGACTACGCAAGATCCAGCGAATCAGAAATGAGATTCTAGAGCTGAAGCAATCCACTGTTGCTGAGATCAGAAGTTATGGCAAGCCTCCTCCTGTGGTCCATACAGTGATGACTGCTACATTCTTGTTGCTTGGGCAAAAAGAGCGTGATACACGGGTAAGTTATCACGGGTGCCTATTATGTGAGCTCATCATAAGACCAAACACAGATTTTACAGTACATGTAGTTAATTCTTCTCTTAAAGGACTTGAAAAAAAAAGAAGCTTTTTACCACTCCAGGGGCCAAAGTTTTAGCCCAATCATCTTGAAACTTGCTTAGAATTATTATTTTGACAAAAACTAAGCACTTTGTGTATATGGGTTACATAAGATTAAAAAGTAGGTCAGTAGGTCAAAACATAGAAAAAGCTTCTAAACACTGTATGAGTAATATTTTTAGCCATAATTTCACACAACTTGCTCAGAATGATCACCATGACAAAATCTAGGCAATGTACTAATATGGGTTACTTGGGGTCAAAAAGTGGGTCAGTAGGTCAAAATATAGGAAAAGCTTCAAAGTACTCTAGGACCCACATCTTTTGTTGTAATTTCATGAAACTAGCTCAGAATAATTACCATGACAAAATTTAGGTAAATTATGAATATGGGTTATGTCTGAATAAAAAGTAGGTCAGTAGGTCAAATCATAGAAAAGGCTTATGAACCCTCTTAAGTTCATATGGAGTACACACATCAACATTATTCTGACACATTTGCTCCTTGTGACAAGGTGCTAGTAGGGGTATAAATCACCTTTAGTGATAAAATCTAGTTTAATCTTGGAACTTTGTACTCAGCTGAGTGCCTTATAGAGCCCATTGGGCGCTTATTTTAATGTACCATATTATAAGACTGGATGATGTTTTGAACCATATTGCAAGACTAGAAAATCTGTTGTACAATATTATAGGACTAAAAGAACTGTTCTTCCATATCATAGGACTGGACAATCTTTTATTCCATATTGCAGGACTGGAAGATCTTTTGTTCCATATTATAAGACTGTAAGATCATAAGACTGGACAATGTTTTATTCTATATTGTAGGACTAAAGAATCTTCTGTTCAATATTGTATGACAGGAAGATATTTTGTTCCATATTATTTGACTGGACAATCTTTTATTCAGTATTATAGGACTGGATGATCTTTTGTTCCATGTTGTAGGATTGGAAGATCTTTTGTTCCATATTTTAAAGAATGGGAGATATATTCCATATTATAGGACTGGACAATTTTTTTACCATATTATAGAAGTGACAGATATTCAGGGCTCCAGATAAGCAGAGTATTTCAAAAACTAAAATCTTTATTTCCGCTTTAAACCCTATGGTGTCACTACTCATTTGAATCGTCTCAAAGAGACGATTCTAATGAGTAGTAACACCATAGGATTTGAAGCTGAATGAGTGAGAAAATGTTTGATTTGTTCAAATTACTTCCACTTATCTGGAGCCCTGGATATTTTGTACCATATTGTAAGACTGGTAGATCTTTGTTGATATTGTAGGACTGGAAGAATGTGCAAGCCCTTGTGGGTAAGACTGGCAAGGAAGGTCTGAAGCGACGGTGTCTGGAGTGTGATGCTAGTAAGATATCAATGGCTTCAGCCAGGAGAGCCAGGGAACTGCTGGAAAAACATGAACTAGATGAAGTCAGAGATGTCTCAGCAGGAGCAGCTACATTCTATGTGTTTGTAAGTACAACCGGTTCCTTCTCTTTAGATTTTCAAAGGCATAATTCGATCATTTTTTATTGATGTTTGCCACGTTATATAATGTTTGGTATGGAATGTATAATTGATGTTTTCCACATATGGATCTTTAACCCACTCCCCCATACCCTGTTTCTGGTTTTGATGAAAGGTGACTATTTAAAGCAGGTTGAAAGTAAAGCAGAATGCACCTTAAGGTGCATTCTGCTTTACTTTCAGCCTGCCTTAAGCTAACATGTGCTAGGATATAGAAAGTATTTCTTATTATTACCTAATGCTCTATATAACTTGTAATTTGTTATTTTTGACTGTTTTGCTGTGTTGTTCCGACATTGCCTAATCCGGGGGCAATAGTTTTAACTGTTGCCCTCTAGGAGGGTTATTGAGAAGTTTTCCGGTACCCTGGATTGCCGTATTGTAATGAAACAGTATTAAATATTTGTCATTGATTGGTGTCTGGTGAAGATTTAATACTTTATTTCATGATTTATTGTTATTTATTACAAAACTATTATCAATGAGACGAGTTCGAAATACACATAAAGTTTAACCGCTATCCTTTATATACCGAAAAACAAGACAGACCCGAACATTACATAATGTGCGGATGTAAACATGCAAGGGCGTACAAGAAGACGCTAATCATTTCATCAGACGTCGTACAAAAAACTCAAAATGACTAAAAATTTGTATTGTAGCTTAGATTAGTTATTTTTAAAAAAATAGTTATATAGAGTATTAGGTAATAAAACGGTTATTTCATGTGTGTTAGAGGAACAGTCAAAACTATTGTCCCTCGTTATCAGGAAAGACATTTCGAATTGTTGCCCTCGGCTTGTCGGCCTTGGGCAACAGTTAGAAAGTCTTCCCTGATACCTTGGGACAATAGTTTTGACAGTTCCCCAAACACACATGAAATAACTGTATACTGTGCATATTCATGACTGCATGTATGTAACTATTGTCTTCAGCGGAGGAATAAATTCAAGGCGTAAAAAGGCACATCTATGGAGTAATGGGTTAAGTTTCAAAATACACTAATAGAAGTGTTGACAAGTCTTATTTGAATATTCATTTAAGTTTGGTATTGAAGAATATAAGTAATGCCTTATTACCGGTACACGTGTTAGGTCTTCTCAAATAATTCAGGACTTAAGTGTAGTTAAAGAGTCAAAATACAGTTAAAACTTGATACTTCGAACTCACTAAAATAGACCTTACCAGTATGTCATAAGTTTAATATTGATAACTGGATCTCACTAAAGTGGAACATACCCGTACCCGGCTTAGCCATGTTTTATCTTTCAAATATGGGCATGTTTGAACTAGTGGGAGTTCGAATTATGGAGTTTTAACTGTAATTTAATTATTTATCGATGCAATGAGTTTAATAACTTTATTATATTTTAATTTTCTCAATTGCTTTTCTTCTAATTTGATTTGTCAAGCCTAGATTTAGATGTAACTTTTTATAGTCATAACCATGGAAAAGTGTTTGAGACGTGAGGGATATCGGAAAGGTGGACATAGTCTGGACACATTGAGCTGACGTTAGTGACCTCTATTTGCATAATTTCATACTTTGCTGCATTTCTAAATATAGCTTCGGAACACTTTGTTATCATTTTATGAGAACGCACATTGTAACCACATCGGTACCGAGAAAATATAGCATTGCCAGGTTCCACAAATATCGACAAGTATATAGCCAAAGTGGTAAGGAAGACAACTATACATTATTTTTCCGTACAGTCAGTGGTTCGAATCCCATGCAATACTCATACCTTTTTTTTTCTTCACTTTTTACCATTTTATACTGTTTCTTTTCAGTATTCATACAACATGCTACATGTATTTTGTCAAAACTTTGTGTCATAGCTTCTGTTTGGTCTATAAAATAACATTTATATATAAAATAAAAATATGTTCAGTTCTATTGGGATTCAAACATGGAAACTTGCCGTTACAAATCCCTCGCTCTAACTACACAGCTATGACAGACGAGTTACATCTGAGGGTTGTCAATTAGGTATATATAATGAACTGGCGTAAGTCGCAGGTGAGGGCATCGATGATCTTACCTGAATTAAAACTCACTCGAAAGCGCAACATGATGTGTTTTAGTAGATATGATTATACTAGGAGACTCGGGAATATAGCGCTTATCAACAACAACTTTTTGCACTTGCGCAATGTGGAGTGTTAATCCACTGAGGATCACAACAGTAACAAGATTGACGTAATCATCCAAACCAACCCAAAACTGTACGATTCGCTGTCGATTTTTTATTTATACTGCATCATTTCATTATAATTTATTCATGCATAAAGTTCAACGTTAGGTCAATATGTTCAGACTATACCTTGTTATAAGTTGATTGTGTTAACAATGTAATATCATGAGACTCTATTACAACTACATGGATGAAAACTTTCAGTCTTCATATTGATAAGTCAAACTGGCCTCTCTTAACTTAAAGAACCCTTGCAATTGAGTATACTCATCATTTACAGATGGTGTACCTGTGAAGAGTAAACTTATTTTATGCGAACAGTGTAGATCCGACATTGAAAGTTGATCTCTTTTTCTGGATCTACACTTTTTGTTTAGTTTAATCCATTGACTCAGAACGCAGGGCTCCAGATAAGGGGAGTATTTCAAAAACCAAAATCTTTATTTCTGCTTTAAGCCCTATGGTGTCACTACTCATTAGAATCGTCGCAAAGAGAGGATTTTAATGAGTAGTAACACCATAGGATTTTGTGTTAAAATAAGTGTGAAAATATTGGATTTGTGCAGTTAACTTCCTCTTATCTGGAGCCCTGGATCAATTATTTTACTTACTGTGGATATTTCGATTGAAAAAACAGCTGATGAAGACTGCAATACAGTCGAAATATCCAAAGTAAGTCAATTATTTGTTCTGAGTCAATGGATTAACTAAACAAAAAGTGCAGATCCAGATCAACGGGACCTATAGAAAACCTCTGGTCAGGGTGGGCTAAATTAGACATTTTACAACATATTACAAAAACAACCTTAATAGTCAAATATGGACTAGACTTAATTAGAAACTTGAATGGGCCATTTTAAGTTTCAGAAGCTGATGAGTTATGCATCATTGGAGAGACATGTTGCCTGCTTAATGGAAATCTAAAGTAAAACAGAAAACAACAGGAGCTTTCTGCTGGCACCATTCATAAAGACAGCAAATTCATTGGGTATAAAGTCTTATTGTGCGGAGTGCGACTCTGGCAAGCTTTTGCAAACAGTTTGAATCCAGATTAGACCCCACGAAATGTGGCGTCTAATCTGAATCCAAACTGTTTGACACACATTCAAATTGTCTTCAGTTTAGATTGATTTTGAGGGTTTTTTGCAGATGTTAAATTTGAAGCAGAATGACAATTCAGCATGATAACAGTTAAAAAAAATTGACAGTACCTGTATCCAGGGCTCCAGATAAGAGGTAGTTTTTTCAACAAATCCAACATTTTCTCACTCTTTTTAGCACCAAATCCTATGGTGTTACTACTCATTAGAATCGTCTCGGAGAGACGATTCTAATGAGTAGTGACACCATAGGGTTTAATTCAGAAATAAAGATTTTAGGTTTTGAAAAACTAAGCTTATCTGGTGCTCTGCCTGTATCATTGGGGCAACGAAGTTTGAAATCTTTCATGTACATGTATGCAACAAAGTTACATTTTGTGTATATATATCCATAGTCATCTCCTATCTTATTTGTTCCTAACATGTTATTAACCCACTGTAACTACCTTTTATGTTGAACATGCTATTTAACAGGTAGATGGTGTTACAAGTGAAGTTTTTCACGAAGCAGGATCTATTCTTGACTGGTTTTAAATGGATAAGGAACCATTACATTGTAACTGTCGTCAGTATACTGTAAGAAGGCAGTGTGATGTTTAGTGACCGCATGTTGATATTGCTTGGACTTAATGTTATGTTTTGTGCTGAAAATTCAACAACAGTCAAACCTGTGTAAAGTGGCCTTGCTTTAACACGCTCATTCCTACTGACACACTCATTCCTACACTTGTCATTTACAAGCAGTACCTGTGAGGAGTACACTTGTGCTATGCAAACAGTGGTCAGTGGACCCAGGTCAGAGGGCTCCTGAGGGCCTGTACCATTTGTTATTTTGAAATACAGTCGAACTTCGATATCTCGAACTCGGTTAAATCAAACATACCCGTATTTCAAAGTTAAAACGTGGCTTAGCCACGTTTTAACTTTGAAATATGGGTATGATCTACCTAACCGAGCATGAAATAATGCAGTTCATGTGTCGAACTATCGGCTAGTTTGAGTTAAGCGAGTTCGAGATATCGAAGTTCGACTGTATGTTGTAAAAATCAACCTTAAATAGTCAATAATGGACTTTATTGGAAACTGGAATCATCCATTTGTAGTTCCAGGGGTGAATGGGTCAAAGAAATAATGGTCTCTGTAAAGACAGAAGTCTTCTTAACTCTTTCAACACTAAGAAACTTGTGTGGGTTATTAAGTTTCCTTGTGAATCTTTTTAGTTACCAAAACATGAAGCAGTCTACTTGGAATTCTGGGTAGTTTACTAAATATTGCTCTAAATTAGCAAACAGTGTAGACTTTGATCAGAGGGCTCCATACATGAGCCCTCTGATCAGGGTCTACACTGTTTGTAAATTTAATGATTACATGTATATTTGAAACAGGTCCGTTGTGTTGACGAATAGTAACTTTAACCCTAAGCCTGCCACTCACGACTATAGCTCCATATGCAAACAGCTTGGATCCGGATGAGACGCCGAGTAACTCGGCGTCTCATCCGGATCCAAGCTGTTTGACACTCGGACAACATTTTCAGCAATTTTGAGCAACTTTGAAGCACTTTGAAACTTGAAGCAGATGAGAAATATAGCAGACGACAATTTATTTGGCGGGCTAAGGGTTAAGGTTAAGCTTTAGTTTTGACCTTTTTGTGTCTGTTAAGTAGGAAAATTTGTCTTACTAATGTTAATGTACTTCTTAACACTGAAGGTTTGTTTCTCAGTGTTAGCTTTGTTGTTCTTGGACTAATGTTTTTGTCTGGATAACATGTTTGGCTGAATTTTAACCTTTAGCCTGCCACTCACGACTATAGCTCCATATGCAAACAGCTTGAATCCGGATGAGACGCCGAGTAACTCGGCGTCTCATCCGGATCCAAGCTGTTTGACACTCGGACAACATTTTCAGCAATTTTGAGCAACTTTGAAGCACTTTGAAACTTGAAGCAGACGAGAAATATAGCAGACGACAATTTATTTGGCGGGCTAAGGGTTAACATAGTAACTGTAATGTTATATTTTTAGCACACTGGTTAAGTGAATTTTGATAACCATTGCCAACTGTTCTGATCCAGATCAGATATCTGTGACTGGTGTAATCATCTGGATGACAGTCTGACAATATTTTTCAACTGAATCAAATCAAATGAGATTACAGTTGAACAGGTGAAAACCACCTAGCATAGCCTAGCTCATCTGGCTAGGCCAGTTATGTAATCAATTTTGTCATAAAAGAAATGCAAGAAGGGTTGATATGAAAACAAGTTTTAAACTTTTTGCAGACAATTTTTAATCAGCAAATTTAATTTAATGAGATAAGGGTTAAGGTGATACTTGTGATGGCTTGAGTGGGCATGGGAGTTGTTACCATTAACCCTTTCCCTTATAGAAGCGACTTTTAGCACATTCATTTTATTCATCCGCTGAAGAAAATAGTTCCAAATTATATCGAAATGAATATGTGTCATATTTAATACTTTCATTATTATAGCAGTAAATAGCTTAAAGCAGGCTGAAAGTAAAGCAGAATTCTGCTTTACTTTCAACCTGCTTTAAGTAGTCACATATCTTCAATACTAGAAACAATGCTATCAGGTAAAGGGTTAACTTTGTCATGATCTATAATTGATTACTGAATCTGTCTAACCACTCCATGATCATCACAAATAAACTTATTAACCTATTCAGCCCTATAGACGAGTATACACATCCTTTAAAAATAGTGTACCTACAAAGAATACTCTTGTCCTATGCAAACAGTGTAGACCCTGATCAAGGGCTCCTAAATGAGCCCTCTGATCAGGGTCTGTACTGGGTGTCATTTTGCAACATATTGTTATAAAACACCCCTGAATAGTCAAAAATGGAATTGACTGAATTGGAAAATATAATTTTCCATTTGAAGTTGAGGGGGTGTATGAATTATCCATTAGATGCACGTCACTGTTGCCTGGCACTGCCAGTGAATTCACAGCTCTAGTAAAATTGCTGGTAAACATTGTACATGTAGCTGGTAAATGTCATTGTTGGTAAATTCACAACTGGTAAATATCACTGCTGGTAATCACTGATGTTGACCACTTCACAATTTTCAATTCTCAGCATGTTGTGTTGACTCCTTTTCATATGATCTTCTTCAGATGGGAAGTATTATGTTATGGCGCTCTCCTTCTGTCTGTCAGTCTTGAACTTTTACTTGTTTGCTCTATCACTCGAATAAATGTACTCCAAACCTTTTGACACTTGTCAGCAAGTTTATGGCCAAAATGTCTCATTCAAGTTAGATAACCAGCAATATTGCCTTAGATTTTCCAGAGTTATGTATATCCATTTTATCATAAAAAATTGGCATTATGTAGTAGGCAAGAACTGTTTAACTACGTGTACAATTCCTTTCAGATTTGTTATGGTGACACAAGATTATTCTTAGAAATGAAGGGATCTGACAAATATGAGGGGTTTTCATGTAACTCATTCTTTTCCCAGTTATGCTCATTTTTCAGTGCTCTCTTATATTTATTCATTGTCCAATTTTAATGAAATTGTTACAAATATAGATCTACCATACCTTAAAAGCTAAAAAAAAAATTGTTTCAGAATTTTGCAGTAATTTTTAGCATAGTTATGCCCTTTTTATTGACAAATATAAACCTTTGGTAGAAAGTGCAATAACTTTTAATTCAGTTCAGTTCCTTTCAGATCTGATATGGTGATACAAGAAATGAAGGGATTTCACATATATTACGGGTTTTACATGTGATCCCTAATCTTAAGAGTTATGTCCCTTTACCCTTTGTTCACTACTCCATAGTAATGATAGTATGTTTGTGCAACCACTTAATGCAAATAGAAGGAAAAGCAGAATAATCCTATAGGAGCATTCTGCTTTACATTCAGCCTGCTCTAAGCCACTATCTACTAAGATATAGAAAGCAGATCAAAAGTAAAGCAGAAAGCAGAGACCTGTATCAAACCCTGTAATCATCTATAAACTGTCCCTTTGACACAAGTTGACTGTATTAATGATATATAGTGTGTTTTCACACATAGATAAATTATTGTCCAATTTTTCTGACCTGTCGGAGTTACTTTTATAACAGAATAGCTAATAATGGTTAATAGGTAAGCAAGGTAACATCGAATATGTAATCGTACACTTTCCTACTTGAGATTAGTATGATCCTCGTGCAGCACGAGACCGCTGCGCTAACTTTACTGATATATTATTCTTTCCCAATAAACACATTTATATACCAAAACTATTATTTCCATTGTAAACAGGTTGGAGCCAGATCAGACGCCGGGTAGCCCGGGGTCTGATCAGGCTCCAACCTTTTTGCTACTCAGATTAAATATATAGTTAAAATTTCTAAAAGTAAATTTCCACAGTTTAGTGCATTGCGTTCGCGTTTAAACGGGAAAGAATAATGTATCATCTACTGTACATTAGGCACAAAAATTACAGCTATCCGTATCTCTAACTAGATGTAGAGAAAACTCATCCCTTTTAAAGTTTTAGAATGTTCCAATCTAAAAATAACTCTGACAGGTTAGAAGAAAACACTAATAAACCAATCTGAAGCTCTTCTTTCTGTGATGATACAAGAGAAAGAAGTATTGTACTGAATTGTAAAAAGCCATATTTTTTTCATATCGGGACTCGAGTCCCAAAAATCCATATCGTTTTCATATTGTACTGGACAACTCTTCCGACACTCTGTTAAGAGAAACTACCCTTGGCATTTCAAGTTCGTCTGCTATTTTGTTTTTGGAAATTGCGAAATCAAAGGCTTGTAGGATTAGGAAAAAAATGTCATGTGGTTTCGTTTGTCATTTTATAAAGTTATGGTGTGAAATAAAGAGGTAATTTAACAGTGTGGAGTACAATACTAAATTCAATTGGACTCAAACACAGCAGTCATAATCAATATTGGACTCGGCTATCACCTCGTCCAAATATGGATTATGACTGCTGTGTACTCGTCCAATAGAATTCAGTATTGTACTCAACACTGTTAAATAACCTCATATTATTTATACTTTTCTTATTCATATTTTATTCAGACCTGTGCTATGATTGAGGAGTGTTTTGACATTGCTGAGAACGGGCCCCGTCTGAGCTCACAACCATCCGGAGACCAGGGTAGGAAACCTCGTCTAGATCCTTCCAAAATGGTCATTGCCCGGGGTAGGGAGTATGTAACAACTACAACAACAACAAATGTACCCATGACCAGATCCAGGAGCAAGACTCCAGTTAGAAGTGTGGAAAGGCCTAAAAAGAAATAACCTTGACATTGAAAATCTAATTTTTCATTAAGCAATCATTTAATGGAGGAGTCAGAAAACTTGTGAACACAACTGATTCAGTGACTGTTTAACCCGTTCAACACGAAAATCTGTAAAGGAGACTCTTGAAAACATTTTGGATCCAGATCAGGCACATCTTAACCCTTAACTCCATAAATATGCATTCATACGCCTTTAATTCATTCCTCCACTGAAGAAATAGTTCCAATTTATGCAGTCATGAATATGAACCATAAGAAATGTTTTCTATATTCTAGCAGATGGTAGCTTAAAACAGGTTGAAAGTAAAGCAGAATGTGCCTTTAGGCACATTCTGCTTTACTTTCAACCTGCTTTAAGTGGTCACGTCTTCAAAACTAGAACCGGCGGACATAGTCCAGAGGTAAAGCACCCCCTTAAGACGTCAGGGTGTGTGAGTTCGATCCCTCGCCGGACCAAGTCCTTCGGATGAGACTTTATAAACTGAGGTCTGATGTATCAGTGCTTTACACTTGGCATCTAAAAGAACCAGAGAACTCTTTCGATAAAAAGAGTTGGGGCATTGCGCCCAGGTTTCTCTGAATCCACTCCCCTCTCTCTGGGGTGTCCAATTAGCCCATAGATGGCAGAAACGGACGTTAACAAACAAAATAAAAACAAAACTAGAAACAGGCTACGTGATAATTAAAAGGTTTATGCAAATTTCTTTACACATTTGATTTTGTTAACCTTTTCAACATAAGAGCCTGAATGGAAGACTTTCGCAAATATTTTTAATCAAGATCAAGTTTCATTACATGTGGTCTTGATCTGGGTCCAAACTGTTTGTCATTCTGATACTGTTTCTGTAAATATAAACAGAATTGAACTTGAACTTAATACAGAATTTTAGCATACAGCATTGTCAGCTGGCAACAGTTATTCAGTGTTGAAAGAGATTATGCAGTTATGCAGAAAGCTTCTAAAGGAGCTTTCTGCTTTATCTCATAATCTGTATTCTAAATGGTGATATTTAAACCTTACTTTTCTAGATGCTTATCTACTCAAAGTTTCTAACATTTTAAATCCAGATGAGGTACATGTACTACATCTTATGGCCTGATCTAGATCCAAACTCTTTGTAAAGATATCGGAACCAGAATTCAGAATTCAAAATGTTTAGCAACCAACTAGTGGTGGTTTTTTTCCGCAACATTAAGAACAGACATGTTCACATGTGGTTTGTTTTAATTCATTGCCCAATAAATATGCTTTTTATGCCTTTTTTATTTCTTCACTGAAGAAAAATAGTTCCAATTTATACAGTGATGAATATGTACATTGTACAGTAGAAATATTTTCTGTATCCTGGTAGATGGTAGATTAAAGCAGACTGAAAGTAATGCAGAAATCACCTTAACTTGTGACCCCATAGACTGTTTCCAATATTCAACGTAGGTGACCACTGAAAGCAGGTTGAAAGTATAGCAGAATGTGCCTTAAGGCACATTCTGCTCTTCTTTCAGCCTGCTTCAAGCTACCATTTACTAGAATATAGAAAATACATCTTATGTTGCATATCGATGACTGTATAAAATGGAACTATTTTCTTCAGCGGAGGAATAAATTAAAGGTGTTAAAAGGTCTATTTATGGGGTAATGGGTTAAGGCACATCTTGCTTTACTTTCATCCTGCTTTTAGTAGTCATACCTTCAAAACTAGAAACAGGCTATGGGGTAAAGGGTTAAATAAAAGCCTTCAGTAAAGATTGTGTTAGATGAACATTCATTAAAGAAGCAGAACTCTCTATAAAAACAATCGACTGTTTATTTCAGAACAAAAAACTGACAGCTGCTCTATTTGTTCTTCATTAACCCTTAGCCTGCCACTCACGACTATAGCTCCATATGCAAACAGCTTGGATCCGGATGAGACGCCGAGTAACTCGGCGTCTCATCCGGATCCAAGCTGTTTGACACGCGGACAACATTTTCAGCAATTTTGAGCATCTTTGAAGCACTTTGAAACTTGAAGCAGACGAGAAATATAGCAGACGACAATTTATTTGGCGAGCTAAGGGTTAAGCTTTTTTCTTTTATTCATCCTTTTAGGAAAATAGTTCTAATTTACACAATTATGAATATGTACCATAAGAAAAAGTTTTTATATTCCAGCAGATATTAGTTAAAGCAGGCTGAAAGTAAAGCAGAATGCACCCGTTTCTAGTTTTGAAGACAGGTAACCACTTAAAACAGGTTGAAAGTAAATCAGAATATGCATGAAGGCACATTCTGCTTTATTTTCAGCCTGCTTTAAGCTACCACCTGCTAAGATATAGGAACTATTTCTTATGGTACATGGCTTTAAATTGGTACTATCTTCTTCAGTTGAGAAATAAATTAAAGGCGCTTCTATGGAAGAAAGGGTTAAAGGTTCACTTCACATAAATTTGACTTTGATTTTATTTGGGTATGTGTACTTAGAGGAGGCTGGTTCCACATGTTTGTTAAGAATGTAAATATGGTTGCATTTGTCAAGTATTGATTTTAAATTTGTTGATTCATACTGTTCATCACAAAGAATCCATTCTAATAAATTTATCATTCTCCTGATGAATATTCACATATAAAACTGCCCACTATGAAGATCTAACATCTGAACTATTACATTGGCTAATAAAATAAAGAAAACATCCCCAGACAAGCGTGCAGATTCCTGTTGGATAGATTCTATGAGATGCAGTACAGACCCTGACCAATCAGCGCTTTCAGGAGCTATCTGATCTGGGTCTATTCTGTTTTTAAAAAAATGTCAATATACCCTATTGTCAGAAAAAGGGTTAACACTTTCAACACTAACATTTAAGTTTACTTCAACATGAACCAGTCTACTTGGAGTTCTGGGTAGTTTAATAAGTAATACTCTAAATTAGCAAACAGTGTAGACCCAGATCAGAGGGCTCCTAAAGGAGCCCTCTGATCTGGGTCTACACTGTTAGCAAATGTAATGAGTATATTTTAAACAGGTCTATCTATGGTGTTGAAAGAGTTAATGTAGGAAACGGATATAAACATCCTTTGCAAACAGTGGAGTCTCAGATCAAAAGACTCTTCCAGGTGTCCTTTGAACTCGGTCTACACTGTTTTTCATCTGTTAAATATTATGGGGACAGTTCCACTGAGTCAATGTAAGATGGTAATTTGTTAGAAAATGGACAGGTCCATTAGGAACTCCAGCATCGTAAGAGTTGATGATTTTTAGCTCGCCTGTTCTTAGAACAGCAGAGCTAATGCAATACCCCCGGCATGGGCATGGTCGTGGGCATGGACCAAGGTTAAAGTTTTTTGGGCGGGTTGATTTAAAGTTTAATATGTGTGCTAGGGTGCTAGGGTGCTGAAATTTTGTATGGAGGTTCATTAGGGGTCAAACATTGATGTTATAAAGTTAGAAGTTAAAAACGATTTTACTATTTGTCAATATTTGACATGTTTTGGACTTAATTGTTTTGAGCCCAAATCACCAGGTTCAAGTTTTTTGGATCGATTGTTTTAAAGTTTTATATAACTAGATTAAGACTCGTCATTTATTTAATAATCTTTCCAAACTGAAAATTGATTTGTTTTTTTAGACTTAAATTTCAAGCAGGCGAGCATCAGGTGGCTTTGACACCCATTTCTGGTTTTCTACACATTCAGGGCTGCCATTTCTCCAGATATTTCCGAAATCATCAGATTTTTATCCTAGCAGATTGTAGCTTAAAGCAGTTTGAAAGTAAAGCAGGATACGCCTTAACAAGAAACATTCTGCTTTATTTTCAACCTGCTTTAAATAATGGCGCTTGAAAAATGGAAAATCTTAGGATTTTTCAAATCATCTTATGGCAGCCCTGCATATGCGGGAGTCTTATATTTTTATGTACAACATATACCCTTATTTAAACACTCCCCCTTCTAAAAAATGCCTTTCTTCCTATCCGCAAAAAAAACCTTTCCCCTATAATTTGTTTTCAGTATTAAGACAAATGGTTGCTTAACCCTTTGAACCCTAGTCCCGCATATAGGCGTCCTTTTCAAACAGTGTACATATGAATAGTACACTTGTCCTATGCAAACAGTGAAGACCCAGATCAGAGGGCTCCAAAAGGAGCCCTCTGATCAGGGTCTTCACTGTTTGTCATAATGCCAAACATTGACAAAAACAACCCTTAAAAGTCAGAAATGGACTAAACTTAAATGGATATTGGAATTGTCCATTTAAAGTTTTAGTGAGGAAAGAGTTAAAGTAGGGTGAAAGGACCATTCTGCTCGACAATCATCCTGCTTTAAGCTTTTGGGATTTCACATTGCCGCCGGGGGTGTTTAAATGGGGGTATACATTAGTTTTTTGCTCCTATTAGTAACTTTTGTAACACATTGCTAACTATAATTCTCAGGTGGTGGTATTGTGATTTTGCATTTGACGTAGATCAGTAAATTGATAACTCAATGTGTCTTTATTAACTTATTCAGCATCATGCATTTACATGTGTATGCATTTGTGTTTGTGCCACAAAGCATTTTTTGTGTACAGCATTTATTTTTCTAATATTTCTTTGTAGATCTTTTAACCTGCAGGCAGGATTTATGTGGATGCCATGGCAAGCATTTTCAATTTAGAGTCAAGTCTTTATATCTCATAATAACTCGCAAACTAACCTGTATTACAACAGTTGAATTTCATTATTTCAATTCCACTTAAGTTAAACATACCCGGTATCCACGTTTTAAATTTATAACATGGCACTGTCACATTTTAACTTTAAAAATATGGGTATGTTCAATTAAGCTAGTTCAAGATATCAAGGTTTTACTGTAATAGATTGTGAAATGTACATGCACTTCAAAGATGTGAAAATTCAAAGATGTCTGATTGATATCCCAGTGCATGTACATGTATTTGTAAAGTTTTAATTGTCCTTTTACTATAGCTTTTTCAGCTCACCTGGCACGAAGTGCCAAGGTGAGCTTTTAGGATCGCTGGATGTCCGTCGTCCGTCGTCTGTCGTCCGTCCGTTCACAATTGGTTCGTTAACACTCTAGCGGCTTCAAATTTCATCCGATCTTCATGAAACTTGATGACAATGTTTGTCTTGATAAAATCTAGGTCAAGTTCGAATGTGGGTCATGTCGGGTCAAAAACTAGGTCACTAGGTCATATCATAGAAAAATCTTGTTAACACTCTAGAGGCTACAAATCTTATTGGATCTTAATGAAACTAAGTCAAAATGTTTGCCTCATTGATATCTAGGTCAAGTTCGAATATAGGTCATACTTGGTCAAAAACTAGGTCACTAGGTCAAATCATAGAAAAACCTTGTTAACACTCTAGAGGCTACAAATCTCATTGGAATTTAATGCATCTTTGTCAGAATGTTTGTCTCATTGATATCTAGGTCAAGTTCGAATATGGGTCATGTCTGGTCAAAAACTAGGTCATTAGGTCAAATCATAGGAAAACCTTATTTACACTCTATAGGCTACAATTCTCACCTTATCTTCATGAAACTGGGTCAAAATGTTTGCCTCATTCATATCTAGGTCAAGTTCGAATATAGGTCATGCTCGGTCAAAAACTAGGTCACTAGGTCAAATCATAGAAAAACCTTGTTAACACTCTAGAGGCTTCAAATCTTATTGGATTTCAATGAAACTTGGTCAAAATGTTTGCCTAATGGATATCTAGGTCAAGTTCGAATATGGGTAATGTCGGATCAACATAAAGGTCACTAGGTCAAATCAAAGAAAAACCATTGTTAACCCTCTAGAGGCTACAAATCTCATTAGATCTGAATGAAATATTGCCAGAATGTTTGCCTACATCAAATCTAGGTCAAAATCAAATGTGGATTGTGTCTGTTCAGAAACTAGGTCAAATCATAGAAAAATCTTGTTAACATTCTAAAGGTTGATTGTGGGTCATGTCCAGTCGTAATCTAGGTCACTATAGGTCATGTTTTATATCATGTACCAGGTGAGCGATTTAGGGCCATGGTGGCCCTTGTTTGCTTAACCCATTCAACACCAAGTTTTTGTTACAGTAACAATACAGCATCTTTTACACACATGGTTTAGCCACGTTTTAACTCTTTCAACACTAGGGAACTGTTGTGGGTTATTAGGTTCCCTTGTGGATCCTTTTAGTTACCCAATCATGAAACAGTCTACCATTATGGATTTCTTGGTACATTGTAGTTTGTAAGATATTTCTTCCAAGTTTGAAAATAGTGTAGACCCTGATCAGAGAGCTCTTATAGGAGCCCTCTGATCTTGGTCTACACTGTTTGCAAATGTAATGTGAACATTTTAAATAGGTCCATGGTGTTGAAAGAGTTAACTTGAAATATGAGTATGTTCGACTTTATCAAACTGGATTTGTCAAAACTCATTGAAGATATAGAAGATAGTTTTACTTAGACAGGAATTTGAGTGAGATACCGATGTTTGACTGTACAGGCCCAGGGCTTATAAAGCGTTTAAGTTTAGTCTGAGTGTGTTCTCAAGCAGTTGATTGGTCAGATTTGAGCCTAGGCTCCAATCTGACCAATCAGATGCTTGAGAAATATTTCTGACTCAACTCAAACGCTTTATAAGTATGGACCCAGCTTTTTAGCTCACCTGAGCTAGCTCAGGGTGAGCTATTGCAATCCTTGATTGTCCGTCGTCCGGGCGTCAACAATTTTAGTGTTTACACTCTAGAGGCCACAATATTTATCCAATCTTTCTCAAACTTAAGAGTTCGAATGAGTTCGATTATGGTTGAAATCGGACAAATAGGTCATGAGTTATCTACCTTTGAACTGCTGAAAATGCCATATTTAACAGTGTTTACACTCTAGAGGCCACAGTATTTATCCAATTTTTCTAAAACTAGCCAAGATTGTATATGACCATAAGAGTTTGGATGAGTTTGATTATGGTTGAAATCAGACAAATAGATCAAGAGTTATTCACCTTTGAATTGCTGAAAATGCCATATTTAACAGTGTTTACACTCTAGAGGCCACAATTTTTATCCAAGCTATCTCAAACCTGCTCAGATTGTAAATGACTATAAGAGTTCAGATGAGTTTGATTATGGTTGAAATCAGACTTATAGGTCGAGAGTTATCTACCTTTGAATTGCTGAAAATGCCATATTTAACGATGTTTACACTCTAGAGCTCACAAATTTTATCCAATCTTCCTCAAACTTACTCAGATTGTATATTGCCATAAGACTTTGGATGAGTTCAATTATGGTTGTAATCTGATCAGTAGATCAAAAGTGATCTACCTTTGAATTGCTGAAAATGATAATATTTAACAGTGTTTACACTCTATAGAGGCCACAATATTTATCCAAGTTCTCTCAAACTTGTCCAGATTGTATATGACCATAAGAGTACGAAAAGGGTGATTATGGTTGGAATCGGACAAATAGATCAAGAGATATCTACCTTTGAATTGCTGAAAATGCCATATTTTACAGCGTTTACACTCTTGCAACTACAGTTTTCAATGGATTTTGATTATACTTGTACACAAAGGATGTAGCTATACGTTCTGGAAGGAGTGCAATTATTGTTGAAATGTAATCATTGTGGCAACAGTTACCTGCCCTTGATATACTTTGAAATGCTAGAAAAAGGCTTCATTTCAGTATTATTTAGGCACTAGTTATCTGCCTTTGGTGTACTCTACTATACTACAATAGGTCGACAAACTTGAATGGATTTAGAATAAAACGGGTGAAATTCAAAGGTAAAGCTATCAGGCTTCATTACAAATGGTGAGCGATATCAGGGCCTTCAGGCCCTCTTGTTAATATTGTCTTTCATATCTACATTAGCTACAGTGGAGAATCTGTTATTCTTTCCCAATAAACACGTTTACGCTAAAACTATTATTTGCAGTGCAAACAGTATGGAGCCAGATCAGACGCCGGGTAACCCGGCGTCTGATCAGGCTCCAAACTGTTTGCCACCAAGATAAACACGAATTATCAGAATTGTCAAAAAATTGTACTTTTCTACGTTTTAGTGTTTTGCGTTTGCGTACGTTTTAGTTTAAACTGGAAAGAATAACAGATTCTCCACTGTATATACAGTCTTATTGATGCATTTGTATCATGGAGAGTCCGTCCATTATGTTTTACTAAAACTTACATTCCATATAGTGTTTACAGTATATTTTTCTTCTGTGATACTTTGAACTTCTGTTTTGAATTTTTGATTAAAAGTTACATTCATACCTTTCTGTGTTTGTTGTGAACAATGTTCATGATATCCTACAATCAAGGCTCTAAGAAAGATAATAGTTCCAATGAATAGTAATGAATAGGCACCATAAGAAATATTTCCTTTATCCTAGCAGATAGCAACTTAAAGCAGGCAGAGAAAGTAAAGCAGAATGTGCCTTAAGGTTTTCAAAATGAAGAAACAGGCAGGCTATATGGGGATAAAGAGTAAACCACATAGAACAGAAAATAATTGATAGAAAAATATTTATTGAAATCAAAATTATTTTCTTCACAGCTTCATGCACAAAATAATAAATCTCCCATAAAATTAACTTAACAAATAATCATCTATTTTTGATAAATATATACATACCATTATATAATCTTCCACACAAATATGGGAACACATAAATCACAGTTTTATCACAAAATTTTGTAGTATCAAAATATACTATTGGGTCTTATAGATGAATTGAAGACAAAAACCAGTAAAACATCTCTATTCCGACCACTATATAATAGGACTTATTTTGTGTTTAAGGCAGATGGCTGCTTAAAGCAAGGTGAAAGAAACAGAAAGCTCCTTTAGGAGCTTTCTGTTTCACTTTCACCATGCTTTAACGGCATACACTAGCAATTCGTGAGACACCTAGTGGCTTTTAACGAAGTACGATAAATCAAGCATCGTTACTCAACGAAATTGTGCATATCGGTTACCTCCCGTAGATACTTTCGGTTTCAAACAATCTCCATTCATCGGGTAATAAAGACATTAAATGCATGAAAGTGTACTTGATAAATGAAAGTATGTGAATCTTGGTAAATACTCTATCTAATAAGGCTAAGTTAATAACCCAAAACTTCAATCAAATTGAATATGAGCGTGAACCCGAGATCACATAGAAAAAGCGGTCGGCTTATTTAGGCCATTGGTATATGCATGAAAGTGCCTATAGTTTCAAAAGAAGCATTATAACTTATGTTGTGTTTTTTTACCATTGTCTTATTATTCACACCTAAAGCTTTTATTGTGAGAAGTTTCATCAATTTATTTCGGGAAGATTTTGATTGAGGGAGTGTTTTCATTGAATTGGAGCCGAAAAATGCATATATATCAGGAAACAAACCATACTCTTTGCATCATACTTTCAGTGAGCATCACTTTTTAACTGTTTTAATGTTGTGCCAATTATTACTTTACATCATTTTAGAAAGGCAAAATAACGCATGCCGACTCTTTGCCGAGAATGGCTACATCATACATTTCAAATACCCATAGACAAAAAAATACCATTACAACCTATGTTTTTCTTTTTGCCATTGTACTAAGATATGTTTGAAGAACCTATGCTGAAATTTTCATAGAGATCCATAGGAGATATCATTTGGTCGTGTATGTCCTTAAGCGTCCACCTGTGTTTCAGAAATCATTTAGGCCTTATTTTTAGGGGTGGTAATAGAGAGGTTTTACTGTTTTTGTCTCCTAGATTTTAATTCTGTCGATCCTGCCACACAATTATCCCTCAGGTCAACCCAGTGTCCGTTGGTA
The DNA here is from genome assembly GCA_922989275.2 of Gari tellinella. Taxonomy (NCBI): domain Eukaryota; kingdom Metazoa; phylum Mollusca; class Bivalvia; order Cardiida; family Psammobiidae; genus Gari; species Gari tellinella. The sequence continues at coordinate 56,689,803 of OV277859.1, forward strand.
TTGCAATTGGATGTGTGGTACAGAGGAGAATCTGTTATTCTTTCCCGTTTAAACGCAAACGTACGCAAACGCAAAGCACTAAAACGTAGAAAAGAACAACTTTTGGACAATTCTGATAATTCTTGTTCATCTTGGTGGCAAACAGTTTGGAGCCTGATCAGACGCCGGGTTACCTGGCGTCTTATCTGGCTCCAAACTGATTGCACTGCATTTAATAGTTTTAGCGTAAATGCGTTTATTGGGAAAGAATAACAGATTCTCCACTGTATCATGCTACATGTCCATGGCTTGCTATCACAGTTTTGCAAATTTGCACTTACCCCTTTACCCCATAACCTGTTTCTAGTTTTGAAAATAGGTGACTACTTAAATAAAGCAGGTTGAAAGTAAAGCAGAATGTGCCCTAAGGCTTTAAGTTACCACCTACTAGAATTAAGAAAAGATTCCTTCTGATACATATTCACGACTGTATAGATTGGAATTATTTTCTTCCGCGGAGGATTAAACGGAATGCGCTAAAAGGCGCTTCTATAAGGTAAAGGGTTATGGTGCAATCTGCTTTACTTTCAACCTGCTTTAACTTGCCACCTGTCTTAAAAAAAATGAAACATGCCATGGAGTAAATGCTTTTCATCTGTTTTGCTTTAACTCTTTCCTCCCTGAAATTTCAAATGGACAATTCCAGTTTTTAATATAGTCCAGTTCATTGTTGACTATCAAGGGTTGCATTTTATATACTTGTATATTGTAGATTTGTATCACTCTTCGACAGGCTCTACTTTGTTCCTTTTCTTCTTGACCTGTGCAGACATACATCTCTGAAACAGTTTATAAGTATTGTCGATAAGGTTTGACCTGTCGGTTGTTGAATATTCCATCTTTTTCCGTAAGCTATCTTTATCTTCCGGAAACAACAAAACAGTGTATTGTAAATAAACCATTCAAGGATGACGTGAATTTGATTATATTATCTGATAAAGATATCTACATTCGGTAATGGCTCAGTGGTTATGTGTCTGCGCTACCAACGTAAGGGTTATAGGTTCGATACCCGATAGAGTTAATTTTGTAATATTTCTTAATGTGTCTTTTTTATAACTTTTTTATGGTAGACACATATAAACCATGATATTCATGCAATTGTATAAAATAAAGTGCAGTGAACTTGGATAGAGAAGTGCGTATACAGTGGAGAAAATGTTATTCTATCCCATTTAAACGCAAACGAAACGCAAACGCAAAACAATAAATCATAGAGCATGAAGCTCTAGCTGGATCTCTCAAATCAGATGCCTGAACATCCCAACACAGCGGGGTCCAGGTAGACCAAAGCTATCTTGGGAGGACCTTGTAAAACGAGACCGTGAAGCTCTAGGGTTGGAAAACATCAACCCACAAAACCGCCAAGCTTGGAGAGGAAGACTTCGTTCCAGACTGGACAGCCAGGCCTCACCCTTATAAGAAGGATTAATCAATGGTCTGGTTAAACTAAACTGGATAATGATGATGATGATGATTACAATTTTCGACAATTTTTGCTATTCATGTTAATCTGAGTGGCAAACAGTTTGGAGCCTGATCAGACGCCTGGTTATCAGGCGTCTGATCTGGCTCCAAACTGTTTGCTATGGAAATAGTAGTTTAGCGTAAACGCGTTTATTGGAAAAGAAAAACGTTTTTTTCACTGTAGCAACATTACGTTATGCAAAGCTCTCTCTGGCAAAAAGCACTCTTTGTTACTTCTGTATTTCGTTAAGCAGCAAGTTTTTCTTTACCCAAACGTTAACTGTTTTATTTTAAGTAAAATATATAATTATCGAGAAAAAAAAAAACCTGAAGCTGACGTTTACAAAACAGTGCCTTGAATCGAACCAAAGACCCTAGCACTACGAGTCAATGACACTATCCACTAAGCTATTGCGACAGTGGCGTTAGATCATCGACTGAAGTATACTACCTGAAGTTTTCATTGATCTATAAATAAAGTATACCAAAACTTCCGATGGTGCCAACGAAAGTTGACGGAAAGTGATGACCGACAGGTCAAACCTTATGGATAATACAGTGGAGAATCTGTTATTCTTTCCCGTTTAAACGCAAACGTACGCAAACGCAAAGCACTAAAACGTAGAAAAGAACAACTTTTGAACAATTCTGATAATTCTTGTTTATCTTGGTGGCAAACAGTTTGGAGCCTGATCAGACGCCGGGTTACCCGGCGTCTGATCTGGCTCCAAACTGTTTGCAATTGAAATAATAGTTTTAGCGTAAACACGTTTATTGGGAAAGTATAACACATTCTCTACTGTATGCAAACATAAATATCTTGGGCCCGCTTTACGAAACACTGTACAACAAATACGGTCGCAAGTCAAAACTTACTTACAAAAATTCATCTAATGTTGATTTCTCCATCTAATCCTGTCTTGTAAAAACTCTTTGGAATCATCTTGAAAGATCTTGAAAGACAATTCCAAAGAAATGTCATAATACTGGATTAGATGGAGAAATAAATAATAATTGAGAATTTTGCAACAATATTTATTGTACGATCTTTCATATGAAGGGCCCTTGGGTTCCCTGGCCTGCTGTCATTGAAATTATTTTTGAATAAATGTACAATGTGTAATATAAATTCGAATTTTGTGCATTCTTTAAACTTGTATTGAATGATTCTGTATGTGCAATTTACTTACATAAAAGTACTGTTAACTCTTTCAACACTTAGTAACTCTTGTGAATTAATAGGTTCCCTTGTAGGTCTTTTTCAGGGCTGCCATTTCTTCGGATTTTTTCTAAATCTCCGGATTTTTTTCCGGTACATGGTAGCTTAAAGCAGGCTGAAAGTAAAGCAGAATGCGCCTGAAGGCACATTATGCTTTACTTACAGCCTGCTTTAAGTAGTCGCATGTCAACAAAACAAGAAAAAGGCTATGGGGTAAAGGTACAATTCGTAAAATCGCACTTGAAAAATGCAAATTTCGAAATCTTAGGATTTTTCATTTCAACTTATGGCAGCCCTGCTTTTTAGTTACCAAAACATGAACCAGCCTACTTGGAATTCTGGGTAGTGTGATAAATACTTCTCTAAAATGGTTAACAGTTTAGACCCTGATCAGAGGGCTCCTGCTCCATCTGATCTGGGTCTACCCTGTTTGCAAATGTTTAAATGATTCTATTTTAAACAGAGTTAAAGAGTTACGCTAAAGCAAAGTTTATTAAAGTTACATAATATGGAGTTGTCTATGTACAGTGGAGAATCTGTTATTCTTTCCCAATAAACGCGTTTACGCTAAAACTATTATTTGCAGTGCAAACAGTTTGGAGCCAGATCAGACGCCGGGTAACCCGGCGTCTGATCAGGCTCCAAACTGTTTGCCACCAAGATAAACAAGAATTATCAGAATTGTCCAAAAGTTGTTCTTTTCTACGTTTTAGTGCTTTGCGTTTGCGTTTAAACGGGAAAGAATAACAGATTCTCCACTGTAATAGGTATCTACCTACCATAAGCCCAACACTCATATAATACGGTCTGTCCTCTCCATTGTTCATGATGGAATCTTCACAGAAACACAGGAAGATTGTGTCAATAGACATCTAAAACACAGTAACAGCGGTTTGAATCAACTAATTACGATGGAGAATACATTATTCTTTCCCATTGAACATGTTTATGCTAAAACGATGATGTTTGCAAACAGTTTGAAGCCTTATAAGATGCTGTGTAACCCAGCATCTGATCAGGCTCCAAATTGTTTGTCACTCGGATTAATATATTTCTTTGGTACAGTCAGGACTTGATACAACGACACAGTTCGTTCCCAACAAATATGTCATTATAACGAGTTTGTCGTTATATTGAATCTCATATATAAAGCTTTATGCAGGTTTGTTCCCACGGAATTTGTGTCGTTAAGTGAATATTCCGTTGTAACGGATGTCGTTGTATCGAGTCCTGACTGTAATTTCAAAAAGTTTTCTATACAGTCAAACTTCGATACTTCGAAGTCAGTTTTATTGAACATTCCCGTATTTCAAAGTTAAAAGTTTTAACTTTGAAATATGGGTATGTTCGACTTAACCGAGCATTAAATAATGCAGTTCATATGTCGAACTATCAGATAGTTCGAGTTAAACAAGTTTGAGATATCGAAGTTCGACTGTATTTGACTGCATTTTGATTGTGTTTCATTTGCATTGAATGAGAAAGTGCAGCGTTTTCTCCACTGTAGTATATATAGCACTCCCTCTCTACAACGACAACCAATGGGAGACACTGATTGTGTGCATTGTACGGAGGGAGTCGTTATAGAGAGGGAAATTGGTATACATTTGCAAACAGTTTGAATCCAGATCAGACGCCGCGTAACGCGGCGTCTGATCTTGATTCAAGCTTTTTATCACTCATCATTAAGTTTTTTTCTGTCAAAATGTCGAATATGTAATTGTGAGCAAAACAGCAGACGACAACTTTCAGCAGACGATATTAAAGCAGTAAAAGCGTTAGACATAATTGTCCTGTTAGGGAACTGTGGCAATGGTCGTTGTAAAGAGGGAATCGTTGTTGGGAGGGCCGTTATAGAGAGGGAACATTGTATAGCCAACAGGTCTAAGATTTTTCTCTAATATTTTATTTGTTTTTGACTGAAAACTACAAATTTTTACAAAATGACATATTTTACATATTTAAAAGAATTACTTCTGATTTTAACCGGAATGTTTTACTGAGCACTTACAAATTGTAGGAGAAAAGCTGTGTCAAGAATGTTGACATTTGGAGCTGTAGCATTGAGTGTGACAGAGATGTATATTGAGGAACGATTGCATACTCTGGAGATTGTTTCATAGCCTTGGACCCAGAAGGCATCACTATGAGAAATATGTAAAACGAAAAGGATAAAACATGGGTCAATTATCCAGCAGTGGTTTACTTACCTCATATACAGACATGAAGGAAGTAGAGATGAAATAAGCAAAGAGGGCTACTAATGTTACTGGCAACCACACATAGTGGACATCTGTTCTCGCCTGTAACATAAAAAATGATCTATTCACTGTCCATTCCTTAGTAATGTATGCATATCTTAACCATTCCAATATGCATGTAGTTTTTTCAGTAACTTGAGGCATCCAAATTGTTAGACCTTAACCCTTTACCCCGATAACCTGTTTCTTGTAACCAATTAAAGCAGGTTGAAAGTAAAACAGAATGCGCCTTGAGGCGCATTCTGCTTTACTTTCAGCCTGCTTTAAGCTACCCTCTGCTAAGAATTATAAAATATTTCTTATCGTACATATTCCTGACTGTAAAAATTGGAACTATTTTCTTCAGAAATAAATAAAATGCGCTAAAAATCGCTCCTATTGGGGAAAGGGTTAAGGCCCATTCTGCGTTACTTTCAACCTGCATTAAGTGGCCACTTGTCCTCAAAATTAGAAACGTTCTATGGAGTAATGAGTTAAATGTGTTTATGTTGAGAAATGGTAAAGGCATCTTTTGGCTGTTCATGCGGAGGAATGAGTTTTACAAGAAAATGAATGTCCTTTTTAAAATTAAATCTAAACTTACTGATATTAGTTGAATTCCAGTCACACTTATAATGGCAATGGTTGCCACCTTTCCCAAGAAAAGTACAAAGTCGCCAACAGAGTTGATGGCCATTACACTGAGAGCATTATCTACAATCACCTGGAATGCCTGTCTAGCTGCCTGGCAAAACCCATAGCCATGAATAGCTGCAACAATAACAACACTGCATTGTACAAACATTTATGCCCTTGATGACATCCTTGACGATATAATCTGAATCTTTTCTTAATCAGGTCATGGTCAAATTGAAGTTGGATGATATGGGTGAATTGGGAATGGTCCTGGGGCCCGGTTTACTGAACAACTTACGCAAAATTTTTGCGTAAGCCAAAATGTTTAACTCTTATTTTTCGATCATAAACGTTTGCAAACAGCAAATAGCCAGATCAGAGGACGCCCTAAAAGCGCGTCCTCTGATCTGGCTATTTGCTGTTTGTAGCAAGTGATAATAAAAGAATATAAATTAAAAAAAATTTGCGTAAGTAGTTTAGTAAAATGGGCCCCAGGTCATCCAAGTATTCTACTGAGTGGTGTTAATGCTAGACTAAATGGTAAAATCTGGTTAAACTCAATGGATGCAGTGCTAGGGACGGTTTTGATCATCACTAGATCGGTATTCACCATTTTTTATACAAATCTGTTAAAATAGAGCCAGCACTTCAACAGTTTGGATTCTGATGAGACATTATGCAGCATCTCATTTGGATTCAGACTGTTTGCAAAAGTATGTACAGTGCTCCCTCTCTACAACAACAACCAATGGGAGACAGTGATTGTGTGCGTTGTACGGAGGGAGTCGTTATAGAGAGGGAAAATTGGTTTACATTTACAAACAGCTTGAATTCAGATCAGAGGCCGCGTTACGCGGCGTCTGATCTGGATTCAAGCTGTTTGTCACTCATCATTAAGTATTTTTCTGTCAAAATGTCGAATATGTAATTTTGAGAAAAACAGCAGACGACAATTTTAAGCAGACAACATTGCAGCAGTAAAAGTGTTAGAAATAATTGTCCCGTTTAGGGAATTGCGGCAAGGGTCGTTGTAAGGAGTAAATCGTTGTTGGGAGGGCCGTTGTAGAGAGGGAACACTGTATTGTCATTACCATGCAAAGAGCTAAACACTGAAAACCTGATTGAGTTTTTGGATTTTGCATCATCACCCCCTTGGGTGTTTGTAGTAAACTTTGTATACAGTAAAACCTCTCTATTACGACCACTATATTATGTTAATTACTTGGGTGTTTACGATTATATAAGGTGATCGCTTAAAGGAAGGTGACAGTGAAACAGAAAGCTCTTTTAGGAGCTTTCTGTATCACTGTCACCTTACTTTAAGCAGGTCTACACTCTATTATACAATCAATTAGCCTTCGTTTTAGTGGTCATAATAGCGAGGTTTTACTGTATATACATGTACCAATACTCTGTGGAAGCCAGTTGCTATAGTGCATTACATCATTATTCAAAGAACCAGGGGCCCGTTTCATAAAACTTTGTACGAAAAAAAACGATCGTAAGTCAAACGTTAAAATACATTTAATTTCTGATTTCTCTATCTAATCCTGTCTTGTGACATCTCTTTGGAATCGTCTTTTCAAGACGATTCCAAAAAGATGTAACAAGACTGGATTTGATAGAGAAATATATGATAATTGAGACTTTTATAAACCGACTTACGACAACATTTATCGTACGAAGTTTTATGAAACGGGGCCCAGGGTTATGTCTTTAACAATGTTAACCATTTACCCCTTTTATGTATTGAAGTTAGGTGACCACTTAATTAACTAGGGTTCAATGAGTTAAAGCAGGCTGAAAGCTGCATTCTGCTTTAATTTCTGCCTGCTTTAACCCTTTGAACCCTAGTCCCGCATATAGGCGTCCTTATCAAACAGTATACATGTGAATTGTACACTTGTCCTGTGCAAACAGTGAAGACCCAGATCAGAGGGCTCCGAAAGGAGCCCTCTGATCAGGGTCTTCACTGTTTGTCATAATGCCAAACATTGACAAAAACAACCCTTAAAAGTCAGAAATGGAATAGACTAAAATGGAAACTGGAATTGTCCATTTAAAGTTTCAGGGAGGAAAGAGTTAAGCTACCATATGCTAGAATATAGTACATAATGTCTGTATGAAATGGAACTACTATCTTAAGTCGAGGAATAAATTGAAGGCATAAAAAGGCGTTACATGATTTACAGTGTAATACCTTCTGTGTTGTGTGTTACAACTGGATGGGTGAATGCAGATGAAGTAACCACTGGTCCATCAGCGCATGTTACACTTTGTTAATTTAGGCTCTATACCTGTTTCAACATAGACGTTTTTGACACTTACCTATTTCAATGTAGGCATTACTGTTGAGAAATTTGATGAATTTTTCAAAGCACCATAGGCAGCACTTAAGACATTTGATCAGGAAAGTAGCAATAGGGTGAGTTTTGCCTCGTAACCTTGACAACAAGAATGAAATAAAAATTAATAATAGATAATGTGAGTAATAAAATATTAATGGACAAATATGGACAACTTCATTCATTTGACGATACCAAAGTGTCCTTGAAAATCATTTAAGGCCTTGAAAAGTTCTTGAACATTTTGTCAACTAGGCTGTATGAGTCCTGGGTTGCCGTAAGTGGCGACCATTGCGTCAAATGTCTGCTTAGGTATGGATATTGGTAGTTGTTGAATATCGTTAATAGCATATGAGTGTCTGGGTTAATTGCTTTAAGTGGTGACGGTTGCTAACAGTGGCTGGTTTGCCATTGGCTGTCCCTATGGTACTGGCTGATGTGAATTGCCGCTTGTTGTTGTTAACTATGTTGTAATGCCAGCCATGGCTATTGAGTTACGGGTTGATGTGAATTGTGGTTTGTTGCTAGCTATATTGTGAAATGCCAGCCGTTTGCGGTCTGCATTACTGGCTGATGTGAATTGCTGTTTGTTGTTGTTAACTATGTTGTAATGCCAGCCATTGGTATTGAGTTATGGGCCGATGTAAATTGCTGTTTGTTGCTAACTATATTGTGAAATGCCAGCCGTTTGTGGTCTGCATTACTGGCTGATGTGAATTGCTGTTTGTTGTTGTTAACTAATTGTTGTAATGCCAGCCATTGGTATTGAGTTATGGGCCGATGTAAATTGCTGTTTGTTGCTAACTATATTGTGAAATGCCAGCTGTTTGCGGTCTGCATTACTGGCTGATGTGAATTGCTGTTTGTTGTTGTTAACTATGTTGTAATGCCAGCCATTGGTATTGAGTTACGGGCTGATGTGAATTGCTGTTTGTTGTAACATGTAACTATGTTGTGAAATACCAGCCATTGGTACTGAGTTACGGACTGATGTGAATTGCTGTTTGTTAACTAGGTTGTGAAATGCCGGCCATTGGTGCCAATGTGAATTGCCGGCCATTGATGCCGATGTGAATTGCCGGCCATTGGTGCCGATGTGAATTGCAGGCCATTGGTGCCAATGTGAATTGCCGGCCATTGGTGCCGATGTGAATTGCTGGCCATTGGTGCCGATGTGAATTGCTGTTTGTTGCTAGTTATATTGTGAAATGCCAGCCATTGGTGCTGATGTGAATTGCTGTTGTTGCTATCTATGTTGTGAAAAGCCATTCATTGGTACTGAGTCACGGGCTGATGTGAATTTCTGTTTGTTGTTAGCTATGTTGCGAAAAGTAATTGGAAAGAAAAAGTAAAAATAAAAATAATTGATGTGATGTGAATTGCTGTTTGTTGCTAGCGATGTTGTGTAATGTCAACTATTGATGCTGCATTACTGGCTGATGTGTATTGCTGTTTGTTAACTATGTAATGTGAAAAACCGGCCATTGGTGCTGCGTTACTGGCCGATGTGAATTGCTGTTGTTGCTATCTATGTTGTGGAAAGACAGTCATTGGTGCTGCATTACTGGCTGAGGTGAATTGCTGTTTGTCAACTATGTTGTGAAATGCCGACCATTGGTGCTGCGTTACTCGCTGATGTGAATTGCTGCTTGTTGTTAGCTATATTGTGTAAATGCCAGCGATTTTGTTGTCCGTTTTACATGCTGATGTATGGATCTATTTGCTTTCTGTGTTTCTCAGCTGCTGTATATTGAGGAAATGTTGGTCAGTTGCTGCTCGATTTACTTACTGTGTATAGAACTAGTTATTGCTATTGGTATCACGGTCTGATCTTTTAGCACAGCTGGTTATAGCTTTGAGATAGCCCTATTTGTTGTGAGAGTTTGATTCTTTCTACAATTCTAGTGTCCATGTTAATGTTAGGACTGAGAATAATTTGGATACCAGTCTGTCCAAACGATGCTAAATTTTGGGAGACACATTGCTGCAGCCTGGTTTTGTCCATTGCGATAATATCAGCGCAGGTAACTCCGGGTCACTACTTGCGATATTTGCTTCTCAGGGTTTAGTGTACAATATAATACTTTAAAGGCACATCTGCTCGTCCTACGTTACCGCGGCCATTACTACCACACTGTTATCCCTATGCTAAACTATGTACATGTAGCCCTGTTGTAAGGGGCAGGATTTATCAAATACAATGTAAGTCCATCTATCTGTTGCTTACAAACTTCTATGATCAATAGGGCATGAAACACCCATACACATTCTTTAAGTTTGAAAAATGTAGCCATGTCAAGTATATGAAAGTGGAGCGTCCAGCACCCGTTTGCGGTGCTCTCATTTACTGCTATAACTATTTGACTCAATGTTTAGACGCACGAGAGGTACATGTAGCAGATAACATAGTCCATATAACACCATAGGCTTGACATTTTTGAAATTGACCAATGCTGGAGGGGGGTCTGGGGGTCTTTCCCGCAGAAAAAAAATGGAAATTAGAACTGAAATGGTGAGCTCTGAAGTGTATTTGAAATCTTCATTTTAGACATTACGGTCTAACCCCCTTAGCCTTTGGTTTTTATGCCATTTTTTGGCCATGTTTGATTTTCATTTTTCAAACTGATGTTACGCATGTGCGTAAGTGCGTATCGCTTGCTACGCCCCTGATCAGATAGGAGTATATATGCGCAAAAAATATAGCTAAGGGTGGCAAAAACACAGGTATATAACCAGGATATAGCTATTTAACAGGAAAGTCTCACATGAATAGAAACTTTCATGAGAAATAGGTAAATATCATGAACTATATTGTACAGTGAAACCTCTCTAAACCGGACATGTGTGGGGACAACAAAAACATCTGGTTTAGAGGGGTTTCCGGTTTAGAGGGGTTTTAACCCATATCTTGTTTCTAGTATGGAAGGTAGCTGACCACTTAAAGCAGGTTGAAAAGTAAAGCAGAATTAAGGCGCATTCTGCTTTACTTTCAACCTGCTTTAAGCTATCATCTGCTAGAAGATAGAAAATATTTCTGATGATATATGTTCATGAATGTATTTTCTTCAGGGAAGAAATAAATCAAAGGCGTAAAAATAGGTGGGAAACGGGACCACATTTTTTGTCCGGTTTTGAGAGAATTCCGGTACTTTGAGGTTCCGGTTTAGACGGGTTTTACTGTATAGAAATACACATTTAATCAAATAAACACTATAATTATTACATTTTTCATTATTTTCTTTTCGGAGTGGTCGTAATACAGGTGTTCACTGTTCAATGCTTTCTGCCAATAAAGATTCTTGTTAACTCTTTCAACACCATGGACCTGCTTAACATAAATTCATTAAATTTGCAAACAGTGTAGCCCCAGATCAAAGGGCTCCTACACCGTTTGCTAATTAAAACCAGTATTTCTTAAACTACCTAGAATTCCAAGTAGACTGGTTTATATTTCGGTAATTAAAAAGATCCACAAGGGAACATTATAACACACAAGAGTTACTAAGTGTTGAAAGAGATAAGTTGAAAGAGTTCAGTTATAAAATTAGGTTCCTACCTATTTTCTATGAAAGTTAATGTAATTCTGACAAAGTATAAAAGGGTAAGAATGAAAGATCCAAACGCAGCTGATCCAAGATGATACCTGAAAGAAACAGAAGGTTATATCTCATAGTATTTTTCAATAGCTAAACATTTCATGATGGTCCAAGAGCACTTACTTACTGTGTAAGTATCCAGGTTTTAGAATAAGCAGTGGTCAAATGCAAGACAAAAGGATAATATCTGGTTAACCTTGTATGCATGAACGAGCGGATCTACAGTCGAATGTACAGGAAAATCATAATGTATAATTGTGAAGAAAAAAAAAGAGTAATATACCAAGTTAAAGTCTACTTTCAGTCCGAATGACCGCTCAGCCGACTGTACATATACTCCCCTGATCATCGAGCCATCTTGCCTATGAGCACTGCTAACATATGGCGCAGTCAAATGCAGCCGCAGTACCGACTCAGACCCTTCACAGGTACCCATTTTAACCCCTGGGTGGAGAGGAGCAATTCGCGGTACATGTCTTGCTCAAGAACATTCCTGTACATCATTGGGGATTCAGAAAAATCCCGCTGGTCTGACGGGGGATCGAACTCATGACCCCTGGTACCGTAGTCCAAGGTGTTAACCATTGGGCCACTACCACCGGTAATTGTGCGCCCTCTGCATCAGTAGATGCCAGGAGAGTCCAAAAAATGAAATAAGGAAATGTTACATATGATATCAGTACTGTTCGCAATCCATTTTAAATGTTGATCTGCTATGGCTAGATTTATAAAAGTTTTCATGTCTATTATAGTTTTGCTATTAAAGATTTTAACATAATAAAAGTGTTGAATAGCTTGCAGTCTGTGAGGTCAACCAGTACATGACGGATTAATTAACCCTTTCAACCCTAGTCCCGCATATAGACGTCCTTTTCAAACAGTGTACATGTGAATAGTACACTTGTCCTATGCAAACAGTGAAGACCCAGATCAGAGGGCTCCGAAAGGAGCCTTCTGATCAGGGTCTTCACTGTTTGTCATAATGCCAAACAATGACAAAAACAACCCTTAAAAGTCGGAAATGGACTAGACTAAAATGGAAACTGGAATTGTCCATTTAAAGTTTTAGGGAGGAAAGAGTTAAAGTACTGTAATCACTATATAACCCCCATTTGAATGTCCCTGTAAGCAATGCAAAATCCCAACCATTGTCATGTTTACTTGTCATTTGGAAATAGTGAAGACCCTGATTATAGGGCTCCTTAAGGAGCCCTCTGATCAGGGTCTACACTGTTTGTGATATTGTAATACTTTGACAAAAGCTACCACAGGGCTGCCATAAGTTGACATGAAAAATCCTAAGATTTCCAAATTTGCATTTTTCAAGTTTGATTTTACGAATCGTACCTTTACCCCAATCGTCTGTTTCTAGTTATTTTGACACGTGACTACTTAAAGCAGGCTGGAAGTAAAGCAGAATGCGCCTTAAGGCGCATTCTGCTTTACTTTCAGTCTGCTTTAAGCTACCGTATGCTAGAAAAATATCTGAAGATTTAGGAAAAATCCGGAGAAATGGCAGCCCTGCTACCAGAAATAGTCAAAAATGGACTAGTTTAATTTGAAACTAGAATTGTCTATTTAAAGTTTCAGGGAGGAAAGGGTTACAGCAGGTTGAAAGTAGAATGGAATGCTCCTTAACTGTCTTCAATACTGAATATTAGCTATATTAGCTATTATGAGGGAAAGGGTTATTAAAGTGTAATAGTTTTTGCTACTTTAGTTTTTGGTGCTTGTTTTAATTATAATTTAGTAGATGCTTGGGGAGCATTTCTCAGAGGGGGGAGGGGATGGGGTTCATGCATTTAAACAGGTATATAGTTTGTAGTTAGAATGAGTGGTCTTACCGCACAACTCTAGCTGCTGATCTGATTATAGGAAATGTCAGTGTCTTCTTATTCCTGTAGAAAAACAAGTGTACTTTGAAAGCTGGCAGAAAATGAAATAAGTCAGTCCATCTTTCACTAAATATTCAAACACAAATTTCTGCCCATTGTGTACATCTAATATCTAAAAGAGTGCAGACTCATGTCAGACCTATATACTATACGACAACAGTGCCAAACCAAAATCTGTCTGATCTGGGTCTACATTGTTTTCAAAAAGCCCCAATAGATGCTTATAGCAGGAAAATGTTTAGCTCTTTTAACACAAAGTAACACTTGTGGCTTATCAGGTTCCATTGTGGATTATTTCAGTTACCAAAACATGAACCAGTCTACTTGGAATTCTAATGGTAGTTGAATAAATACTGCTCTAAATTAGCAAACAGTGTATAGCCCATATCAGAGGGCTCCTACACTATTTGCAAACGTAATGAGTTACATACAGTGTAGAATCTGTTATTCTTTCCCAAGTTTTCGTAATGTGCATTTCAATGACACACTACCATATTCACCCTTAAACCTGTTTCTATACTGAACGAAAAAAGTTTAGTAAGTTGTTTAAAATGGAATTTCTCGTAGACAGCATTCCCCGTTTTGTGTATGACTGGGAAGCAATATCAATGATTTATGGAAAAAGCAGAAAATAAAGTTAGGCAAACAGTTAAGAGCATCGCATTGAAAGACATCAATTGCAATTATTGGTTTTCGAGTTTTATTCAACATTTCCTCTTTTTTCAATGCAAATGGAGATAATTTGAAAAAAATGTGATTTTCAAGACAATTGTACACTAAGGCTTGGAATGATTTTCCAAAATGAAGCTTTTTGTTGCCGGCTACTTTTTCAACACTCTTGCTAACTTTCATGAGAGAAACATTACTGACATCTCCATTATGACTTGTAACATGACAATAAAAGGAGCTTTACCTCCCTTAATACAAATAGTGAAAGCACGGTCAATATCTCTTTCTGTCTTGTGATGTTTTGTTATGTATGCCACGTTTCACCTTCATTGTGTTGAGCGTAGGTTTGGACTGTGGAGGCAGCCTTTCCACGCTTGGCTCTATAGTTAAACTTAACTATGGCTCATAACCATTTCTATGATATTTATAACCATATGTGGCTTTTAACTTGACAGCATATGATTTTACTAGTCTAGACTGTGGGGACAGCTAGTCCTGCCACGTTTCATCTTCCTTGTGTTGAGCGTAGGTTTGGACTGTGGAGGCAGCCTTTCCACGCTTGGCTCTATTGTTTTAAACTATAGTATGGCTCATAACCATTTCTGTGATATTTATAACCATATGTCGCTTTTAACTTGACAGCATATGATTTTACTGGTCTAGACTGTGAAGACAGCTAGTCCTGCCTCATTTCATCTTTCTTGTGTTGATCATTGGTTCGGTGTGGAGGCAGCATTTCCATTGTTTTAAAGAATAGTATTTTGCTCATAACCATTTATGTGTTATTTCATAATCATATCGCTTTCAACTTCAGAGCACATTATTTATTGTACTAGACTGTCCAGACAGCTAATACAGCTGAAATTTCATTTCAATTTGTCAATTGCAGTTTGGACTGCGGAGGCAGCCATTCCGCGCTTAGGAACAACAATTCCTATGTATGTACATGCATATATATAAAATTAACCATCCATATGTTGAAAGTATGACTATTCGCTTTCACCTGGCAGCACATTTGTTCTTGAAGGAGTCTGCTTAGACAGCTATTCCTTTAATTGCACCTGTACATAATTTGTCAGTTTTAACTCTATATATTTTCAAAATAATTCTGTGTCTTTTGGCTTTATTTCCTGGTCAAGCACTGGTTAGGGTGGCCATACATTCAGAATTAACAGCTCAGACTATTATCAAATTATTCTCCGTCGTTTGTGTGTTTCAACCTACACACTATTGGTTTTCTTAATGTCACCCATACTTTAATATCTGTACTAGTCCAGTCCATAGAAAATTTACACAGCTTCTCTTTAGTAAATTATCAATACTGTAAAATCTTTAGTTTCGATTTACTTCGCATAATTCGATCCTCCACTGTACCTTCTCTCATCTGGGCTATGGCGGCCGTTTCACTTGTGGCGGTTGTTGTGTCGCCCAGATATGGAAATTAGATATTTACTTTCTATAACATTGATCTTAAGTTTATGGCATTTCAAATAAAATGCCCATTAACAAACATACATTACGTATTTGTCTTCTATTTTCCATACAAGTGAGTTTCGGTACTGTGTGGATCTTAAGCCTAAGTGGGCAATGCCACATAAATGCCATTATGCAATATTTAGTGATAAAATGTACCACACAGATGTGGTTTGCATCCTTAATGTATGACTTAACTTCTTTCACTCATTATAGTTTTGAAGACAGGTGACCACTTAACTCATTACCCAAAAGCCTTAGTCTAGTTTTGAAAATAGGTAACCTATTAAAGCAGGTTGAAAGTAAAGCAGAATGTGCCTTAAGGCGCATTCTGCTTTACTTTCAGCCTGCTTTAACCTACCATCTGCTAGAATATAGAAAATAGTTCTTATCATACATATTCCTAACTGTATAAATCAGAACTTTTTTCCTAAATAGAGAAATAAATCAAGAGCATTAAAATGTGTTTTTATGGGGTAATGGGTTAAAGTATTCTGCTCCAGTTTATCCTAATTTTATTACAGATCATTACAAACTAGCTTATACATATTGTGGCAAATAATTATGTGGAAGCATTTCATGTACATGTACTAAGTATGACAGTATATTAAGCAACCATGACTTACCGAGTGAAGAACCAGGAAGATATAGCACCGGCTACTGTCAGTTTATGGCAGGCCAACAAAAACTGTGTTATCCATATTGTAGCAAATAAGTGGTACCATTTCATGTACTGAGGAAACACAAAAATAAGTGTAGTACAAGACTGCACACTGTCATTTCATCACTGGGGTATCTTTATTAAATAATAAAGTCATCAGTTTTCAATCACTTTTAATAACTTCTAAGATCAACAATTCTTCAACTTCTTATCTAAATAGGAATTCTAATGTAACATCACTCGCTTGGCATTGGTGAGAGTTAATTTCCTTTACTTTCTTTATAATGATTCAAACTTCGACTTTCAAGTGTTAGTGACTAATTACTAAAGTGCCTAAACTATTAACCCATTAAGCCATACTGACTCATTTTGACGCATTACGCAATATCCTCATTCTGACTCATACTGACACACTTTAATCTACTAGCTTGTATTGAGATAAGCATTGATAATTGTTTATCCCTTATGAGTTAATGGGTTAAATGAGCTGTGCCATGACAAAACCAGCCTTATTGCAAGATTGTGCAGATCAATAACCTTTGTCATCCCAGGCACTGTATCTGAGTTGAGTAGACACTGCAATACTGTATAACAATAATACAGTCATAAAAAAGCTTAAGATGTATTTGGGTGTCAAATAGTGTAGATCAAGACGAGATGCCGCGTCAAAGATGTCGCGACTGGCCTTGATCTACACTGTTTGCAATGCAATAAGTTTCAATTCTCATGGCATGGCTCAAATACTTATGCTCCCAGTGGCATCCTTGCAATAATATATTCTGACAGGGCTGCCATTTCTCCAGATTTTTTTCTAGAAAATGGTAGCTTAAAGCAGGCTGAAAGTAAAGCAAGATGCGCCTTCAGGCGCATTCTGCTTTACTTCCAGCCTGCTTTAACCCTTTACCTGATAGTGCATTTCTAGTATTGAAGATAGGTGACTTCATAAAGCAGGTTGAAAGTAAAGCAGAATGCGCCTTGGGGTGCATTCTGCTTTACTTTCAGCCTGCTTTAAGCTATCATATGCTAGAATTTATTAAAATATTTCCTTTAATATATATTCATGACTGATTAAATTGGAACTATTTTCTTCAGCGGAGGAATAAATAATATTCGCTAAAAGGCAGTTCTATGGGGTAAAGGGTTAAGCAGCCACGTGTCAAAAACAACTAGAAACAGGCGATGGGGTAAAGGTACGATTCGTAAATTCGCAATTGAAAAATGCAAATTTCGAAATCTTAGGATTTTTCATGTCAACTTATGGCAGCCCTGTTCTGAATCTCCAAATTAGGTAAATCAACTGGTTGGGTGACATGAGTGTATTGGGAATGGTCTAACTGGCAACAACAGTAAAAGTACTTAGCTATTGTAGTAGCAGCATTGATGCCGGGCATCCAGTAAAGAAGTCTTTGTAGGAGAGTTTCGTTCAGAGTAATTTTTGTGTAGCCATGACAAAGGCGCAATAGTGAGACAGGTTTTGCTTTTCAATCACTGGCAGATTGACAACAGATGTGGTGGTGGTTTCAAAAAAATAGTCATCCCCAACTAGAACTTATTTATCAATAAAAGTAATTTATCTCACACCCCCTATCCCCCCTTTTTAAAAAAAGTTTCCAAAGAATATTTTTGTGAAGAAAACTTACCTTTAAAGTGTCATCTGTTTTGTAAGATACAAACCCTGTGTCTTCATTTATGACTTGATGGGCTTGAATAAGAACACTCAAATAATAACAAAAGTACATGTAGCATACAAGGTCAAGTAAATTCTCATAATTATATCGATATGTACTGAGAAATCTCACTAAGTGTCTTTGAGTAAGTTGGTATTAACCCTATAAATATGCCTTTTTACACCTTAACTTTATTCCCTATAACCTGCAGAAAATAGTTTCACTTTAAACAGTCATGAATATACAGTATTAAACAGTTTCTATATCCTAGTAGATGGTAGCTTAAAGCAGGCTAAATATAAAGCTTATTTTCAATTTGCTTTAAGTAGTCACCTGTCTTCAAAACTAGAAACAGGCTATCCCTTATTTGGTGTAAAGAGTTCAACTAGAATATAATGATAGATCAAACATAATAGCTGAATATATTATATCAAAGTATTAGTTGATAGAAACTGATTTAACTATTTCAACACCACGGACCTGTTTAAAAATATACTCATTAAATTTGCAAATAGTGTAGACCCTGATTATAGGACAAAATTAAACAGTGTAGACCCAGATCAGAGAGCTCTTATAGGAGCTCTCTGATCTGAGTCTAGACTGTTTGCTAATTTAGACCAGTGTTTATTGAACTACCATGAATTTCAAGTAGACTGGTTCATGTTTTGGTATCTAAAATTATCCACAAGGGAATCTAAAAACCTACAAGAGTTACTTAGTGTTGAAAGAGTTAACCCTTTAACCCAATTAGCCTGTTTCTAATAGTTCAGATATGTGACCTATTAAAGCAGGCTGAAAGTAAAGCAGAATGTGCCCTAGTATATAGAAAATATTGCTTATAGTACATATTCATGACAGTATAAAATGGAACTATTTTCTTTGGCGGATGAATAAAATGAATGCGCTAAAAGTCGCTTCTATAAGGGAAAGGGTTAAATGTTGTTTGTAATGTCATTATAAAAGTTAAGAAACTAAATGTACCTGTATAAATTAGCTGTATTGTTTTAAAACTAAGTCATTATTTTCTTCTGACAATATTATATCTGCTAAAATCCATTTAGCCCTTAATTTCCCCCATAGAAGCGCTTTTTAGCGGATATGATTTATTCCTCTGCTGAAGAAAATAATTCCAATTTAATCAGCCATGAATATAAAGTAACTATATATAGGGAATATTTTCTATATTTTAGCACATGGAAGCTTAAAGCTGGCTGAAAGTAAAGCAGAATGCGCCTTAAGGCGCATTCTGCTTTACTTTCAACCTGCTTTAAGTGGTCAACTATCTTCAATACTAGAAATAGGCTATCAGGTAAAGGGTTAAGTCTTCTTTATAATTATAGAAACATAATCCATTGAGTGACAAACATTTTGGATCCTGGTCATGAGGTCCCATATTTAGAGGAGCCTGATCTGTATTCAAACTGTTTTCAAATGAATGTCTTCAATACAGGCTTCAGTGATGAATGGTAAATACTTACCTGCAGTCTCAATATACAGAAATATATAACCCATAGCAAAAACTGATCCACCCAGAAATAGTATAGTCTGAAAAAGAAAGTATTTTAATAGGACAAGCTGATAGGATTGACTCTTTCAACACTTTGGACCTGTTAAACCCATTCCCCCCATAGTATATTTCTACAGCACTCCCTCTCTACAACGGCCCTCCCAACAACGACTCCCTCCTTACAACGTCAGTTGTCGCAGTTCCCTAAACAGGACAGTTATTTCTAACGCTTTAACTGCTACAATATCGTCTGCTTAGAATTTTCGTCTGCTTTTTTTTCTCAAAGTTAAATATAAGTGGACATTTAGATAGAAGAATGATAATGACTAGTGACAAACAGCTTGAATCCAGATCAGACTCCGCGTTATGCAGCGTCTGATCTGGATTCAAGCTGTTTGCAACTGTAATCCAAGTCTTAATTTTCCCTCTCTATAACGACTCCCTCCGAACAACGCACACTATCTGTGTCTCCCATTGGATGTCGTTGTAGAGAGGAAGCACTGTAGTTCTAAAGACAGGTAACCACTTAAAGAAGGTTGAAAGTAAAGCAGAATGTGTCTTAAGGCACATTCTGCTTTGCTTTCAGCCCGCTATAAGCTAACATTTGCTAGGATAAAGAAAATATTTCCTCTGGTATATGTTTATGAAGGTATAATATCTGCTTCAGTGGAGGAATAAAATATAGCGTAAAAAAATGTATTTATGGGGTAATGGGTTAAATAATTTAAGCTCTAGAAACAGGCTATGGGTTAAAGTTGAGTTCACATGTCAAATGATTATGAATTCTATTTCATATTTTACATAAGTTCCAAAGTTATGGCAAAGGCTGAGGTCGAGAACAAACAGACAGACCAAAAACAAAATGCCCCCTGAAAAGTTGTGAGAGGGCATAAGAATAAAAGGCAAAACAGTAAAACCTCTCTATTACGACCACTAAATTTTGTTAAGTATTAGGGTGTTAACAATAGATGACCGCTTAAAACAAGGTGACAGTGAAACAGAAAGCTTCTTTAGGAGCTTTCTGTTTCACTGTCACCTTGTTTTGAGCGGCCACCTCTCTACTATACAATCAATTAGCCTTCGTTTTAGTGGTCGTAATAGCGAGGTTTTACTGTATCTGAAAAAAATGGTTTTTACTGGTTTAAATACTTGTAGTTAAAACTTACCACAAAAGGCTGCAACAGCAATAGTGGCATTTTGCTGATAGCCTTACCAGCCTCTTTGAACAGCTGTACCACCTGTAAGGACAGTACAGTGGAGAATCTGTTATTCTTTCCCGTTTAAACGCAAACGTACGCAAACGCAAAGCACTAAAACGTAGAAAAGAACAACTTTTGGACAATTCTGATAATTCTTGTTTATCTTGGTGGCAAACAGTTTGGAGCCTGATCAGACGCCGGGTTACCCGGCGTCTGATCTGGCTCCAAACTGTTAGCACTGCAAATAATAGTTTTAGCGTAAACCCGTTTATTGGGAAAGAATAACAGATTCTCCACTGTAATCATTCATACTTAGACCTTTCCCCATAGAAGCGCCTTTTAGCACATTTAATTTATTCCTCATTGAAGAAAATAGTTCTTATTTATACAGCCATGAAAATGTATCATAAATATTTTCTATATTCAAGCAGATGGCAGCTTAAAGCAGCTAAAAGTAAAGCAGAATGTGCCTTAATGCACATTCTGCTTTACTTTCAACCTGCTTTCTAAACTTAGAAACAGGATATGGGGTAAAGCTTTAACAATATTTATTTATTTTCTATTTTCTGTTTTATATACATGTACCAAATCAATATCAATATCATATACATGTATTGATGCTTTTTGAAACCCCTCAGCGTGGATGTCCAAGAGGATTTTGCTGAGAAGGGTTACTCATTTGAAGTTGAAGTGAAGTGAAAACAATGTATAATTCCTACAGGTAGATCTGAAAGTCCTCTGATCGAGGGCTAGATTGTTTTATAAGGCAGGTTTACTCTTCATTAGTACACTGTAAATGACAAGTATCGTGGTCACTAGTGTTCAATAATTTACAGTTTACAGCGTCAAGTGTGGTACATGCCTAACAAGCCCTGCAGCGTATTTATCCAAATCCAGATTTATCCAGATCAATATGGTAGCATTATATATAAAATGCAGTAAAACCTCTCTATGATAACTGCATGATAATAAAGAAGGCTAATTGATTTATGAAGGATAAGTGGCAGTTTAAAGCAAGATGAAAGTAAAACAAAAAGCTCATAAAGGAGCTTTTTGATTTACTTTCACCTTGCTTTAAGCAGT
The DNA here is from genome assembly GCA_922989275.2 of Gari tellinella. Lineage (NCBI taxonomy): Eukaryota > Metazoa > Mollusca > Bivalvia > Cardiida > Psammobiidae > Gari > Gari tellinella. The sequence continues at coordinate 56,711,499 of OV277859.1, forward strand.
TACCTGCCTAAAACACCAAATAATAGCAAATATTAAGTGGTCATATTTGAGGGGGTTTAACAGTATATTTTTAATGCCTTCTATTGTGTTGTAAATTTAATAGAAAATAGCAATTTATGTGAACAAAAGTTATTATATTTCAAATTATGAACTTCAACTAAATTAATAAGAAGTTAATTATTCATTTAAGAACACATATGAACAATATAGATCTACATGTAATGCATTCTGACCCATAGATTTTGATACACAAAACTGATAAAGATAATAATTTACATTACCAGTGATAAATGTTTTCTGACTGCCAGCAGTACCAGGACAATTACAACCTGAATAGAGAAAGCAAATATTAAGTTTTGTTTCATCCATTTCCCCTTAAATATGCCTTTTTTACGCTTTCAGTTTATTCCTCCACTACAGGGGCTCGTTTCATAAAACATCTTACGACAAATGTTGTCGTAAGTCAAAACTTTAAATTACATTTAATCTCTGATTTCTCTATCTAATCCTGTCTTGTGACATCTTTTTGGAATCGTCTTTTCAAGACGATTCCAAAAAGTTGTCACAAGACAGGATTAGATTGAGAAATAAATAATAATTGAGACTTTTATAATCTGACTTACGACAACTTTTGTCGTAAGAAGTTTTATGAAACGGGCCCCTGAATAGTGCCACTTTATGAAGTCATGAATATACACCATAAGAAATATTAACTGGTAGCTTAAAGCAGGCTAAAAGTAAAGCATAATGCACCTGAAAGCAAATTCTGCTTTACTTTCAACAGTTCAAATTGGGTTCAAATCAATGTACAGTTGAACTTCTCTATTACAACCACTAAATTGTGTTAATTATTTAGTGTTTACAACAGGTAATTGCCTAAAGCAAATTGAAAGTAAAATAGAAAGCTAATTAAGGAGCTTTCTGTTTTACTTTCACCTTGCTTTAAGTTATCACCTGTCTTTCGGACAATCAATTATCCCTTTTTTCGCGGTCATAATAGCGAGGTTTTTCAGAAAACAATCAATATGACTTACAGTAAATATGCTAATGATTATTGATCCTATTAGCCAATGGGTGATAGCTTTCTTCATGCCAGGTGTTTGGTCTTCCTCGGCAGTCTTGGTGTAAGTCACCTTCATCTTGTAGTAATGGTACCTGATCAATCATATACAGTGGAGAAAACGTTATTCTTTCCCAATAAACGCGTTTACACTAAAACTATTATTTGCAGTGCAAACAGTTTGGAGCCAGTTCAGACGCCGGGTAACCCAGCGTCTGATCAGGCTCCAAACTGTTTGCCACCAAGATAAACAAGAATTATCAGAATTGTCCAAAAGTTGTTCTTTTCTACGTTTTAGTGCTTTGCGTTTGCGTACGTTTGCGTTTAAACGGGAAAGAATAACAGATTCTCCACTGTACACAAATTGATTAACCCATGCATACAGTGTTGAATCTTTTCAAATGATCTGCATGTATTTTGTTAATGAAAAGTGGCCTGTTTATGTTGATTATTGAAGGCTGTTTCCAGTCAATATCTAAAATGATAAACAGTGTAGCCCCTGATCAAAGGGCTGCTTCAGCAGCCCTCTGGTCAGGGGCTACGCTGTTTGCAAATAAAACATCTTTTTTTTTCTGTTCAATAAGGCGTAGAAATGCAGCATGCAAGAATTGCCACAAATAACAAATCACATTTTTTAAAAAGCATTTCATGCCTAGTATTGTCATCAAAGCTTTGGGCAAACAGTGAAGATTCAGACCAGATGTAAAATTTGGTATAATATAGATGTAGTTGCTATGGTATAAGTAAACTGGTATTAATGTATATATTAACCAGTCATGAATAAGTACATGTATCATAAAAATATTAATAAGTACATGTATCATAAAAATATTTTCTATCTCTTAGCAGATGGTAGCTTAAAGCAGGCTGAAATATGTTTTTCTTTCAACCTGCTTTAACCCTTTGAACCCTAGTCCCGCATATTGGCGTCATTTTCAAACAGTGAACATGTGAATTGTACACTTGTCCTATGCAAACAGTGAAGACCCAGATCAGAGGGCTCCAAAAGGAGCCCTCTGATCAGGGTCTTCACTGTTTGTCATAATGCCAAACATTGATTATAAAAAAAACCCTTAAAACTCAGAAATGGACTAGACTAAAATGGAAACTGGAATTGTCCTTTTAAAGTTTCAGGGAGGAAAGAGTTAACCCATTATCCCATAAATACTCATTTTTACTCCTTTTTACACTTTAGATTTATTCCTCCACTGAAAAAAATATTTCTAATTTATACAGTCATGGATTTGCATAACAAGACATATTTGCCTTATTCTAGCAGTTGGTAGCTCAAAGCAGGTCCTTAAGGAATGTTCTGCTTTACTTTCAACCTGTTTTAAGTTGTCAAATTACTACAAAAATAGAAACAGATTATGGAGTAATGGGTTAAGTGGAAACCTGTCTTTAAAACTATAAACAGATTATGGAGTAATGGGTTAAAGAAAACCTGACATATGACACAAGCCTTGGCGAGCGTCATACAGTGGAGAATCTGTTATTCTTTCCCACTAAACGCGTTTACACTAAAACTATTATTTGCAACTTGCAAACAGTTTGGAGCCAGATCAGATGCCGGGTAACCCGGCGTCTGATCAGGCTCCAAACTGTTTGCCACCATGATAAACATGAAATATCAGAATTGTCCAAAAGTTGTTCTTTTCTACGTGTTAGTGCTTTGCGTTTGCGTACGTTTGCGTTTAAACGGGAAAGAATAACAGATTCTCCACTGTATTCATTTTAGTCAACGAGTGTATTGAAAATGATAAATAATGAGCACAAATGTGAGATTCTATTTATCACATAACAAGTTTAAGTACCTATTAAACTGATTGAAGCTGTAGGTAGTAGAGCTTACGCTATATAGATTTTCCGCCAAAACGTTACGTTGTTTACGTCGTCGCAAGTGACGTCATTTGGCGTCCCGCTTCATGCAGCACTTGTGGACGAACAGGTTGGGCCGGAGCCCAAAAACGATATTCCACTAGTGGATTACGATATTTACATAATGACTTTATGTCACTCCTAGACCGCAACAGTTATGTGATAATTACATTTAAAGTATTAGTGTTCTGTAAAAGTTCTAATGACAATGCAATGTCACAATATAATATCAACAAACTTGCAGCAAAGGTAACAACTGTGGCACATATCCCCGCTAATACGGTAAGACTTATATACATGTGGCAGCTAAATGCAACCAAATACAGGACAAAAGTAAAACATAAAGCTTTCAACTTTACTTGTGTCAAGCATTAAGCAGTCATCTGTCTTTAATGATAATGGCTTGTACAGTGGAGAATCTGTTATTCTTTCCCGTTTAAACGCAAACGTACGCAAACGCAAAGCACTAAAACGTAGAAAAGAACAACTTTTGGACAATTCTGATAATTCTTGTTTATCTTGGTGGCAAACAGTTTGGAGCCTGGTTTGGTAACCCGGCGTCTGATCTGGCTCCAAACTGTTTGCACTGCAAATAATAGTTTTAGCGTAAATGCGTTTATTGAGAGGAATAACAGATTCTCCACTGTATCTTTGTCACAGGTCTCTGTCAAGGTCAGAAAGGCAAAAATGTTTGGCCTCGACGATTGGAAAGGTCTTGACAAAAGGAAAACACATGCCAGATATAAAAAGTCCATGTGCAATAGTGCAATAGAACAATGTATAGCCAATGTTAATGTTTTTTATTAAAATTTAATTAAATAGGTCAAAGGTCAAGGTCATAAGGTAAAACTATATATGATTGGAAAGGTCTTAACACAATAATGATACATACCAAATATGGAAGCCCTCACAGAGCCTATTGGTTCCAATGTTATAGGCATTTATATGTTTTGAAAAAAAAAGGTCAAAGGTCAAAGGTCAAGGGCAAAAGGGCAAACATGTTGGCATGGTTGGCTAGGTCTTGGAACAAGCAAGTCACACACCAACAATGAAAGCCATATGTCCACAAGTGCTAAAACTATAGGCAATTTGTTAAAGTTGTGTAACAGAGCAAACAGAACGAGACTACATATAGACAGTGCAAAAACTATATGCCTCATATATATTTTTAACAACAAACACTCAAATTAACACACCAACAGAAGCCAGTAGCAGCCAAAGTCCCTATTACAACACCAACAGCTATGGTCCAAATTATAACAGAGGCAAGGCACTGGAGCAACAGGGTCAATATCAGAGCCACAACTGAAAATAAACAAGTTAATATAATTATGCATGTAGATTTATGTCTTATATAGAATTACAACTATTTATTCTTCTGACCAAAAGCATCAATATGCCACTTTGCATTCAGTTAAATTCAACACATTCTACATAACTGCTTGTTCACAGAAGCCTTTCTTTGATCTCTCCTAAGACAAGTGATTGCTTAATTTCAGATGATGTGCAAAAATATTTTAACCCATTACCCCACAAATATGCCTCTTCATGCCTTTGATTTATTCCTCCACTGAAGAATATAGTTCCACATAATTATGCTGTGATGAATATGTCCCATAACAAATATTTTCATTTTCCTAGTAGATTGAAGCTTAAAGCAGGTTGAAAGAAACGGGTGATGGGTGAAGCAGCAGTCTGCTTTGCCTTTGCCCTGAGTTAACTCTTTCCTCCCTGAAACTTTAAATGGACAATTCCAGTTTCCATCTATGTCTAGTCCATTTCTGACTTTTAAGGGTTGTTTTTGTCAATGATTGGCATTGTGACAAACAGTGAAGACCCTGATCAGAGGGCTCCTTTCGGAGCCCTCTGATCTGGGTCTTCACTGTTTGTATAGGACATGTGTACTACTCACATGTACACTGTTTGAAAAGGACGCCTATATGCGGGACTAGGGTTCAAAGAGTCTGCCATCTGTAAATTAGTTCATAAACTCCTAGTGGTGCATATATGTATCAGTTACAAACAGTGTACAAGGGAAGAGTACACATGTTCTCTGCAAACAGTGCAGCCCCTAGCTTTGATCACTGGGTCTACACTGTTTGTTATTTTGCAATATATTGTTAAAATCAACCCTATATTTATGTTAAGATAGGTTCTACTTAATTGGGAATTGGAATTGACAATTTGAATTTCAGGATTAAGGAGTTAAATATTTCTTTTAAGTGACACAAGTTTACCGTAGCAAAGTCTCACCAAATGATAAACAGCAAAGCAACACCATATCCTTCCATGTACCAATAACATCACTAGCACTTTTCTGAAAAATAAAAGAGGCAAAAGGCCTGAATAGCGCTCACATGCTTACATGGACACTTGGGACCAGGTGAGCAAAACTGTATACCAATTCTGAAATAATTAGCAATTTGATGTGTCCATCACTTTGACATGTGACCGCATGACCTTGACATTTTCATCAAATGACCCTTGCATTGGTGCCTGTGATATTATAACACAAAGTAAGATCTATATGCTTTATAATAATTAAACAAAATGTTTTGAGATAATTTGCTATTTCCATTATTCTACACACACACACAAAAACAACAAATAACCATAGCAACCATCAATGTAGACTCCTAATGTCCTTACCTTTGAACTAATACAGATCTACTTCAAATTGATATCAAATTGACCCATGTACCAGTGCCAATAATAATTAAATGATATTTAATTATATAGGTACATGTATGCATGTACAATATATAGATCAACACTTTTTAAACATATAAAAACGTTTATTTCCATTATAATAACATATTTCAAAATGGTAGCCCTAGTGAGTAAGTGACCATATCGGATTTTGGATCAAGATTAACAATTTTTGCTAAAATAAGTTTAGTTGAATTTTTGTTTAAAGCGACTCGCAACCAGATGGTGCATTAAAAATAGTAATTTGTAAATATGTGTCAAACGCTTATATAAATGGTAAAGAATTAGTTTAGGATAAGAATTTCTGTTTAAAAAAATGTATTTCAATAAAAAAAAATATTGGTCTCTGGTGGGATTCGAACCCGGGGCCCGGCATTGGTGGACAGAAGGCAAAATAGGGGAAACCGCTTAGACCAATGGACCACGGAACTATCCGTTTATCCCGGATCGATTTAAAGTATTTCAATGTGTAGCGATCGAAAGTGCATACAACTTCGTAATTCGGCTCGTGTTTATGTCTGAGCCCGTGTAGAGAAGCAACAACAACAACTATACCGTCTACTAGTCGGTATAGAAAAACGATGGAAAATATCTAAAAATCTAAGATTCGGTGATGATTCTTGAGACTTTTTTTGGACTGATCATATTTTTTTAATGTCAGAAGCCAAATAATGCCACAAATTTGCTTTTATTTGAGTATTTTATTTTATTTTGACAAGTACACCATCCGGTTGCGAGTCCCTTTAAGTTTGCAATAGATTTCAAAATGGCTACCGTTTTTAACAAGCACAAAAGTAACAGCGTTTAGTCAGAACCGCACACTGATTATTTCTACAAAGTTTCAACAAAATCCGTCAAATAGAATTTGAGTTTAAATTAATATTGGTTTTTCATGATGGCCCCTGGCCGGGGTTTCATATTGGATTTCAGGTCAACAGGAAAGTAACAAGTATTGGTCAGGACCAATATCATTTCTACCAAGTCTCAACAGAATCCGCCTGGCACAATTTGAGTGTAAGTTTAAAAGAAAAGTCAACATGACCGCTACCATGACAGCTATATTGGATTTTGACATGAATGTAGCTGAATGTTTAGTCAGGACTAGAGACATATAATTTGATTTAAGTATACACAGTTCCAACACAATCGGTCTCATAGAATTTGAGTTTAAGTTTACAATATGCAGTGGACTGTGCCCCTTCTCTACAACGACACCCAATGGGAGACATATATTGTAAATGTTGTTCGGAGGGAATCGTTATAGAAAGTGAAAAGTAAGACTTAATTAGCTTACATTTGCAAACAGCTTGAATCCAGATCAGACGCGGCGTCTGATCTGGATTCAAGCAGTTTGTCACTTGTCATCAAATACTCGTATAGTATTTCAAAATGTCCACTTATATCTTTTAGAGAAAAAAAACAGCAGACGACAATTTGAAGCAGACAATATTTCAGCAGTAAAAGCGTTAGGCATGATTGTCCTGTTTAGGGAACTGCGGCAAGGGTAATTGAAAGGAGGGAGTCGTTGTTTGGAGGGCCGTTGTAGGGAGTGAGTGCTGTAGTTTCAAGATGACCCCCTTCAGATCAACATAAAAATAACACTTCTGGTCAAGACCACGTACCAATCATTTCTTCGATGTACCAACAAAACATTGACGGAGCTGTGTACCAGTGAAAATCGCTCTAGAAGACTGATTTCAGTTTAAGTTTAAATTAGATTTTTAAGACTGTTGCCATGTTCGTCATACTGGATTTAAGTTCAACATGAAAGTAACAAAGTATCCATGGTCAGGATTATACACTGGTTATTTCTATAAATTATCAACAAAATCGGTCCGAACTCAGGCAATCAAGTGTGCTATGGCCTTTTACAAGCTAAGTGAGTATTAACATCCTTACTATAGGCCATTCTCTGTCATTGTAGAATATACCTACCTCTAAGAAATCCTCGTCTATAACATCAAAGAGATTGTCCAACGCGTCGAACACATGTGCTGCCCTCTTGGTCAAGGAACTTGGTACACAGTGGTACAGAACGCTGTCACTGTGGAACATAAAACTTGCAAATACAGTCGAACTTTGATATCGCAAACTCGCTTAACTCTTAGAGCCCTAGTAACGCATAAATGCATCCTTTACCAAAAGTGTACCTGTGAAGAGTACACTTGTCCTAAACAAACAGGGAAATCCCTGATCAGAGGGCTCCTGCATGAGCCCTGTGACCAGGGACTTCACTGTTTCTCATTCTCTCATTCTGTAAACCCTAAGTAGTCGAAAATGGACCAGCTTTTATTGCTAACTGGAATTGTCCATTGGAAGTTTCCACAGGTACTTGACACATACAACTAGATCTATTACCCCCACCCCCTTTTTTAAAAAATGCACATTTTCGTTATAATTCACGTACTGTGGCGTTATTTGACGGAATTTGATGAAATAGAAAGTAGATATTGATAAATTAATCCTTTCCCGAGGGTACCACAAGAGAATATTAGCGATCGAGTCTATTTTAGCATCAGTTCAAGTCGATAGTAAAGACTAGGTGTCGAATTGCGCTGTTAACTTTGTATCTATAATAGAAGTATAGTAAAACAAATGATAATGAGTTAAAGCCGCATTGTGTTTTTGAGAAACCTGCATAAAACGGTTGTTTGGGGTCCCATTTGAACTACGTGGGACGTGATTCTTTCACAAAAAAATGGCTTTATCTAAGAAATTCGCTTTTTAAATTTTATTTATAATATTTTGGTGCTGCACAAATTAAAGAGCCTCCCTTGTGAATGGAAAGAAGGGCAACTCTGTAAATACAGGGCTCCAGATAACGGAAGTATTTCGAAAACTAAAATCTTTATTTCTGCTTTTAAACCCAATGGTGTCATACTCATTAAAATTGTCTCGAAGAGACGGTTTAATCAGTAGTAACACCATAGCATTCGGTGCGGAAATGAGTGAGAAAATGTTAGATTAGTTCAGATTACTCTCGATTACATCTATAGCTGGAGCACTGGAAAAGACCCTGTTAACCCTTATTCTGCTGCACAGACGTCTGCTTTGACATTGTCGTCTGCAAAATGTGTTCAGTTTAGATTTATGCATAGTTTTAATTAAACAAACCTTAAGACGAGTGTCAAACAGTTTGGATCCAGATGAGACGCCGCGTTACGCGGCGTCTTTTTAGATTCAAATAGTTTGCAAACTCCTAAAAGTTACGACCAGTAGGCACAGGGTTAAACACTATGAGATCCAATAACATCATGTACATAATTATTCACTAGGGGTAAACGATAAAACAAACTACGGTGAATCTATACCCTGAGCTTGCTGAAAATGACTGTTTCAGCCTTGTCCGCTCTCTAACTCAAACACTTCTTTTTGGATCTTCACCAAACTTGCTACAAATGTTTATTAGTATAGAATCTAGGTCAGGTTCAATAACTAGCAAAATCGCATAAGGCATGTCTGAGTTATTGCCCTTGAATAATTAAAAAATGAATTTTTAGTCATTCAATGGGCAATAACTCCAACATGCCTTGTGCGATTTTGGTAGTTAAGATGACTGAGCTAGATTTTATATTAATAAACATTTTCAACAAGTTTGGTGAATATCTGATATAAACTGTATGTGTTAGAAAGCAAAAAATGCTGAAACATTCATTTTTGATACTTAAAGGGCCAAAACTCAGACATGCCAAATGCGATTTTTGTAATAATCAAACTAGACCTAAATCTTATTAATTAAATATTTTCAGCAGGTTTAGTGAATATCCGATAAAAACTGTGGGTGTTAGGGTGCAAAAATGACTGAAACAGTCATTTTTTATTAATAAAAAGGCAATAACTCAAATATACCTTATGCGATTTTAGTAGTAATCAAACTAAACCTTAATTTATATCAATGAACATTTTCAGCAAGTTTGATGAAGATCCAATAAAACGTATTTGTGTTAGAGAGCAAAACTTGATGAAAACAGTCATTTTTTAATACATAAAGGGCAAAAACTCAGATATGCCACATGCGATTTTAGTAATAATCAAACTATACCTAAATTTTATATGAATAAATATTTTCAGCATGTTTGGTGAATATCCGATAAAAGCTGTTTGTTTTAGAGTGCAAAAATGACTGAAAAGGTCATTTTTTATTAATTAACAGGCAATAACTCAACAATACCTTATGCGATTTTAGTAGTAATCAAACTAAACCTTAATTTTATATCAATGAACATTTTCAGCAAGTTTGTGAAAGATCGGATAAAAATTAGTTGAGTTAGAGAGCGGACAAAAAAGTTTGATAGTCTAACTGACTTATGGATAGACAGGCGGAGATAGATTCGGTTGCCCCCAGTGAAGTTGTATTCGGCTGTATCACGTGATACTAAGCCGTGTGGAAATGTTTATGTCAGACGTTCTATTTTCGGTTTGTTATGATTTTAAATCGCCCTTTTTGGTGATTTAGGTCCGTCTTCATCATTTCATAGATCAGTTTGGCCCATAAGAATGTTCAAACATTATTATTAACCGTTATCGTATTTCAGGCATTGAGAAAAGGTCTGAAAACACAATGGGACTTTAACTCGAATTGCCAGTATTTCTACAGCTGAGTTCAATTATGTCTACCTCGCTTAAATTGCACATATTCTTATTTGGACGTTAAAACATGGCTAAGCCATGTTTTAACTTTGAAATACGGATATGTTCGCCCGTTCAAAATATTGGAGAAGCGGCGGACTCTGAAAACCGAGAATATTGAGAAAAAGAACACATTTCCCAACCCAAACATTTGTTCTAATTTACTTACCAAATATTCAACGAAAGCATCATTCTTTCCTATTTAAACTAAAATTAACCAAGCGAAATAATAATCAATAATAATAATATGTTATTTGAAACATTAACCAAAACTGTTGATTTTGTTATTCTGGGTGGCTAACAGTTTACCCCCAAGTGAGGGTAATTCAAATCAGTGAATCGGTGTTTCTTTTTGCACGCTAACGACAGAAATCAGTATTATTTTTGCAAACAGTTTGCATCCAGAAGAGACGCCGCGTTAATTGGCGGCATCAGGTTCCAAATTGACACGCTGACCCTTTTTAAATTGGCCCTCCAATCCTAGTTTTAAAAGAATTTTTGGAAATTCTAAATATAGAAAAATAGAACAAAATTGTTAAATTCAAAAGTTTCTTATTTTTATTATTGTGTGAGTTCCTACAACTTACTGTGGCATTATTGGTAAATGAGGACATGCAGAAAATCCCGACGGGTCGCCGTCAAAGTACCCGGATGTCTTGACGTCATATACGCACAGGTGCGAGCCCGTTGTATTTGCAAACTCTGTCATTTCACTCACGGTTGTAATGGTCTGGGACGGACATTTGGTAACACAGATTCTCACAGATTTAACATTGCTCGTTATCGAGACAGCCGTAATGTCATACCGATATTGATAAAGATACCTGAATTGAAGAAATGATACAGTGGAGAATCTGTTATTCTTTCCCGTTTAAACGCAAACGTACGCAAACGCAAAACACAAAAACGTAGAAAAGAACAACTTTTGAACAATTCTGATAATTCTTGTTTATCTTGGTGGCAAACAGTTTGGAGCCTGATCAGACGCCGGGTTACCCGGCGTCTGATCTGGCTCCAAACTGTTTGCACTGCAAATAATAGTTTTAGCGTAAACGCGTTTATTGGAAAAGAATAACAGATTTTCCACTGTACCTGAATTGAAGAAATGATATAATTACAGTAAAACCTCTCTATTACGACCACGAAATTGTGTTATCGTAATTAAAAGTTTACGGCAGGTGACTGCTTTAAATAAGCTTCTTTAGGAGTATTCTGTTTTTACTGACACATTATTTTAAGATGTCGCCTGTCTTTTATACAGTCAATTAGCCTTCGTTTTATTGGTCGTAATAGAGAGGTTTTACTGCAATTATAAGAAATAATATGTAACACTTGTATCTAGATCTATATGTTAAAAAGCACTTACACGAACATAATTGTACAGTATGTAGTTTTAATAAAGTTGCAACAAATATCTTTCAAAGTTGAGGTGCTTTTGGATTGCTCTATTCTTTTCAGGGCTGCCATAAGTTGACATGAAAAATCCTATCCAAATTTGCATTTTTCAAGTGCGAATTTACGAATCGTACATTTACCCAATAGCCTGTTTCTAGTTTTGTTGACACGTGACTACTTAAAGCAGGCTGGACGTAAAGCAGAATGCGTCTTATGGCGCATTCTACTCTACTTTCAGCCTGCTTTAAGCTACCATGTTCTAGAAAAAATCCGAAGATTTAGGAAAAATCCGGAGAAATGGCAGCCCTGTTTTCAGGAATATTAACCCCTTCACTGCTTTAACCTGAGTACGATGATTATTTGCAAACCGTTTGGATCCTGATCAGAAGCCGCGTGACGTGGCGTCTGATCAGGATTCAAACTATTTCTGTTTGACACTCATTTCAATACTTCGTAAATCAAAATATACCGAAATGTAAAATTTAAGAAACAAAAGCAGACGACATTTGTTTAAAATTGATGACGTCACGGCAGTGAAGAGGTCAATGACACGCTCCCTATTTTCTTCGTCATTCCCCATGCATGGTTAAAGAGCATTTGAGATAAGTCTGAGATCATCTTCAAGCTTTAATTGATCAGATTTGAACAGAAAGCTAACTTAGAAGTTTTCATCCGCTTAAATCTCTCAAAGTTACTTTTAAGACGTTTTGACTAAAAACTTTCAAAAGTTACCCACTGATTCGTTTGTCAATAAGTCTGGATCCTAATCATGAACACAGAATATCTCGGCGTTTGATCTTTATCTAAACTTTTTGCAAATGTTGATTAATCCATGCTTAGCATAAATGGGCCAGTGCGCAGTGATTCTAAAAGCATACTAGCCATGGGGTTTGAACTTTAATCCTTTCACTCTCAATAGCGCTTCAAACCGCGTTTGCAACCAGTTTGGTTCCTGATCGTAACCCGGCGTCTGATCAGGACCCAAACTGTTTGGCACTCTTATCAATGTTTATTAAGCCAGACAAACTTAAATCTAACTTTTAAAACGTGTCTTGCAGACAATAAAATTGAAGCAAATGACGATGAAACGGAGAAGGGGTAAAAATCTCAAGCAAAAGTTGGTAGTGACTAATGAAAGGGTAAAAACCTTTTATCTCTCAAATCCAAGCCAGTTTTTTCCGGCTTAACCCCATCAATACGTGTATTTAGTTGATGACAAACGTTTCCCCAGCTGTCTGTGCCGTAGACAACCCTGGCTGGATTACCGTATGTCGTCCCTCTCCAGGTCACAAAGCCCTGGGATAAAACACACAGAGTAATACATTATAGCAGTTGAAGTAATGAATAAAAGCAGAAGTAAAATCAATATTAATTAAGTACAGGTAAAATAAGAGTTGTTAGAGAGACAGCAAAACTTGCCAGCAGAACATTTCGAAACGGAAGTCACAAGGGTCTTACTGTTTGCGTGCATGGAAAGGTCTTGTCCTTGGATAAGCACATCGATATCAAATATACTCAATTCCAAAAGAAACTGTGCACATTTTATTTTCAAATATTTTAATATCTAGAAGACATATCGATTTAAAATTTCGCACACAATATATCATGTATATGCGCCATCTATCAATAATAGAATCTTTTATTTAGTATGAAGAGTTTTTAGGTTATTTGGAAATACGTTAGTTTGCATGTTTTGCACGTGCAGTTCAAGGAAAATGCACATGCCACCGAAAATGTGCACGCGTGTAATTCGTATGCCTTATACAAAGAAAAACACACATTTTACTTCACATCGGTACACAACGAACTTGCTGAGATTAAATGAAAATAGGCAAATTAGAGTATTTGCAATACTTGTTCACAACCGTAAGTAGGACGTTAGAATACCAAAGAAGCACAATCATTCGGTTGCTCACACGTTTTCAACATACGAGGGGAATGGCACATCGCCGTAGACAGCACACATATACCTAGAACAGCAGTTTAACAAATGCATTTGTTACGTTGACGTTACTTCGACGTCGTTTTCAAACAGCGTCTAGTTCGGCAAGACAGACCGTATTGTGTTGGTTCCGACACACTCGGACACCCATCCGGGCAAGGGGACCCTTTGTATGACAGATCTTGCAGCACGTCATTTTGGCTGCTCTTTTGCAGCGAACAAGACGTCATTCCGTTTGTGGCGACAGTAATTGGCTCTCTGATAGGTCTAATAAAAAGTTTAGACACCATGATGCTCGCACGCGGGCCTTTAGGAGAAAATACCTGATGGCTCTTGCAAAGGCTCAAACTCAGTGATAGGACAATGTTTCATTCCCGACGTCATTATTAGGCGTCACGTAAGGTATATGCGATGTCTCATTACCGCTTGCATTAGAGCAAAGATGGACACATACGATACTGACAAAAATTATCATAAGATTACAACTCAACCGACATTAAATTCCCAAATGAACACAGTCTGACTCTCAGAGTTACTTTGCAACTTTGATAATAACACTTTGTCTTTTCTCATTGAAAACATCCACTTTAAACGACCGCATCTCAAAATCTGAAATAAGTGTATATTGTTCGTGAACTGATCTAAATTTTGGTACCAAATACATAGACTTTCAGGAAAATACTCAATGAATAATTACAGAAAACAAAGTGCACAGTTTATTTTGGAATTGAGTATATGAAATCAATTTCTCAAGGGACATAGGAGTTATAAGCATTTTTCGAAACCTAAACACAGACCCTTAGTTCAAGGTTAATGTCACTGGGTCAAACATTTTGTTTATATGGAAAAGTTTTGTCCGTATTCACAAGTATAACAAATATGAAAGGAATACCTCAAGGGGCATAGGAATTATAAGCATTTTTCGAAAACTATAAACGCAGATTTCGAAATTTGAATGCGGACTCAAAAGTTCTAAAGGTCCAGGTCACTGGGGTAAAAAATAACATAGAAGTAATTAGCATTTTCTTAAAATTATTTACGCTGTTCACGACAACGACGATGATTACGCCGGGTGAATAGTTATAACTCGTCTTGTACTTTCTATAGGCGAGCTCATAATAAAAAACACAGCAACAAGTACATTAGATTTATAATGCAGTTTCCTTACAGATCAAATATATAATTATGTAATCAATGTTGTATTACAACTTTTCACGTTGAAATGCATGATATGATGTATGTACAGTGAAACCCGTCTAAACCGGACATGTAAGGGGACAACAAAACTGTCCGGTTTAGAGGGGTTTCCGGTTTAGAGGGGTTTTCTAAGGCGCATTCTGCTTTACTTTCAACCTGCTTTAAGCTATCATCTGCTAGAATGTACAAACTTTTTTCTTCAGTGTAAGAATAAATCAAAGACGTAAAAGGGCGTATTTATGGTGTAATGGGTTAAAATAAAGAAGGGTTTGAAACGGGACCAAAGTTTAAGTCCGGTTTAGAGAGAATTCCGGTATTTAGAGGTTCCGGTTTAGAGGGGTTTCACTGTATGTAATCTTAAGATGCGGCAGCTTAATTACAGGACCAATATAAAGAAGAAAGGTATTATCGGATATTTTACTTTTATTATTGTTCAGCACAAAACAGTCATCTCCTGTATGTTAAAAACGTACCGGTAAACAATTACATTCGTTATGTGTGACAGCTTAACATTGGTTTTATACAAATACAATGATTTGAATCCAATTTGAACTTTAACATTTATAGATATATATATAGTAAAACCTCTCTATAACGACAACTACATTGTGTTAATTATAAGCTGTTTCCTTAACCCTTTACCTGATAGACTATTTCTAGTATTTAAGATAGGTGACTACTTAAAGCAGGTTGAAAGTAAAGCAGAATGCGCCTTAGGGCGCATTCTACTATACTTTCAACCTGCTTTAAGCTATAATATAGAAAATATTCCCAATAATACATATTCATTGCTGATTAAATTGGAACTACTTTCTTCAGCAGAATAAATAAATCATATCTGCTAAAAGGCGCTTATATTGGGGAAAGGGTTAAGAGCGTTCTGTTTTACTGTCACATTGCTTTGAGTTGTCACCTGTCTGTTATACACTTAATTAGCATTGTTTTAGTAGTCTTAATAGAGATGTTATTCTAAATCAGGTACAGTGGAGAATCTGTTATTCTTTCTCGTTTAAACGCAAACGTACGCAAACGCAAAGCACTAAAAACGTAGAAAAGTGCAACTTTTGGACAATTCTGATAATTCATGTTTATCTTGGTGGCAAACAGTTTGGAGCCTGATCAGACGCCGGGTTACCCGGCGTCTGATCTGGCTCCAAACTGTTTGCACTGCAAATAATAGTTTTAGCGTAAACGCGTTTATTGGGAAAGAATAACAGATTATCCACTGTAAGCTTGCCATGTAAACTACTCTAGTACTTGGTTGTTTCCATCGCCTGAAATTGTAAGGTTTGGCATTGTCAAACGGGTTACTTCAAACGGAATTGTACAGTTCCAGTTAACCAAATACTCAGTATATACGCCTTTTTACGCTTTTAACCTATTCTTCCACTGGCGAAAATAGTTCCAGTTTAGCAGTCATGAGTATGTACTTTTTTAAGTGGTCAACTGCTTTCAAAATTTAAACAGGCTATGTAGTGCAGGGTTTTATTTAAAATGTCTTAGCAAATTATTGCACAAAGATCTATTTATTAGATCATGTATTACAATCGCGGGCTCAATGACTTTTCTCAGAGTGGATCCAAACGAATAGAAAAAGAAGAAGACTTCTTTTTAAACAGCAAAAACTATACAACAATAAACAAATAACAACAAAAACACGTTTATGCTGAAAACATTGTTTAAACTCTGATCAGGCTCCGAACTATTTGCCTTTCAGATTAAAATGAATCGTCATTATTTTCAAGAATTACGATTTTCTACAATCAAATGCTTTGTACTTGCGTTTGTTTAACCCATTACCCCCAAAGTCTTTTTCTAGTATTGCTTTAAGCCAAAATCTTCTAGAATATAGAAAGTATTTCTTCAGATATATATTCCTGACTGTATAAATTGGGACTACGAGGGGTGTTCAAATAGTTTTGATACCGGATCAATAACTTCAATATAGTGAGTGCAAAATGTATGTGTGATATATCATTTTAAAGAGCAATTCTTCGCCTACACGATGGTATAATGTACGATAAGATCACATAACTTGATGAGTCACAAAATGAACCTAAATGACCCCTACTCGAGGACACTGGAACATAGCACTTTTCAGACATTACTTTTTGACGTAATAACTTCTTAAAGAGTACAATTTCCAGATTTCTTTTGGAAATATATTAGTTTATGTCTAAATTTTAATGTAAATAAAATTTTATTTCTATTGAAAGGGTTAACTGTCTAAAATCTCATTTTTTCAAAATCAACATTTCTTATTTTGCTAATTAATGACGAAAGTGGACATGTTTTTTCAAACGCTATGAAAATGTTCTAGATTAGTATATCTACATTTTGATTTGAAAACATGAAACCATTTTTCAATGGCTTCAATTATAGCCTGGTTTAATAATAAAAAAAGAGTTTGTACTTTCCCTAACTACTTTTATACATAAAAGGAGATCATTTTTTTAATTATATTTTCAGTACGTGTTTAGAATTAGCTCTATTTTTGATATTTTATGTAATAATAACATTTAAAACTGTGTAGTGTTTGCATAATTGTCTAATGGTATTTGACAGAAAATTGAATTAACTTATTCAAAACAATAAAGCCGTAATAATAATTATAGTATCAAATTGTGATTAGAAAATTAACTCAGGTCCAGTGTCCTCGAGGAGGGGTCATTTTCGGTTCATGTTGGGGCTGATCGAGTAATGCGATCTTATCGTGCATGGTATCATCGTGTCGGCAAAGAATGGATCTTTAAAATGATATAGCACACATGCATTTTGCACTTATAATACTGAAGTTATTGATCAAGTATCAAAACTTTTTGAGCTACCCTCGTATTTTCTTTCGTGGAGGAATAAGTCAAATGCGTAAAAATGCGTATTTCTGAGGTAATTGGTTAAATGGGACTTGACAAACAACGCATTCTCCGTAGTGCAACACAATTTCAATGTTTCCTTATTTTCTTATTTCCCTTTTTTATGATTTTCAGCCCCGATCCCCTTCTGGGTACTTATTATACGTATTACAAAACAAAACAGTATAAAACATTGTCAAACTATTTTCTACTTCTGTTCATTTTAGGATATAGCAAAATGATGCAACTCGTCCCATTAAAACAATCCGTAAAATATTAATTAAAAATCTGGCCAAGATGTAAACCAAAGATCTTTTAGCTACTCAATGAAAAGGTTACGGAATTCTCAGAAAGTCATCGAACCAAAACTCCGAAACAACTCATTATCCATTTTTTTATTTTTATATAAGATGTATTTCATCTCTTGAAAAGAAATGTGTCCTTTATTTTGATACCACTTATGTCCTTGCTGTAGCACTGTGTCAAGTAACTTAGCGGCCAATGTCATTTTTCGCAAAAGTGATGTCTGGGTCCAACGCGTACCGCGGCGTCTGGTCTGGATCTAAACTGTTTGTCACTCATCATTCAAATTTTCTTCAGCCTAAACAAGCATTACAACTTATTTTGATAATTTTCGCAGACGAGAATTCAGCATGATAAGGGTTAAGTAGTTCGTATAACTAATTTACCAGCCCTCCTAAGAAGCCAAGGAATAACAGCAGGAAGATGACGTCACGGCATTGCCCCTGGGACCAGACTGGCTCTGTTTCGGAAACCGGCCTGTTTGAGTCAGTCGTCTGAAACAGGTAAATTGTAAAAAATAAAATAATAATAATAATAATAATGATAAAATAATATAACACTTCGCGCATGCCCCTATATAAACAAAGAACGAACGTTTCAGTGTTTGAATTTTCAATAGACCACTCACGCGCTAAAACGTTCTAACGTCATATGGCCCCGAAAATGCGTACGCCAAGAAATGTAGCGCCGTTGCTTCAGTGCAAATAAAGGTTAAATTATGTGTTAGAATCGAAATAATAAATTAATACCAGTTTTATATCTAACAATCATACACGGGTAGTCGTTGAGATGCTTGTAATTAAACCACTCGGCCTAAAGGCCTCGTGATTAAATTACTACGCATCTCAACTCCTACCAGTGTTCGATTGCACGATAAAACCCTGGTATGAATTTATTATTTCTTAAATAATAAAGTCATTATTTTTTCAACAATTAAACACTATTTTTGAATTGTTCAACTGTTATGCCTGTGGTCATGGTGAATACCAACTACAGAATAAACTTCTCTGTTAGGATCCTGCCCCTAATATAAGCTTATTTAACCCTTTACTCCATAGCTACGCGTTTTAAAGCATTTAATGTAGATTTCTATTCTTCCATTGTAAAAAAATAACTTCCAATATATACTGCCATGGATATGTATAATAAGAATTTTTTTCTACGTTCTAACAGATGGTAGCGTAAAGCAGGCCGAAAATGAAACATAATGCGACTTAATGCGTATTCTGCTTTACTTTCAACCTTCTTTAAGTGGTCACTCTGTCTTCATAACTAGAAACAGGCTAAGGAGTAATGGGTTGAGACGTGAAGTTTATTAAAGTAGACTTAAACAGTAAAACAAAAGGATATTTCGTCCTGTTTTAAGTATTCACCAGTAAGGTGTGCAAGAAAAAAATCCTATGGCTCTTACACAGAACGTAGAAACATGAAAAAAGCATTCTACGAACGATAAGTTAAGGGACCGAAATGCATTGAATGAGGGAAAGGTTCGAACTAGGGATGTAGCAATACGGCAATATATTGTTACATTCCAACACGCCTCCTAGCAATACGCAATGCAATACGGGCTTTCCGTATTGCGATATTCTATATGTTATTTTAGTACATTGTATATACGAGAGGGGATTCCCTGTTAATTTGAATGTAATACTGTGACAATTATAACATTCACAGCAAAAATGTCCATGTTAATTTGAATCCTCTCTTGTATTTAAAGCACTTCTTTTATCCTTTGAATGCTATAGATACGTTTGCAAGGCTATTTTCTACATTGTATCAAAATTTTGTACTTAATAGTTCCCACAATATAAAGCAATATATTGCAACGCAGATCCTCTGTATCACACTGTATTGCAATTATCCAGGCAGCTCCTGTCATCCTGAATTGAAGAGCCTGACATATTGGTGCAATGTTAAAATAAAATATAAACATAAAAGAAAACTGTTTAATTCGAAAATAATGATTGAAAAAAAAACAGCTCATGGACCCGTTTCATAAAACTTCGTACGACAAAAACATTCATAAGTCAAAACTTAAAAGTGAGTTTAATTTCTGATTTCTCTATCTAATCCTGTCTTGTGACATCTCTTTGTAGTTGTCTTTACAAGACGATTCCAAAGAGATGTCACAAGACAGGATGAGATAGAGAAATGAATAATAACTATGATCGAGGCCTAAATAACAAGACATACGACAACATTTGTCTTACAAAGTTTTCTGAAACGGGCCCCTGATTTGTGTTCATTCCAACTCATTGGTCCCTGTAACTGCCATTAGACAATTCCACTTAGCAAACTGAATCTAGATGGTACATGTTTGACTATTTAGCGAAGTTGCACTACAGTGGAGAATGCGTTATTCTTTCCCGTTTAAACGCAAATGAAACACAAACGCAAAGCACTAAAACGTAGAAATGTTTTGCAATGTAAAAAGGTTTTCTCATGGCACGGTTCATTTCTATCAGGACTATAATTATAAATGTGTCAAAAGGCGCTCCCATTTGGATGAACAATTCCAGTTTCGAATTAAGATAAGTCAGTGTTTTGCATATTTAGGATACATTTTAACTCTTTCCTCCCTAAAACTTTAAATGGACAATTCCAGTTTCCATTTTAGTGTAGTCCATTTCTGACTTTTAAGGGTTGTTTTTGTCAATGTTTGGCATTATTACAAACAGTGAAGACCCTGATCAGAGGGCTCCTTTCGGAGCTCTCTGATCTGGGGCTTCACTGTTTGCATAGGACAAGTGTACTATTCACATGTACACTGTTTGAAAAGGACGCCTATATGCGGGACTAGGGTTCAAAGGGTTAATAAATTAATATACTGCAAATCATGAAAATAGGGCTCCTACAGGAGCTCTCTGATCAGGGTAGTCGCTGTTTGCATAGGGCAAATGAACTCTTCACATGTACAGTTTGTAAATGACGAGTATACTTGCCGCTAGTGTCGAATGTGTTTAAGAAGGCCAACTTCCGTTTTTCTAAAACTCTGATTGTTTTAACGAGTTTATACACCGTATGTTCTTTAAATTGTAAACATCGGCATCCACTTTTTAATTAAGAATGATAAAACATGAACTGTTAAACTTTTGTGAGTCTGGTATTCTTTGTAGTTGCATAGAACTATGGGCATATTAATTCTTAATGAATGACATAAATAGCAGGGAGATCCTATAGAAACGTTCCTGAAACCCCAAATGGAAATGTCAAGCTTATGTTTATTTTTTACTATTAGCTATATGCCATAGAACCGCCTTTTAGCGCATTTGATATAGTCCTCCACTGAATAAAATAGTTTCAAATTTATAAAGTCATAAACATAAGAAAAAGTTAACTTATTCTAGCGGATGGTAGCTTAAAGTACGTCATATATAAGAAAAATAATTTATTTTGTTATAGAACAGACTGTAAGTAAAGCAGAAAGCGCCTGAATGCACATTCTGCTTTACTTTCAACCTGCTTTAAATAAGTGGTTACTTCTCTTCGAAGGGTAAAGGGTTAATGGTTGTTTTTTACAATTTATTTAGAAAAAATGACAAAAAGTGCAGACCCTGATTATAGTAATTTTTTAGGAGTTCTCTGGTATGTGACTTCTCTGTTTGCATAGGACAAACGTACCTGTGCTGTTCACTAAATCAAGTTTTGTAAATGACGAGCATACTCGTCACAAAAGTTGAATGAGTTAAACTGTCCATTTCAAAATATATAAATCCCTTACGTTCATTTATTCACACAACGAAGAAATTCCGGTAGTTCGGCTTTATGGGCCATAAGAAATAGTGTTTATATCAAAGCAGATGGAAGCCTAAAGAGGGCTAAAATTAAAGCAGAGTCCTTCTTAAATTCTTCCGCTCACTTTCAGCCTGCGTTAAGCAATGCTCTGTCTTCAATATTAATACAATGTGTGGAGGAAATGGTTAAAGACAGCCTAGAGCTGCAGGTCACAAATGTCTGAATGAACAAACATTTGTACATGTAAAAACAGCCATGAAATCATAATTAACCTCGCCGCTTTACATGTACAGCGTTCCCTCTCTACAACGGCCCTCCCAACAACGACTCCCTCATTACAACGACACTTGTCGTTGTTCCCTAAACAGGGCAATTATGTCCAACCTATTCACGGCTGAAATGTCGTCTGCTTAAAATTGTCGTCTGCTGTTTTCTTTCAAAATTACATAATAGACATTATGACAGAAAAAACTTACTAACGAGTGACAAACAGTTTGAATCCAGATCAGACGCCGCGTTACGCGGCGTCTGATTTGGATTCAAGCTGTTTGCAAATGTAATCCAATTTCCCTCCCTATAACGACTCCCTCCGAACAACGCACACAAAATTTGTCTCCCATTGGGTGTCGTTGTAGAGAGGGAACGCTGTATGTACATGCTATTTGACATGCATGTAGGTCCTTATTACCGAAGGGAAAAGTAAACGCTAGGCTTCTCTGTGAAACGAACAGAAATGTAGGAAACGATATGGTTTTGTTTTTAAATCTTTGTGAATTATTGGATAGCAAAATGTTTATAGCCGGTTCAGATGCCGAGAAACTAGGGGCCTAATCAGGATTCAAACTGTTTAATACTCTTGTTGATGTCCGTCAGTGAAATTGCCTATAGTCTGATATTGAAAAAGCAGACGACTATTCTTAACCATTTCCCCGTATTGCCTTTCCTATAGTTTCGAAGACGGGTGACCTCTTAAAGCATGTTTGAAAGCGCATGTTGCTTTTTTCAGCCTGCTTTAAACTACGAGCTGCTAGAATATAGAAACTTTATATTATGGTACACAGTCCGTATTCATGACTGTATAAAATGGAATTATTTTCTTCCGTGGAGGAATGATTTAAAGATATAAAGAGACATGAGGTAATGGGCGGGGGCGTCAAAACAGGCGTCACAGCAGACAGGAAGGTGCCACAAGCATCTAACCGTTGAACCTGGTCAAGCGGGCTGCACTGTTTTTACATGTACAGTGGATAATATGTTATTCTTTCCCAATAAACGCGTTTACGCTAAAACTATTATTTGCACTGCAAACAGTTTGGAGCCAGATCAGACGCCGGGTAACCCGGCGTCTGATCAGGCTCCAAACTGTTTGCCACCAAGATTAACATGAATTATCAGAATTGTCCAAAAGTTGTTATTTTCTACGTTTTAGTGTTTTGCGTTTGCGTTCGTTTGCGTTTAAACGGGAAAGAATAACGTTTCTCCACTGTAGTGCAGGGATGTCTGAACAGACTTGTGTTCAATCTATTTGACCGAAAAGAATGATTAAAAAATATGTGCAGGAAAAAATGTACCTCGGAGGTACCAAATATGGAAGCAATACATTTACAAAAAATAACCTTAAATATTTTAAAATGGAATAGAACAAACAGGAAACTGGATTTGACCATCTGAAGTTTCAGGGAGGAAAAGGTTAACATGCACTTTACGCCATTATACTCTGGGGGCCAATGGGGTCTACCATGCACACCCCCCCCCCCCGACTTTTTTTCATGGGTACCAAAATGTTCAGTAGGGTCTTCTGAATCAGAATCGCGAATGTACTCAAAAATAAACTCTTTTAGGCTATGTGTATTTTAACCGTTTCCATGGCAACCCCCATTTTTTGTTATAATGACCAATACCTGAAAAATCATCCATATCACAGTCAGATTTTGTCCTGAACATATAAAACTGGTACCAAATTGAAGATAAGACATTGGGCTTTTATATCCAATTAATTTTTTTTAAATATCTCATTTACATATTCATGAATATTAATGTTAACATTAAAAAAAGTGGAAAAATGAAAAAATAACGTAAACTTTTAATTTTTTTATCCTACAAGTATCAGAAAACAACTTCAAATGTAGTTTAACAGGATGACAAAATCATCGGAAAACAAAATAGCCAACTTAATTACCAACATTATTAAGCACATTACCTGCTCCGGACTAATGGTGTTTTGAAATCCCATGTCAAGTTAATTTCCTTATTCACCATGCTATAATTCCCCGTTTAAACAATTAAGTTCAACTCCGTTCTTTTTATATGCGACGTTAATTAAATCCATGATATGTTTCACTTAGCTCTGGTCGTTGTTTGACTGGATCTTTGTTTATTTGTTTATGCTTTTATCGTTAGTATCTGTACCGCATTAGTTAAACCCTTATCTGTCATACACTGTGTGTACCCTGAAATTTGCAAACAGTTTGGATCCTGATCAGACGACGAGCAACTCGGCGTCTGACCAGGGTCCATACTGTTTGACACTTACATCGATGTTTCTTAGGTCGATATATTTAAAATTAAAATTTGAAGAAGAATAGCAGACGGCATTTTTAATCATATGATAGTGTGTCAGTGAAAGATATTTGAACCACATTAATAACGAGGCCGTCTTGTCTACCGGAAAGTGCCTGCGTCTCCAACTCTCCACACAATACCTAGCCTACAGCTTAGCCCTTACACATACAAACAATATCGTCTGCTGATTAAAACGGCGTCTGCAAGAACTTCCAAAATGTTTTAACTATTTGAAAAGAAGAAATTTTGAAATAAGTATTTAACACATTTTGATCATGGCAAGACTACGAGTTACTCGGCGTCTGATCTGGATCTAAACTGTTTGCTAATTTCAATTAACTAGTACTACGCATGGTATGGGTTATAAGACTGACAAATCACTTGTGGTATCAAATTAAGATGGCCTCCATCGTTGCATGATCATTATACGTTTGGCATATAGTGGACATATATGTTCGACGTTTGCCTGAATTGTCATGCAATTATTCTGATAAAAAAGATAAGTGTTTAAAAATTGTTGGATCCCAAACATGGACATTTTCTTTATCCTAAACTAATATGCATGTGTTTATATTAGCGTTTGACCTACATTTACAAATTAATATTTTTTATGCTAAATGTGGTTGCCAGTCTCTTTAATAAGACTCATGTGTGTAAGACAACCTGCGGATACAGCAATAAGTCTAGTGGATGTGGTTCCAACGACAATATCAAGGGGAAGGACACATAGCATAAACACATTGTTCCTCTCTTCTTTTCTGTCCCTTTTGTGACATTTTCTGGCGACTTCCGATCCCGTCACGCTCTGGATCCGACCATACAGAGCATGCATAGTTAATGCCGAGTTCTAATATGCGCAAAAATTTGTTAATAACTCTCGCACAATTTGTGATCCAGAGCAGACGACGATTCGGAACAAAAATGTTTAACATTCATGTTCGACGTGGTAGATACTTGACACAATTTATTTTTTGAAGAAGAAACAACATTTTTTTATTAGAGTCTTTACATACATGTATTTATATGGTATAGTCCCAAAATATATATGTGTCAAGTACTTGTACAGTGGAGAATCTGTTATTCTTTCCCAATAAACGCGTTTACGCTAAAACTATTATTTGCAGTGCAAACAGTTTGGAGCCAGATCAGACGCCGGGTAAAACTGTTTGCCACCAAGATAAACAAGAATTATACATGTAGTATCAAATTTTGTTCAAAAAATGCCCACAACAATACACAAAAAGGTCAAGTGCCTTTGAGTAGGGGTAATTTCGGTTCTTGTTGTGACTTATCGAGTCATGTGATCTTATTGTGCATTATATCATAGTGTAGGCAAAGACTTGCGTTTTAAAATGATAGATAATACATGCATTTTGCACGTATTTTATCGAATTATTGATCAAGTAACATTACTTTCCGAATCACCCTCGTATCAAGTACGGAAACCCTAGGCCTATATGTTCAATTTCTATGGGCATTTAAAGATGTTTAAAAAAAAAAAGTAGATCAAAGGTCACGGTCAATGTCAGAAGGGCAAAAATGTTGACATGGTTAGAAAGGTTTCGACAAAAGAAAGGCACATGCCAAATATAAAAGGTCCATGTGCAAAAGTGCAAAAGCCAATGGTAAATTTTTTGTTTAAAATTGGTTAAATAGGCCAAAGGTCAAGGTTACGAAGTAATAATCATTGTTATGGTTGGAACGGTCTTAACACGAGAAAGAAACATACCAACAACGGAAGACCACAACCTTGACCTTTGACCTACTTTTGAAAAAATCTTTAAATGCCTATATCATTGGAACCATTATGCCTAAGGCTTCCATTATTTGTATGACCATGTCAACATTTTTCTTTTCTGACCTTGAAATGTGACCTACTTTTACAATAACCTTTAAATGCCTTTAACATTTGAACCAATTGGCCCAATGCTTCCGGGTATGCCTTTATTAGTATTTATCTCATGTCAGTAAACTTGAACATTAACAATTTATGTAAATTCCTTAAGTTTCCTTTTAAAATGGCACTATTATTTATAGGAGACTTTTTAAAATAAAACGTTCTTCAACTCTAGTTATTTGTCCCAATTGTTACCATGGCAACCAATATAGTGGAACGAGTCAATTTTTTATTTATATTCTAAAGTCGCCTAGCAACAGAGAATCTGGTCCAAACAGCAGAGAATAGATCTACATTTATATTTTAAAAGTTAACAATTTAACTTTTAAACTAGCCTACACTGTGGTATAATTTTGTGTCAAATAGTTTGAACCAAGACTAGGCGCCGTGTGAAGCGTTTGATCTGGATCAAAACTTTTTGCGAATACCAGTCAAATCGCGACGAGCAGGGTAAGGGTTAAAATGAGTTTGTAAGGTAGAAACATTACTGCCTAACCAGGGCTGCCATTTCTCCGGATTTTTCCTAAATCTTCGGATTTTTTTTCTAGTACATGTACATGGTAGCTTAAGGCGCATTCTGCTTTACTTACAGTCTGCTTTAGGCAGCCACGTGTCAACAATACTAGAAACAGGCGACGGGGAAATGTACGATTCGTAAAATCACACTTGAAAAATGCAAATTTGGAAATCTTAGGATTTTTTAAGTCAACTTATTGCAGCCCTGCCTAACAAGTGTTCAGTCGGAAGCTTAGTGACAGGAAATCGAACACTATTAGGTTGTCCTATGAAGATTTAATAGACAGGCATTGACAGAATGAGGAAGAGCTTTGGGAGCTCTATATAGATTGCTAAACAGGCGTGGATCCAGGTTGAAAAGTAAGAGGGTAGTAATTGGTAAAATATATGGAGAAAGAGAGAGATATAGAGAGAGACAACTAAGAGGGTAGTCATTGGTAAAATATATGGAGACAGAGATATAGATAGAGAGACAAGTAAATGGTAGTATTTGGTAATATATATAGAGAAAGAGAGCGATATATGGAGAGACAAGTAAAATGGTAGTACATGTAATTGGTAATATATATTTAGAGAGAGACAGGGAGAGACAGAGGGACAGAGAGTGGGAGACCGATATATAGAACTAGAGAGTAGGAGAGAGAGAGAGAGACAAGCAGACAGACAGACTAACATACAGAGAGACAGAGACAGACAGACAGACAGAGACAGAGAGAGAGAGAGACAGACATACATACATACATACATACATAAAGACAGCCGGACAGGCAGACAGACAGACATACAGAAAGCAAGAGCTATAAACACAGAGAGACACAGAGAGTGAGAGTCAGTCAGTAAGACAGACAGAGATATAGAGACAGACATAGATAGACAGAAAATTTTGAAAACGAGTGACAAACAGTTTGGATCCAGATCAGAAGCCGCGTTACAAGGCGTCGTATCTAGGTCCAAAATGTTTGCAAATGTAAGCCAAGTCGTGCTTACAGTGGAGAAAACGTTATTCTTTCCCGTTTAAACGCAAACGTACGCAAACGCCAAGCACTAAAACGTAGAAAAGAACAACTTTTGGACAATTCTGATACTTCTTGTTTATCTTGGTGGCAAAAAGTTTGGAGCATGATCAGACGCCGGGTTACCCAGTGTCTGATCTGGCTCCAATTTGTTTGCACTGCAAATAATAGTTTTAGCGTAAACGCGTTTATTGGGAAAGAATAACAGATTCTCCACTGTACTTCTTTACCGTGCGTTTTGAATGAACCATGTCGCTGGAAGCGGGTGACTATCCACCGCAAACAGTGTGGATTCGTCAGACCCATCGATCAGGATCTGCTATAGTTAATGTGGTAGCGGAAAACATATGATAAGGATTAATAATGCTAACCCTTTCATGGTCAAATTCATTTGGATAGTTTACCCCTTCACCTCTTTTTTGTCGTCTGCATTAGTATTGTGGTCTACACATTTCAAAGTTAGATTTAAGGTTCTGTATGATTAATAATTATCGATAAGAGTGTCAAACAGTTTTGGTCCTGATCAGACGCCGCGTCTGATCTGGACCCAATCTCTTTGCAAACGCGACTTAAAGCGTCATTGAGAGAGAAAGGGTTAAGCTGTATGCTGTATGTATCTAGATGAAGGGTATAAACCTTCGCTTATACATACAGTGGAGAATCTGTTATTCTTTCCCAATAAACGCGTTTACGCTAAAACTATTATTTGCAGTGCAAACAGTTTGGAGCCAGATCAGACGCCGGGTAACCCAGCGTCTGATCAGGCTCTAAACTGTTTGCCACCAAGATAAACAAGAATTATCAGAATTGTCCAAAAGTTGTTCTTTTCTACGTTTTAGTGCTTTGCGTTTGCGTACGTTTGCGTTTAAACGGGAAAGAATAACAGATTCTCCACTGTACAGTGGAGAAAACGTTATTATTTCCCAATAAACGCGTTTACGCTAAAACTATTATTTGCAGTACAAACAGTTTGGAGCCAAATCAGACGCCGGGTAACCCGGCGTCTGATCAGGCTCCAAACTGTTTGCTATCAAGATAAACAAGAATTATCAGAATTGTCCAAAAGTTGTTCTTTTCTACGTTTTAGTGCTTTGCGTTTGCGTTTAAACGGGAAAGAATAACAGATTCTCCACTGTATATCAGTGTGATATTATGGTGATCACACAGGAAACGTGACAACTAAAGCATGTCAATATTCAACCCATTACCCCATATATACGGCCTTTTACGCTTTTAATTATTCGTACACTAAGAAAGGTAGTGTCCAGCTAGGAATGCCTGAACATGAAATATAAAAGGCATTTCTTGTAATGTATATTTTCAGATGGAAGCTTAAAGTAAACTTAAAGTAAAAACAGACTGCTCCTTCAGAAGCATTTTGTTTTACATGTACTTTCAATCCGCTTTAAGTAGTAACTTGTTTTCTCAACTAGAAACAATTAATGAAGTGATAACGGATAAACAAGATGAACAAAGTATCTGTTGATTTCTCTTTGAAAATAGTATCAGCGTTTCAAGCAGACTGGATCCAGATGAGATATTCGGTACTATCTCATCTGACTACATTCTGTTTCTTTAAGTCATTCAATATAGACCCTACCCCGAGTGCAATACTTTTTGCAAACACTTTGACACTCATTTCAATATCTCTAAGTTAAAGTACATAAACAATTGAATTTGACTAATAAAACCCGACGACAACTGTTTAAGATTAATGACGTCATGACAATGGAGGAGTTAAATACAATTGTTGTGCAGACAATATTGCACAATCATGCTAGTTTGGCAAAAACAATTGATGGAATGACATTATAAAATAACATAACGTAAAATAATAATACAATGTAGTAATAACGATAACAAAATAATAACAATAATAATAGCAATAATAATTGTCAAATATCAGAACACCGATAGCAAATACATTTTATATACTATGTAATTATCGATCACTCACCGTTTCAAAGGAAGACGTAATTTCTAGAGACGTGCGATTGGAGGTCGATGTCCAAGTTTGATCCATATTTATTCAAAGCTGAAGACAACTGCAATACTTCTTTACCGTGCGTTTTGAATGAACCATGTGACTATCCACCGCAAAGAGTGTGGATTCGTCAGACCCACCGGTCAGGATCTGCTATAGTTAATGTGGTACAGTGGAGAATCTGTAATTCTTTCCCGTTTAAACGCAAACGTACGCAAACGCAAAGCACTAAAACGTAGAAAAGAACAACTTTTGGACAATTCTGAAAATTCTTGTTTATCTTGGTGACAAACAGTTTGGAGCCTGATCAGACGCCGGGTTACCCGGCGTCTGATCAGGCTCCAAACTGTTTGCACTGCAAATAATAGTTTTAGCGTAAACGCGTTTATTGGGAAAGAATAACAGATTCTCCACTGTACTTCTTTACCGTGCGTTTTGAATGAACCATGTCGCTGGAAGCGGGTGACTATCCACCGCAAACTGTGGATTCGTCAGACCCACCGATCAGGATCTGCTATAGTCATTAGTCAATGTGGTAGCGGAAAACATAACGTTTTACGAGACAAACCGTGTAACTCCAGATAACACCACTTGCTTCAAACGTAGTCACACTATCTGCTATGATACACTTTCAGTAGCGACACGGATCACATAGGCTATTGAACCTCTTCATATGGAACACGACAATTGCTATTTATTCCATGTTAGTCGGTATAGGGTGTGTGTCTACAACGTATTGTCGCATCGTGTCGCACGTGCACAGTGGGTAATTACTCATATGCAGGCACGCCATGTTTTATCTAAATCAACTTGAGAAACATATGCAATATTTTGTGATAACGATAACAAACAGTTTGGATTTAGGTCACTAGATAGATAATAAAAATATTCCTATTCTATAGAGTCTGTGTAATCAGAAACACTATATATATAGTTCCTGGTGTAATGTGTTATATTTAAGTCTAACGCATAAATAAGTTTTCGAGAGAATGACATGGACCTTTCCACTTGTTTCTCAAGTTGATTTAAAGACATTACATGACCAAGTTTGGGTGGTAACACCTAGCACCGTAGAAAGTTTGAGTCAAAGCATGAAGCCCATGTACTTACTCGGCTAGCGTCTAGGCAAAGAATAATTCAGGCGTCCCATGTGAGGGCCGCACCTTGATAGCTTGGTTAGTAAAACCCAATGAAAAACCTATTGAGATCTATTATGCAAGGGCTTCTATTCAAAACTTTGGAAGGCTGAGCCGTTGCCTGAACAATTTTCTCATGCTCTACGATAGACTACCTGTATTTCCCCCACCTTGTTAGAGCAATGGGGTTGGGTCGGAATCAATGAAGTGACTGGCGTAATGTCTTTAAAGACATCTCCTGACGACCTTTCGATCATTACGCCTTGCTAGACAATTTCCTTGCAAAAAGCATGGGTCTTGTGGACATGTAGGTAGCAAAGAACCATTGGTGCTTCGCATGTGAGACCCGACCTTTATACATGTTTTTGATAGTTTTGTTAGAAATAACCATGAGCATGAGTATAATCTGTGCCTCACCAGGTAAACTGAGATTGGTATAGCTTGTGATGCATGCTTTGACAGTTAAATTCTCACACTATCTAGACAATGGGGGGGGGGGTAGTCCATCAATGGACTGAGGAAAAATCTTAAATAACAGAAAACACCTTTAATTTAATTTAAAAGTCACAATATGCTTGAAGCTGTCATCTGTCTTCAATACTAAAACGAAGCTATGGGGAAAGGGTTTTAAAATTGTGGAACATATAATCACTATCATTTGGAAATGTGCTATATAAACAACATTGTTTTAATCTTTCTTACAATACAGAGTAACACTGACTTTATTTTGAACTACAAAATCACTGACAACGGCGCCAATTGGCGATATTGCAGACTTTTTGGATACTGATCTAACGCGACAGGGTACAGTGGAGAAAACGTTAGTCTTTCCCAATAAACGCGTTTACGCTAAAACTATTATTTCCATTGCAAACAGTTTGGAGCCAGATCAAACGCCGGGTTACCAGGCGTTTGATCAGGCTCCAAATTGTTTGCTACTCAGATTAAAACTTAAAGTCAGAATTGTCAAACAGTTGTTATGTTCTGCATTTCAGTGCTTAGCGTTTGCGTTTGTTTGCGTTTAAACGGGAAAGAATAACATTTTCTCCACTGCATGTTTTTCTTCAGTCAAAGTGCCTTAAGGGTGTATCAATGTCATGACTTTGGGAACTTTTCAAAGAATAGGAAAACACTCTATGATGGTTTTGTATTGAAGAGCTATTTAAGATGAATGAAAAAATAGAAAAAGTGTACATTTTGGTGAACAACAGTTGGCTCTACGGCCATGTAAAATTTACCCCACCCACTTCCTCTTATTTTGTCCTTTTTAAACAGCCCGCTTCAATAAAACCCATTTTAAATGAAAACAAATATGATAATTTGGTTTTGTGTTATTTATTTCCTATCTATGGTAGTATTTCTTCATACAAAAACTAATTTAAGAAAAAAAGGCACCAAATGTGAAATTTATAAAGCTCTTAATATCATCGGTATGGTACTTTTTTGTAAATTTTGTAAGGGGCGATAACTCTTTTTACTTTAATAACTCAAAATTTTCAACACTGACCTTTCAATTTCTTTTCATATTTTGAACTGCCTCAGTATGGGCTTTCATCTGGTAGAATATAAGAAAAAGTTTAATACTAGAACTATTTCATTTTCAAACTTTTTTACTTTTTTCATAAAATAAAAAATCTAATAAAATCATTACCTATATAAAGCATATTTTTGATATTCAAGGATCCATATTGTTCAAACCTGGTGCCTGCTTTGTCTAAATTTGGTTTATATTTGTGAACATACCACCACAGACATGAAATAAATAAAGAAAACCCAAATTACCATGTTTGTTTTGTTTTTAAAATAGATTTTACTGAAGCTTGCACTCTGAATGGGTAAAATTTGAAGAAAAAAATCCAAATTTGACATACCTTTTTCAAATCGCTGTAGCTCAAAAAAAAGGACACCACCATATATATTTTTTTTCATTTTTTCATTCATCATAAATAACTCTTCCAAAAAAACAATGATAGAAAAAAAGTTTAATACTTTGAAAAAATGGCTCATGACATTGATACACCCTTAAATACAACTTTGAAAGGTATTGCAAACAACGATATCAATGCAGACAATATTATTCCGTGTTCCCTCCCTACAACGGCCCTCTCAACAATGAATCCATCCTTACAACAACACTTGCCACTGTTCACAAGACAATTATGTCTTATGCTTTTCACTGCTGCAATGTCGCCTGCTTAAAATCGTTGTCTGCTATTTTCTTATATTATTGACATTTTGACAGAAAATAATAATGACGAGTGGCACACAGTTCGCGGCGTCTGGTCTGGTCTGGTCTGGATTCAAGCTGTTTGTAAGCCAATTACTATATTCTGTAAATCACGAAAGAAATTCACCAGGATAGCTTATGTTAACTTATACGAGTAGAAAATTATTGTATAAGTTATATTCTGTAAATAGTGTCCTTGCTTTGGGAACAACTTACGTTATTCTTTTTTTTTGCGGAGCTGAATGGTATCTATTTAGACCAAGATATTCAACCAATCATATTTGATCAAAAATTTAGAATCAAGAGCACATGTTGAAAACTGAAATGTCTGATTGGAT
The DNA here is from genome assembly GCA_922989275.2 of Gari tellinella. Classification (NCBI taxonomy): domain Eukaryota; kingdom Metazoa; phylum Mollusca; class Bivalvia; order Cardiida; family Psammobiidae; genus Gari; species Gari tellinella. Next base: position 56,744,872 of record OV277859.1, read on the forward strand.
AGTAGCCAGGGCTCCAGATAAGGGGTGTATTTCAAAACTTGAAATATTTATTTCTGCATTAAATCCTATGGTGTCACTACTCATTTGAATCGTCTCTTCGAGACGATCCAAATGAGTAGTAACACCATAGGGTTTGGTGCTGAAATGAGTGAAAAAAATGTGATTTGTTCAGTTTACTCCCTCTTATCTGGAGCCCTGTATGCTGGTCTATGAATTGTTACAGTTTTACGTGATATCAATTGTGAGTGTAAAATTTAGAGACACAGACTGCAATTTACTACACTGTGCTGATAGCCTGATGCAATCATGCTTCTATTTTAATATATGACATATGACATCTTTTTATAGATATACAAAGGAACCAATTTTTTTTTTATATTTACCATACATTAAAAGCAATATAATAAATGGCCTCAAGTGAGTTAAACACAAGTGTGTTGTTTCATCATTATTTACAAGAGTGAAGTGTAAGAGAATCTACAGCAGACTGTACACAGTAGTTTATTTAGTTATACATGTAGTTTGTTTCAAGAAACTCTATGAATGAAGTTTGATATATAGAACAATAGATTAATGTGAGGATTTCCTAACAGTACATGATAGTTTTGACTTTTTAAATAGAGGTTACAGTTTCCATTGTATACTTGTATTTTTTGCTTTTCCATCCAAGATATTACAATTCTTTGAAAAACTCAATTTCATTCAATTTTGCACACCCATCTATAGCATTAGTTCAACCACTCATTCCGCTGAATATATTTTTTTAAAGATATTTCTTGTTTAAATTTGAATACATAAGTATATCTAGTTTACATCTTTTGATACGAGTACCAAACAATTTGCAAGAAGTCGTATATGATTTAAATCACGGAGGAGTAGATCTCTACTGCTTTTTCACAACTTTAGATTTTAGGCATTTTTATATTATGTATTCCTATGGAGCAAACCTATTTTAATTGGTTCCTTTTTTGATAAACAAATTAAAATCTCTTCTTCTTCTTCTTCTTCCTATAATGTACTGACACTGTCTGGCGTATAATCGTACAGGCGAATGGTGCTTCAAGAAGTGTCTATTTACATATATTTACAGGTGCCAGGATAAAAGAATATATTTAACAGTGCAGATAAAAAAACATCCAGTGCGTATTATCGGAGCTGGACAGCCTGTATTCCCCTCTTGAAGCTGTCTGATGTGGGGCAGCATACTAGTGACTGGGGAGATGGTTCCAGAGCCGGATGGTGTCAGGGAAGAAGCTTTTCTGGTAGCATAAGGTTATAGCAAAAGGTACAAGGAAGCTAAGCTCATGGCCTCTGATAGAGCTGATAGGAGTGAGGTGGATGGTTGGGACGTCAACGAGATGATAAACAATTCTATACATCATGATTACATTTGCCTGTGCTCTGAGTTCCTGGAGAGTTGGCCACTGGAGTTGTTGCAGCATAGGTGTGACGCTGGGGGTTCTTCTGTGGTCCGAAAAAAAATTCTGGCTGTCCTGCGCTGCACCATCTCCAGTTTCCGAATGTTGCCCTCTGTGAATGGGTCCCATGTGATTGATCCATACTCCATCAAGGGTCTGACTAGGCTGGTGTAGCAGAGCTCCTTAGTCTTCCTGGGGCACTGTGAGATGTTTCGTTGAAGGAAGGCCCTAGTGTTGTTTGCTTTTCTTGTGACAGTGTTGATATGGTTGTTCCAGTTGAGAGATTTTTGAATGGACAGGCCTAAATATTTAGCGGAGTCGAGTAATTCAAGTGTATGTCCATGGATGTTGTATTGTAGATTTAATGGTTTTCTCTTATTGTAGATGTGTAGAATTTGACATTTCTGGGGATGAAATTTCATAAGCCAGTCCATTTCCCACTCCTGTAACTGATTAAGGTCTTGTTGTAGAGCATGGGCATTTTGAACAGACTTGATTGGCCGGTAAAGCACACAATCATCAGCAAAAAGCCTTGCAGTAGATTCTGAAGAGATGTAGTTTGGAAGATCGTTGATATATAAAAGAAATAGCAAGGGACCTAGAACGCTGCCTTGAGGTACTCCTGACTGGACTGAAACCTGTGCCGATGTACTGCCGTCAAGGACTACTTGTTGTGTACGGCCCTCTAGGAAGCTGCTAATCCACTGATGGACGTTGCTGCGGACCCCATAATATTAAAGTTTGGAGAGAAGTCTTTGATGAGGAACTTTATCGAAAGCCTTAGATAAATCTAATAAAAGTACGTTTGTCTGTCCTCCATTGTCAATGTTGCTAGCTTAGTACTGGGTAGTTAAAATCAGTTGGGTCTCGCAGGATCTTCGTTTACGAAATCCATGTTGACAGTTGGTTAATATAGAGTGATGGTCCACGTGCTGCATGATTGAGCTGCTGATTATGTGTTCTAGGAGTTTGCAAGTAATGGATGTCAGAAAGACAGGTCTGTAGTTTTCGGGCTTACTGCGGTCCCCTTTCTTGTACAGTGGTACAACATTTGCCGATTTCCAGTCTAGTGGGATGGTGCCTTGGTCCAGCGATGCCCTGGAAGAACAATGTGTAGATTGGAGTAAGCTCCTGTGCAAGTTCTTTCCGCAGTCTAGCGGGAAGTTGGTCTGTACCGGTTGCCTTGTGTGGATCCAGGTAAGAAAGCAACTTGAAGACCCCCTTTTCTGTAACGGTTATATTGCCCACTGGAGGGTGAGGACTAGGACCCATGTCGGGGATTGATGTCACATCTTCATCCTTGTTGAAAAGACTGAGGAAAACGGATCGTTAAGTAGGTTGGATTTGGTGGCACTGTCAGAATGTGTGTCGCCAGTCTTAGCTTTCAGTGGTGCAACACCCTGGTTATCGGTCGTTTTGCTTTTAATGTAACTGTATAATCTTTTTGGATTGGAAGACGTTTCTGGACAAATTATATTCGATAGGTATTCATTATAGGCAGATTTACAAGAATCTTTTGATAATTTCTTCAGATGTTCATAGCGTTTGATGTCCCTGGCACTTTTAATCTTTATAGCCTTTGCAAAAGCCCTCTTCTTTCTTCGACTGAGCTGTTTCACCTCTCTATTTATCCATGGTTGACTAAAACGAGAACTAGTCATCTTGGAATGAACACATGATTCTAGGAATCCAAGAAGTGAGTTCTTAATGTCATCCCAAATGGTGTTGATATCGTACCTTCGCACAAAATCTTCCTGGTATCTAATACATTCAGACCTGAGTGAGTCAAGATCAGCCTTCTTCCAAAGGTGAATTTTTCGTTTCACAGGCTTGGCCCTTCTTGAAGTGGCACTCGATTCCACAAATACTATGTCGTGGTCTCCGAGACCTGAGATTGTAGTGCAGCGGGATATCAGAGTAGGTCTGTTTGTCAGAAAAACGTCCTAGATGTTTTCCTTTCTGGTGGACGTGGTAACCATTTGCTGAAGGTTGCAGGAATCTGCTAGCTCAATGAACAGGTTGTTGAGTCTTGTAGGATTCTGATTTCCTTCTACTGTACCATAGGTCCAGTTGATATCTGGAAGGTTAAGGTCACCTCCTATCCACATAACAGCATTCTTGAATCGTCTCCTAATTGCCTCAATATCTGTACAGATGGCTTCAGCATATGTGTGATCGCTTCCTGGTGGCCTGTAGATAGAGCCGACTATCAATGGTTTGTTCTTGTCCAATGTGATCTTGGCAAAGATTGACTCTATGTCACCTGCTATTGTGACTTGATCATAGATGAGATCACTTTTTATGGCTAATAAGACCCCGCCATATCCATCGTCTCTGTCTTTACGGATAATACCGTAATTTGGAGGGAAAATTTCGGAACTGTGAACAGATTGATTTAGCCAGGTTTCTGTACCAAAAAGAATGTCAGGATTTGCTGAATTTATCAAATTACCAATTTCTGCAGATTTGTTCTTGGCACTTTGAAAGTTAGCATTGAGTATTTTCAAATTACGATAGGATGGTGTGATATTTTTCTTACGAGTTTTGATGGGAGATGAACTTAACACAGGATGACCTGGGCTAGACATGGATGTAGCAGCAGAGGAGTTCAATACGCTAAAGGAGTTCTCTGAAGTGTCAATGGTAAAAGATTCAAATAGACTTGATGCAAAGTTTGGCATACCACAGTGGTCACATTGCCAGGTCATGTAGCTATGCTCTGTCAGTATGTCGTAGATAGCGGTGTTCATGTGCATGAAGTCGACATGATACCATATGCTTCACAGTCATCGCAAGCAACAGCACGTTGGCCCCATTCACTGCCCTCTCACATATCTGGCAAGGATATTTAGGTATACGTGGTCCTGGGTTGAGCTCGACGTCTGACGATGAAACAATGAGTAACATAGAGATATGGAGTAGAGTATGCAGTTTCCCACGGCGTATGCTGGGGTACAGGGATAACGTACCTAGTCTCCTACTGCAGATCATAAACTGAATCTCTTGGAGCTCTGGGTTGATCAATCTAGTAAGGCAAGATGTGGTGGTAGGCAGTGAAATATTCCATAATTACATGTACATACATTGGTCTTTTTCTGTTAATTATGTCAGGAACGTATATTAGAATCTATGTCTCTGATTTTGCGTATTATTATGTAAATATACATGTATGTTAAACATGAAAGGAATTGAAGACACCAATAAATATAAAGTTTTTCTTCAGTTATTAATTAATTTGAGAGGTAACAAACATCTCATCTCCTCATGGAAGAAATAAAATCAATACCGGCGGTAGTAGTCCAGTGGTAACACTGTTGGACTACGGTACCAGGGGTCGTGAGTTCGATCCCCCGCCGGACCAGTGGTCTGGCTATGGGGATTTTTTCCGAAACCCTGGTGATGTACAGGAATGTCCTTGAGCAAGACATGTACCGCGAATTGCTCCTCTACACCCAGGGGTTAAAATGGGTACCTGTGAGGGTCTGAGCCGGTACTGCGGCTGCTTTAGTGCCATATGTTAGCAGTGCTCAACATTGTAGGCAAGATGGCCCAATGATCAGGGGGTAAATGTACAGTCGGCTGAGCGGTCATTCGGACTGAAAGTAGACTTTACCTGGTACTTTACATTTGTTTTACTTTATATTTAGGAGATCCAGTTATCTCCATGTTTTAACCCTTCAATGTCCATCTATTTTGTTGGTAGATCAGGATCCACGCATACTAAAACAACCCTGCACAGTGGTACAAACACCGTGACATAGTCTTATTGTTACCGGGAGAGGTGCGATAAAGTTAATCCTTTAATTACTATAATTTACCTTTTTACCGAAACGTCCAGACCTTAAAGGCTTTCACTATATAAAATCAATTTACCGAACTGGTCATTTACCGAAACGTCTGTAAATCATCTTGAAATACGCATGCACATCAAAATATAGATCTAGGTCATCTATTTCAAAATTGAAACAAATGTAGCCTAATCCTCGATTGATTAGCTGTGCCAAATTGTTGTTGGAATGCAGTGAAGGGTCCGAGTTTTATACCGAATCTAGAAAATATTCGCGGGACTAGTTCACGTGGTACAAATAGAGTTATGGAAGGGTATCGCCTGCTATAAAAAAAAGTCCTATAGACAAGAAAATATCAGCTCTGTGTCCCGAAAAGTATCAAAAACTGAAATGAGCTATTATATAAACTGATTGCCTCTTTCGGGGTAAAGCCTGCTCGCCCAAGTATGTCTAAATTGATCGAAGGGAGTAGGTCATCGGTTTTCGTGACTCATGTCGAATTTGCCGGGAGCGGATGTCAAATTTTCTGTCAAGTTGGAAATGTTGGTAGCCAAGCTGACACCGTCGCCGAACGGGTGGCGGATTGTATTGAGAATGGTGCCTCGCAAATTTCGCATATATCCGTCGGGGATATCTGCTTGGCACTGTTCCATGAAGATAACAGTTGGTACAGAGCTAGGGTACTCCAGAACACTGGACAAACATTGAAAGTTTTCTTCATTGACTATGGTAACACTGAGACTGTAAGCCTTGAAAATACAAGAGAGTCTCCAGAATATGTCATGGCAATTCCAGCACTATCAACCAAATGTACAGTAGATAACTGCACACCAATAAGTGGTGGCTCATGGACTGAAGCAGAAAAGAAGAAACTTGAAACCATGCTTCATAGTGGAGAATTCATCATTGAAGTATCATCAGTGAATCAATCCGAAGGTCTTCCGCCTCAGTATAATGTGAAACTCTTTAGTCTTGATGCACCAAATACTCCAATATTTGTTAGACCAGCTATCAGTAGTGAACAGTCATTGCCCACTCAATCACTGCAGATTGGTTCTCAGTATGAAGTGTTCATTGTCTATGTGGAATCTGCTAAGAAATTTTATGTACAGCTGAAGTCTCAAGAAAATGAGTTAAATTCTCTCATGTCTGACATAGCTGCATGCTTTGCAGAGGATTTACCGTCCACAGGTGATGTTGTCAATGCCATTGAGGGTCAGGTTTGTGCATCTTGTTTCAGTGAAGATGGTGCATTTTATCGAGGCATCGTTCAGAAAATCCAAGGTAGTCAATGTACAGTTTTCTATGTAGATTATGGTAACCATGAGAAAAAATCAAATTCTGAGCTGTTCACCTTACCACAAGCTCTGTGCAAACTTCCTATACAAGCTATATTGTGTAACTACAAAATGGAAGGAGGACCATCTGTAGAAGATAAGCTTCATGAATTGACAACATCAGATAGTGCTCATATAATGACAGTTGTGGCAGGAAATTCAAGACAAGGCTATGAAGTGAAAGTTAATGCTGTGGAACAAACTCTTGGATCATCATCACGTCAAAGCAAACCAGTAACACAACCATCAAGTTCTGGTAAATTGTGGCAGAATTATTCCACAGTGATCATGCAAGTGGAAGGGATATATGATATTTGTTTATCTCACATTGAGCACCCAGGAAGATTCTATGTCCAGCTTATTGCAAATGCACCAAATCTTGATACAGTAATGGCAGGTATAGAGGAAGTAGCTCATAATTATGACAGACTCACAAATTGCTATGCTGGCTACCCTTGCCTTGCTAAGTTTTCTGATGGAGCCTGGTATAGAGGGGAAGTGATGTCAGTAGGTGATGGAAAGATCTCTGTTGCAGCTGTTGATTTTGGATTTTCTGAAGTCTTCTCATCTAGTCAGTTGAAGAATACAGATCCTGTATTTAAAGAACTACCAGCACAGGCTGTATTATGTACGTTAGATACCAGCAAAACACAGTCAAATGCTTGGAGTGGTGAGGATACTGTTAGGTTCAAAGCCTTAAGTGAGAAATCGGCCTTGGTAGCAAAGGTTTCGACAAAGAAAGGAAACGTGTATCAGCTAGACTTGTATGAAACCCAAGGTGATCAAGATAGATTCATAAATGAGGAGTTTCGTAATTCCCAACCACAGGTGATACCCAGTGCTCACACACAACCGCCCAAATCACAAAGTCCTATGCAACAACAGCCGATTCAGACAAAACCTGCTTTCGTGCCAAACACACCTGCTGTGTCTGTACCAGCCCCAGATATAAGGTTAGGGTCAAAAGTTACTCTCTGTATAACTGCACTGAAATGGCCCATAGTATTTGGGCAGGTTACTCATACATCAGTAGACAAAGTAGCAAAGTTGCAAACTGATCTGAACAGCTACTATGATGGGAAGACCAGAGAAGTTCTGCAAGGAGCTAGTGTTGGCAGCATGTGTTCTACTCAGTATGTTGATGGGGGCTGGTATAGAGGCATGGTCACATCTGTGCAGGGAAATAAGTTTGATGTCACTTTCATCGATTTTGGTGATGGAGTTTCAAAGACTTCAAATGATCTCAAGGTTTTACCAGCCAATCTTTGCGAGCTACCACAGCAGTGCGTACAATGTCTTCTAGACAATGTTCCTTCATCAGTGGCTACTGACAAGATTGAGAGGGCCATGGTTAACAGTAGAGTGGAAATGCAACTGTTAAGGAATGCAGGTGAGAGAAAAAATGTCATTCAAACTTTTGCCAGGTAATTTGACATTTTAAGTTACCATAGAATTATATCAAACAGGTGGTAACTTTTTAGTGAATCTGTAAAAAAAATCTGCATTTTATGAGTCGACACATACTATGCCAAACTTCCAACGCAACACCCCAGATATTCCCATTACTTCCAATGTTAAACATGTCTTAGTTAGTCTGGTCAATTCTATAATGTGTGCATATCCTGAATAGATTTCTTCTGCAATTCATAGAGTAATCAATGGACAATACTAGCTTAAATTCTAGCTTAAACTTTTAAGCAGGCTGAAAAGAAAGCAGAATGCGTTTTCAAAACTAGCAACAGGCTATGATTTTATGGGGTAATGTGTTAAAAGTCGAAATTATCCTAAACAATTGTGAACATTATAAAATGCATTTTGGTGTACATATACTTTGTGCAAGTTTTGAGGCAGAATGTAACTGTTGTAGATCTATGCATTCAATATGTATGAAAGGTTGTGTCTTTCCAATTAGAAAATTTGGTAAGCAGCAAAGTTGCTTGGTACCAGAATAAAGTCCAGATCAAACATCTGATTCTGAAGAAGCTGTCTGTTCAGGGTCTGCACTGTTAGATGGGACGTATTATGATATGGCAATGTGTCAATGACATTGTTCTAATGACAGGTCTGTATATCCAGACTGGAGTTCTTGTTTTGTCTAAATTTGTAAAGTTTTCAATGAATTATGCCCCCTGAAGGGGGTATTATTATACTGTTGAGTGCTTATATGATCAGTCTGATCAGGGTCTGCACTATTTTACTAGAGATTAGATTTGACAGGTGTCTGCACTCTTTCCTAGAAAAAGTTTTCCCAATTTTATTAGCCAATCATTAGTTCAGATGATGTTCATAGTTGGAGCTTTATCTATGAAAATTCAGCAGAAGTGACTAGTCTTAACCCATTACCCCATAAATATGCCTTTTTACACCTGCCAGTCATGAATTCTTCCACAAAAGAAAATGGATCCAATTCTTACAATCATGAATATTTATCAAAAGAAATATTTTCTAAATTCTAGCAGATGATGGCTTAAAGCAGGCTGAAAGTAAAGCAGAATGTGCCTTAAAGACATCTCCTGACGACCTTTCGATCATAACACCTTGCCAGACAATTTCCTTGCAAAAAGCATGTATCTTGTGGACATGTCCGTAGCAAAGAACCATTGAAGCTTCTCATGTGAGACCCAATCTTTATATTTGATGTTTGGTTAGAAATAACCATTGAAAATCACTAGAGCATGAGTATAATCTGGGCCTCACCAGGTAAACTGAGATTGGTATAGCTTGTGCTGCACATGCTTTGGAAGTTAACATCACACCTATCAAGACAAAGGGGGTTAGTCCATCAATGGACTGAGGAAAAGTCTTTAAGGCACATTCTGCTTTACTTTCAACCTGCTTTAAGTGGTCACCTGTCTTCAAAACTAGAAACAGGTCATGGGGAACACAACCTTAACAGTTAAGTTAACTATCCAAGGAATGAGCATAACTGTTGGATTGACACTTTTCTATTTTGTTGCATTGCTAGATGGTGTATTTCCAACGTACCATGTTGAGGTGGGCAGGCAGGTCTTGGACAAGCTTCAAGATGGTCCATGTCGCTCTAGCCAAGGTGGTTTCAACAAGACCCAAGGCAGCAGAGGTTTAGGGGCTCCAGGTCTAAGCTCTCGAGCACCTAGACAAGATATGACAAGGTACAATTTGCAAACTGTATAAGGCAGGTGGTTATTTGAAGCAGGCTGAAATTAGAGCAGAAAGCTCAATAAAGAGCTGTCCGCTGAAATTTTTAGCATGCTTTTAGAAATTTGTCAGGATGGAGGAAAATTTTCTTATAGCTCCAGCGTTTTTTTTGGGGACCCGTTCCCAATTGAAAACAAGGACTTTTTTCCCAAAATGAGCATTTCACGGCACGATTTTTTCCCAAAATGAGCCTTTTACGACTCAATTTTTTCCCAAAATCAAGTATTTTACGCCGTTTTAGGGCATATTTTTCCCAATTGAAGGGGTACCAACTCATTCCCAAAGTGGTGAAAAAAACCACTGAGCTCAGAACAGAAAAGTAATAAGTAAAGAATTGAAAAAGCATTGCATAGTATGGAAAGTAAGGGGTAAAGCTTGTAGCACAAAGAAGGGTTTGATGAATATACATGTATGTATATGGTAGGGCTGCAACGGTTCAGGTAGTTCGCGATTCGGTTTCGAGTGGACCCTTTCGGTTTTCGAGTATTTAGGTTTGGGTATAGGATAAAGAACTTGATAAATTCAACCTGAAAATAATTCTCATTTACTGGCACTTATCTACGCAGACAATACACTTATTTTCGAAAACGCTATTACTGCCATCCATAATTTTATTAACAAGATTCAGAAAGATGTGTATTTGAATTTCTTTCTACCATTTAGGACAGATTGTAGCAATGCCTTGGTTCATCCCAACATTTTTTAATTGAAGTTTCGTAACTTGGTTTGGGCACGCTTTTAGCCTGTTTCGCTTGGCTTTATGGCTGGTCTTCCCTTAGCTGCAGTACTGTACCTCTAGACCACGGTCTGCAATAGTTACGGTATCGCAACTAGTAGGGGTGTAACGATTCGGCGGTGTACCGATATTTTGCGGTGTGAGCTGAATAATATTGCCCCGAGGTTCAGATTTAGAAAAACCGATTTTCTTTGCCTTATTTAAAAACGGTAAAAGAATGGACAAACTTACTTTTTGTTTCGCGGAATTGTTTTCGAAACAACGCGTCACTTAGTAGACACAGTCCGGTGTTTTATCCATATCCCTAGCCGGTGTAACAGTACTATTTCGTTTCCGTTTAATCTCGCTCAAAGAGACGCTCTTATTCTTAAAGAAACAAGCAGCGAATCAAGGGCCTGGTTGAACCAGATTAATACAGTAAACACGATGGCAGATGCTTGTTCCATACTTACACGGTATATTGCACTATATTGCGATTCGGGTTTCGGCGAATTGTTACACCCCTAGCAACTAGTCTTCCCTAAATGCAGCTTTCTGTTTATAAGGCTAGAAGAATTAGTAAGCGTTATTTTACTGAAAATGTAGCTGATATTTGAGTTTAATTTACATCGCCATTCGCAGTTTGCGGTCATAAGGTAATAGACTGGTTACCCTTTTTCTGGTGCTTATTCGACCTTGGTACTTTTGAAGCCGGGCTATCAATCATGCGCATGTGTTAAGTGCTTGGTTTCCCGTAATTATAGATAGCCGGTATATGACTAATGAAAGAACGAGACGGACGAGAGGCGAGTTATTTTGAATTACGGCATGAAAAAAAGGTTAGAATCTGTGATTTAACCTTACATTTTGAAACGTCACACCATCAAAATATACACAAAGACTGCACACTGATTGGTAAAGTAGCGGTCTAGTATAATTTACCATACATCGATGCACCAAACAGAAAATTTGCGGTGCCGACCCGAAACTCGAACCGATGGGGTTTATCTTGACTTTAACCACTAACACAGAAATTAAAGCAAATAAAAAATTGTGCTTCAAACTACATGTGCTGTAATTTTAAAAGATAACAATTCAATGAAAAGAAATTTGAACAGGATAATCAGTAGAAATAGAATATTAAAAGTTTCACATAAAGATCTACAAAGAAACTATTGCATTCATATTGGTAAATAATTATTCGTATTCGTCGCCCTATATTGTGATGTGTATTCGTATTCGCTACATGGTGTATTCATTACAGCCCTAATAATTGTCTTGTTTCTGAAACAGCAGCAAGTGTTGTTGTAAGGAGGGGCTGTTGTCTGGAGGGCACACTGTAGTTTGAAATCCAATCAGGCCCACAAAACCTTTTGGCCGGTTCAAGATGTAGACACTGATAGTATTTCTACAATTTGTATTTACAGTGTTCCCTCTCTACAACGGCCCTCCAAACAACCACTCCCTTCTTACAACGACCCCTGTCACAGTTCCCTAAAAATATTTATGTCCAAACCTTTCATGGTTGAATACTGTCTGCCTAAATATGTCGTCTGCTGTTTTTCTCAAAGATACAAATGGACATTTTGATAGAAAAACTTAATGACAAATGAAAAAACAGCTTGAATCCAGATCAGAAGCCGCGTTACGCGGCGTCTGATCTGGATTCAAGCTGTTTGCAAATGTAAGCTAAATTACCCCCATACAATGACTCCCTCTGAACAACGCACATATTTTTTTCTCCCACTGGATGTCTTTGTAGAGAGGAAGCGCTGTACATACAAAAGAAAGTTATGAATTTTGGACCAAGACATTTTGAACAGATGCTTTTTATTTGGACGACAATGGTATTATGCTCAAATTTCAAAGGAAATTTTCTTTGAATTCAGTTACCTATTTTATATATTAACAGCATAAGAAGAAAACCATCGGGAGAGTCCGGTTTTACTCACCAGGAAGTGGCTGTTGGAACTACCCAGGAAGTGATGGTAACATATGTCAAAGATCCAAGCCATTTTCAGGTACTGAACCCATGTAGAAAAAGGTGCTTTTAGTTCATTTCGCCATTGAAGAAAATAGTTCCAATTCAAATTTATACAGTCATGAACATGTAGCATAAGGAATATTTCCTATATCCTAGCAGATGGAAGATTAACCCTTTGAACCCTAGTCCCGCATATATGCGTCCTCTTCAAACAGTGTAAATGTGAATAGTACACTTGTCCTATGCAAACAGTGAAGACCCAGATCAGAGGGCTCCGAAAGGAGCCCTCTGATCAGGGTCTTCACTGTTTGTCATAATGCCAAACATTGACAAAAACAACCCTTAAAAGTCAGAAATGGACTAGACTTAAATGGAAACTGGAATTGTCCATTTAAAGTATCAGGGAGGAAAGAGTTAAAGGAGGCTGAAAGCAGGGCACGACAAATCCTGTGCCCGGAGCCCGGCGGGCAACCAAATGTTTAGCTTGGGCAACCATACTTTTCAAACTGCTGCCCGGCGGGCAACCCTTTAATTCCATTTTAAGATGCCCGGATTATTTCACTTTTTGAAAATTTCAATATGTCAGAATAATGCCGTGCGAGTCATCTACTAGTTGCATTTCGTAACAGTAAGACCTTGTGTCTACTACTGTCTAGCGGTACTGCATCTACATGGACTGAAGTATCAGACTAAAGCCATAAATATTGAAAGTGTGCAACAAATTTGCCGATTAATTAAGACCCCTGTGGACACTTATCTTTGTCTGTAGGGTAGAACGGTTACAAAGGATTCTTGTGGATTAGCGATAACACACCCCAATTAGCAGTTCACGCTTGATCAAACACCATGCTGAGCTTGTCATTTTGTGTAAACAATCTCGTGGATACATTCGGCATACTTCTAAATTTATCGCAGAAGAATTTTATAAACACAGACTGGTACACTTAGTTAACTTTTTGTGAACCAGTCATTAAATTCAGCGATAACACCTGGGGAGCTCCGAATGATATGAAAGATGAATATAGGATTTCCTATAAAAATGAAAGTACAATGAAACACTGTTAAATAAGATTAAACATTGTGCTGGCAATAAATATGTTTTACCAGCGATTTTCAAGTCTTAATAATAACTTTCAAAGGTAGGTGCAGTAATTATGGACTTTAACATAGTTTTGTTCGCAAATGAAATGTTGGACTTGGGTTGTCTTCCTCGAAGTTTGTAAAGTAAAAAACTTGTTTGGTGAATTTTCGGAAAGCAAATAATAATGAAAAAAAAAACGGATCCGATCACTCGAGAGTGTAATAATATGGGCAGAAAAACGTGAACTTTTATTTTGTTTTTTAAGTGTAGAACTTTACTTCAGTCAAACTGAAAGTCACTTCCAGAAAATGTGGATATGAATAAACCATGAGCCCCTGCCCCCGTGCGGGATGTAAGAACGCAGAAAACTTACATCTTAGTTCTCCTATGAAATCCCCTGATACTGTCAATTAATAAATTTGAAGGGTGAGACTGAGATAGATTTTTAAAATTACAATGCTACTGCTACAGCTGTTGAAAGAAAAGGTGTGAGAGATATATAGAGATGTTAAGAAATAGTAACTAAATTTCAAATTTAAGAATGAAAAAACATGAATAATATAAACCAAAAAAAATGTGACAGCCTATCAGTATCAGGAGATGATGATCTGTATTATCTATGTCTATGTATTATCCAATGCTAATAATTTCACCTGCCTGATGAGATCCAGGGAGAGGTGTTGCATATTTCCTTTTGAGTATTCTAAAAGCTGTGAATTAAGGGTTTTAATTAAAAAGGTTAATCTGGTACATCTATGAAGGGTTTGAATTAAACGGGTCAATTTGGGACATCTTTTGTGTGATAAATTCAGGGCAACCAGAAAATAATTTTGGTTGCCCTGTGGGCAACCAGCTTTTCATGAAATTTGTCGTGCCCTGCTGAAAGTAAAGCAAAATGTGCCCATAGGCGCATTCTGCTTTACTTTCAAACTGCTTTAAGTGGTCACCTGTCTTCAAAACTAGAAAAAGGGCTATAGGGTAATGCGTTACTTGCATGTCAGATACAGTTTGACCAGTGTTTGTATGCCCCTGTATGACATAGTCGGGGACATTTTGTTTTTGGTCCATTTATGTGTGTTTTTGTGTCACCTGCTGTAGGCAGATGTGACTCTTAGGGATCACTTTTCAGGTGTCTGTCTGTCAGGCTTTTTGTGTCACTCTTCATAACTCTTGTTCTTCTTTGAAGCTTTTAAGATGAGACTGCATTTATGGAAAAAGCTTGACAAGTGGAAATGTATTATTGTTTGGTTTTATTGACCTGTCAAAATTTGAATATTCATACGTCACTGAAAGAATATATTTAGCTTCAATATAAAGTCCATACTTTCCGTTTTGATTTACGGATAAGAACTGAAGGATATTGTGCATTCTGTCTCGAATTTAAATCAATAACCGAGTTAGAGTAGTTGGTAGCGAGTACGGTAAATTGTAAAAGGATGAAAGGTTGTGGGTTCGATCCCCGTAAGGTTTTATTTCTTTTTATTACAATTACTTTTTTTTTCATTTAGTTTACTTCAATTGTTCAACATAGTGATCTGTAATACAAAATGTGCCATAGATAACCTAAACGCTACACTTTGAAAACTATTAAAAGTTTTAAATGTACATGTATGTAAAATGTGACCCGATGTGGTCTCTCAATGCCTGAACACATTTATCACTGAAACCTTTAATGGACTCTTCTAAGTTGCAATTAGTTCTTGTCAATGCATGACAACTAAATGGAACAATTATTTAAGAAAGGTTTCATCAGGCGAGCTTTGCTGTTCTCCGACAGCTCTTGTTGTTTATTATGGCCCTGCAATGATCAGTCGGGGCATACTGTTTTAACCCTGTCTGTTCGTCCGTTCATTTGTCTGTCTATCCCACATACAAAACATACTTTGTCCAGCTAATGCCTCCTACAATTTTCAAGCTACATCCTTATAACTTGGCAGAGTGTTTGCACATATATACCATAGATGTGCATGTGAACAGGATTTTGGTCTGCTTTAAATTACAGTCAGTTGAACCTAGTCAAATTTTTGCCAGCGGGGGAATCATATTTGTAACCGTCACTCTAAAATCATCTCTTTAGTTTGCTCTTATCTTGAGTCCTGAAAGACTGAGAGGACACTTGACAAGGTTTAGAACAGGGTTGAAATACTGCTCTAAAAATGCCTGGAAAACAATGTTGAAAATATTTGTATTTTAGATTGTACTGGACAAGATGTCTCCATCTCTTGACGTGGTGATGGATCAACTACATGAATACTACGACAAGCTGCCACCCAATGGTGACCAACTAGACAGCCCTCACCTGGGCCAGCCCTGTGTAGCTCAGTTCAGTGAGGATAAGGGCTGGTACCGAGCTGTAGTCACAGGTATGCTGTAGAGCTGGGTACAAACTTGTAATGTCAAATTGCATTAAGCGCCACTCTATGTAAAAGGATATTGACTGCTTAACACAGAATGAAAGTAATTCAAGAAGCTCTTATGAGCTTTCTCCTATGTGATTGGGTGTGGTATCATGCATGTGTTTCTCTAAAACAAACAAGTTTATATATGAAGGAAAGGTGAAAGTTAATTTGACAGTCTGTTTAATAGGGGAGTTCATTACTTGATTTGTTGGAAAACATTTATTTGTCTGAAAGGAGAGTGGGAATGAATAGCAGATCCAACTTCAGAAAACATACCCTGCATTCAGCGATACATTTCAGTTGCCATTGGCTGTTCTTCTATTGTGGATCAGTGCTGTCAACATCTGATGTGTTAAAGTTGATAAGGATGTAGGAATAACCATTGTCTTCTAATTTTTGACTTTCCCTGATTAAAAATAATCCAGCAAACAATGTCTTATCAATTCAATATGAAAAGTCTTGTCTTTTTCTTTCTAAATAGCGCCTCATTATTTTCAGGTTTGAAGGCCAGTGGCCCAGCAGAGGTGAAGTTTGTAGACTACGGCAATAATGAGTACACAGATAAAGAGGCACTGAAGACAATCAAACAACAGTTCATGGCCCTGCCAGCACAGGCTGTAACATGCAATCTAGCAGGTAGGCTCTGGCTGCTAACTCTTACAGGGCTGCCATAAGTTGATCTTAAAAATTCCTAAGATTTCCAAATTTTCTATTTTTTCAAGCGCAATTATTTAAAGCAGATTGAAAGTAAAGCAGAATGCACCTTAAGGCGCATTCTGCTTACTTTCAGTCTGCTTTAAGTTACCCTCTGCTAAGATAAAAGTCCGAAGATTTTGGATAAATCTGGAGAAATGGCAGCCTTGCTCTTAGCATGAAGTAATGAAGTGATGAAGTAATTAATATCAACTCAATATATGTTATTGTCAGACATTGTCAAAACAGATATAAGATAAGCTATGCATAGCTTTTCAAAACAGATAAAAGATAAGCTATGCATAGCTTTTCAAAACAGATATAAGATAAACTATGTATAGCTTTTTACAGACAGCAAAAATATAGAATATAGCACAATCATATACACAGTGATTAATCCAGGTCTGCGTCCTGTGTCAGAGAGGCATTGAAAACGCTAAAAACGCATCCTATCCCCAAAGCCTCTCAGTGGACGCATCTTCAAATGCGTCCGGAAATAAACATACATGCGAATATATAAACTGGATGTCAGGGCGTGTATACATACAGTGGAGAATCTGTTATTCTTTCCCGTTTAAACGCAAACGTACGCAAACGCAAAGCACTAAAACGTAGAAAAGTGCAACTTTTGGACAATTCTGATCATTCTTGTTTATCTTGGTGGCAAACAGTTTGGAGCCTGATCAGACGCCGGGTTACCCGGCGTCTGATCTGGCTCCAAACTGTTTGCACTGCAAATAATAGTTTTAGCGTAAATGCGTTTATTGGGAAAGAATAACAGATTCTCCACTGTACATGCGAATATATAAACTGGATGTCAGGACGTGTATACATATAATGGCTAATTCGCTGTACAACAACCTTTTTGATTGTCCGTATTTCAATCGTAACTGTCCGGCATTTCAGAATTCTCATCTGGAGGTTTCCGATTAATGATATTAAGGTAATCATCGAGGTATTCAGAATAGTAGCCACCGAGGCGCTGACAAAGAATCTTTTTGATTGGCTGTAGCAGCAGTTTAAAACAAATCGATGAGATCGCTGCTTTCAGCGTAGATTAAGTATGAATATAAAAAACAAAACCAGATCAAAATATTGCTGCTTAGTCATGTAAGTTGAGTCAAATTAGCAAATGTTAACGAGGGTTTAAGGGTGTACTGAAGTAAAATAGTAATAAAGATCCAGTATCAAATTGGAAAGAAAGCAAGTATGTGACGAAATACTTGAGTTTTTGAAAACCAATATTTCGTGGATGTGATACGAAGACAAAACAGAAAGTATACTAGATTATATGAACTGTGTGATGTGTAACGATGCCAGTGCAAATAACAGTAGGGTTAAAAGTATGAAGAACTGAAATTTTAAAAACTACACTGTCTGGTTATGCCATGTTACTAGCTCTAGTCATTGATTGGCCTACACTTGTATTGAAAATATTCATATAACTGTTTGGATCCAGATCAGACTCCACTTAACCCTTTACCTGATAGTCTATGTCTAGTATTGAAGATAGGTGACCACTAAAAGCAGGTTGAAAGTAAAGCAGAATGCGACTTAAGGCGCATTCTGCTGTACTTTCAGCCTGATTTTAGCTACCATGTGCTAGAACATACAAATATTCCCTATAATGTATATTCATGACTGATTGAATAGGAACTATTTTCTTCAGCGGAGGAATAAATCATATGCGCTAAAAGACGCTTCTATGGGGGAAAGGGTTAACATGGGTTTGTTTTGGGATCCAAAGAGTTATTGATGCTGGTCAAGTATTTGTATGTATAATGTAGACTGAATAAGTGTCAGAATTTTACCAGACTTCAGTTTTAGTAGAGAACAGATGCCAAGTGTTGAAAGAGTTAACCGTTAATGGTCATTGATTAAACTTTGTTTAAAAAAACTGAAAATTAGGTGTTTTATTTGTGTAAGACATTCTGGGACTTATCGATCCCTTTCAGGACTCATAGGTTTCTCATGGGACCAATTGTTGTCAAATGTGTGAGTCCTGGGACTCACTGTTATGAATTTCTAGATTAATCAGTGATATACATTTATCACATTTAATAATCTTGCATAACAACACAATCATTTACAATGTGACATAAAATTCCATTAAAATTTTGAAAGATTAAAAGTACTAGTATAACTCATACCCCTGAGTGTACCCCAGCCAAATAAGCTTCTGGAGCAGAGAGAGAGTATAAGGAAAATACAGTAGAACTTCGATATCTCGAACTTGCGTAACTCGAACTATCCGATAGTTTGACACATGAACTGCATTATTTCGTGCTCGGTTAAGTCGAACATACCTATATCTCAAAGTTAAAACGTGGCTAAGCCACATTTTATTTTTGAAATACAGGTATGTTCGATTTAACTGAGTTGGAGATATCAAAGTTCAACTGTAATATATAATATAACCTGTGCAAACAGTTTGGACACTGACAAGACGCCACATAATGCGGCTTCACATTGGGATCCAAACTGTTTGACACACTGACCCTCTTTTAAAAAGAAATTTTGAAAATTGTATTTGTAGAACAGTAAACTAGCAGACAAAAAGTTACCCTGCATGCAAAGGGTTTAAACTTTCAATTGTTATGTAGAGCTTCCAAGAAAGAGAGGGGAAAAACCCCAAAATAATTTGAATAGTGTCTGCTTTCTTTGTTGTTTGTTGTAACTACACATTGGAATTCTCTTAGAATAGGTTTAAAGGTTTAGAATGTTATAAATTTCAAATAGCCTTGGTATTTGTGTTTCACTGAAGGATTCTTACATTCATTCTACAGTTGTATCTGAAATGAGGGATAGTAAATTGATTTATTACAAAATACAGTGAAACCCCTCTAAACCGGAACCTCTTTATACCGGAATTGTCTCTAAACCGTACATAAACGTTGGTTCCGTTTCAAACCCTTCTTTATTTTAACACATTACAGCATAACTATGCCTTTTTAGGCCTTTAATGTATTCCTTCACATAAGAAAAGACATTCATGAATATGTATAATCAGATATAGTTTCTATATTCTAGCAGATGATAGCTTAAAGCAGGTTAAAAGTAAAGCAGAATGCATCTTAGGGTGCATTCTGCTTTACTTTCAACCTGCTTCAAGTGATCAGCTATCTCCTATACCAGAAACAAGCAATGGGTTAAAACCCCTCTAAACAGGAAACCCCTCTAAACCAGACATTTGTGTTGTCCCCTTACATGTCCGGTTTAGAGGGGTTTCACTGTACATCAGTGGTTGTTTATATATCATGTAGTCCTTATACAGAATTAATCATTTTATCTCTGACAAATGTCTAGGGTTACAGCTTTTATTGAGGTTTTCACTTTAACCCTTTCCCTCATAGAAGCGCCTTTTAGCACATTTTATTTATTCCTCCACTGAAGAAAATAGTTCCAATTTATAGTCTTGAAAATGAACCATAAGAAGAAAAAAATGAAATTCTAGCAGATATAAGCTTAAAGCAGGCTGAAAGTAAAGCAGAAAGTGCCTTAAGGCACATTCTGCTTTACTTTCAACCTGCTTTAAGTGGTTGCATGTCTTCAAAACTAGAAACAGGCTATGTGGTAAAGGGTTAATACTTTATCATGTCTGCAGACTAAGAATCATGTTTTCTATGTAAAAAGTAAATGTAAGACAATGGGGTAGAGTTTCAAATATCATTAGGACGGCTTTTGTCTGGCAGCAACGAAGCAAATAGGCGACCAAGGTGTTGCCTAAATTCCTGTTTAGTTTGGTGTCAAACAATTTGATTAACCCACTACTCCATAGATACAAATTTTTATGCATTTAATTTATTCCTCCATTAAAGAAAATAGTTACAATTTATACAGTTCTGAACTTCTGAATATGTTTCATAAGAAATATTTTCTTTATTCTAGCAGATGATAGTTTAAAGCAGGCTGAAAGTGACGTTTAAGGCACATTCTGCTTTACTTTCAACCTGCTTTAAGTGATCACCTGTCTTCAAAACTAGAAACAGGCTATGCAGTAAAGGGTTTATATTTCATTTTCCTACCCCATGTGCCCATTGATGATCAAAGCGCAAATTCAAGACATTTAACTCGACGGATTTTTTGTTTTATGCAGGTGTAGCTTCATCCCAAGACTTCTGGAGTCCAGAACACATTGTACAGTTTGAAGAAATGGTGATAGAGCAGTGCTTCACTGGCACCTTTACCTCTGAACTGCAGGAACAGGGTAACATAGTGTACAAAGTGGAACTAGTGGACAAAAAGGGCACCAATGTCAACCAGAAGTTTGGCTCCATGACCAACTCACTAAGACCTGAGCAACCCAAGAGGTCCATGAGTGGTACAATGATAACAGTGAGTTAGATCAAACTTGTAGGCTTATTAACCCTTAGCCCGCCAAATAAATTGTCGTCTGCTATATTTCTCGTCTGCTTCAAGTTTCAAAGTGCTTAAAATATGCTCAAAATTGCTGAAAACGTTGTCTGAGTGTCAAACAGCTTGGATCCGGATGAGACGCCGAGTTACTCGGCGTCTCATCCGGATCCAAGCTGTTTGCATATGGAGCTAGTCGTGACTGGCAGGCTAAGGGTTAAACAGCCTGCATTTGCAGCATCAAGATATTTGTACAGTAAAACCTCTCTATTATGACCACTAAAAAGAAGGCAAATTGATTATATGAAAGACTATAAAGCTTAAAGCAAGGTGACAGTGAAACAAAGCTTAAAGCAAGGTGACAATAAAACAGAAAGCTCCTAAAGGAGCTTTCTGTTTTACTTTCGCCTTACTTTAAGCAGAAACCTGTCTTAAACATTTTATAATTTTTACAATTTAGTGGTCGTTGTAGAGAGTTTAAAGGTATTGCCTTATTATTCTAATTATTTATACTCTAGAGTCTAAGGATTGTATTTCCTCAAAAACAAGTCCTGATCTTTTCAATGAAATATAAAGAGGCATTTCCAGTTCCTTCTCAGATGAGTTCTTAAAGCATGCTGAAAGTAACAAATAGCTCCTTGAGGCACATTCTGCTTTACTTTCAACGGAGGGTGCCACAATGCGCTCATTTCACGATACTGCTGCCATGATACAATACCTATCACAATACACTGCCCGGGATAAAAGAAATAGGTAAACACTTGTAGGGCATTTCATTTCTGTACGTCTTTCAATGAAATAATAGAATGAAATGAAGAACAATATATTCCTGATCAGTTTTGACACTTTGGTCACTGAAATAAACTGTAACACAGTGAAGTTTGTGGTATTTTAAATTATTATATACCTATATACCAAACAGGCAAATACAAGCCCCACAATCTTTTTCCGTATCAGATGGTCCGTATCAGATGGCATATATGCTACACGGTATTGCCGGGACTACTTTTATGCTACACAAGTTATACACATTCGATGTATATAAAGAACAGGTGCGCGTGACGTTTCGGAATTCCCGATTTTGATGCTATTTTTAATAACAAGAAGACCTTGAACTTGCCTACGTTTTCTCCGTCTGCTGTCAAACAAAAGAGAAAATGGAAGGAATGAAAAGTAATTACGGGAACTTCCAAATAGAATTAAGCTTAAAACAGTTCAAGTCATACTCTAATACGCTTAAATGAAGGTTATTTGAGAAAAAACACTGCTCAATCGAGCCGATAAAAAAATGGCGGACTTCTACAAAAAAAAGTCATTATGTATTAATACGCACTAGCGGTTTAACATATGCATATGGTTATTCGGTTGAATATATAGCGTTTCGCAGATATAGTCCCGATTTTAAGCTACTTTAAATGAAATTTTATAGAAAATAAATAAATTCAAATAAGGTATATAATAAAAGGAACATCACCACAGTGTGTGATCCGGGCTCTTGTATCAGTTCTCGTTGGCTGTGTATTCCAGATCACACTCGAGGCTTCGCCTCTCGTGTGATCTGGAATACTCAGCCAGCTCGAACTGATACAAGAGCCCGGATCACACACTGTGGTGATATTCCGTTTGTATATTAAAATAATTAGAGTATATCTATGTCATTAATAGAAAAAAGACATACATGTCTAGGAGGTTGTAAATAGAGCTTTCAAAGAATTGGTAGTACTGGTCTTTTGATGTCCAATTGTAGACATAAATACTGTTATTTACAACTGACTTAACTGTATAAATCTGTCTATTTGTCACTAACGATTGACTGTTCAACTGTCAGCATTTATCAGTCCTTACTGCTACCTTCTCTTGCCTACACATTATTAGGCTTAAATTTAGTGCAGTTTACACATTTCCGTTTGTTTTATTGTGTATTATGACAACCGGAGAATGAGTGTGTTTCACTGCTGAAATGCTTATCTTGCATACGATCGCCTTTCTTTTTACTTTGAATCAAAGTTTGATTAGTTGTCAACTTCATCAATTAATATGAGCTTTACTATAATGGGTGGGAAAATCTTCGATGTGGATTGAAAATAACACAAAAAGTGACATATTTAAATCGGTTTGAACCCTTTACTTTACCTTTTGGTCGCCGTAGGACTTTTAACAGAAACCACGAAGACAAGGGTAATCGAGGCGCTTTAGGAGATACATAGCAGCAAACATCTAGTAACGGACTGAAACCCAATTTATCGAAACAAGCAATGGGAATACCTCACCTATTTCGGCATTACACCTCACACAATTTAACCCATTACCCCATAAATACGCCTTTTGACGTCTTTAATTTATTCCTTCACTCTAGAAAATAGTTCCAATTTGTACAGTTATGAATATGTATAATAAGAATATTTGCTATATACTAACAGATGGAAGCTTAAAGCAGGCTGAAAGTAAAGCAGAATGCGCCTCAAGGCGCATTCTGCTTTACTTTCAACCTGCTTTAAGTAGTCACCTATTTTCAAAATGAGATATAGGCTATTGGGTAACGGGTTAGGTCATTGTAACCAGCTTAGAAGTAACGATTGTCGAAAAAATTTAAACCATTAGTGGAATCTGCTTTTCTACAAATGTGCGTAATATGTTGAGAGTATTTTATAAATAGCTGGTTATAATTCATATGCACTGAATTGATATTTAAAGTGTATCTGGTCTTTTTAGTACACCAGAGCACAAAGTTGTGATATCAATCTGTCCGCCTGTCAAAAATTGCAAACGACTTCTTCTCTGAAACCAATAGCCCCAGTGTAACCAAACTTTATCAGAAGCATCATTAGGGTAGGGGAAGGAAAAGTTAAAAGTTTGTCTGGTTGCCATGGCAACCATGCAATGCACAATATCTAGAAAAATCATCTCGGAAACTACTGGTCTGATTTCAATTTGGTTTTCACCAAAATGTTTCTCAATGGATAGACTTCAAAGTTGTTAAAAGATATTTGATCCATAAAAAACATGATCTCCAAAGGGCGTGGTCATTTTCACCATTCTGAAATATTGAATTAAAAGTTAAAAGTTCTAGAAGTAATATTTTTGGCTATATCTTTATGAGATTTTGTCAGTGTCATGTCCTTGATAAAGTTTAGGTCATACTGGAATATAGGTCATGTAAGGTCATATAGTAGGTCAGTAGATCAAATCGCAGAATAAGATTTTTGCCACTCTAGAGGCTATATTTTTAACCCAATCTTCGTAAAACTTGCTTAAAATGATTATCATGACAAAAGCTATACTTTGTAAATATGGGTTAAAAAGCTGTAGTAGCCATATTTAAAGCTATAACTTAATAAAACTTGCTCAGAATGATCACCTTAACAAAATCTAGGCAATGTAGTAGTATGTGTTTCGCGGATTTTACTGGCGGATTTTGAAAAGAAATGGTTATTACTTTCAAGTCACGTTACCCCCACATATAAACTGAAAATACTGAAAGGGAAGGAAGTATGACAGTTGGGGATAATATAAATACATATTTTAGTTTAATATTAAAAAAGAAAAATAAGACAATTTACTTTCATTGATAAATGATAAGAACTAATATTAGATATTAAATCTAGATCTACATAGTGATTCTTATATTGAGATTTGAATTTTGAAGTGAGATATATAAAACACTTGTTATAGTTTGTTGCTTTCAACAAAGTCGATCCCTTCAGAGTAACTGTCACAGTATAAAACCTTTATAAAATTTATAGTTATAATTACTCTTCCTCCATTCTCCTTCCTTCAATTACAATGAAATTTGGATGTGAACCCTGATCTGTTGTAGAGAAGCATAGTTTCAAAACCAGGATCGGTCAAACTCAAGAGTTAGTGTCCAACGCTGCAATATATAAATTTCTTCTTAAAAATTAATGGATGTATATAAGGTATTTAATAAAATCAAAAGAAAACAAAACCATCTTTATTTAAGTATTCAACATTTTAATCAGTTTTGCAACTGGAATTTGTATTCCAATCTTACTGTATGGCTTTGCATCTCCGTATTGCATTACGAATTGTGTATTGCTTACACCGTATTGCAATATGTATTGTATTGCAAGCAGCCAGGCAATACACAGCCCTATTAAGGGGCCATATGTTTAGCCCCAAATTCAGAAAACTTGCTCAAAATAATCACCTTTACAAAATATAGATAATGTATGAATATGAGTAATGTTAGGTTTAAAAGTAGGTCATTAGGTCAAATCATAGAAAAGGCTTATGAACCCTCTAGTTCTCTTCTCACTTTAAGTGATAAAGTCAAATTAAATCTTGGAACTTTGTACCATTGTGAGCGCCTTAGAGCCCATTGGGCTCTTGTTAAATGTATAAAATAGAAATCTACCCCGATACAGAGCTTATCTGAGATAATAAATTTGATGGTTTCATTTGTTCCGTGACCACGGTACGTACCATGAGTTTTAAAAGACTGTACAGTGAACCAAACTATTGCTAATGAACCGCGATATACCGTCCCATGGCAGGGCCTTTTTTCAAAAAATTGGGAAGGGGCCTTAGTCTTTCATTTTGGGAAATTTAAGCGCCATTTTCAGCCAAATTGGGACAGTAAATTGACTTTCAAGACACTTGAAAAACAATATAAATACAGTAAATAGAAAGTTGCTTTAATTTGATAATAGTTACATAACACTTAAAAAGGACTGGTAATTGATTAGGACACTTCTAATGTAGTTTCATCAACAGAATATCGTGCTTTATTGAGAATCATATAATGCATCGTCTTTTTTTCGAAATTCTTTCAGCAAAATTGGGAAAAAAAGAGGCTTTTTACAATTTGGAAGACACCTGTTATAGGCCTCTGTTAAAGAAGGTAAAAAAGCCCTGCATGGAGTACCGTGGCACTCTTTAACTTTCAACCTGCTTTAAATGGTAATTTGTTTTTATAACTAGGAAAAGGCTGTTGGTTAACCCTTTGAACCCTAGTCTTGCATATAGGCGTGCTTTTCAAGCAGTATATAAGTGAAAAGTGCACTTTTCCTATGCAAACAGTGAATACCCAGATCAGAGGGCTCCTTATGGAGCCCTCTGATCTGGGTCTTCACTGTTTGTCATAATGCAAAACATTGACAAAAACAACCCTTAAAAGTCAGAAATGGACTAGACTCAAATGGAAACTGGAATTGTTCATTTAAAGTTTCAGGGAGGAAAGAGTTAAAGAACTGTTGATCAAAGTCTAGGGCAATATGTTTGTGTACAACATACAGTGGTCCAGATTAGGAGTAAACTGAACAAATCCAACAATTATTGACTCAATTCAGCACCAAATCCAATTGTGTTGCTTCTCATCGGGAGAATCTTTGGGACGATTCTAATGAGTAGTAACACCATAGGGTTTGAAGCAGAAATAAAGATTTCAGTTTTTGAAATACTCCCCTTATCTGGAGCCCTGCAACATAGGCTAATCAATTTACCTTTATTTACGTCAGGTTACTGGTTCAGGGGGTGACTCAGGTTGGGATGATGCTGGAAGTGGTTCATCTTTTGGTGGCAAATCTGGGGGCTTTGGTGGCAAAGGAGATAGTGGTAGAAGTGGCTTTGGAGGCCATAGAGGAGATGGAGATAGAAGTGGAGGGGGCTTTGGAGGCAGAGATAGAGGTTCTGGAGGATTTGGAGGCGGAGATAGAGGGTCAGGTGGTGGATTTGGAGGCGGAGATAGAGGGTCAGGGGGAGGATTTGGAGGTGGAGATAGAGGGTCAAGTACGGGATTTGGAGGCGGAGATCGAGGGTCGGGTGGAGGATTTGGAGGCGGAGATCGGGGGTCAGGGGGAGGATTTGGAGGTGGAGATAGAGGGTCAAGTGGAGGATTTGGTGGCGGAGACAGAAGTTCTGGTGGAAGAGGGTTTGGTGGTAAGTCAAATGATAATACAATGTACTTGTGAAATCGTGTTTATGCCCCTGGCATCTGTAGATGGTAGATATATTGTGATTGACCTGTCTGTGAGTGTGTCAGTCCGTCTATAACAGGCTAACTAGATTTTACAGTTTTGCATAGCATCAGTACCACTTAATTGAATGCTTAAATGCTTAAACTGTTGTTGCCTTGGACCATTTCCTATCCACCAATACCACCTAACCTTGATTTTGACCTTTGGACTTAAAAGTGTTGTAAATGGGTCATATCTTGGTTAACCAGATTTTTGCCATTTCGTCTAGCATCAACACTACTTACTACAAAGCTTGAATACTTATACAATTGTTGTCTTGGACCATTCACAATCCATCAAAATCACCCAACCCTGATTTTGACCTCACCTTGACCTAATTTGGACGTAATGGGCAATTTCTTGGTTAACTAGATTTTACCCTTTCCTGTAGCATCAACATTACTGACTACAGTGAATCATTCAATACTTATACAGTTGTTACCTTGGATCACTACCAATCCACCCATATCACCCAACCTTGATTTTGAATTTGACCTTGACCTAATTTGGACTTACTTATACAGTTATTGCCTTTAACCATTACCAATTGACCCATATTACTCAAGCTCAGTTTGATCTTGACCTATTATGGAATTAGAAAAGATTCAGAACATGTTGTCAAGGATGCCACCTGGGGTCAGTCCCTTGAAGAAAAAAGGGGGACTAATATGCTGCTTTTCAGTCCATGTCAAGTATTTCAATTTAGCTCCAACCTCTATTTGCTCAAAAGTATGTGTGCTAGACCAACCAGTATAGATGTATTAATTTTAAATGTGTTTACTGATTGTCAAAGTGGGTACAGGAAGACATATAACTCTGGGATAGTTCATGTCTCCGAATTAATACAGTAAAACCTCTCTGTTACAAGCTTTTTATTGTGTTAATTAGCAGGTGTTCAAGGCAGGTGACTGCTTAAAGCAGTGTGACAGTAAAAGAGCTTTCTGTTTTATTATCCCCTGCCGAAAGGCAGAGGGATACTGTTTTAGGTCTGTCCTTCCGTCCGTCACGTTGTCCGTCCGCAACTGTATCTCTGAAACCGATAAACTGATTTGGATGAATCTTGGTATAGTTATTTGTCATCATAGGAGCCCCGTGGGAAATTAATTTTTTATCGGAAAAATTTAGGAATTTTTGAGTTATCTGCCCTTTTTGTGTTAAAAATGCCATATTTAACAGTTTTTATACTCTAGCAACTACAGTATTCAACATATGTTGTTTATACTTGCACACAATGTCTATAAGTACAAGTTCTTGAAGTTGTGCAATTATTGTCAAAAAAAGATACTTGTGACAAGAGTTATCTGCCCTTGATGTACTTAGAAATGCTAGAAAATGCTTTATTTTGATATTGTTTACATACTAGTGTCTATAAATATGCATGGATTTTTATAAAAACTTTCTTAAACTATGTATGGCTATTAGTTTTCAAATGAATTTGATTATTGTTGAAAACAGAGAAATTAGTCAAGAGTTATCTGCCCTTGTTAAGTAAAAAAAAGCCATATTTAACAGTTTTTACTCTCTTGCAACTACAGTTTTTAATGCATTCGAATTATACTTGCACACAATCAGTAATAATTTTAGAAAATAAAAGAATGGGTCCTTTGGGACCCATAACTTTGAAATCTATGGGTCCCATAGAAAAACAATGGGTCCCAATTTTTTTTCACCAACTACAAGCATGTGAACCAACTGCTACACACGTCTGTTTTTTTTCCATTTTACTTTATTTAACGTTTGACACTGAAAATGAATCAATGAATATTAAAATCTTTAAATGCCATAGTAAGCGTAGTTTGTTCATTTAATTTCATAAAACCTGCATGTTTCTGGTCTTTCCAGTTCAATGTGCGCTTAAGTCAATAGCTTTGGTCAACTTGACTTTATTAGGATTCTGTTCATTGTGATTCTGTCAAAAAACGGAAGCCTGTATGCTCTACAGATCTGCATGTCTAGCAAGAGTGCTGTGTTGCAAATTACTGTTCTAACAAACTTTCACAAATGAATTTCTTACTTTACTATTATTACGAACACACCTACAATGTTTCTGTTCTTAAAACAGTGTTGCAGCTATGATGTCCGATTCTCGCATAGATTTCGAAAATCTCGCACAAAAATGACTAGTGCAATCTTTCAAGTCAGCCCTACACGGTACCCGCCATACGATATTATCGCCAATAACAACTAATGACGACTCTTCTCCCCCGTCGTGATATTCTACGACGTATTAGATATAGAAAGTTTAGATACTGATAGTGCGCGAAAATTCGCGCGCACTTAATTGCTACAATAATCCAATACTATTCGTCAAACCTTTCAAACTTTGGGGCGATTCTTGTCAAGTCTGATACCCGCCATTTTGGACACCAAATAGGCTAGGTCTAAAACATTGACCGTACTATCTTGACTAGCCACTATAAAAAAGAGTTCATTATTCGCGACGCGGACTTTTTGTATTCGTGTTTTAATTTATTTTGGCCTAATTATCATAATATATTCAGCGTCGTTAGCAACTATGTTTGTCTGCGAAAACAATTTAGCACCTACGTAGGCCTGATACGCCATTACAAAGTATCTACACATTAAAGTATTAATCGTTCTGTATTTTTGACGCAAGTACGACGATGCGTCCTTGAGGACGCACGTCTTTTCAGACTATGCGTCCTCGGCGATTTTTATGCGTGCAGGACGCAGACGTAAAATTATCACTGCACAATGTCTATAAGTAAAAGTTCTTGAAGATGTGCAATTATTGTTACAAAAGGAAACTTGTGGCAAGAGTTATCTGCCCTTTATGTACTTAGAAATGCTAGAAAGTGTTTTATTTTAATATTGTTTACATACTAGTACAGTGTAGGTCCGTTACTTCGCGGTCCGCTATTTCGCGAAAGCCAATATATCGCGGTCCCGGCTTGGACCCCATTTTTTTCCTATGTGTATACTAAAGTCAATGAAAGCTGAGTTTCAATGATTTCTGTTTCTATAATAATTATATCTTCCTTTAACAGGTCGTTATAATTGCGTAATCAGTGTCAATTATCACCATCTGTGGACTTGTCATCGCGCAGCGTGTCATCCCGCTGCGTTGATTGACAGGTGATGCACTAACAACAAACAATGAGTGAACTCGCGCATGTGCAGTTTCGCTCATTATTTAGCAATAATTAGCAAACTAACCTGATTGACTTTGACTTTTAACTATCAAAGTCGACTAATCCATATTAATAGCAATGGAAAGATAACCACAGACGTTAAAATCACAGTCCTTCGCATTTTGATACATCAACAGACGCTTACAATCATAACTGCGATTCGTACCAGATAATAACGTACGCGAACAATGTCGGCCAAACAATTAATGAATTTAAACTTGTAAACTGTAAATTATCTTCTTTGTTCTTTCACATTCATTTACATTAACTTGTTTCTTGACAATACAACCTAGAAAATCCCATTTTATCTGCGATATTATCGCGATATAGGCCTTAAGTGTGATTTTCACGAGTAACTGAATCTTACTGACACACGCACATTTCAAGCAAAATGGCGGCCGTTGTCAAAAACGAAAGTACGCATTTGCTTAATACACATGAAAATGCTGATGCTAAATATGACAGTGCATATAAAGACTTGTTTTCACAAGAAGTAACAAGGTAAACAACCAAGAAATCGTGTTTATTGCATGACATTGATATAATAGAGTTTGACAATGGAAAATACAACAGAATTTAGTTCAGCTCGGAATTGGGCTATATCGCGATCCGACCACATCGCGGATTTCATTCCGTGGACCCCAACTTCCGCGATATAATGGAGCTACACTGTATCTATAAATATGCATGGATTTTGATAAAAAAAAAAATTACTATGTATCATACATGTGATATCTCCCGATATGGTCGGGAGCTCCCGAAATTAGACCTCTACTCACGATCTCCCGGTCGGGAGACGAAATCTCCCGATATTTCATGAAACCAGGTTCATTTTTTTCAATATGAACTTTTATATAATTTACCTCGTTCGCCGACTCTTAAAATCTTAAAATTGGCCTCAGAGTTCTCTGGCTAATCCATACACACGCTTATCACCAAACGCTACTGATGCGTGTAAACACGTTACGCAATCGTCGGTAGTTTGAGTGTGTAGCACTATACATGGCATGTATATGGCAGGCTGCCAAACAATGTTTGACCACACGCGCCTAGTGGGGGTTTGACATACATGCTTTTGATGTATTGTAGATCTAATTGGTTATCAAAAAAAGTGATTGACAGGTTCGCCCCGAATCGGAGACCTAGCAACGACAAATTTTAGAAGCGGTGATGCGAAGGATAAAGATCTATGTCGCCGATACGGGTCGGATTAAAATCAGATAATTCTCCGTAAGTTCTGGACAAGCACACATTTTATATGAAAGCTGATCAGAATTTAACATTTATGAATTGATTTCCACCACATAATACTTTGAATATTCACGTAACAGAAAAATACTTCGAAAAATATACCATTACAAAATGACGGGGCGCCTTAATATTTGCTACGGGAATCACGCATATTTTGTTAGTCTAAAAAGTTTTCCCCAGCATTGTTTTCTAACAATCAATTAAAATTAAACATTGGACCTAAATTCTTCTGTTTGTTACATACGATTTGTGCAAATGTATAATTATTAAGTTAGATTTTACAACCAATTACGCTCGTAAAATTGATTTGCAATCAGTTTTCGCGGTAGAAAATCTAGACGCGTTATTTCGTTGTTAAAACCACGCCCACTTTACGGCGCTAGTAAATGTCGTCTGCAGACTTTGTCTGCAACAATTCTCTGACTCTTGAGTTAATCTTTGTGTATTTTCTTTCAGAAAATGTCAAACTTTTTGTATCTAGACAAGATGATGCGGCGTCTCATCTGGATCCATACTGTCTGCAAACTTTAATTATAATAACAGATTGTTAAGTTGCTAACTCTTTCTAGATCTACTCCATAGATAGAAATCTAGACCATTTGAACAGAGACAGCACTTGGTATACACTGTCTCTGATGTAAACTACTTCATTCATTCTCTCAAGAAAATAGATATAGTTCCAGTTTATCTTTACTAGTCATGAACAATATAAGAACCATAAGAAATAGTTCTTATATCCTAGCATATGGTAGATCTAGCTTAAAGCAGGCTTAAGCTTTTACTGAAGCAGAATGCTCCTGAAGAGTATTCTGCTTTACTTTCAGCCTAGATGCTAGAATAATAGGCCCATGTCAGTATTAGAAAAACTATATCTCTGGGTGAAAATTGTCTCTGTCTTAGTGGTCTATAGACTTATCTATTCACTGATTTAAAAAAAAATAAGCAATTAGTGATTAACTTATGAAAATAGATAAATGTGTTAGATTTTCATCGCCTGCGATTAGTTTTGTCGCGAAAAAAGTGTCGCGAAAAAAGCTCCCTATTTGGAACCCCAATCTCCCTATTAAAATTTCCAGATCTCCCTATTTGGGTCCAAGAAAAGATCACATGTATGCTATGTATGGCTATTAGTTTTCAAATACTTGTGATTATTTTTGAAAACGGAGAAACTAGTCAACAGTTATCTGCCCTTGATGAGTCGAAAACACCATATTTAACAGTTTTTACCATCTAGAAATTAGTCTTTAATGGATTTTGTTTTAACTTACACATGATGAAATATAAGTTCTTGAAGGGATGCAATTATTGTCAAATAAGGATACTTTGTGGCAAGAGTTATCTGCCCTTTATGTACTTAGTAATGCTAGACAAGGCTTTATTGTTTACATGCTAAGGCGTATAAATGTAAAAGGATTTTGAAGAAAAAAAACCAACCATATATGGCTATTATTTATAGAATGAGTTCAATTATTGTCGAAGATGTGCAAATTAGTCAAGAGTAATCTGCCCTTGATGCGTTGAAAATGTCATATATAACAGTGTTTACACTCTAGTAACTCCAGTTTTAAACAGAGTTCTATTAATACTTGCAGAGAATGTATATAATAAGCATAATTTCTTGAAAGGATGGAATTATTGTCAAAACAAGATACTTGTGGCAAGAGTTATCTGCCCTGTATGTACACATGAAATTCGAAATGCTAAAAGGCTTTATTTTAGTACAGTTTACACACTAGTATGGACAAATGTGTAATATTTTTATAAAAACTTTATTATAGATCTACTAAGTATAAATACATTAGTTTTCAAATGCGTTCATTTATTGTCGAAAACAAGAGTGTTACGCCCTTGATGAATTTAAAATGCCATGTTTAACAGTGTTTGCACTCCTAGTAAATTCTACAGTTCTGAATTCATTTTGATAATACTTGCACACAATTATAAGTTCTTGAAAGTGTTTAATTACTGTCGAAATTGAATCAAGAGTTACCTGCCCCTGTCATACTCAGATTTACAGTTGAAGGTTGAATTCCGCTTAAGCCGGTGCTAGGGGGCGTGAGCACTGTTGCACATTTCAGTATTGCTCATGAACAGACTCAATTAAACCGAGTCTGCAATTTTCAGTATTTGCTTTGTTTTCTGTGCTTTCAAAGGATCTCCTCTTATTCAGATTTATTTAACATGTACAAAATTGAATGGATTTTTATAAAACTTTGTAATAAAAAAAAAAAGCTTTTGAATGTTGATCTTTAAAGACAGGTGATCACCATTTGCCCCTTGCTCCCACAATAAAGTTTGCCACTTTCTTCTGGACAATCGCTGCGGCAGGGGATATCAGCTCTAAGGTGCTTGTTGTCACCTTGCTTTAAATTGAGCAGTCACCTGTCTTTGAATACAATAGATAAGCATTCGTTTTAACTCTCCTTGTAGAGAGGTTTTACTGTATATGTAGACCAAGGCATATTTATATTCAGGTTATCTCAGAGAAACTGATACAGTTATCCGAAGAAACTAAAAAACATAAAAAAGAATTTTGACTACATTGACAAAAAAGATGAGGAAATGATGAGAAGTGCAGTCAAACTTGGATATCTTGAACTCGCTAATCTTGAAGTATCGGATATTTCGACACATGAATTGCAATTTCATGCTCGGTTTGGGTCGAACATACCCATATTTCAAGTTAAAACCTGGCTTAGCCACATTTTAACTTTGAAATAGGAGTGTGTTCCACTTATCCGAGTTCCAGATATAGAAGTTTTGACTGTATTAGTTTGAATGATTATTGGCCATGTATGTACTACGTTTCATTGGCACAGTTGATTCTTTTGTTTAAGGTGGAGGTGGGGGAAGCAGAGATTGTTTTAAGTGTGGAGAGTCTGGCCATATTTCGAGAGAATGTCCCACTGCAGGGAGTAGAGGTACAGTTTTGAACATGTTTATTGTATTAATGGTGGTACATTAACCCTTTACTCCATAGAAACATTTTTTAAGCTTTTAATTCATTCTCCTGATGAAGAAAAAAAGTTCCTATTTATACAGTTATTAGCATGTACATACCAAAAGAAATACTTTTTATGTATTCTCTCAGTTGGTAGCTAAAAACAGACTAAACAAGGCGTAATGCATCCGACTTTCAACCTGTTTTAAGTGGCCACCTATCTTCAAAGCTAGGAATAGACTATTTGGTAAAGGGTTATTCTAAACAAAATTCTAACACTACTCGAAACCTACGACATATAGACTAAGAATACTGAGAAACATATATTAAGTCGCGATAATGAACTGCACGCGCGGCGTTTCCATCCGCTGTTCCATTTGCCTCATAAGCGTAATACATAAAAAAGTAATTTTACAATTGAAGTCGCGTTAGAATAAAAAATTGTTAAGTCT
Source organism: Gari tellinella (assembly GCA_922989275.2). Lineage (NCBI taxonomy): Eukaryota > Metazoa > Mollusca > Bivalvia > Cardiida > Psammobiidae > Gari > Gari tellinella. The sequence goes on from OV277859.1 coordinate 56,779,588, forward strand.
TAATTCTAACAAATTGTTAAGTCTTAATTCTAACTTGTCTCGAAACTTATATAAAAGAGACAAAGAATAGCGAGAAACATATATAAAGCCGCGATAATGAAATACACGCGCGTCGTTTCCATCCGCTGTTCCATTTGCCTCATATGCGTACTACATAAATAGTATTTTTATAATAAAAGTCACGTTAGAATTAAAATAACAAATTCGTAGGTGTTCATTACCGTGCATTAGATCACAGTTAGTCGTTAAGATGTGGGTAATTAGATCACTCGGCCTAAAGGCCTTGTGATCTAATGACTCCACATCTCAACTCCTAACTGTGATCTAATGCACGGTAATGAACACCTACGAATTTGTTATTTCTTAGATAAAATCCAGCTAATCCAAAAACAATGTTAGATTGATCACATACCGTGATATACTTTTTCTATCATTGTGAGTTTTTTTTCAAAAAAAAAAAATCCTTCTTCTTGTGAACTGAACTAAGAGATTTTACAAACTTTCAATGGAACTGCTGCTTTGTCTTGAAAGAGAGCCAAGTTCAACTAAATAGGTTGTTTCCAAGCTCAGGATTGGACACATCTTAGCCTACACTGTGTTTATACAAACTTTACACAAAAAACTTTTCTTTAACATATTAATTCTTACATATTCTTATTCAATGTGAGGGCCGCCATTTTTGTCAAATTTGACAAATGGTGGAGATTTGAAGTTTGTTTCTAAACTTTGTTTGAGTGATTGGATGTGTTGATTCAATTTTAATGCATTTGAGGATGTATAATTGCTGTTTTAGATGAGTGAAAATCTTATAAAGTATTTTCAAGGGAAATTTTAGAAAAATCGTAATTCCTTTTGTTTACACACCAGTAAGATTTCATTGAGACTGACAAAACACGGACTGGAGAAATTTGTGATGGATGACCGTAAGTGCTTAATAGTTGCTCCCTAGACTGAAGTGTTGATCAATAATGCGCCTGATTGATACAGAGCGAGATCGGCGCGCGCGCTGGTCGTTAAATCTCTGACTGTATGACTGGCTGCATAGCGTAAATTATGGCGCCTACTCGGAGGACGAAAATTCAGACGAGGGGGGGATTTTTTCATAATTGGGGGGGGAAAATATACTTTTCAGAGGGGGATGCTACCGAATATCGCCAGATATTTTTAACAAAACAAGCCCTGACATGTGATAAAAATTTGTACTTTACTTTTGTAATCAACTCAAGAAGCTCTTGAGCTCAGTACAAGTTGGGTCATGTCCAGCAAAGGTCAAGGTCATTTTAAAGTCGAATTGGCTGAAATTTACGTTGTCCATCACTTTAGTTTTAACATATTTATTTCCAGAAGTACATACCATTTCAATTATACATGCTTACGTAAATACTTAGGAAAGGGTTGAAATAAAAGAATAAATTTATTTAGTTCTCTCCTCTGTCCATCACTTTGGAACTATATATGACAGAGACTTCATATTTGACATGTTTACTCAACTCAAGAAGCCCATTGAGCTTAGTTGAAGATGGTTTATCATATGTCAGATGATGATCAAGGCCATTTAGCCTGAATTGAAACTACCATAATTATATAATACATCTTATACTGTGTGTATTTCTATAGTACTTGAATGTTTACCTACTGTTAGGTGGAGGTGGTGGAAGTAGGGACTGTTTCAAGTGTGGAGAGTCTGGCCATATATCCAGAGAGTGTCCAAATGCTGCTGCTGGGGGAGGTAAGGCAGTCTGCTTTCTGAAAATATTGTGAAAACCTTTCTTTTATGACCACAAAAAGAAGATTAATTGGTTGTATAAAAGACAGGTGACAGCTTAAAGCAAGGTGATAGTAAAACAAAGCTCCTGCTTTCTGTTTATACTACCATTTTGCTTTAAGCAGTCAACTGTTTTTAAATGCCTAATAGTTAACATAATGTAGTGGTCTAAATAGAGGTTTTTTTCTGCATTTGGTACAAAATTGACAAACAGGGTACTAGTGATGAGTACTAATTGTAGCTAACAAGCCTATGATCAAACAGTAAAACCTGTCATTACAATCATACAGTGATACCCTTTCACTCTCGGTGACAAACAGTTTTGATCCTGATCTGGGGCCCGTTTCATAAAACTTTGTACGATAAAAACCATCGTAGGTCTAAACTTTAAAGTACATTTAATTTCTGATTTCTCCATCTAATCCTGTCTTGTAAAGACGATTCCAAAAAGATGTCACAAGACAGGATTAGATGGAGAAATAAATAATTATTGAGACTTTTATAATCGGACTTACGATCGTTTTTGTTGTACGAGGTTTTATGAAACGGGCCCCAGGCGCCTTGTAACGCAAAGTTGTTTTGAAATTATTGCCTTAAATCCAACATTATTGTGGACGAGGATAAAATGAAGGGGTAAAAAAATATCGTGATAAATTTGATCATGAAATGGTTAAACCATTTACCTTGAAGCCAGTTTCTTGTTTGAAATATAGATGACCACTTAAAGCATGTTGAAAAATAAAGCAAAATGAGCCTTTACGTTCAGCCTGCTTTAACTTGAAAATACACAACAAGAACTTTTTAGCTCACCTGAGCTAGCTCAGGGTGAGCTTTTGCAATCCTTGAATTTCCGGCGTCCGTCGTTAGTCGTCAACAATTATTGGTTTACACTCTAGAGGCCACAATGTTTATCCAATCTTTCTCAAACTTGCTCAGATTGTATATTACCATAAGAATTCGTATGAGTTCAATTATGGTTGAAATCGGACATATAGGTCAGGAGTAATCTACCTTTGAATTGCTGAAAATGCCATATTTAACAGTGTTTACACTCTAGAGGCAACAATATTCATCCAATCTATCTCAAACTCCCCCAGATTGTATATAACCATAAGAGCTTGGATAAGTTTTATTATGGTTGAAATCAGATCAATAGATCTACCTTTGAATTGCTGAAAATGCCATATTTAACAGTGTTTACACTCTTGAGGCCACACTTTTTATTAAATCTTTCTCAAACTTACTCAGGTTGTATATGATCATAAGAGTTCATATGAGTTTGATTAAAGTTGAAATCAGATGACTAGTGTCTACAGTAAAGTGTTTCATGGCCCTTATTGAAAATCTTGGTGGAGTTTGTTGTAATAAAAACATCGCTAATTTTTCTGGTTGTTTATTAAATATCCTGAACACACAGTGTAGACAATCAGCTAATCCAGCACAACATAAGTATATGAAATAACAACAGTAGGGCGTTCAAGTACCGTACCAGCGAACAGTAACGTTAACCGATGCAAACAACCCATATAGTACGATATCTAACGTTCACCGATACTCTTCAATAATAACTCATTGCGCCCCAAAGTTTATTAACTTTTCAAGGGTACGAACGATTTATGTGCGAATCTTAATAACACAAGCAAAAGTGCACTAATCAACTGAAATGCATCAATTTTACTGCATATAAAAATAAGATGTAGCTGCTCAGATGTAAGCTGCTTTATTTGATACATTAAGTATCGGAAAATGTTGGTTTATTGATGAGAAATTAAGTCGGGACTGTTCGCCGGTTGTATTAAATTCATTTGGTAGCCATTTTGTTTTCCTTGTTGGGGATGGCAAACTACCTCTGAGGCCGTTCGCAATCGGTAACACCCTAACGGTTGTTAAAGGTGAATTGTTACCGTTTTCCGATGCAATCGATTGCATCGATACGGTACTTGAACGCGCTACAGTTCGATATGTGTATCTGTTAAGGAAACTCCTGCATCAAAGTCCAAAACGCTGCCCCTATTTGAAATTACATGATTACTGATGAAAATCTAAAATCTAAACTTTTTTCTAGACTGATATTCTGCAAATATTTATACCAAATGTTCAGACGACAGCCAGACGAATGTAATAGCCCTGTCTACCCTTAATTAATCAACTTATCATACTCGTGGAGTGACCATCACAAAAATAGCCCACAGGCATTTCAAGTGTCTGTTTAGTACAGGTATCATTGTGTATTGCTGTCATATTGCATACTTTGTCCAGACTGCAAATTAGCCTTACAACACTAGGTCGAGAGTAATTGACCTTTGAATTGCTGAAAATGCTATATTTAATGGTGTTTACACTCTAGAGGCAACACTTTTTATCCTGTCTTTTTCAAACTTGCTCAGTTTGTATATGACCATAAGAGTTCAAATAATTGTGATTATGGTTGAAATCGGACGAATCGCTCAAGAGTTATCTGCCCTTGAATTGCTGAAAATGCCAAATCTAACAGCGTTTACACTCTTGCAACTTCAGTTTTCAATGGATTTTGATTATACTTGCACATAGAGTATTTAGCTATAAGTAGTGCAATTATTGTTGAAATCTAATCATTGTGGCAATAGTTATCTGCCCTTGACATACTTTGAAATGCTAGAAAAGGCTTCATTTCAGTATTGTTTAGGCTCTGGTTTTCTGCCGTTGATGTACTCTACTATACTAGAATTGTGAGGTTTTATTCCAGAATTGTTTACATGCTATACTACAAATTTGAATGGATTTAGATTAAAACGGGTGAAACAGAAAGGTAAAGCTATCAGGCTTCAGTACAACAGGTGAGCGATATCAGGGCCTTCAGGCCCTCTTGTCTTGAAAACTATTTATGACATTGTCTTCAAACTGAGTATAGATTATATAAGTGTGATGTTTGCAGACCCATCTTTAACTTACATAACTCTTCCCAAAGAATGACAGAATTATGCCCCTTTTTTACTTTCATTTTTCTTGGAATGTGCCATTTTCATTTTTCTTGGAATGTGCCATTTTCTTAAAACCTATTCATGATATTGTCTTCAAACATTATACACATTGTTAGTGTTGTATTGTGAGACTTTTCTTCAAGTGTGACAACTCTTCCATAAAATTTGACAGAATTATGCCCCTTTTCAACTTGAAATTTAGTTCCTTAATATGCATGTATTATTCTTTCTACATGTCCTTGTGGTGTGTGTGACAGGTCAGTTTGGAGTGGTAGTATCAATCATCCTTAGTGATAGCTGTTTTTAGCTCACCTGAACCTTCGGCTCAGGATGAGCTATTGTGATTCCATTCCGTCCGTCCGTCGTCGGTTCACCTTTTCAAACAACATCTCCTCTGAAACCACTGACCGGATTTCAACCAAACTTTGTCAGAAGCATCAGTGACAAGGGGGAACGAAATCTTGTTCAAAGCTTTTGGCTAGAGTTATTCCCCTTGCTGTGGGACCAGCTTTTCTAACATGACCATATAGACAACTTTTAATGCATAAGAAAATCTTTACAAATCTTCTTCTCCGAAATCAAAAGGCCCAGACCTTTGATATTTGATATGTATCATAACATAATGATCTTCTACCAAGTTTGTTCAAATTTTGACCCTGGGGCTAAAAGTGGCCCTGCCCTGGGGCTTATCAGTTTTTCTTAGGAAAACCTTTAAAAATCTTCTTCTCTGAAACTGTAAGGCCTAGATCATTAATATTTGACATATAGTCCTCATAGTCCTCTACCAAGATTGTTCAAATTGTGAGCGACTTGTGGGCCATGGCCCTCTTTGTTTAACCTGTTATGTCCTGCTAACCTTTGTATAAATATAATAACTCATAATATTATTGAATATTTATATACAGTAAACATCTATTACTACCTCTAAAATGAAAGCTATTTTATTGTATAAAAACAGGTGTCAGCATAAAGCAAGGTGCACGTGAAACAGAAAGCTCTTAAATGAACTTCCTGTTTTACTGCTTTAAGCAGTCACCTTCCTTAAACACCTGATACTATATACTTCTAAAATTGATTCTGTCCATGTGTTACATCTTTTTCTGGGTATGTTTTGGATGTTATTTTTAGAAGTATTATAAGCAGTGAAAGTTTATACTCTAACAACTGCTCAACAGAAAAAAAAAACTTTTGTTCAAAGACATGCTGTTATATTCCATTGTCTTTTAGCACATTACCATTTTGCATTAAATGGTTCTGCCATTTATTCAAATTTGTTTGAATGTGTATCTGTAAAGATAAGGTTGGGTAAATGTGTTGTGTCTTTGAACGAGACCATGCTTGCAGATCAGAAACAGTTTCAGGTTGAAGAATAACTTTGCATGCCTTGTACTAACATTTTAGGGAGGAAAAGTGGAGGGTCAGAGTGCTACAAGTGTGGCGAGACAGGACACTTTGCAAGGGAATGTACTAACCCACAATCTGCAGGTATACTTTTCTCCTTTCACTGATAGCTGTAGGTCTTGGATAGCCAGAATGAAATTGATGTGAATGTGTAAAGAAGAAAATTCAGGGGTTGACTTCTTGTGTTCAAATTTTAGTGTAGAGTTAACCATACTTGCAGGAACCCTTAATATTGACGTCATAGGAAAAAAACATTCATGCTTTTAATTCTTTTTAAAAAAATGGATCTAATAATAAAAATAAACTCTTAACATTTGCAAACCTTGTAGACCCAGATAAGAGGGCTCCTATAAGAGCCGTCTGATCTGGGTCTACACGGTTTGCTTATTTAGACCAGTATTTATTGAACTACCCAGAATTCCAAGTAGACTTATTCATGTTTTGGTAACTAAAAAGATCCAGAAGGGAACCTAATAACCAAAATAGTTACGTAGTGTTGACAGAGTTAAAGTACTTTCAGTTTACTTAAAATAGCAAATTGTCTGTAACCTTTTCTTTATTGTCACTTGTGAAAAAATCAGGTTTCTGCTTAAAGCAGGATGAAAGTAAAGCAGCTCCTGTAAGATGGCAATTACTGAAATACTATCTGTTAATAAAGGCACCTGTATGATGGCAACAGTTGAACCTATCAAACTATGGAGGAAATTGTAAGAAAATGAAAACATGTTATGAAACAAAAGGGTTACTTTATAGCATGTAGTTAGCCTCATTTGCATGAACTAAATACCTTGACTAAACTTATTGGTTGGTACTAACTCACCCTGAGCTGTAGAATGTATAGTCAGTCATTATAAAAGAGTCTTCAATAATAGGCTGACATGCAAATATGGACACATCAATTGTTGAAACTGTTAACCGTGATCAGCTCAAAAGTTACAGTGGAGAATGTGTTATTCTTTCCCGTTTAAACGCAAACGTACGCAAACGCAAAGCACTAAAACGTAGAAAAGAACAACTTTTGGACAATTCTGATAATTCTTGTTTATCTTGGTGGCAAACAGTTTGGAGCCTGATCAGGTACCCCGGCGTCTGATCTGGCTCCAAACTGTTTGCACTGCAAATAATAGTTTTAGCGTAAACGCGTTTATTGGGAAAGAATAACAGATTCTCCACTGTATAGTGCAGATATGAAGGAGAAAATGGTTGGAAATTTGAGTTTCAAGAATTCCTCTTTTCTGAAGTTCAGAATAATTACTACACTGATGCTTTGGCTACATCTTAAAAGGGATGATCCATGTCTTTTGTGATTTAAATGACCAAGTGCCCATTTCCTATAACCAAACTTGTATTATCTTCTTGCCAAGTTACCTGTAACGTTCAATCATTTCTTTATTTTGGCTGATTTGAGGCATAATGTCAGAACACAGCTTTAGCTAAACTATTTCCGATAGAAATTAATCCTTTACCCTTAAAGACATTACATGACCAAGCTTGGGTGGTAACACCTAGTCTGAAAAAAGTTAGGATTAAATCATGAATAACATGCTTTTACTGTTACAATACTGTACAGATGTCTAGGTAAAGAATCAGTCAGCCGTTTCATGTGAGGCCCATACCTATAATAGGATAGTTGGGTTTGTAAAACCCATTGAAAAAACCCTTGATTGTGAGCATGTGAGGGCCTCTATAGAAAACTTGAGATTGCTGACATTGGCTGAGCGCACGCTTCCCATGCTTTAGTTATTTTGACACCTAGTGGGAACAATGGAGGGGGAATCAATGAATGGACTGGCTTAATGTCTTTAAGTAATTGTAGTGGGTTATAAGGGTCCTTATGGATCTTTTTAGTAACCAAAAAATAAACAAGATTTACTTGGATTTCTGGAAAGTTTGATAAATACTTGTATACTTGTAATTTAGCAAACAGTGCAGACCATGATCAGCTTGCTTCTATAAGAGCCCTCTGGTCTTTGTCTACCCTGTCTGCTAATGTAATGAGTGTATTTTAAGCAGGTCCATGGTGTTGAAAGAGTTAAAGTAGAAGTTAAGGAAGAAATCTGGTAAGCTTGTCTCATTGAAATTTATCATATTTCAGGTAAACCCCGAGGAGGTGGTTTTGGAGGAAGAGATGGCGATGGTGGTGGAGGTGGCTTTGGTAGAAGCAGTGGCGGATTTGGATCAAGGGGTGGAAAAGATGAATCTTCTGAAAATTGGGGAGATGGAGCCAGCAGAGGTGGCAGTGGTGGGGGTGGATTTGGATCTAGAGGAGGTGGAGGTGGCTTTGGTGGAAAGTCAGAGTCTGGTGGAGGCTTTGGATCCAGAGGAGGGGGAGGAGGATTTGGACAGAAGAAAGATGAGTGGGGAGATTCTAATAACAATTCTGGTGGACAGAAGAGTGGAGGGTTTGGTTCACAGAGGGGTGGTGGTGGTGGAGGATTTGGTAGCACTGGTGGTGGCTCTGATGACTGGGAAACAGAAGTGGCACCTGCAAGTGGAGCACAGCAAGCTGGAGATGGGCCGGCAAGAGGAAAGGTTAGGTTTGCAGATCAGAGTGATTCCAGTAAGAGTCTACATTATACTCCACTCACAATGGACATGAGAGAGAGTGCTGATGTTTATGTTGTGTACACTGCTAAACCTGATCAGTTCTGGTGTCAGCTGATCAAGAACAGTACACAGTTAGAGAAGCTCATGGAGGATATCAGCAGAGTGTATAACGGCCTGGCAGAGGGAGATATGCACATAGACAGACCAGTTGTTGGATCACCTTGTGCTGCTAAGTTTTCTGAAGATAATACCTGGTACAGAGCTAAAGTAGTGTCAGTAGGCGCAAGTGAAGCCGAAGTTCTGTTTGTAGATTATGGAAACGGTGAAAAGGTTCCAGTCTCATCCTTAAAGCAGCTGAAGTCTGAGTTTATAAGCCTGAAGACACAGGCCATCAAGTGTGCACTAGATGGGGTGGTACCTACGGATAACAAGTGGACAGACAAATCAGTAGAGGATTTTGAAGACCTTACTGTGGACAAGCACCTTGTTGCCAAAGTTGTAGGTATGAATAGGGACATCTATCAGATTGACCTGGAGAATGTGGAGGAGAAGGTGGATATTGGAGAGACCATGTGTGACAAGGGACATTGTGACTTTGTTAGTGCTGCCAAGATTTCTCCAAAGAAGGAACCCAAAGTCCCAAATCCATACCAACTGTTGAATATGGAAACCGGGCAAGAGATAGATGTATATGTTTCCTGGATTGAGAACCCTGAGAAATTCTGGATCCAACCAGTCAGTGGTGAGACTGTCCTGATAGAACTAACAGAGAAGGTTCAAGAAGTATACACAACTGGTGCTGGAGGGAACTTGACTGTTCCATCAATGAAGACAGGAGGTGCAGTTGTATCAGTGTATTCAGAAGATGGGGCCTGGTATAGAGCTTATATTGAGCAGTCCAGAGGAAATGCCTGTAAGGTCAGATTTGTTGATTATGGCAATTCAGATAATGCAAAGATTGAGTCCCTTCGCCAGCCTACAGAAGACCTGTTGAAGGTTCCCTCACAGGCAGCTAAGTGCTGTCTCAATGGTATACGCCCACTACAAGCTGGGGTGTGGACATCTGATGCCAAAGATATCATGGACAGTCTGGTGACAGATAAAGTGGTGAAATGTACAGTTACTGAAGTAAAAGATGGAGTGAGTTTTGTGAACATTGTAGCTGACGGTGTGGATATCTCTCAGGAACTTATTAAAGCAGCTGTTGTGAGAGCAGAGAGAGATCTGACTGCCCAAGAAACAACCTCTCACTCTGGAGCACCGATGGAAATTCTGAGATTTAAAGAACCTGTAGGGGTTAGCATCGGTGCTACAGAGTCTGCATATGTTACCCAGACAGACTCGGTGGCCAGTTTCTGGTGTCAGCTATCTAAGTTCTATACACAGTTAGAAGATGTGATGGCCAAGCTGGAGTCTCACTGCAAGTCCAACACTAATGTACGGGAGTTTCCTGTAGGCATGGCGTGTGGTGCCAGGTTTAGTGCAGACAATAGCTGGTATAGAGCCAGCATTTCAGCAGCCTATCCCGACACAGTGGAAGTCCTCTTTGTAGATTATGGAAATTCAGAGAAAGTGCCAACATCTGATATTTGCCTGTTAACACATGAATTGGTTGAATTGCCACCACAAGCTGTTCAGTGTGAAATGGGCAGCACTGTGAAGGCAAGTAATCAGCTGACTTCAAAGTTTATTGAACTGACTGCAGATCAAGAAGTGCAGATCACTGTAACTGACATTCAAGAGAGGATATCTGTCATCAGCATGAAGTTATCGGACAGTCGATCAGTGTCAGATGCTCTTGGGTTAACCACTCCTTCAGATACTGCTACACAACCTCCAGTAGCCCAAGCTGCTCCTGCTACACAACCTCCAGTAGCCCAAGCTGCTCCTGCTACACAACCTCCAGTAGCCCAAGCTGCTCCTGTTCAAGACCCCACACCAGCACTAACCAAAAGCCAAACTTACCTTGTGTGCAAACCACCATCTGATCCAACCAATGTGTATGTTACCCAGGTGGATGGTCTGGAAAGCATGTACATTCAGAGGGCAGACCAGGAGACTTTGTTGAATGAACTGATGGAGAAGATTGCAGAGACCTACACTGACAACAATGACTCCCTGAAGCTTGACAGTGTACAGGTGGGCCAAGCTTGTGTGGCTAAATACTCAGAAGATGAAGCTTGGTATAGAGCACAAGTTGTTAGTGTGAGTCAGGATAAGGTGCATGTCAGATTTGTGGATTACGGAAACTCTGAAGATACCACACTGGACAATATTAGAAACATCTCTGATGAACTACTAAAGGCAACTCCTTATGCGATAAAATGTAGACTGTCAGGAGTTGCCCCCCTTGAAAAAACATGGTCTAAAGAAGCAAACGACAAGTTCATTGAGCTGACTGCAGATAAAGAATTGGTATGCTTATTTGTTTCATCTGAAGCAGTTACTCTGTCTTGTGAAGGTGAGGATATTGGAGAAACCTTGGTTAAAAGTGCTCTTGTTGTTGATTCTTGTAAAGTGAGCAAAGCCTACCCTCCACAGTGTGTACCAGCTGATAGTGCATCCTGCTATGTGGCTCATGTAGATGAACTGGTGTATTTACAACTGGTATGTGAAGAAGATTCATTAAACACACTGACTGAAGAAATCCAAAGTCTTGAGCAGGGAACACCATTAGCACTTGATAGTGTAAAACAAGGGGATGCAGTGTGTGCAAAGTTTTCTGAAGACGAAAGCTGGTACAGGGCTGAGGTGTTGTCAATAGATCCAGCCTCGGTCAAAGTAAGGTTTGTGGACTATGGTAACTGTGATACAGTGACAGAGTCAGCTGGGCTACGAGATCTCCCTGACCGGTGGCTGACCACGCCTGCTCTTGCTTATGCATGTTGTCTGCCTGAGATGAAAACAATGACAGAAGAACAAAGCGAGATGTTGGTTGCTGCTACCGTTGATAAGGAACTGACTGTCACATTTTTAAATACTACAAAAGTATTTGATGTTGAACTGCTTGTCGACCAAACTCCAGTCTTGGAGTTGTTTTCTTCTGCAAATCAAAGCAATACAAAGTCAAATGAACAAGAAAAGGTTGTGGAAGATAAAGTTGAAGAACAGAAAGCTGTTGAGGTGGAGGTACAACCTGGTCAGCAAAGTGAAGAATCTGCAGAGGTGGAGGCACAATCTGATCAGCAAAGTGAAGAATCTGCAGAGGTGGAGGCACAATCTGATCAGCAAAGTGAAGAATCTGCAGAGGTGGAGGCACAATCTGATCAGCAAAGTGAAGAATCTGCAGAGGTGGAGGCACAATCTGATCAGCAAAGTGAAGAATCTGCAGAGGTGGAGGCACAATCTGATCAGCAAAGTGAAGAATCTGCAGAGGTGGAGGCACAATCTGATCAGCAAAGTGAAGAATCTGCAGAGGTGGAGGCACAATCTGATCAGCAAAGTGAAGAATCTGCAGAGGTGGAGGCACAATCTGATCAGCAAAGTGAAGAATCTGCAGAGGTGGAGGTACAACCTGGTAAGCAAAGTGAAGAATGTAAGTTTTCCTGTTAGAAATTTATTGATACATAGGAGGAACACATAGAAAACAATAATTATAAGTATTTATTGGTCAGATTTTAGCTTAAAATCTGACCAATCATGCTTCAGAACGATTTCGGACTAAACTCAAAAGATTTATAAACTCGGACCCTAGGCTCCGGATAAGGGGGGTATTTTGAAAACATCCTTTTTTCTGCTCCAAATATTTTTCTGTGAATTAGAATATAAGTCATACTTTAGGGATTGGTGCAGACTGTAGCAAATCTATACTTTACTTACCGTCTTTAGCCATGTATTGTGCACACTTTTATCATAAAAACTTTTTTCTGCAATTTGGGGGTGCGTACAATACAGGGGAACAAGACTCTCAAGCCTACCTTGACCAACGGTTAGCGCTTGTTGGCAGATGTCTTAAGATTGTGCAATACGCTGCAGGGCTTTAATTGACACCTCCCATAGGCGGGGATTAGGGCTGTTTATTGGAGATGACACGCTAGTGACCCCAATTATAATCAGTTGTGATTGTCCGGGTGTAAACTGTTGGTGTTATGACACTTGATTGCTTATAAGTTATTAAAATTAGTCTCCGATCTGAGAATGCAAGCCCTCATTATTTGAAGCTTCTTTCGAGGGAGCACGTTAGTCGTTACATACAGTATCTAATACAATCTAAATCGGTAAGGCATTTTGAACTAAGAGAGAAATAAATTAAATAAACAAGTTGTTATTCATAATTATTGCGTGAAATAGCTCAAAGGGAAGTAAACTTAGCTCTGGTTGCATCGTAGAAACAAAGCGTCACTGTATAAACACCCGCCATTTCCGGGCCCGAACTGTGCATAATTGAATTAACTATTTCCAGCTTATTCATTTGATTTGCGGCACTTGATTTTCAGAGCGAAACTTTTTGCAACTTTTTCGGAACATTCGTATTTTACCGTATTTTTTCATAATTCAATAAATGCTAGTGATGAAATAATTCGATACAATAAATGTTTAGTATTTACATATTTTAATCCTAATAAACGCATCTACAAACTTACACAGAATAATGCGGGATGATTCTAATCAGGAACATATTCCGTTCCTGTTCTAATGTGACGCTAGAAATGATAATTAAGTATGCCCATAAAATATGTCTGGTTTCGTTTCCAGTATTTGAAACACAGTCGCACCTTATTTTTGTGAACTTCGAAGGGCGGATTTCACCCCTGACTATCAGAATACTTGTAATTATCACATATTTAACGGATTTTCTTGGTCCTAAAATGTGCCTACGGAACTCTCTTCCTTTAAAAACAACTGGGTTCAGCAGGAGAAATCGTGCGTACGATGGCTGACCAAAACCTTGGGAAAAAGTTTTTCCCCAGACATTTAACCTTGAAAATAAGTGTGCGTGTTATACACGGATGTGCACAATACGTGGCAAATGGTGGTATGCTTATCTGGAGCCCTGATAGAATAAAATTGACTTTCAACCACTAAAATAAAAATTAAAAACACCAGGGTGTTTTTTTGGGGGGGGGGGGGGGGTCACCCATTAAATAACATACATATCAAATTTGTATTCCTCTAATCTCCAACTCTATAACAGACCCATCTGTAATCAGCAAATGCCTGCTTAATGCAGGTTAGAAATAAATGGAGCTTCTTTCATATTTGGTGTGTGTACTTGAAATTCAAGAAGGTGAGATTTCATGTCTGACAAAGATCAAGGTTATTTAAAGGTCTAATTAACTGAACTTTACATCGGCCATACCTTTGGAAATACCTGTGATAGAGACTTCATATTTGACATATTTACTAAACTAAAGCAGCTCTTGATTTCAGTACGGGTAATTAGCTGGGTCATGTCAAGGTCATTTAGAGGCCATGGTCGCATCAAGGGGCATAGGTTTTCACAAACGCATCTTGTTTTTATCCTGTATTAATCATCCCACTGTATGAAGGACTACAATAGAATCTTCTAATAGATGGTTACTTGATACAAGTTATGTTATTCCATTTTGTTTAAGTTGTCCTAATTCGGACTAATTAGACTGGTTCATTGCTTTATTTTTAGCTGATGATCAGAAGGCACCTGTTGATGAAGACAGCACACCAGATGTTGATATAACCAGTCTAGTAAACACCCTGGAAGAGTTGATGCATGAGAAGCTGGAGGGTGGACAGAGAGTGAAAGTTAACGTTGCCCATGTGGAGTCTCCATCAAAATTCTGGGTACATTTAGAAGCAAATAAGCACAAGTTAGATGATCTACTGAACTCTATGTTTGACTTTTATAGTACAGAAATCAGTAAGAAACTTGTGTTAGACAGTGAAGAAAAGGGCTCTGTGGTTGCTGCGCTGTTTTCCGAGGACGAGTCTTGGTATCGAGCTAGCGTGTTGGACTGGGATGATGAGGGGGTTCATGTGAAATATGTTGACCATGGGAATACTGAGTGTACAAGTAAAGATAATCTACGCAAACTTCCAAAACAGTTTGGAGAATTACCCATTCAGGTAAGTTGAGAGTACAGAAATTAAAATTACAGTTAACCCCAAGTTACCAAATAGCCTGTTTGTAGTTTTGAAGACAGATGGATGACCACTTAAAGTTGGTTGAAAGTAAAGCATAATGTACCTTAACCCTTTGAACCCTAGTCCCGCATATAGGCGTCTTTTTCAAACAGTACACATGTGAAAAGTGCACTTGTCCTATGCAAACAGTGAACACCAACAAACAGTACACATGTGAAAAGTGCACTTGTCCTATGCAAACAGTGAACACCAAGATCAGAGGGCTCCTGATCTGGGTCTTCACTGTTTGTCATGATGCACAACATTGACAAAAACAACCCTTAAAAGTCAGAAATGGACTAGACTAAAATGGAAAATGGAATTGTCCATTTGAAGTTTCAGGGAGGAAAGGTTTAAGGGACATTCTGCTTTAATTTCAGCCTGTTTTATTACTGTCTTCTAGGAAATAGAAACTATTTCTTATGGTGCATATTCATGTATGTATTAAGTGGAACTATTTTCTCAGTGGAGGAATAGATTGGAGGCATAAAAAGGTGTATTCATGGAGTAATGGAGAAATAGATCTCTTCACTCCTTTACCTATTTCTATAGAGAAATACATTTTCATGTTCATAGCTGTTCTGATAATTGAGATGTAGTGAAATCTGTTCTACATCATGACACATTGCTGCTTAAAGTAGGCTGAAAACAAAGCAGAAATTTCAACCAGGGACTTTCTTCATTGAGGAATAAATACAAGGTGTATCTATTACTCTGATTAGTACCAGATTGACTGTCTATCATGTTTATAACCTCATGTATACAGGGTGACTGTCTATCATGTTTATAACTTCATGCATACAGGGTGACTGTCTATCATGTTTATAACTTCATGCATACAGGGTGACTGTCTATCATGTTTATAACTTCATGCATACAGGGTGACTGTCTATCATGTTTATAACTTCATGCATACAGGGTGACTGTCTATCATGTTTATAACTTCATGCATACAGGGTGACTGTCTATCATGTTTATAACCTCATGTATACAGGGTGACTGTCTATCATGTTTATAACTTCATGCATACAGGGTGACTGTCTATCATGTTTATAACTTCATGCATACAGGGTGACTGTCTATCATGTTTATAACTTTATGCATACAGGGTGACTGTCTATCATGTTTATAACTTCATGCATACAGATTGACTGTCTATCATGTTTATAACTTCATGCATACAGGGTGACTGTCTATCATGTTTATAACTTCATGCATACAGGGTATTCTATGCAAACTTGGAGCGGTCCAGCCAGCTGGGGAAGGATGGAGTGAGACAGCTGTAGAAACCTTCACTCAACTCACACAACACAAGTAAGCTCAGTGCTTCAGATAAGGGGAGTGTTTCAAAATTAAAAATCTTTATTCATTTTCTGCATTAAACGCTATGGTGTCACTACTCATTAGAATTGTCTCTTTGAGACAATTCTAATGAGAATTCTAATGAGTAGTAAACTAGTAACACATAGGATTTGGTGTAAAATGAGAAAATGGATGATTTTTTCATTTTACTCCCTCTTATCTGGAGCCCCTGTAAGCTGCTAAGAAACTTCAGTAAAACCTCTCTATTGTCACCAGTGATCAACACCACCACCAAAACGAAGGCTAATTGAGATAGGTAACCGCTTAAAGCAAGGTGACTGTAAAACAGAAAGCTCTTTAAGAAGTTTTCTGTTATACTGTCACCTTACTTTAAGTGGTCTACTGTCGTAAATACCTTTTAATTATCTAGTGGTCATAATAGAGAGGTTTAACTGTATTCGACTGTTTTCATACAGGGGACCTGTGTTTAACGACTATTCAAAAAAGAGATACATTAGCCTAACAAAGGTTGCCTCTTTATGGCAAGATAGTTTCCCTTCATAGTCAGTCACCTCTCTCTAGAGAGCTCCGTGTTTATAATTTAACATGTTGAAGTAGAGCGACAAGAAAACACATCCTTTGCAATCAATTTACTTGTAAAGAGTACACTTGTCTTATTCAAACAGTGAAGACCCAGATTAGAGGACTCTGGTTCTGATCAGGATTTTCTTTGATTTCT
Source organism: Gari tellinella (assembly GCA_922989275.2). Classification (NCBI taxonomy): domain Eukaryota; kingdom Metazoa; phylum Mollusca; class Bivalvia; order Cardiida; family Psammobiidae; genus Gari; species Gari tellinella. The sequence continues at coordinate 56,796,401 of OV277859.1, forward strand.
CATGTTGCAATATGATGTGAAAAAGTTGTTTTGGAGGTATGGGATTTGGAGGCATTGTGATATATAAATATCTGGCTCCAATAGGACTCTACAGCTCTTGAAACAGTTGAGGAATCTGAGCCATAAACACTGTGCTATAGATGTTTGCTATTGCCTAGTTGAAGTCAATATTTTCCCTGTTTTAAAAATTGTTTGCTTGTTTGTTTTGTTTTCTAGAATTAAAGAAGTCTTATCACTGTTACAGTGGAAAATCTGTTATTCTTTCCCGTTTAAACGCAAAAACGTACACAAACGCAAAGCACTAAAACGTAGAAAAGAACAACTTTTGGACAATTCTGATAATTCTTGTTTATCTTGGTGGCAAACAGTTTGGAGCCTGATCAGACGCCGGGTTACCCGGCGTCTGATCTGGCTCCAAACTGTTTGCACTGCAAATAATAGTTTTAGCGTAAACGCGTTTATTGGGAAAGAATAACAGAATCGCCATTGTATTGTGTAAGAGAATATTTGTTTCTTAACTTCTTCAAAAAGCATAACTGAATGATAAAACAAAGGTTAAAGCAGGAAGGTCAAAAAAAAAAAAAAAAAACGAGATTTATAGCAAACAGCATTTCATAAGCAGACTTCCAGTTTAAACTGGGCTACATTGACATCAACCATTTCCTCCATAGAAGTATATTGAACTCTTTCAATGCCATGGACCTGTTTAAAATATACTCATAAGATTTGCAAACAGTGTAGACCCAGATCAGAGGGCTCCTATATGAGCCTTCTGAACTAGTTCTACACTGTTTGCTAATTAAGAGCAGTAAATTATTTAAATGCCAGAATTCTAAGTAGAATTGGTTCATGTTTTGTTAACTTTAAAGATCCACAAGGGAACCTAATAACCCACTAGAGTTACTTAGCGTCGAAAGTATTTAGCACTTCAACCTAGGCTACACCTCCATAGAAGTATTATGAATTAGTATTTAAGGAATTCCAAGACTGAAGATCGCCCTTTTCCGTGTTGTCTTGGCATTTTCCGTGTTTAACGGAATATTCCAAACACTCCCATATAAAACCTGGACGATAATGTTAGAAATTATCCGAACATAGTCCGAAATGTTGCAGATCTCGTCTTGTAAATTTGCTTGGCCTTCCCCGCACGGGTTTGAATCCCGACCGAGCTCAATATATTTTTCTTTGAAATATATATCTTTTTTAAACAAAACCTTTTCCTAAACCAATGATTAGATGTTTATAAATGCGCCTGAAATATTTAATTATAAGCCAAATTTATTTTTCAGTCTTTATAAAGTATTTAAGGTCTCCAACACTTTTTCGAAGACAAAATTATTTTTTTCCAGTTAGGTGCGGCCAAATGTCTTTATATTTTGAATTTAGATATTGTATAAAAAAATAAGCAAGTCGTTTGCTTTGCCCAAGTTATCATTCTTGTACAAACATACAACCTTTTAAGTCATATAATGTAAAATCGTATGAAAAATATTGCATATTTTTAAGAGGGCGGTTCAGATTTTTTAATTTTTCACATCATATGATGCAAATATTGGGACAAAAACTTTTATTTTGTGATATTCACGTCTTCTGGCATAGGCATGACATACAAAAATATCAGTTAGGTAAAAATCACCTTTCAGGAATATTTGTCTTTCAATTTTCTCGCATATTTTCCTACCTGTATGGCTATATACAATATTTCAAATATTTTCGAGAAGAGATGGCGAAAAGCCTTCATATTTCACACAAGACACGGGAATTACATGTAGTATCCATTCATAAAATCATTTTCACATAACAATTACCCTACCTTCAGTGTTGGAATACCTTAATGATGACTTTGAATACAGATGGCTGCTTGAAGAAAAATACAAATAAAGCAGAAAGTTCCTAAATGATCTTTCTGCTTTACTTTTAAGCTCACCTGAGCTAGCTCAGGGTGAGCTTTTGCAATCCTTGAATGTCCGGCGTGCGGCGTCAACAATTTTAGTGTTTACACTCGAGAGGCCACAATATTTATCCAATCTTTCTCAAACTTGCTCAGATGGTATATTGCCATAAGAGTTTGGATGAGTTCGATTATGGCTGAAATCGGACAATTAGGTCATGAGTTATCAACCTTTGAATTGGTGAAAATGCCATATTTATCAGTGCTTACACTCTAGAGGCCACAATATTTACCCAATCTTTCTTAAACTTGCCCAGATTGTATATCACCATAAGAGTTCGGATGATTTCGATTTTGGTTGAAATCTGACAAATAGATCAAGAGTTATCTACCTTTGAATTGCTGAAAATGCCATATTTAACGGTGTTTACATTCTAGAGTTCACAATTTTTATCAAATCTATCTCAAACTTGCTCAGATTGTATATGATTATAAGAGTTCAAATGAGTTTTATTATGATTGAAATCAGACTAATAGGTCGAGAGTTATCTACCTTTGAATTGCTGAAAATGCCATATTTAAGGGGTTTTACACTCTAGAGGCCACAAATTTTATCCAATCTTTCTCAAACTTACTTAGATTGTATATTAACATAAGACTTCGGATGAGTTCAATTATGGTTGTAATTGGACCAATAGGTCAAGAGTTATCTTCCTTTGAATTGCTGAAAATGACATATTTAACAGTGTTTACACTCTAGAGGCAACAATATTTATCCAAGCTCTATCAAACTTGCCCAGATTGTATATGACCATAAGAGTTCGAAAAAGGGTAATTATGGTTGAAATGGGACAAATGGATCAAGAGTTATCTACCTTTGAATTGCTGAAAATGCCACATTTTACAGTGTTTACACTCTTGCAACTACAGTTTTCAATGGATTTTCATTATACTTGTACACAAAGTATATAGCTATACGTTCTCGAAGGAGTGCAATTATTGTTGAAATCTTATCATTGTGGCAATAGTTACCTGCCCTTGATATACTTTGAAATGCTAGAAAAAGGCTTCATTTCAGTATTGTTTAGGTTCTAGTTATCTGCTTTGATGTACTCTACTATACTAGAGTAGGTCAACAAACTTGAATGGATTTAGAATAAAAAGGGTGAAATTCAAAGGTAAAGCTATCAGGCTTCATTACAAATGGTGAGCGATATCAGGGCCTTCAGGCCCTCTTGTTTTACTTTAAAGGCGTATTTATGGGATAATGGACTAACTGTCTAACAATGAACTTCCTATCACAGGTCTCTGTTACTGGACGTGGGTGGGGTCTGTGATGAGGGGGTGTATACTGTTCAGCTGCTGGATATGGGCATGTCAGTCAGTGATCAACTCCTGCAGAAAGACATAGGAGCAGAGATTGCCACACCAGTAGCAGTCAGCACTAAAGTGAAGCAAGTCTTCTCGCCCGGGGACTCTGATAATGTCATTGCAAGGCTGTATGATGTGAAAGCTTCAGACAAAGTTGGACAGTATGGGTAAGTATTCTTTTCATAATCACATAACTTAACACATTACCCCATAGCCTCTTTCTAGTTTTTAAGACGTGTGACTACTTAAAACAGGTTGAAAGTAAAGCAGAATGCATTCTACTTTACTTTTAACCTGCTTTAAGCTACCATCTACTAGGATTTAAAAAATATTTCTTATGGTTTACATCAATGACTGTTTAAAGTGGATCTATTTTCTTCAGTGGAGGAATAAGTTAAAGACGTAAAAAGGTGTATTTATGGGGTATTTGGTTAATCACATCAGGCGTAAGAAAAGCACATCAATGGAGTAATTGGTTAAAGAAATGATCATAACGGCAAATACTAGTGCACTCTATATTTAACTCTTTCCTCCCTGAAATTTTAAATGGACAATTCCAGTTTTCATCTTAGTCTAGTCCATTTCTGACTTTAAAGGGTTGTTTTTGTCAATGTTTGGCATTGTGACAAACAGTGAAGACCCTGATCAGAGGGCTCCTTTCGGAGCCCTCTGATCTGGGTCTTCATTGTTTGCATAGGACGTGGGTACTTTTCACATGTACACTGTTTGAAAAGCACGCCTATATGCGGGACTAGGGTTCAAAGAGTTAAAGGTAATAGAACATTCATGAATAATTCTCTTTCAGGTACAAGCTGCGGGATGTTTCCTGGTTAGATAGCCACTATGTAGTGCTGAGGACAGTTGCCTCACCTGGTGAGATCTGGTGTCAGCTGCAGGATAACACATACGAGTACTATCAGGATAAACTGCAGAGCCACTACCAGGAACAACAGACACAGCTCACTGATATGTCCGAAGGTACAGTTCCTAGTTACAGTGGAGAATCTGTTATTCTTTCCCGTTTAAACGCAAACGTACGCAAACGCAAAGCACTAAAACGTAGAAAAGAACAACTTTTAGACAATTCTGATAATTCATGTTTATCTTGGTGGCAAACAGTTTGGAGCCTGATCAGACGCCGGGTTACCCGGCGTCTGATCTGGCTCCAAACTGTTTGCACTGCAAATAATAGTTTTAGCGTAAACGCATTTATTGGGAAAGAATAACAGATTCTCCACTCTACTCCTTTACTGTCTTTTGTACAAACTGTGGCTAGATATTTACGTCAAAACTGGAGCTAAAAATTAAATGTAGGCCATTTTTAAGCCCCCCCCCCCCCCCCCCCCCCCAACCAAACAATCCTAAATAGTCAAAAACAGACTAGACTTAATTGCAAACTGACATTGTCGATATAAAGTCTCAGGGGTCAATAGTTGGAGACAGACAATTGATGAAAGTAGGCTGAACATTAAAAGAGAAAGCTGCTATGGAAGTATTCTGCTTTACTTTCAGCCTGTTGTTATAAAGCCACCTGTCAGGGTGCATGAAAACATTTCTTATGGCTCAGTTGGACATAGTAAGAGCAGGTAAAGGCATGATGAATAAGAAATAATGATTTGGTCACCAGGGCCCCAGATAAGAGGGAGTAAACTGAACAAATCTAAACATTTTCTTATTCAAATTAGCAACAAATCCTATGGTGTTACTACTTGTTAGAATCGTCTCTAAGAGACAATTTAGAGTAGTGACACCATAGGGTTTAATACAGAAATTACACCATAGGATTTAATGCAGAAATAAAAAATTTAGTGTTTGAAATACCCCCTTTATCTGGAGCTCTGAGTTACGGAAAAGTTTAATGGGTTTATTCTTTGGATTAATAGCTACAATTTTATTCCTATATTGTTTCAGGTGAGAGATGTGTTATCCATGATGGCAATGACTACCTCAGAGCCTCCATCCAAAGTGTACAGGTTGACACTGTAACTGTTAAAGTTGTAGATCGAGGAGACGAATCTACTGTGCCAAAATCCTCAGTTTACAAACTAGAACCCGAGTTCCAGGACTACCCTCAGCTAGCTTTCTTGTGCAAAGTTGCCAATATTGAGCCAATAGAATCAGACATATGGAGTGAGGAGGTGTGCACGTCTTTCAAAGATATTGTGATAGAGCTGAGTGGGAAGAAAGACCTTCCTGCTTCAGCCAAAGCCACTATGGTGCTAGAAGATGAGAACGGTGTTCTCGAAGTGGAGTTGGACATGGATAGAAAGTGCTTGTCTAGTGCTCTTGTAGAAAAGGAACTTGCCAAGTTTTCAGAGGCCCCGGACAGTACATTAGAAGAAGGGGATATCACTCAGAAGTTGGACAGCATCTTTGGAGATTTCAAAAATGTTGAGCTGGAGTGTGACATGGAGTATGCAGTGACGTTAGTTGATAGTGATAATATAGATCAGCTTGTGTTTCACTCTGAGAATGGTACAGAGACCCTGGCAGATATTGCCAAGAAGATTGAAGAGTTTGTTACCAATCAGACCACGTCAGAGGAGGGTACGGATTATGAAGAGGAGAAGCCATGCTTGGTGAAGTGTCCGGAGGATGACCTGTGGTATAGAGGAGTTGTGAAATGCATTAAGGAGAGCAACTACCAGGTAAAATGCCCTTGCAAGCATAAGGGAAGTACGGTAAAACCTCGCTATTACGACCACCAAAACGAAGGCTAAATGAATGTATAATAGATAGGTAACATCTTAAAGCACGGTGGCAGTGAAACAGAAAGCTCCTAAAGGAGCTTTCTGTTTCACTGCCATCTTGCTTTAAGCGGTCACCTACCGTAAACACCCTAATAATTAACACAATTTAGTGGTCGTAATAGAGAGGTTTTACTGTATTTCAAATACTAAAATCCTATATCAGCAGCAAACTCTATGCTGTCACTGCATGGAATCGTCTCTCCTTCTAATGAGTACAACTTGGGTTTGCTGCAGACATTAATGCTTTACTCCATAGCCTGTTTCTAGTATTGAAGATAAATTACCACTTACAGCAGGCTGAAGGTAAAGCAGATTGTGCCTTAACCCTTTCCCCCATAGAAGCGACTTTTAGCATATTTAATTCATTCCTCCGCTGAAGAAAATAGTTCCAGTTTATATCTTCATGGACAATTACCATTACAAATATCTTACATAGCCTAGCATATTTTAGCTTAAAGCAGGCTGAAAGTAAAGCAGAATGTGCCTTAAGGCACATTCTGCTTTACTTTCAACCTGCTTTAAGTGGTCACCCGTCTTCAAAACTAGAAACAGTATATGAGGTAAAGGGTTAATATGCATTCTGCTTCATTTTTCAGAATGCTTTAATCTACTGTCTGCTAGAACAAAGAAAATATTTCTTATGATACATATTAATAACTATAGATTGTAGTTCTTTTCTTCAGTTGAGGAATAGATTAACAGTGACCTGGAAACCCACGCGCCATGCGCCATAGTCACATAAAAATAAAAAATGTCACATAGAATTTCCAACTGGTGCGCCCAGCGTCTCGCCGATTTTATCTTACCATAATTTTCAAATGCAAAATGTCCTGTATGCTAGATGGCTGGATTCTATCGTTTAACAACTAATTCGTTTTTCTGGAGGATTTAATCGTCTTTTTTCAATAGAAATTAGCTGCATGTTGTGGAATTAAACATCGAAATTTACCTTAAACAAATCGAAACTTCTTGCCAATTCCGACATTTTTTGTGCGAAAATAGCAAAGTATTCCGATTTCATTCCCAAACACAACAGCTTGGACGCGTATAACTCGTTAACATTTTATATGAATGTAGATCGACAGTTAATTTCTTGAATTGATTTTCCAACGATTCATTATGAAAAAACCCATTAGAAAATAAAGAGATATGCCGAAATTGCGAAGCAGAATTTCTATGCATATTTCAATAGGCCCTATATGTTGCGAACACCCGTGTTTTGGCATATGTGTAGTACCGTTAGGTGTGTTACAAGTAAAAAAGATGGTTCTTAGGCGTCTTTTTTTTGTCGGTTTTACAAAGTATTATATGTCTTTTTCATCTTTGTAAGACTGTTTTCAATAGGAGATATTGACAAATAAAACTGCATTAAAAATAGCGCTGTCATATTTTGAAATTGACTCGAAACAAAATGGCGCCTCGACAATATCGAGGACACTAAACGTGGACATTTCTGGAAAGATTTACGATTGAGAGATACAACAAAGTAAAAAAAAAACCCAGCACACGCCGGGATCGAATTCTTTCTTCATAAGACGCGATTCTGAATGTGAATTATACAGTTAATAGACTGAGAAAACGATTCTAAATTGGACACTTGTCTATCAGATACAACGGATTTGAAGGAAAGTTTGAACTTTTTCGTCGAACCTGTAACTAAATAAAATAGCTGAAAACACCAGACCGACGGATATTTCAGGTGATTGATTGAATGTTTTATAGAATTTGATCATTTGGGGATGAATAGTCAACAAGTTATGTAAGTATTTGTCATAATTAATAGCAATCGACCCAACTCTGTCTGCTACAACAGTATGGGCTACACCCGCGATACGCCCTCTAGACTTAATTTAACAAACTAGAACGAATACAAATGCATAGGGTTGTGCATTTTGTATCATATGATTATCTATTTTTCAATCAGATATGCCACACACCTTCAGTTCAGAAATAGTATACCTGTTTAAGTTCTTACTTACGAAAAAAGGTATGTAAAAAACATTGATTTTTATTGAAATCTAAGCATTTTAAAAATTGGCCCATAAAATTTCAAAATGTCACATAGATTTTTGAAATGTCACATAAAAAATTATAGATGATGGGCCATAGTCACATAGAAAAAAATTCTTTCCAGGTCACTGGATTAAATGTGTTAAAATGAGTATCTATTGAGTAAGAGGTTATTGATGATTGTGATCAGTAGTCACATCATAGAGTTTGATGGAGATGTTGCAAATGTTCCATTTATTCACTCTTGTCTGGGTCCCTAGCAAGACATTTTTGTGTCACCTGCTGTAGGCAGAGGTGACACTAAGGGATCACTTTTCCTGCGTCTGTCCCTGTGTCAGTCCGTCACACTTTTTGTGTCACACCTCACAACTCCTGTTCTACTGAAGTTTTTAAGATGAAATTTTTTTTATGGAAAGAGCTTGACAAGTGGAAGAGTATTGCACAAGTGTCATTACTGTTGCATCAGTATTGTGAGAGTTATTCCCCTTTTCACATTCTCTTTTCATGCAGATTTTTTCTGTTTCACTGAATGTCTGAAATGAAATTTCTGTTATGGAAAGAGAATGTTATACTGATACTTGCTGGCAGGTGACACACATGTTCCAAGGAACCCATCTATTTTGTTTATTTGTATGTAAAAGAATACATTCTTTGCGATTTTTCATACAAAATCTGTTTCTATTGGTAAGCAATGTCTGTTTTCAGGTGTTCCTAGTAGACTATGGTAGTTCGTACACAGTGGCTGCAGCCAGCCTACTCCCTCTACCTGCTGACTTACGTGAGGTGCCAGCTCAGGCCATCCTGGCCTGTCTTGATGAGATAGAACCAACTGGAGACCAATGGAGTCAAGAGTGCCATGTATACTTCCAAGAACACTGTGAGAAATATATGACATTTTTTTTATGCGCCCACCTCTTATGCAGGTGGTGGTATATTGGCATAGCCCTGTCCGTAGTACATCTGTCCGTTCATTCGTCTTGCAACATTTGGTTTGTCTTGAGTTTTTCTGGAAAACCATTTGAAGGATATTATTGAAACTTCACACAGATATCATATGCATCAAGATCTAAAGTTGAGTTAATTTTTAGGCTTATTCGATTTGTTGTTACAGAGTTATCTGCCCTCAATGTACTCAGATGTGCTATTTGTTATAAAGAGTTAGTGTTGAATCTAAGTTAGTTCTCAAGCATTGGATTGGTCAGATTTGAGCTTATGCTCAAATCTGACCAATCAAATGCTTGAGAATGATCTCAGACTCAACTCAAACACTTTATAATCTTGGGCCCTGGTTACATATTTGTGAGGTGAAAACATGAAGTTTGTATACCAACATGATAAACAGCTTATCCCACCGTACATTGGCAATCATTTTGATCGTATTTTCAGTGACTGTCGTAGAGTATATTTTCTATCCATGGACCATTTAGAAAGGGAAAATGGGGATCTTTAACTCTTTCACTGCCAAGTTTTATCGTCTGCTTTAACAATCTCATCGCCAAATTTTCGTCTGCATTCATAGTATTGCAGGGCTCCAGATAAGTAGAATTTTCAAAAACATAATCTTTATTTCTGCATTAAACCCTATGGTGTCACTACTCATAAGAATCGTCTCTTTGAGACGATTCTAATGAGTAGTAACATCATAGGACTTGGTGCTGAAATAAGTGAGAAAATGTTGGATTTGTTCGGAAAACTCCTTCTTATCTGGAGCCCTGGTATTGTCTGAAATATTTTGTCATGTCAGATTTAGAGCATTTTCAACTGAAGAAATATCAGTACGAGTGTCAAACAGTTTGGATCCTGATCAGACGCCGCATTATTTAAACTGTTTGCAATGTCGCCAAATTGGGCCATTGACAGTAAAAGAGTTAAAGGCAGGTACAGTGGAGAAAACGTTATTCTTTCCCGTTTAAACGAAAAGGAAACGCAAACGCATTGTAATAAAATGGAGAAAATGGCAACTTTTTGACAATTCTGACTATTAATTTTTCTCTGAGTGGCAAACACTTTGGAGCCCGATCAGACGCCGGGTTACCCGGAGTCTGATCTGGCTCCAAACTGTTTGCATTAGATATAATAGTTTTAGCGTAAACGCGTTTATTGGGAAAGAATAACGTTTTCTCCACTGTAGCTGCTTCATACATAATAAAAATTAAGGGTGAAAGTTTCCAATGGAGCTTTCTTCATTACTTTCATCATGCATAATGCTTACTTGTCCATGTATTGGTGAGCAGACTTGTGGAAATCTGCTTCCCTGGTCAGAAATAAACATTTTGGAATTTGTTTCTGATCTAGAAAGTGATGATGTGGCACATGTCCATTTGATGTAATTCCGAGCTAAAATGTTAAGCTTATACTTTTTGTTGGGAAGTTTGTGGACTTCCGACATTGTGGAAAGTATATCCTGAAAACTGAATACCTAAAAACTTGTGATTTTGGAAAGACAAATTTCTTGCACCAAAATCGTCCTATTTTGCATGATGAAGTAAGATAGAAAGGTCTATGGACAAAAAGATGCTTATCTCTATAGTCTTTACCCCATAGCCTGTTTCTAATTTTGAAGACAGGTGACCCCTTAAAGTAGGTTGGAACTAAAGCAGAATGCACCTTAAGGCACATTCTGCTTTACTCCCAGCCAGCTTTAACCCATTCACCCATAAATACGCCTTTTTACGCCTTTAATTTATTCCTCTAATGAACAAAATAGTTCCAATTTATACTATCACAAATAAAAATCATAATAAATATTTTCTATATTCTAGCAGATAATAGCTTAAAGCAGGCTGAAAGTAAAGCAGAATGCGCCGTAAGGCGCATTCTGCTTTACTTTCATCCTGCTTTAAGTGGCCACATATCTTCAAAACTAGAAACAAGCTATGGGGTAAAGGGTTAAGCTACCATCGACTAGGATATAAGAAATGAATCTTATGCTGCATATTCATAACTGTATAAAATGGAACTATTGCTTCAGTTGAGGGATAAATTAAATGCATAAAAATCTATATCCAGGGCTCCAGAGAGTAAACTGAACAATTCCAACATGTTCTCGCTCATGTCAGAACCAAGTCTTATGGTGTAACTGTTCGTTAGGATTCTAACGAGTAGTAACATCATATGATTTGATGCAGAGTATACTCCCCTTATCTGGAGTTCTGTATCTACGGAGTTAAGGGTTAAAGCACTTCTATTGGACAGCATTGAGATGCCACCTCTTTGTAATACTGCCAATCTGTTTTCTCTCAACTTCCATTAGCTGATTTGTTCAGGAAGTCAAGAAAGTTAAAAGTTTTCAGCGCTTTTACTACATAATTTTTTTTATACCCCCTCAAACGAAGTTTGGGGGTGGTAAACTGGAGTCACTATGTCCGTCCGTCCGGCTGGCTTGACCGGAGCATAACTTTATAAGTATAAGAGCTATTGACTTCAAACTTCATATACAGATAGATTGCACTGACCAGGAGTGCAGTGCGCAAGAACCGTTACTCTGTCGTCAGTTTTGGAGTTATTGCTCTTTGTTATCTTTATCCAATTTAGGCTTGTCTGGAGCACAACTTCCAAAGTATAAGAGCTATTGACTTCAAACTTCATATACAGATAGATCTCATTGACTAGGAGTGCAGTGCACAAGAACCATAACTCAGTATTTTTGGAGTTATTGCCCTTTGTTGTTATATTTTTATCAAATTTAGGCTTGACCTGAGCATAACTTTCAAAGTATAAGAGCTATTGACTTCAAACCTCATATAGGGATAGATCTCATTGACTAGGAGTGCAGTGCACAAGAACCATAACTCTATCATCAGTATTTTTTGAGTAATTGCCCTTTATTGTTATATTTTTACCCATTTTAGGCTTGTCCGGAGCATAACTTCCAAAGTATATAGCTATTGACTTCAAACTTCATATACAGATAGATCTCATTGACTAGGAGTGCAGTGCACAAGAACCATAACTCTATCATCAGTATTTTTGGAGTTATTGCCCTTTGTTGTTATATTTTTTATCCAATTTAGGCTTGTCTGGAGCATAATTTCCAAAGTAAAAGAGCTGTTGACTTCAAACTTCATATACAGATAGATCTCATTTACCAGGAGTGCAGTGCATAAGAACCTTTACTCTGTCATCAGTACTTTTGTAGTTATTTTTATCCATTTTTGGAGTTGTTGCCCTTTGTTATTTTTTTCCAAGTTGGGGAGCACTTAAGTGCACACATCAACATTATCCAGAAACATTTACCTCTTTTGACAAGACCCTACTGCGGGTATGAATCACCATTTGTGATAGGTCTAGTTGTGACCTTGTTTAGGTCTTTATTATCTACCTACCATACCTGATTTTTGCAAACAGTTTGGATCCAGATCAGACGCCGCGTAACGCGTCGTCTGATCTGGATCCAAACTGTTTGACACTCGTCTTGAGGTTTCTTTACTCAAAAAATGTAAAAATCTAATTTTAACAAATTTTGCAGACGACAATTTCGAAGCAGACGATATCACCGCAGGATAAGGGTTAACACCTAAACTATTCTAATTATTATATGTTAAGGGCAGGTAGCTGCTTCAAGCAAGCTTTAAGCTGCTACCTGTCAATCATACTGTCAATTAGCCTTAGTGGTCATACTAAAGAGGTTTTTACTGTAATTGAATCCTTCTATTTCAGATATGGAAGAGCACCTAACTTTGTATGTCAATGGATATGATAAAGAAGTACATCGTGTATTGCTGTTTGACAAGACAGACCATGAGAGATCTGTCAATAAACTCCTGGCTGAGCTGGACCTAGCAGTACCATTGTTGGGCTCACAGATTGAAATGTCCATGCTGGGTGAAAATGCAGGTGGGTGGGTGAAAATGCAAATACGAGAAGTCGAGGGTTATTTTGGGGTCAAAAATTTATTCCAATTGCCTTTCGTCAAGGTAATGTTTTTCCAATTATCCTGTCTTAACTTTCCTATAAAATTTATTTATTTTCTCCAAAACAACCTTTTTCTGAGGTTTGTGAAAAATACATAAAAATGGCAAATCAATACAGTTAAAACCTCTATGTATCGAACTTCGATAAATTGAGTACCCCGTTGTGTCGAAGTTTTTTTGAAGTCCCGATCTTTTCCACTATATATTCCTTGTAAAAACACATCCATGAATCGAAGTTATGTGTATCGAATTCCCCGTTGTATCGAAGTTTTTTTCCAGTCTTTTTCATATAAATCCAACATAAAATAGCACAAATGTATCGAACATCGATTACCTGTCAACTAACATGTATCAACGGATTACATGACTCGCTAGACTGACGCTAATTTTTCACACCTTCGCGTGAAAACACGCTGGGGTGCTCTTTTAATTCTGCATGCACAATCTGTGTTATCAGTAATAATTGGGTAAGTTTGTCATTTAATTGTTTCACAGTTTTCGTTAATGATATTGACAACGCCGCCATATTTAAAGGCTTGATGACACCATTTTATCGATGAGTAAATAAACCGCAAGGGCTGTTTTGGACCGACAATTAACGAAACAAGCCAAACTTTGTGAGAAGTTTAATAATAAAATCAGTGGTCGGCGTTCTATTATCAGAGCCACAACATGGCAGATGCGCTCCGATCATGGTCTGTCCGGTGAAAGACCCGGTAACCAATCCGTGGGGATAGCTGAGCAGACCCATCTCACAACGAACGACAACTCTGTTACGTGATCGATAACGATATTACTGTATGTTCGTATTCATGCACCTGCAATCTTGACAACCTCGAAGTCGAAAATTAATCTTTAAAATCATTATTATTTAATCAAATGTTTATTTTAATTTAGAAGCTAAATTGATTGACAGTTACACTGTAGTACGATTTTCGGCATTTCCGCCGTAGTTTCGCATCTTGGTGTAATTGACAACAGCATCTAAGTTGAAAGTAAGATACATGTAGTTTCTTTTTCTATGTTTTAATGCATATAACTATGCATTCTCCAACCTTTGTACACATGTATTGTATTTTGTTATTTATGCCGTTGTTTTTATAAATGATAAAGAACACGTCGGATTTATGTTTTATTTCAATATGCCAAAAAGTACACATAGACGTGAAAACATTACACGCCGGGAACGATAATTCTTTTAGATCTTATATGCATTGAAATTCAATACTCAAATCACAACCCATTTATGATTCGAAGCCCCGATGTTTCGAAGTTTTTTTTCACAGTCCCTTGAAGTTCGATACATCGAGGTTTAACTGTATTTGATTTCATTGCTATCAAGTAAAGACGGTGCAGATTCTTGGTAGAAGACAGATTAACTCTTTGAACCCTAGTCACGCATATATGCGTTATTTGCAAACAGCGTACCTGTGAGAAGTACACTTGTCCTATGCAAACAGTGTTGACCCTGATCAGAGGGCTCCTGGTCAGGGTCTACACTGTTTGTCATTTTGACACATATTGTAAAAATCAACCCTAAAATGTCAAAATTGGACTAGACTAAATTGAAAATTAGAATTGTCCATTTTAGGTTTCAGGGAGGAAAGGGTTAATGCAGTACAACTTTCTGGCAAACAAATAAGATGGAAAGGTTCTCTATAAAGGTTGATTGCTACTAAGTACAAGATAAAAGTAATGCAGAATGCCCTTGAAGAATCTTTCTGCATTACTCTTGCCCACCCAAGAGTCTTTAAGACCAGCTTTGTCATTTGTTTTAAGTGTCATTTAACCCATTACCCCATAGCCTAGTTTTGTAAACAGGTGACCACTAAAGCAGGCTGAAAGTAAAGGAGAATGTGCCAGCCTGCTTTAAGCTACCATCTACTAGGATACAGAAATTATACCTTATGGTACATATTCATGACTGCGAGTGTGTACATTTGAACTATTTCCTTCAGTGGAGGAATAAATTAAAGGCATATTTATGGGCCAATGGGTTAATAGAAGATTTACTGTACAGTAAAACCTGTCCTAGCGGTCACCTGGTATAAGCGGTCACCTGGCTTTAACGGCCAGTTCGATCTCCCCCCGATTGAATTCATTCTATATTGCCCCTTGACTAAGCGGTCACCTGTATAACGCAGCCAGCGGCCAGAAAAATTCATCCCAAACACTGTTTCCACACTGTATTAAACGGCCAAGTGGCCGCCCGCTGAAGTGTGATATGCCTGAATACCTGTGTCATTCAACAAATCCATGCGTCGATCCGTCTGTAACTCAACTTGTCAAATTACGTGCTCGGCGGGGCGTGTTATTATCAACAAGTTTGTCTGGGAGATTAGCGATTACGTAATCAACATTTTCCATATCAAACCCACTGTAATGAACGGTCAGGCAACTTGAATACACGTGTTATGATTTCTGTCGAACGTGTCACTCTTAATAACCGCCTAAATAACACAGCATATGCTACTGGTATCAAACTCTTTAATTAATCGTCAATTACACGGCCCGCGTCGTTCTTATGTGTAATGTACATCACTAAAATTAGATTTAGTGACTTCGGAGAAAATCTCGCGTTATTATGCAAATGATTACTATCCACCAATCAAAACTTGCGTAATTCGAGGATGCTGGGGTGTTCCCCCAGTGTAAAAATAGCCGGTGTTAAATTTCCCATCCTGCAATTAGTTTCCTCACAACAATCAGAACTGAACAAAATGGTCGACCGATTTTTGACTTTTAATCTCTAATGCTGACTTGAAAGTACATTTGACAACATTTGTAAAGTTTAACTGAGCTCCGGAAAATCCGTAGACACGCGCACATGGATTCTGCCTCCGTGGCACAGAAAAATACGTGTACAAACGTAAGTGTAATGAAACAACATATAGATTCTACTGTATTCCATTTTCTGAAAATGAACATTATGTTACCAGCACATGTTGATATGGAGATCAGACGCCGAGTAACTGATGCTCGTGTCAATGTTTCTATAATCAAAAAGTGTACTGGTCATACACTTCTGTATGAGTTTGAGGACTTTTAATATGTTGTTAACTTTTTAAATAGGAATGAATAGCGAAACGAAACCGTGACCGTTTTCAAAATAACTTAGTCATTTTTCTTGCCCCTGGATTAAGCGGTCACCTGTCTTAAGCAGCCAATTTGGCTGCTTCCCTTCACTGGCCGCTTAAGACAGGTTTTACTGTATATCATTTTGAAGTCATTTTTTTTCATTTCAGAAATGTCCTTCCATGAGTTATCCATGTCAAGACAAGATTCTTTCGGGAGCTCTGATCAACCAGGTTTGTGTAGACATGAAATACAATACAATTTACATGCTGGAAAGGGAACACAATATAAAAATAGGGTTTTAAAAATTATGACTATAATTATTTGAAAATATATCTGATTGTGACTATTTGAAAATATTCAATTAGTATTGGCCAATTTAAATCTCATGAGTTTCTTAGCGTAGTTAGAAAATGTATGAACAGTTTCTTGCATTTAACCCTATACTCCATTGCCATGTTTTTATATCCTCTGCAAAGGAGTCTCGGGGTTGGTTGGTGTGGGGGTGGGGTGTTATATAGGAATCAGTCCGTCTGTTCATCCTATTTAGTGCAACTCCTACACCGTTTATCAGATTTAGAAAAAAACTTCACAGGTTAATTGAGCATCATAGAAAGATGTGCATGAAGAAATATCTTTCCATTCCATCATTTCTAAGAGAAGATAATTTAACTTAACCCTTAGCCCGCCAAATAAATTGTCGTCTGCTATATTTCTCGTCTGCTTCAAGTTTCAAAGTTGCTCAAAATTGCTGAAAATGTTGGTCCGAGTGTCAAACAGCTTGGATCCGGATGAGAAGCCGAGATACTCGGCGTCTCATCCGGATCCAAGCTGTTTGCATATGGAGCTATAGTCGTGAGTGGCAGGCTAAGGGTTAATGTTTTATGCAATATAGGTCAAAGCATTACTCCTCCTACACTGTTCATTGGATTTTAACAAAACTTCACGGGTTGAGTACCATCTACAGATATGCATGAAGAAATCTTCTTCCATTCTATTGTTTCAAAGGGGAGATAATTGAACTTAAATGTTTCATGTAGTATAATTCAAAAACACTCGTATTAGAGCAACTCCTTACACCCTTCATTGGAGCACAACAAAACTTCACAGATTGATAGAGTAACATCTACAGATATGCATGAAGAAATGTTTTTCTATTCCGACATTAATTTTCCAAGGGGAGATAACTGAACATTAATGTTTCATGCATTTGAGTTCATAATCCTCGTAAGCGCAACTCCTTCTGCACTGTTCATCCGATTTTAACAAAACTTCAAAGGTTGATAGAGTATTATATACAGATGTGCATGAAAAAATATTTTTCGATTCAACCATTTTCAAGGGTATATAATGGTTTTGCATAAGTGCGGTAGGGGTATTAGTTAGCCCCAAGGCGACAAGTCTAGTTAGTTTTGAAGACATCTGATTAGTTCAAGCTGGTTGAAAGTAAATCAGAATGCCCCTTAGGAGCACTCTGCTGTACTTTAACCCTTTCCCCCATAGAAGCGCCTTTTAGCGCATTCAGTTTATTCTTGCCCTGAAGAAAATAGTTCAAATTTATACATTCATAAATATGTATATTACAAAATATTTTCTATATTCTAGCAGATGATAGCTTAAAGCAGGCTGAAAGTAAAGCAGAATGCGCTTAAAGCGCATTCTGCTTTACTTTCAACCTGCTTTTAGAGGACACCTATATTCAGTACTAGAGATATGCTATGTGGGAAAGGGTTAAACCTTCTATACCATCTGGAAAGTTACTGGAAATTCTTTCTGTGTTTATGTTATTGACGTATAGATGTAAAAAGGCATATTTATGGAGTAATACGTTCAAAGTTTTAAAATTTCATTTCACCTTGGATTCGATTGGTCAGAATGCAAATTGTGCTGATTTTCCAACCATATAACAACTAAGTCAGGCTTCAGATAAGAGGGAATAAACTGAACACACTCCAACTTTTTCTCACTCGTTTCAACACCAAATCCTGTGGTATTACATTAGAATCATCTCAAAACAATTCTAATGAGCAGTTATACCATAGGGTTTAACCCATTACCCAATAGCTTGTTTCTAGTTCTAAAGAAAGGTAACTACTTAAAGCAGGTTGAAAGTAAAGCCGAATACTCCTTTCGGCGCATTCTGCTTTACTTTCAATCTGCTTCAAGCTGCCATCTGCTAGAATACAGAAAATATTTCTAATGATACAAAGAAATGACTGTATAAAATGGAACTATATTTTTCAGTGGAGGAATGATTTAAAGGTGTAATGGATTAACGCAGAAATAAAGATTTAAGCTTAATGAAGTACTCCCCTTTTATAATATCTAGAGCTCTGCTTAGTTGAAATGATCTATTTCGTCAAGGTGACACATCCTATGAGCCGGACACCTCTGACTTGCTTGATACCACGGAGGAGACAACAGGTGTTACGGAAACTGACACATCTTGTGTGACAGATACTGCTGATAAGTCGGCCAGCACTGTGGATGGTGAAAGTACAGACCAGAATGGTAAACATACAGACAGTGAGACAGGTAGGCAAGAGAGGGGACTTGTGTGTCTCGTATATTCATAATTCTGTATTTAGTTTTAACCCCTTCACTGCCTTACCACTAGTACAATAGTTATTTGCGAACAGTTTGTATCCTGATCAGACGCTGCATAATGTGGTGTCTGATCAGGATCCAAACTGTTTGATACTCGTTTCATTATTTCGCAAGTCAAAATACCTAGAGCATAAACTTGAGAAATAAAAGCAGATACAACAATTGTTTGAAATTTATTACGTCATGGTTATGTTAAATCATTTCCCTCATAGGTTGTTTCCAGTGCTTGAAATAGGAAGTTGAAGAAAGAGGACTGAAAGTACAGCAGAAAGCTCTTGTAGGATCTTTCAGCTTGACTTTGAGCCTGCTTTAAGCAGTCTACTGACATAGTTTGTTTTCTGTGTATTAACCCATTTACCCATAGCCTGATTCTAGATTTGAAAATAGGTTACCACTTAAAGCAGGTTGAAAGTAAAGCAGAATGCGCCTGCTTTAATCTACCATCTACTAGAATATAGAACATATTTTCTTCAGTGGAGGAATAAATTAGAGGCATAAAAAGGCGTATTTATGTAGTAATGGGTTAAGTACGTTTCGTAAATGCGTGACTTAACTCTTTCCTCCCTAAAACTTTAAATGGACAATTCCACTTTCCATTTTAGTCTAGTCCATTTCTGACTTTTAAGGGTTGTTTTTGTCAATGTTTGGCATTATAACAAACAGTGAAGACCCTGATCAGAGGGCTCCTTTCGGAGCCCTCTGATCTGGGTCTTCACTGTTTGCATAGGACAAGTGTATTATTCACATGTACACTGTTTGAAAAGGACGCCTATTGGCGGGACTAGGGTTCAAAGGGTTAAGCGGGCTAAAAGTAAAGCAGAAAGCTCATGTTAGAGCTGACTGTTTGACTTTCAGGCTGTTGTAAGCAGCTGCCAGTCAAAATGTGGGGAAGTCATCTGTGGTTCATTAATTATGATACAGTGGAGAAAACGTTAATCTTTCCCGTTTAAAGGCAAAGGTAACGTGAACACATTAAAATAAAATGAAGAAAATGACAACTGTTTGACAATTCTGAAAATTTATTTTGATCTGGATAGCAAACAATTTGGAGCCAGATCAGACGCCGGTTACCCGGCGTCTGATCTGGCTTCAAATTGTTTGCAATGGAAATAATAGATTGAGCGTAAACGGCTTTATTTGGGAAAGAATAACGTTTTCTCCACTGTAGTACAAGGCTTTTCTATGAGGGAAAAGATTAGAATTATATCACACCTGTGTGCAATGTAGTGGTGTTTAACCCATTTGTGCCCACGATCCCATATATGGGACATAGGCAAACAGTGTAGACTCTGATCAGACGCCGCATTATGTCACAAACACATGTTACTGTTTGCTGATAGGAATTTTAATATAAAACTAAATGAAAATTTGACCAGGTATCCCTTTGATAAAAAATGGACTAATCCAATATATAAACATGGAAGAATCCACTGGGCACAAATGGGTTAAATTTTAATAATTGTAGGTGTAGTTTTGAAGTGTAACATCACATACCTTATTTGTTTAAACCCTTCTCCTCCAATAAATATCTCCCCTCCCATCTTCAAAAAATAAAAAAAGTCTCAATATTTTCTAATCTATCGTCTACAGCATCTTTTCAGTATAAAACAGATGGTTGCTTAAAACTGGCTGAAAGAAAATCAGTGCGTTCTTATTTACTTTCAGCGTGCTTTAAGCTATTTTGATTTTGCATCACTCCCCAGGGTATTTAAATGGGGGTATAAGTTCATAAATACAGTCACTTATGTTCAGTGAAATGGGCATCATTATGTATACTCTAGGAATGGTTTTAAGTATAACCTTGCAACTTTTAGTCAAATCTGTGTTCATTGACCATTTAATAAGACTTGAGGTTTAATAAATTAACTCGTTACCCTGTAAATACGTCAGGGCCTCCGTGGTATAGTCACTGTGACTTACATCACTAAGCTCCTCACAGCTGTGAGTTCGAATCCCAGTAGGGTCATTCGGATTTTTCATGTGAGAAAGCCTTCCAGCTGGCTTGTGGAAGGTCGGTGGTTCTACCCAGTTGCCAATTTGTGCCTGAAATAGTGCATAAAGGACTTCTGGAGGTCTTCCTCCACCTGTAATTAGCTGGATGTCGCCATATGACTGAAATACTGTTGAAAGCGATGTAAAATCAAACAAATCAAATCAAATCTATAAATATGCTATGTATTTATTTCTCCCTGGTGAAAATAGATCCATTTTATTCAGTCATGAATATGAACCATAAGAAATATTTTCTATAACTTGGCAAATGTTTGCTTAAAGCAGGCTGAAAGTAAAGCAGAATGTGCCTTAAGGCACATTCTGCTTTACTTTCAACATGCTTTAAGTGGTCACCTGTCTTCAAATCAAGAAAACATGCTATGGGTTAAAGGCATATTTATGGAGTAATGGGTTAACTGGAAACTTGCCTCCTCATTTGAATGGTTACAGTGGAGAATCTGTTATTCTTTCCCGTTTAAACGCAAAACGTACGCAAACGCAAAGCACTAAAACGTAGAAAAGAACAAATTTTGGACAATTCTGATATTTCATGTTTATCTTGGTGGCAAACAGTTTGGAGCCTGATCAGATGCCGGGTTACCCGGCGTCTGATCTGGCTCCAAACTGTTTGCACTGCAAATAATAGTTTTAGCGTAAACGCGTTTATTGGGAAAGAATAACAGATTCTCCACTGTACTTGACACTGATTTAACTTGAGCGTCATGTTGTGACGAGCTATAGCAATGTGTGGAAACTTGTGTATTAACTGCAATGTTGTCATGAGTAGAATGTTTGCCATGGTGTGTTCTTTGCCTTTACTTACAGACATTAAATACTTAATGGCTTGATTCTGAAGTGATGTCATACTTGCCGTAGTCTTGAATTCTTGACACAGGCATGAGTGTCGAGTAGTGTTCAAGAGGTTGCAGAAGTCTTGAGCAGATTTGGGTGGAGGACTTATAGCTATATGCAAGGCTCCAGATAAGAGGGGGTAAATTGAACAAATCCAACACTTTTTCACTCAATTTACCACCAAATCTTATGGTGTTACTACTCATTAGAATCGTCTCAAAGAGACGATTCTAATGAGTAGTGACACCATAGGGTTTAATTGAGAAATAAAAAATTTAGTTTTTGAAATACCCCCCTTATCTGGAGCCCTGTATATGACACTAAGAAATACTTGGTACAGCCACGAAGGCATTATTCACTCTCAGTAGATACATTTATGCTTAAAACCTTATGTCCATTGCGAACAGATTTGAGTCTGATGAGAGGCCATTTAACCCTTTCCTCCCTGAAACTTCAAATGGACAATTCTAGTTTTCAATTTAGTCTAGTCCATTTCTGACTTTTAAGGGTTGTTTTTGTCCATGTTTGGCATTATGACAAACAGTGAGGACCCTGATCAGAGGGCTCCTTAGGAGCCCTCTGATTTGGGTCTTCACTGTTTGCATAGGACAAATGTACTATTTATATGTTCACTGTTTGCAAAAGACGCCAATATGCGGGACTTGGGTTCAAATGGTTAACTGGAAGTCTGATCAGGCTCCAAACTGGATGCAACTCAGCCTAAAATAAATGATCAAATTTTCAAAATGAAAAAGGTGTCATTTTAAACATTTGATAGCATTATGTTTTGTTTTGGGTAGACGGGATAGAATTTCTTAAGACAGTATATGCTTTAAGCTACCTATATCAGGATCTAGATGAGGAGTTGTTCAAAAGACAAGAAACCGAAAAACATCAGGTGTTTGTATGTCAGAGGAAAAGGGTTCAATTAGTTGGCACACTGAATGGCACTCTTTAATGATTTCCAGCTTCTTTATTTGATAGAGTCTACCTTTAGCAACCCAATAAATATGTGATGATGCCCCGCCAGACTTGAAATAGGTCACATTTAAGTTCCCCTATATATTTCTGTTTTGATGTTGTCTCGACTCTTTGCACACTGGCAGCAAATGTTTAAAATTGTCAACAATAGTTGTAAACAGTTTGGATCCAGATCAGGCCTTACCTTGTGGGCCTGATCTGAATCCAAACTGTTTAGCTCTTAGTTTCAATTTCTGTAAGACAACAAAGATGACAAAATATAGGGCTCCAGATAAGGGGAGTATTTCAAAAACTAAAATTTTTATTTCTCCTTTAAACCATATAGTGTGACTACTCATTAGAACCATCTCTTCGAGATGATTCTAATGAGTAGTCACACCATAGAGTAAGTGCTGAAATGAGAGAAAATGTTGAATTTTTTTCAATTTACACCCTCTTATATAGAGCCTTGCATAAAAATTGGTGTACAAAGAGTTCAATGTCATCTATTAATTCTGTCAGAATCTCATGAAGAATCTTATGAAGTAGAAGAATTGAAAAAGAAGACACCTAAAATCTGTGATTTGGCGGAAGACATAATCTACCAGGCTGGTAGGAATGAAGGACAGGAGCTTGCAGAGATTGTAGTAATAAACAATACAGATGAACTTAACGAAGTCAGTAATAGAACAGAGCACACAAAACAGGCTAAAACTGTTAATGGAATGGAAGAGGGTCAACAAAATGAAACAAATGACTATGCATTGGACTCCACAAAAGATACTGATGAGTCGTTTGAATACTCAACAACAGATGTAGATCCAAGGAGTACAGAGGAGAGTGAGCTAGATGAGAGCTACAGGCCCTTTGGATACAGCCCGACTGGGTATACCACCAGTGAGCTAGACACCACGGATCTGCACGATCTTACAACTGATACCTCGGGTCTCAATTTCACAGATACTTCAAACGCTTATGACACTTCATGTGAGGTTGACAGTTTGTTGATAAACATGTGTGGGGATAGTAGCACAGATGCTACAGACTACTTCACTACATCAGAAGCTGATACCACTGATCAGACAGACTATGACACCACAGACATAGAGGATATTGAAACATCTGATCTGGTAGAATCTGAAACAACTGATATAGACTCTACATATGAAAGACATTCCTGCCTTCAATCAGCTGGAGAAATTGACATAAATAACACTAACACTACAGACACTGCAGACAATGAACATTCAAAGTCAACTGCTGATGGACAGACAGTAGTTTCTATCAGTACAAGTGAAGAAAATGCTGAGAGTGGCAGTAAAGAATGTGAGCCAGTAGAAAATAATGAAGACCATGATGACAAAGACACTGAAACATGCCAAGAGCTGGGTCAGACAGATAAAAGAGAATCGTCAGAGAGAGGTTATGATCATCAAACCAATAGGGCCTCAGATAACATGTATCCAAGTGTGTCAGATGCTACATACCCAAGTAGCCTAACAAGTGTAGGAGATTGTACCTTTACAAGTGTAGTGGATACCAGTCAGACAGACAGTATGGTCTTCTGTGACAACTGTACCTGTGAGATGTCATCTTGCCTTGAGACAACAGATTGTGAGTCTGAATTCTCCTATCATGTCTGCCCCGAGTGTGAAAGCATTTGTCCTCGTTTACAAGATAGTACAGATAGGAGGATTGAACAAGAAGAATGTGATGAAAATCTACATAGAACTAAGGAAACAGAACTTATTGAAGTTGCTAGTGAAGTTTTAGAAGAAATAAAAAATGAAAGCCTTTTACCAGAAACAGAAGTTAAACCAAGTCAGCTAGGAGAGATATCAGATAAAGATGATGAATTACAAGATGTTATTGATGAAACAAGTCAAGCAAAACATGTCGAAAAGGAGACTGGAAATAAGCAACAGATGAGCGAATTGGGGAACATGCCTCTTACTGAAGTAAAAACTGAGGAAGTATCAGATGTTTTAGTATCTGGAATAGGAGGTGAAGAATGCAAGGCAGAAGAGGTAAAGCCCGATCAATTCATGGCAGAAGAGGTAAAGGCCAATCAGTGCATGGCAGAAGAGGTAAAGGCCAATCAGTGCATGGCAGAAGAGGTAAACGCCAATCAGTGCATGGCAGAAGAGGTAAAAGCCAATCAGTGCATGGCAGAAGAGGTAAAGGCCAATCAGTGCATGGCAGAAGAGGTAAAGGCCAATCAGTGTATGGCAGAAGAGGTCAAAGCCAATCGGTGCATGGCAGAAGAGGTAAAGGCAAATCAAGTCAAAGAAGAAGATGTAAAGACTGATGAATGCATGGGAGAAGAGATAAAGGCTGATGAATGCATTGAAGAAGAGATAAGGGCTGATGAATGCATGGCAGAAGAGGTAAAGGCAGATCAAGTCAAAGAAGAAGAGGTAAATCATGATCAATGCATTGAAGAAGAGATAAAGGCTGATGAATGCATGGCAGAAAAGGTAAAGGCAGATCAATGTAAGGTTGGAAGAATGAGCTCAGGTAATGATGAAGACACATATGCTGATGAAGGTAAAAGTTCAGCAGATGAATCAAATGAAACAGGATTGATTCAAGTAGATTCACATATGGATACAAATGTTGTTGGAAAAAGTGTTAATAAGGACGAGCTTGATAGGCCTGAAGGCAATGGCAGTGTACAGGAAAAACCAGCATCTTTGTTTGGCAGATTTGTTTCTCTCCTATCAAGCTCTACTCAGAGAAAATATAACAAAAACAACAATGCTGTGGAAGATGGTGACACCATTGACTCTATGAATGTAAATGATAGTCACTTTATAAATACAGATACTAGAGATACATCACAGGGTATCAATAGTGTTGATGATGGGGATGAAGCAGCCGGAGGAGCTGAACTCTTTAAAGATGTATTAGGGTTAGGGTTAACACTCATGGATAAACTAGATGATGCAGAAGCAACAGGTGGATATGACATTGAGAAATTTGAAAGCGTTTCAGATAAAGTCTTGGATGCAATGATTAAAGAAGTCGTAGAAAGACATGTCAAGTCTGTCAGTAATGAGTCAGTTACAATTAAAATTGATGAATTACATATCCTACATGAAGGTGATAGCGCTGAAACTGGTTTCACAATTAAAACTGACAACAGTGGATTGATAGGAGATAGTAACAAAGTCTGTGAAATTACAAAACATTTGTCTGAAAATGGTGTTACTGAACAAGATGTGTCAGAGACACTTGAAGGACATAAAGCAGAATTAGATATTGTTGAATCAAAAGTTTTTGAAGATGTACTTCCTGAAAATGATGTGTCAAAAACTTTAGAAAGTAGTGAAACAGAAATGGACAAAATTACTGAATTAGACAAAGACAATTCCCAAAATGATACAACTGGAATAGGTTCTTTAGAAACAAATGAAGGAGGCAAATCAGAATCAGACATGCATGTTGATATCAGCAAAGGAGTTTTGGAACAGACAGAAATAGAAATCTCAAAGAAATTTACAGAAAGTAAAGAAGACCCTGAAGTTGTTAATAAACTCACCACAGAAGTTTCCAAACATGCCGAAAATGATTCATCTGAAACATTAGATGAAAACAAAGCAGAATCAGAAAATACTGATACAATCCAACAAGTTTCACAAAATGATTGTACTGACAACTATTTGAATGTGATAGAGAATAGTGATGCAGAAGACTTTAATGAAGATGGTAAAGATGTTGGTGCTAGTGAAAAGCATGAAGTTAAAGAGGAAGAACTTGAGTCTGTAGTTACAGGCATTAATAGAATCCTTGATGATGAATCGTGTAGTAAGAGTACAGACTTACCAGAACCTGTAGGTGAGGATGAAGCTGGGAAAGTTCTGCATGGATTGCATGGCTTATGTTCATAGTTTTAGTTTTGGAAATTTATCAGGGCTCCAGATAAGAGGGAGTATACTGAACAAATCCATCGAAATCCTATTGTGACACCATAGGGTTTAAAGTAGAAATGAAGATTTTAGTTTTTCAAATACTCCCCTTATCTGGAGCCTTGTTTACGTAACTCTTCCAACACTAAGTAACTCTTGAGGGTTATTATGTTCCCTTGTGGATCTTTTTTATAACCAAAGAACATAAACCGGTCTACATGGAATTCTGGATAGACTAGTAGTTTAATACATACTGCTCTAAATTGGCAAACAGTGTAGACCCTGAACAGAGGACTCATAAAGGAGCCATCTGATCTGTATCTACACTGTTTGCAAATGTAATGAGTATATTCTAAACAGGTCCATGGTGTTGAAAGAGTTAAACTCTGACACTTCAAATCAGGACTCCAGATAAGAGGGACTTATTTCAACAAATCAAACATTTTCTCACTCATTTCAGCACCAAATCCTATGGTGTCACTACTCATTAGAATCGTCTCGAAGAGACGATTCTAATGAGTAGTGACACTTTAGGGTTTAATTCAGAAATAAAGATTTTAGTTTTTGAAAAACTACCCATTATCTGGTGCCCTGCTTCAAATGGACAATCCAGATTTCAAATAATGTTTAGTCAATATTTGACTATTTTGAGTTGTTGTTGTTTACAATATATTGCAAAATGATAAACGTTGCAGACCCTGATCAGTGGGCTCCTACAGGAGCACTATGACCAGGGTCTAAAATGTTTGCCTAGGACTAGTGTACTCTTCATAGGTAAAAATATAAACGTGTCTGCAAAAAGGGGGCATGAGAGATCATTGAGTAGTTTTTGTTGATAAAGTTTTGATAATGTCAGAATTGATGCATTTTATTAATTCAGCCCTAAGCAGGCAGCTCAATGTAGAACAAAGGTCAAGCAGTGGGCTCTACAAACTTTTGTTCTGCATTACACACTCAAATCTAATTTTTTCAGAAGTAGTGAATCAAATATTATTGACTTTGACAAAGTTTGATATTATAAACCCAGATCAGACATTGAGTTTGCCTAAAAATATGGTGAAATTGTTTACAGCTAACAACATCATATTTTTGTTTATATTTCTTTCAATAGTTTTAGCCAGTCTTAAATGACAAGTTATTTTGCGATGTGCTTTTGGTTTGCATGGTTATGCTATATGCCTTTTGCATAATTTTTACAAGGCTCCAGATAAGTGGATTTAAAAAAATCAACTAGAACTTTTTTTCTGCATGAAACCCTATGGCCTTACTATTCATTAGATTTGTCTCTTCGAGACGATTATAATAAGTAGTAACACCACATGATTTTGTGCTGAAATGAGTGAGAAAATATTGGATTTATTTCACAGGATTTTGTGCTGAGATGATTGGGAAAATGTTATTTATTTAGATTTCCTCCATCTTATCTGAAGCCCAGGATCAGGGCTGCCATAAGTTGACATGAAAAATCCTAAGATTTCCAAATTTGCTTTTTTCAAGTGCGAATTTACAAATCGTACCTTTACCCCATAGCCTGTTTCTAGTTTTGTTGACACGTGACTACTTAAAGCATGCTGGAAGTAAAGCAGAATGCGCCTTCTGGCGCATTCTGCTTTACTTTCAGACTGCTTTAAGCTACAATGTTCTAGAAAAAAATCCGAAGATTTAGGAAAAATCCAGAGAAATGGCAGCCCTGCAGGATTATGCTTATATTGTTATGATTTGATGTACAGACAGTACTAGTATGTTGCAAGATATGCACTCTTATTTGTTAAAATCATTGGGCATGAAATGTATTTTTTGATGGCCCCTGCCATCTACTGGTGCGGGAAGCATATAGTGATTGTTCTGTCAGTGTCTCTGTTCATATGTGTTTTCATACAAGGTTAATCGTATTTTCGTCCCAACATCAACACTACACACTAGAATGCTTGGATACTATAGTTGTTGCTGTGGACAATTCCCAATCCATATATATCACCCAACCTTGATTTGGCTTTGAGTCCATGCCATTGGGGGCATATGTGTTTATTGAGTGCAACATTAAGTTTTTTAATTCAGTTAGAAAAGAACTTTATTTAAAAAAAAAAACTTAATGTGTAGAATATCTAAATTTAAATCTATTCAAATTGTAGGAATGAAACTTTAGAGACTGAAAACCAAATTTGGACTAAAAAATCCAAGCTAGGCATATAAACTATTTAGGTGGTTTCGTTTTGTTTTGTTCTCTAGAGCTAGGAGCTTTAATTCATTAATTAAATGTCTGCACATGAATTTTAAGTGCCCTTCTTATCCCTATGAACTATTTTATTAAGTTATTTATGTACCAGTGCCATTGATTTCTGAAGCTTATTTTAATGCTTTTACTTCAGACTGTCCGAAGAGCAGTGACGAGACACAGCAGGAAGAATTACAGGCGAAAACTGAGGTAAGGCCGTGCTCCAGTTTACAGACAGTTATAAAAAAATCAAACAATTTCTCCTATATCAATAAATCGATTTCTCCTGTATTAAAACAAACAGTTTCTCCTATATATATTAATACTAAAAACTCTTTAACCCTTTGAACCCTAGTTCCGCTTATAGGCGTCCTTTTCAAACAGTGTACGTGTGAATAGCTCACTTGTCCTGTACAAACAGTGAAGACCCAGATCAGAGGGCTCCGAAAGGAGCCCTCTGATCAGGGTCTTCGCTGTTTGTCATAATGCCAAACATTGACAAAAACAGCCCTTAAAAGTCAGAAATGGACTAGACAAATGGAAACTGGAATTTTCCATTTAAAGTTTCAGGGAGGAAAGAGTTAACATGTTCTCCTATATTCAAATATCAAACATCTTCTCCTATATTAAGAAACCAAACAAGTTCGAATATACTAAAAATCTAATAATTTCTCCATATAGTATTTATAACCATTTTTATGCCCCCAAAGCTAGGCTTTTGGCGCATATAGTAATCGCACCGTGCGTGGGTGGGTGTGTGTGTCAGTTCGTTTGTGACACTATCAAAACGAGATATGTCATAGTAGTACACAGCAACGAATCGAGGTACCTCCAACAAGCGAGGTAGTTTTTACTAATACCTCAGTAGGTATACCTCGCATTTAGCATGCTCAGTTCAAGATACAAACGCACATAAAATATCTCGAGTACCTCGGTTTGCTTTTCTACTACCTGTTTGTGTGTCAGTGTGTGTTTGCCCACATGTGTGAGTGTACCTCGGTTTTTAGGTGATGTGTGTGTGTGTGTGTGTTTTACCTCGGTTTGAAACAGAGTTTTTGCCCATGACCTACTGGTACCTCATTTTGTAGGTCTGGTGTTGGTCTGACATCATTTGAAACTGTGACCTTCCTGAAAACCCTTTTGTCATATTTGCCTTAAGCTTTTTGACTTTTAAAGCGTACACCTCAGTATGATGCTGTGAAACGTGTACCTCTGTCGAATAGTAACAGAAAGTCATCTTAATGGAAGTGATGAATGGAATAGAAGAATTTAAACAACCCCCATCCCCCAATTTAAATGGAGAGTATACTACATACTGCTGATAAATGACTGTTATACATGGTCATGACGGTTGAACTTGTTAAGATCTCAACCTTTAACCCTTTTGACTAGTTTTGAAGACGGGTGACAACTTAACTCTTTCCTCCCTAAAACTTTAAATGGACAATTCCAGTTTCCATTTAAGTCTAGTCCATTTCTGACTTTTAAGGGTTGTTTTTGTCAATGTTTGGCATTATGACAAACAGTGAAGACCCTGATCAGAGGGCTCCTTTCGGAGCCCTCTGATCAGGGTCTTCACTGTTTGCACAGAACAAGTGTATTTTTCATGTGTACACTGTTTAAAAAGGACGCCAATATGCGGGACTAGGGTTCAAAGGGTTAAAGCAGGTTAAAAGTGAAGCAGAATGCGCCAAAGGGCGTATTCTGCTTTACTTTTAGCCTGTTTTAAGAAACCATCTGATAGGGTAAAGAAAATATTTCTTATGGTAAATGTTCATGACTGATTAAAGAACTATTTTCTTCAGTAGAGGAGGAATTAATTAGAGGGCTAAAAAGGCATAATTATAGAGTAATGGGTTAAAGTGATACAGTGGAGGAAATGTTATTCTTTCCCAATAAACGCGTTTACGCTAAAACTATTATTTCTATTGCAAACAGTTTGGAGCCAGATCAGACGCCGGGTACAACCAAAATAATTTGCAGGGCAAAGTAACTTCAGGT
Source organism: Gari tellinella (assembly GCA_922989275.2). Classification (NCBI taxonomy): domain Eukaryota; kingdom Metazoa; phylum Mollusca; class Bivalvia; order Cardiida; family Psammobiidae; genus Gari; species Gari tellinella. The sequence goes on from OV277859.1 coordinate 56,826,946, forward strand.
TAGGAGTAAAACAATTAAAGTTGATGTGTAAATCAAATGACTTATGGTTGGGTGTTGAAAAGGGAAGGGGGTCCAATTTTCACGCCATCAAATTTGGACACCCCCCCCCCCCCCCCCCCCCTTCTCCAACCAAAATAATTTGCATGGCATAATAACTTCAGGAAAGGAGTAAAACATTACTTAAATAAAACAACTAATGGAAAGAATTAAAGTTGATGTGAAAATCAAATGACTTATGGTTGGGTGTTGCCAAGGGAGGGGGGTCCAATTTTGATGCCATCAAATTTGGACCCCCTCTCCAACCGAAATCATTATGGGCATAACAACCTCAGGATAGGAGTAATCAATATTTTGCATTAGGGAGAAGCATTACCAATTTTTGAGGGGGGGGGGTCCAAAATTTACAGGGGGGGTCCACATTTCGCTATCAAAAATGGACCCGCGGGTCCATTTTTTACGGGGGTCCAAATTTGATCTGACAGGGGCGTCTGATCAGGCTCCAAACTGTTTGCCACCAAGATAAACATGAAATATCAGCATTGTCCAAAAGTTGTCATTTTCTACGTTTTAGTGCTTTGCGTTTGCGTACGTTTGCGTTTTAACGGGAAAGAATAACAGATTCTCCACTGTATGATATATTTCCACTCCAATGTTGTAGAGCAAGTGTGAACCTGCAGTCAATAGAGAAGAGGAACCAACAGAGAATGGAGTGCCTGACAAGGAGGGGAAGGAAGAGGAGAGTGAGAAGGAGGAAGAGTTTGAGGACGCTGAAGATAACGGAGAAACAAGGAAAGAGAAGAGTCCTGACAAACACATCACAGAGACAGATAAGGCTGAGGAGAATGAGTTCTTTGATGTGGCAGAAGATAAGGGGACTGCAGAGTGAAATGTTTCAAATAAGAGAGAATAACCCATCACTCCATGGCATGTTTCTTGTATTGAAGAAAGCAGGTTGATAGTAAAGCAGAATGTGCCTGCATATTTCTTGTATTGAAGACAGATGACCACTTAAAGCAAGTTGAAAGTAAAGCGCATTGCGCCTCAAGGCCCATTCTGCTTTATTTTCAGCCTGCTTTAAGCAACAATTTGCTTGAATAAAGAAAACATTTCTTATGTTACATAGTCATGAATGAATAGATTGGAATTATTTTTCTTCAAAGGAGGAATTAATAAAATGCATTAAAAGGTGTATCTTTGGAGTAATGGGTTAAAGACGGACAACCTCCTGTGGCGGACATAACAATTCAAAAAGTATTAGGAAGTTTAAAGGCAGGTGGACGTTTAATTCAGGATATTTATAAGTTATGCAGAAAGCTCATGAAGGAACTCTGCATTAGTTTCATCCTTTATTAAACTGCTGTCTGTATTAAAACGAACAATGGACTTAAATTTAGTTTTTCGCTGAAGAGAGGTTGCTGACGGAAGTTTTGTTTTTTATGCTGTTTATAGTGCTTACAGCTACCCTCATGATAATCATGGCATTATTTTAATTTGATGAGTTTTGTACAGAAACTGTCCAGGCTCCGAGGTTATAAAACGTTTGAGCTGAGTTTGAGTGTGTTCCTAAGCATTTGATTGGTCAGATTTGAGCCTAGGCTCAAATCTGACCTATCAAATGATTGGGAACGAGTTTAGACTCAAGTCAAAAGTTTTATAAGCTCATGAAAGGTGTGTCAACAGATAGAAGAAATAGATATTTGATGGTTTGATTGAACCCATTTCCTTCATAGAAACGCCTTGACATGCTTTACCTATCTCTTCACTCCTTTATCGATTTCTCATAGAAAAGGCTTAAGAATAAATGTTTCTGCCCTGACTCGGGGCTCCAGATAAGGGGCGTATTTCAAAATCTAAAATCTGTTTCTGCATTAAACCCTATGGCGCAACTACTCGTTAGAATTGTCTCTTCGAGCTAATTCCAATGAGTAGTTACACCATAGGTTTTGATGCTGGTATCATGGCAGAGTAAATACTGGTTTCTCAGTTTACTCCCTCTCATTTGGAGCCCTGCTGACCTATTAGAGGATCATTCAAAATGTTTCTGACGTCCTGATCGGTGGCTGCTCTAAGCAGGGTGAAAGTAAACCAGATCTCTATAAGGAAGTTACTTTCAATCTGCTTTAACCCTTTACCCGATAGACTGTTCCTAGTATTGATGATAGGTGACTACTTAAAGCAGGTTGAAAGTAAAGCAGAATGCACCTTCAGGCACATTCTGCTTTACTTTCAGCCTGCTTTAAGCTATCATTTGCTAAAATAAAGAAAATATTCCCTGTAATATATATTCATGACTGATTAAATAAGAACGACTTTCTTCGGCGGAGGAATAAATCATATTCGCTAAAAGGCGCTTCCATGGGGGAAAGGATTAAGCAGCACCTGTCTTAATATACTGCAAAGCAACTCTGGGGGGGGAAAGAGTTCAGCACATTTTCCAAATGACATATTGCAATGGTCAGTAAGGTATCCATCACTCTTTCCTCCCTGAAACTTTAAGTGGACAATTCCAGTCTGCATTTAAGTCAAGTCCATTTCTGACTTTTAAGGGTTGTTTTTGTCAATGTTTGGTTCTATGACAAACAGTGAAGACCCAGATCAGAGGGCTCCTAGGAGCCCTCTGATCAGGGTATTCACTGTTTGCATAGGACAAGTGTACTATTCAGATGTATATTGTTTGCAAAAGACGCCAATATGCGGGACTAGGGTTCAAAGGGTTAACCATTCGAGATTCATTTGGTTAAAAATGGCCAGTTGATATTTCAATGTCTGTATAAAATTAGTACTCGGCTATATCGCATATATGAGAAAAAATAGCAGAACTGCTTTTAAAATGATATTTGTTACATGTGATTTAGGACTTTTAAAACAGGTGGTTGACACAGATATACTTTTCCTAGTTGATACAGTTTTCAAGTTTCTAATTGAACAAAGAGTTGTAAGGTTCTCTGTAGAGATATCATGTGTTCTGTATACAATCAATTTGTGTTGAGCAGCCATTCAAAAGAAGAGGCATGGGCAGTTTAACCCTTTGAACCCTAGTCCTGCATATAGGCGTCCTTTTCACACTGTGTACATGTGAATAGTACACTTGTCCTATGCAAACAGTGAAGACCCAGATCAGAGGGCTCTTTCGGAGCCCTCTGATAAGGGTCTTCCCTGTTTGTCATGATGCCAAACATTGACAAAAATAACCATTCAAAGTCAGTAATGGACTAAACTAAAATTGAAACTGGAATTGTCCATTTAAAGTTTCAGGGAGGAAAGAGTTAATGCAGAACATAAGTAATGCAGAAAGCTCCCAGTGGTTCTACCCAGTTGCAGGTTTGTGCCTGAAACAGTGCTTCTGGGGTCTTCCTCCTCTTGTAATTAGCTGGATGTCACGATATGACTGAAATACAGTTAAAAGCGGCGTAAAATCATAAACATAAACAACTGCAGCTTTCTGCATTACATTTATCCTGCATTTGGAAAAAACTTATTATCTCACCCGATCCCCCATGTTTCTTCATTGAATGGCTGGTAAATACTGGTTTGACTGTAAATACATTTTATTTATGAGCTTTCTGTTGGATATTATGAAGTTTTGTCTGGTATCTGTGTGTTTTGCATAGTGGAGCTCTTTTCACATCCGAGTTGTGTGTTCAAAAGCACTTTGATGAGCGGTAAAATTTCATAATTGTTACTGTAAAACCATAAGAAACTGTTAGAGGGTGATATTTTTTGCTAGAGCATAGAAACATTATCAGTTTGTTAGGCTGAAAGTAACTGACATACACTCAAGCTGCATAACTATGTTGATAAACAGTCACCTGGTCTGAAAGTTTATTTTCAAACTGATGATGACAAAACATATATATGTCACAATGTAGGAGTTTTGAATGTTTGTATTCAATATGTGCTTTATTATTTATTTGTAATTCAAAGATCAATATAGTCACAATATGTATAAGCAAACAGTTAAGTATAGAAATAAATTTTAGTTTCACACATACAAAACTATAAGCCTATTATAACAATGTTCTACTCATAACCTAGTAAACTTACAGTGTTCATCACTGAGCTTTTTTTTTACTTTTAAAAAAGACTTATTATGTACCCAAATGATCATTATGTGTGCCCGAAATGCTCAACGTAGTGTTCAATACATTTTTCACTCATTTAAGCAATATTTTACTAAACAGAAAAAAGCAGTCAAATTTTGTGTTCAGTGGGCATTGATATGGCATCAGCATTGAAAATGTTTGAAGAAAAAGGTCTACTTAAAGCAGAACATAAGTAATGCAGAAAGCTCCTGAGCTTTCTGCATTACTTTGTCCTGCCTTAAGTACAGGTAGCTGCTTCTTTGCAGAATACCTGTAGCTACTTTAACACGTTATAACTTCAGTAAAAAAAGAAAGAGGAATAAAGAGACCCTACATATCTGCATTCTACAGGTATTGCTATTTGCTCATTGATTTGTTGTGTAAGCAAATTATTCTCTACCTGTAAAACTTCTGATTTGCAAAAACCCAAAAATTTGATTTGATTATGAATTCATATGATACCCTGTTTCCATATAAGTTTGGTTTTAACAGTTTTTCAGAAGACTCAAACACTGCAGCTATTACCTGATGTTGCTATTGTGTATGGCTTCAATCCGTTATACTTGAGTATGTTACTCTTCATAGCTACTGCATAGCCCTTTTCTTCCCATAAACATAAATTACCAAGTTAACATTTAATTTGGGCATACTAGTATACTGTAGTCGATATTACCCCAGGTTCTGCATTTATATCATATGTGCTTGGCTTTAATCTGTATTCAATCTTGTATTGAGCTACCAGCCTACCACTAATTAACCTATTACCCCATAAATACGCCTTTTTACACTTTAAAATTATTCCTCCACTTAAGAAAACAGTTAATTTATACAGTTATGAATATGAATCATAACAAATATTTTTTATATCCTAGAAGATGGTAGCGAAATGCAGGCTGAAAGTAAAGCAGAATGCGCCTTAAGGTGCTTTCTGCTTTAAGTGATCATCTATCTTCAATATTACAAACCGGCTATGGGGTAATGGGTTAAGGTAACTTTGAGGTCTCTAGAGACAAATGATTGCTTAATGCAGGATAAAAAATATTGCAGACAGCTAAAGGAGCTTTCTGCATTACTTTTACCTTGTTTTAAGCAATTACTCAGAGCACCAGATAAGGGTAGTTTTTCAAAAATTAAAATCTTCATTTCTGAATTAAACCCTATGGTGTGACTACTCATTAGAATTGTCTCAAAAAGACGATTCTAATGAGTAGTCACACCATAGGATTTGGTTCTGAAATGGGTGAGCAAATGTTTGATTTGTTGAAAAAACTCCCTCTTATCTGGAGCCCTGATTACTTGTATTTTAGATCGCCGAATGTTCTTATTTTGAGTGATGGCATATTATCTATGCATTATACATGTACTTTTGTATGTTACTCGTCATAAATACAGTGTAATCTGCTACTTATATTTTACTCGACCTTGTAAAACTGTTTAAATCAATTTTACTCAAACTGTATTAAAATCCTTGTGGCATTGACCGCTATAATAAGTTGTTACTGTTGTTATACAGGGCTCCAGATAGGAGGGAGTAAACTGAACAAATCCAATATTTTCTCGCTCATTTCTGCACAAAATCCTCTTCGAGACAATTCTAATGAGTAATGACACCATAGGGTTTAAAGCAGAAATAGAGATTTTATTCAAATACTTCCCTTATATGGAGCCCTAGTGTATAGATTTTGTTATGATACCTAGAAGCTTATGTTACAGTGGAGAATCTGTTATTCTTTCCCAATAAACGCGTTTATGCTAAAACTATTATTTGCAGTGCAAACAGTTTGGAGCCAGATCAGACGCCGGGTATGATCAGGCTCCAAACTGTTTGCCACCAAGATAAACAAGAATTATCAGAATTGTCCAAAAGTTGTTCTTTTCTACGTTTTAGTGCTTTGCGTTTAAACGGGAAAGAAAAACAGATTCTCCACTGTAGCTATAGGAGCTCTCACTACCCATGTCAAGTTTGTACATTGTTTCAGTTGTATAGTGCAGATTTTGTACTGTCTGTTTTAGAGGCATTGTGTAAAAGCACAGTTAGTGCTGATTGGCATTTTGTATATCATGGTAATAGTCAAACCTACAGAGTTTCAGATAGGGGAGTATTTTAAAAGCTGAAATCATTATGTCTGTATTAAACCTTATGGTGTCACCAGGGCTGCCATTTCTCCGGATTTTTCCCCAGTACATGGTAGCTTAAAGCAGGCTGGAAGTAAAGCAGAATGCGCCCTAAGGCGCATTCTGCTTTACTTACAGCCTGCTTTAAGTGATCGCATGTCAACAAAACTAGAAACAGGCGATGGGGAAAAGGTAAAATGTGTAAAATCGCAATTGAAAAATGCAAATTTAGAAATCTTAGGATTTTTTATGTCAACTTATGGCAGCCCTGTGTCACTACTCACTCTAATGAGTAGTCATATCATAGGAATTGGTGCTGGTATGAAGGAAAACATGTTTGATTTGTTCACTCTTATCTGAAGCCCTGTTAACCTGTGTTGAGAGACCATTGAAACAGTGGTGCATTTGCAGGACTCGTCTCTTTCCTCCACAGAGCTGGATGAAAGGAGGTACAGTGAAACCCCTCTAAACCGAAACCTCTAAATACCGGAATTCTCTCTAAACCGGACAAAAACTTTGGTCCCGTTTCCCTCCAATTGTTACGCCTTTGATTAATTCCTTCACTGAAGAAAATACATTCATCAGAAATAGTTTCTATATTCTAGCAGATGATAGCTTAAAGCAGGTTGAAAGTAAAGCAGAATGCGCCTTAAGGCGCATTCTGCTTTACTTTCAACCTGCTTTAAGTCGTCGGCTACCTTTCATACTAGAAACAAGCTATGGGTTAAAACCCCTCTAAACCGGAAACCCGGTTTAGAGGGGTTTCACTGTAGTTGGGTGCCTTTTGAAGATGAGGTTAAGTTGAAGAAATTCCCTTCTCCATTACATTTGTCCTGCATGTATCGGCCATTTGTTTTCGATCATTTGACATAGGTTAGACTAGTTGTTTTGGGAATTTATTTTAGATTTACTATTTTTGTGAAGTACAGTAAAACCTCTATTACCACCCATTTAAAAGAAGGCTAATTGCTTGTGTTAAAAACAGGTTACAGTTTAATAAAAGGCACTTTCTGGTTTAAATAGAGAGTCAGGTAATAAATCATTTGTTTGATAGTTACTTCTGGACCAGTCAAACCATTGTCCCTGGTAGCAGGGAAGACCTTGAGAACTGTTGCCCTCGGCCGGTGGCCTCGGGCAACAGTTTTCAAGGTCTTCCCTGCTACCTCGGGTCAATGATTTGACTGTTCCCTCAGTACCTATGAAACAAATGTATAATGTTAAACTGTCACCTTGCTTTAAGCAGTTACCTGTCTACCTAATATTATACCACAATGTAGTGGTCGTGACAGAGAGGGTTTACTGTAAGAGTGTATGTTTTAAAAGGAGTTTATGTTTGTATTCAATGTTTATTTAGGCATAACATCAAAAATTGGTGCTGTGAATATTGGAGATATTTTTGAGTTTGTTCTTGAAATTCAGAATCTGAGAATTTTGAAATAGGGGATGGGGTATTATTTGAATGGGGCTAAATATTTGATTAATCAAACAGGTTCTAAATTTGAAACTTAATATCCAATTTCCTTCTTAAGTTTAATTCCAGTTCATTTAGTTTATCAATTAATCATTGCATCTTAAAATAGAGATTACCAATAGTAGTTTTAAGATGTAAATCATGTTCAAGTTGACTGATATAAATCATACTTGTTTGAATATTCTATAAGGGCTCCAGATAAGTGGAGTATTTCCAAAAGTTAATTATTTATCTCTGCATTCAACTCTATGGTGTGACGACTACTCATTAACTCTTTCCTCCCTGAAACTTTAAATGGACAATTCCAGTTTCCATTTTTATCTAGTCCAATTCTGACTTTTAAGGGTTGTTTTTGTCAATGTTTGGCATTATGACAAACAGTAAAGACCCTGATCAGAGGGCTCCTTTTGGAGCCCTCTGATCAGGGTCTTCACTGTTTGCTCGGGACAAGTGTACTGTTTATATATACACTGTTTGAAAATGACGCCTATATGCGGGACTAGGGTTCAATGTGTTAAAAGAGACTATTCTATTGAGTAGTAATACCATGAGATTTGGTACTTGTAGGAAGGAGAAAGTTTTGAATTTTAAGTTTACTTCCGCCTATCTGGAGCCCTGTTCTGTGAAGAATTTAAGTCATGATCATGCCACAGCAAGTATCAAATAAGCAGGATACTATAAACATCCTTGTTTTAATTGTTTACTTAATGACGTGGAACATACTCAATAACATCCCATATTATATTGGGGCTTTTAAAGTATGTGAGATGAGTCTTGGAACATTCTCTAGCTTTTGATTGGTCAGATTTGAGCAAAATGCTTAAATCAGACCAATCAGAAGCTTTAGAATGATTTTAGACTCAACCTAAGCGCTTTATAAGCATGGGATCAGAGCTCCAGGTAGGTGAGTATTTAATTTTCTAAATTTCTCATGACTATGTCTAAACCTTTACCTGTGACTGCTAATTAGGAGTCAATTCTAATGAGTAGTCACAACATTTGAGTTGGTGGAGACATGGAAGAGAATATGTTGGAAATGTTCAGTTTACTTACTCGCCCTCGGTCCAAGTATATAAAGTGTTTGAGTTGAGTCTGAGTTTGTTCTCAAGCATTTGATTTGTCAGATTTGAGCCTAGGCTCAACTCTGACGAATCAAATGCTTGAGAACAACTTCAAACTCATCTCAAAAGCTTTTATAACCTTGGAGCCTGATAAAGTCATGTAGTTGCTTGAAGACATCTAACAGTGAAGCAACACTCTCTTGTAGGAGCTTTCATCTTAACTCTTTCTTCCCTGAAACTTTAAATGGACAACCCCAGTTTCCATTTAAGTCTAGCCCATTTCTGACTTTCAAGGGTTGTTTTTGTCAGTGTGTTGCATTATGACCAACAGTGAAGATCCAGATCAGAGGGCTCCGTAAGGAGCCCTCTGATCTGGGTATTTACTGTTTGCATAGGACAAGTGTACTTTTCACATGTATACTGTTTGAAAAAGACGCCTATATGCGGGACTAGGGTTCAAAGAGTTAACTGTATGATTGCTAGTGACAGTATATTCATCATTTACAAACGGTGTACCTGTGAGGATAACACTCCCCTTGCAAACAGTGTAGACCCTGATCAGAGGGCTCCTTAAGGAGCCCTCTAATCTGAGTCTAAACTGTTTGTCATTTTGATATATATTATTTAAATCAACCCTAAATAGTCAAAACTGGACTAGACATATTTTGAAATTGGAATTGTTCATTTTAAGTTTCAGGGGTAAGTGAGTTTAGTTTTCATATGAATGTTCATAATAGAGAGACTTTATTGTAGCAATATCTTCCTAGTGGCATTTATTTGTTGACACTTTTAGAATAGTATTCCACTATTCATACAGTCGGGAATACCTTATTCTGTCCTAATAAATGCGTTTATGCAAAACAAGGCATGTCTATTACAAACAGGTTGGATTCCAGTCGGACGCTGAGTAAGCTGGCGTCTGATAAGGCTCCAAACTGTCTAATATTCAGATAAAAACGGATCGTTAACATTTTCAAAAGTTTGTAATTTTTAACATTTTATAAAAAATTGAATTGGTATGGTAAAACTGGACAGAATAATGTCCTCTTCATTGTAGCGTTGTATTTCAGAAGTTGTGTGATGGTTCGCATATCAAACTTGGCTAGTGACAACCCAGTATATACATGTCTGATACCTATTGCTTAATGGCGTGTTTTTTATTCTGTTTGGAACCATTAAAAGTTTGTATCACTTGACATGCTTCTTGTTGTTGTAGATTTACTCCACCACACCAGGGCTGCCATAAATTGATAAAAAAAAATCCTAAGATTTCAAAATTTTCAATTTTTCAAGCGTGATCTTCCGAATTATACCTTTTACCCATAGTCTGCTTTTAGTTTTCAAGACACGTGATGCTTAATGCAGGTTGAAAGTAAAGCAGAATGCGCCTTAAGGTGCATTCTGCTTTACTTTCAGCCTGCTTTAAGCTACCATGTACTGGAAAAAAAATCCGAAGATTTAGGAAAAATCTGGAGAAATGGCAGCCCTGCCACACTGATAATTGTAGAACTGTATAGAAATTAGGAATACATTATGATTTTCCATTTAACAGGTTTAACCCTAGCGACAAGTAAATTTGTCATTTACAAACAGTGTACCTATGAGGATTAAATTTGCCCCATGCAACCTGTAGACCCTGATCAGAGGGCTTCTCATGATCCCTCTGATCATTGTCTACACTGCTTGTCAGTTTGAAATATATTGTTAAAATCGCCCCTAAAAAGTCAACAATGGACTAGACATATTTTGAAATTGGAATAGTCCATTAAAAGTTTCAAGGGTGAATGAGTTAACTAATCTCCTGTGTTTATAGTGATTGTCCTATCTGTGCGTCTGTACGTTTACAAGATTAACTAGATTTTACCGTTTTGTCTACCATCAACCCCGCAGACTAAAAAAATGTATACTTTTACATTTCTTACCTTGGACCATTCCCCCTCCATCGATATCGCCCAACTTTGACTTTGACCCACTTTGGACTTGGAATGGGCTATTACTCGGTAAACTAGATTTTACCGTTTCTAGCGTCAACATAACTATCCTACTTGTACAGTGCTCCCTTCGAACATTAATTCCACACTTACATAATTATAGGATCTGTCATGAGTCGATGTTTAAGACAAGCTGATCTCAAATGAGTCTAGAATTGAAATGTTATTAAGCGAGCCTTGGCGAGCTTAATAACTTTTCTATTCTAGACGAGTTTGAGATCAACTTGTCTTAAACATCGAAGAGTGACAGATTCTTTTTCTCACATATCCAACGATTTTAAGCTAATTTTCAAAGCGATGGGCATTTTTTGGAACCCCGGTGATGTCAAAACGCCGTTATAAATAGTGACGTTATAGTGACGTCGTCAAAGTGATCTCGCACATGTTGGAGATAAGGATATTCGTAATCGTTGTTCGCTATAGAAAACAAGGGTTGTTATGTGTAAAATAATGTTTGCCATTGTTGCCCAAACAAGACACTGCCGTATGTTTAATCCCTTCACTGCCATGACACCACCGCACCTGCTTGAAATAGTTATTGTCTTCTTTTATTTCGTGAATCTAAATTTAGATAAAATGACGAAAGCAATATCATAATCATTGGAAAACAGTTTGGATCCTGATCAGACGAGACATCTGATCAGGATCCAAACTGTTTTCCAATAATTATGATATTGCTTTCAGAGTTCTTCCTCTTTTGTTCTCTTTACCTTGATAGGGTTTTAGTAGTATGACTACTTTCTAAGATCTATTTGACGGGCGTATAATGTGCACGGCTTGCGATGCTCTTGTCTTTTGTTGGAATGCATTTTTATGCCCCCGCTCACTCAAATGCTTGGATACTTATACAGTTGTTGCCTTGGACCATTCCCTTTCCACCAATATCACCCAACCTTGATTTTGACCTTGACCTAATTTGGACTTAGAATATTTTAAATGGGCTATTTCTTGGTTAACTAGATTTTACCGTTTCGTCTATCATCAGCATAACTGACTACAATGCTTTGATACTTATACAGTTGTTGCCTTGGATCACTACCAATCCACCTATGTTAGCCAACTTTGATTTTGACCTTGACCTAATTTAGACTTGGACAAAAATTAGAATATATTATCAAGGATGCCACTGGGGGCATAACTGTTTATTGAACGCGCATTCTTGTTTAAACAGAATTTGTTATCCTAAACTAATTATTTTCCGTTTATATAAGCGTTTGACATATATAATATTTACAAATTACATGTACTATTTTTAATGCTAAATCTGGTTGAGAGCCTCTTTAAGGCTTTCATCGTTGTTAACCGTCTGTTTTAATTGGGTTTTCCTAAATCATTACTGCAAAGTTGGTTATAAAGTATTTTGACCTTAGAAATATCGGTACGAGTTTGGATCCCGACGAGGAGCCGTGTTAGGCGGCGTCTCATTAGGGGCCCGTCTCATAAAACTTCGTACGACAAAAGCGGTCGTAAGTAAAAACTTTTAATTTCCGATTTTTCTATCTAATCCTGTTTTGACTTCAATTTTCTATAACGGTATTTTAAAATGTTTAGCAGGGCTTCCATTTCTCCGGATTTTTTTCAAGTTCAATCTTAGGATTTGTCATGTCAACTTATGGCAGCCCTGGTTTAGCACAAGATAAAAGAAGAACATGTCAGGCTTTCGTGAACTTTGCTATTCAATATGTTCCCCAATCAGCAATCTATCATGAATATTGATACATTTATATATATGTGAATGACCTATAGGTTATTCCCGTGTCGGTTGTTGTCATGTCCAACTGACCTGTCTGGTCCGGACTAGAAGTTATTCACCTCTTCAATTAGAAAAAAAAACCAGTTGAACTTCGATATCTCGAACTCTGTTATGTCTAACATACCCGTATTTCAAAGTTAAAACGTGGCTAGGCAGCAACGTTTTAACTTTGAAATACGGGTATGTTTGACTTAACCGAGCATGAAATAATGCAATCCATCATGGCATGTGTCGACAAATCGGATAGTTCGAATTAAGTGAGTTCGAGATAAGGAAGTTCGACTGTAGTAGCACAAGTCGAAAGGAATCACAAAATTAACACTGGAATCATCCGCAGATGATAATGTCCACGTATATTTTCATCGTCAGTGACATGTCCTTTGTTTGACTCTGCCCTGTTCTCTGCATATATCAGGGGTGACTTTATATGCCACCAATTTAAGGCTTGTGCCATCTACCCAGCTGAATTTAAGTTCGTTAAACTCGTGTGTCTCAATCAAAATGATATCTTTGTATAATTCTGTAGATGAATCACAGTAAAAACACCGGAACAGCATGGTGACCTGAAATACAAATTATAAAGACTTTAAAATACATGTATCCTATTTCGTAAACAGGGTCAGGGCTGCCTTTTCTCCGGATTTTTCCGAAATCTCCGGATTTTTCTTCATTTCCCCGGATCTACGGATTTTTCCCGAAACCTTCGGATTTTTGCTCTTACTTTTAAAATTTTGAATTTTATGCGTTTTCCCTTCGGAAACATGGATGTCAAACAGTTTAGATCCAGATCAGACACCGCGTTACGCGGCGTCTAATCTGAATCCAAATTGTTTGCGTAATTATGTTAAATCGCGCTAGCAAAATTGGAAATCTTATGATCTTTTTAGGAACTTACGGTAGCCCTGCATGGTTCTAGATCGCTCATCTGAGTACGATCCCAAATAGCCAATAGTTGTTTTTGTTAAGTGCCACCTACGGATTACGCCTGTAAATTTTAAACAGCGTCCACTCAACCGTAAAAAGGACAAAACGTTTACATGACTGTTTTCAATGTTTTGAAATATATTATAGGTCACAGTGTCAATCAAAATGAAACCCTAAAGTAGGTGTGGCTAGATTATTACAATCATCTCCCTGTTGAGTTACATTGACACTATTGAGAGAGCATATTTAAATGTTACAGCGCTTAAAACACTACTTTATCATGAAAAAAACAACGAATATTGCTTGAATATACCTTTCGGTTATCTTTTCATATTGTTATGCTGGTTAAAAAGTGAAAAACAGCTAAAACATAATTGTTCAATCCTCAGTACACCAAATTAAATCATTATGCAATACCCAGTACGCTTTTTATCAATACCCAGTACCCTAATAATAACCAACTGACCATCTGTTTGTGACCACATCTCGGTCAAATTTCAAGCTATGAGGATCAAATTTTCAATATGAATGGTTCGATGATATTAAAAAAAATTGCTCCATTCACATTTTTAAATTTTGATTGCGTCTTTAAATTACAAAACAATATATGCGAGAGGGTGTACTTTTTTCCGCGAGCACGGCGTTCATTTTGTCATTTGTTCCATGTTTAAAGTGTTTCGTTCCAAATCATGTATATAGCGTGTATTGTATGCGTATAACACTTGTCAGGTGCCGAAAAAGAAATAAATAAGAGAAAATTGGCATTTACTTACCCCCGTCGATCTCCTTTCAATGCCGTTTTGTCCAAACAGTGCTCATTTATAGCAATATCCGGGGTACGTTTCCCCCCAGTGTATTTAGGCCGTTGGTATATGTATGAAAGTGCCGATAGTTTCAAAAAAAGCATTATAACTAATACGTTTTACCATTTGTCTTATTTTTCACACCTATAGCTTTTATTCAGAGAAGTTTCATCAATTTATTTCGGGGAGATTTTGATTGAGTGAGTGTTTTATTGAATTGGAGCCGAAAACAATTAAGAAAAATGCATGAATATCAGGCAACAAACTATACTCTTTGCATTAATGTTTAGTGAGCATCACTTTTTAACTGTTTTAATGTTTGTTTTTGACAATTATTACTCTACATCATTTTAGAAAGGCAAAATAACCCATGACGACTCTTTGCCGAGGATGGCTACATCATACTTTTCAAATACCCATAGACATAAAAGTACCATTATAACCTATGTTTTTCTTTTTCCCATGGTAGATGTATATAAAAGATGGATAAACGCTATTTTTGCTGAAATAAGGATTAAGTTCTGAATGGGACATTCTGACCGACCTGGATTATCTCCCTTGCGTTTATAAACGAAGCAAACGCGTTTATATGCGCATGTAAGCACTAAACGCGTTTGAAACGCGGTATGTGGAAAAGGAATAACAGTTTCTCCACTGTAGGAGCTACGTTAACCATCTGTCTGCTGAGAGCGACTTCACTGTTTTGCAAACAATTTATATACTGCAAAGTCGATGTCAGCGGCGGCTCAATAAAGAATATGGCAATCTTAACACATTCAACTCTAGCGACGAGTATATTCATCATTCACACATAGTGTACCTGTAAGGAGAACGATTGCCCTATGCAAACAGTGTAGACACTGATCAGAATCTATACTGTTTGTCATTTTAAAAGATAAATTGTTAAAATCAACACTAAAGTAAAAAAAGGAATAGACTTATTTTGAAATTGGAATTGTCCATTAAAAGTTTCATGGGTGAATGAGTTAAGCCATAGATGAATATTAATGCAGCAGGAAAGTAATGCAGAACCTTGATTTAAGAGCTTCATCATTTAAATGTCCTGTTTTAAACTGCCAACCTTATACCAGTATATTAAACTTCAGCTTCATTTTAAGCTGGCATAGTATATACATGAACATATATATTACTATTATAAATGACGTTCAGAGATACCAAAAGTTCGTGATGAATAGTGAGGATTTAACCAATTACTCTTTTAATACGCCTTACTATGTATTTGTTTAATTTCTCCACTGAAGAAAGGCATGGATATTTATAAACTGAACGTGTAGGAAATCTTTCCTATATCCTACCAGATGGTAACTAAAAGCAGGCTAAAAGTAAAGCGCATTCTTCTTTACTTTCAACCTGCTCAATGCGCCCCTGCCTTTATTACTAGACACAGGATACAGTGGAGAATGTGTTATTCTTTCCCAATAAACACGTTTACGCTTAAACTATTATTTGCAGTGCAAACAGTTTGGAGCCAGATCAGACGCCGGGTAACCCGGCGTCTGATCAGGCTCCAAACTGTTTGCCACCAAGATAAACAAGAATTATCAGAATTGTCCAAAAGTTGTTCTTTTCTACGTTTTAGTGTTTTGCGTTTGCGTACGTTTGCGTTTAAACGGGAAAGAATAACAGATTCTCCACTGTATGAGGTAATAAGTTACATGAGACGACAGTATAGTCGCACCATATGCAAACACTGCCTCCAACAGGGCTTCAGATCAGGGGAATCTGTAGTACTGCAGGCTCGGACTTTCAGTTTAATGTAGAACAAAGTAATGTACAGAAAAGCTAATTATGGAGTTTCTGCATTACCATTGCCATGCATTAAGCAGAAACCTGCAGCGCTTAAAGACCCTAAATAATTGTGTAATGTGCATGTCTTATAATGCATCGTCTGCTATGACTACTAGGTGAATGTTTATTACAAGGGAGTAAATACGGTGTTTAAATCACCACAGGTACATACTCATGATCCTGAGTTTAACTCAGTGCTGCTACACGGTTTATCTGATAGTGACGTATCCAGCAACTGAAGCTCTGTTAGATAGCATATGTAAACCCCGTATGACAGGATTTGTTTGTAGGGGGAGCTAGACTCGCACACATTTTATACTTTAGGATTCGATATAGGCTCTCCGAGCCAAAAATAAAATCTTTATTTCCGCTTGGAACCCTATGGTGTACCTACTAATTAGAATTGTCTGTTTGAGACAATTCTAATGAGTAGTTACACCATAGGATTTTGTGTTGAATGAGTTGCAAAATGTTGGATTTGTTCAGTTTACTCCCTCTTTTCTGGAGCCTTGTTCCAATGATATAAAAATATTGTTTTACCACAAAGAGCAACGCCTAAACTTTGTAATGCCTATTTAGCCACCCTCAGTTGACAGTGAGCCCCTCCAACAAAAGCGAAGGAAGCATTCAGAAAAAATACCTGGGTATATGTATGTTCAATATATGATGGCTCTACCGTTCACTCCCATAATATCATCTGCTTTTATTTCTAATACAGCGCTCCCTCTCTACAACGACAACCAATGGGAGACAACTATTATATGCGTTGTTCGGAGGGAGGGAAATTGCAAGAAACATGCAATATAATAAATTATAGGTGTCGTACAATTTAGATCCCGACCGGACGCCGCGTTACGTGGCGTCTGATCTGAATCCAAACTGTTTTCATAATTATGTAAGTGTTATAGAGCCTGGCAGCGAAAGGGTTAAAGGTACGATTCCAAAAATCGCGCTTGAAAATTGGAAATCTTAGGATTTTTATAAGCAACTTATGGTAGCCCTGATTCGGTCTTGCTATGTCACCTGTATACCAACTCAACTCAATTTCATTACGTATACCATATCACAAGGTTAAATACACATAGAAAACTCGCCGATTTATATAGACGTATACGCTTACCGGTATTCAAAAGTCAACAAGATAAGTTTTGTATTCATTTGTACTTAATCCCTCGTCTGCCATTATTTCGTCTGGCATATACCATTATCGTCTGAGCTTGCTTTCAAATTTAGAATTAATGCCTGTTTAATTGAATGATATATTTAACTTTGATTCAGATCAGACGCAGAGTTACTCGACGTGTGATCAGGAACAAAACTGGTTGGAAACGCTAGACAAGTATGTAATATATAGCTTGGTCAAATAAAGGTTTAACCACTTCCCTGCCTAACCCCGAGTACAATAGTTATTTGCAAACAGTTTGGACCCTGATCAGACGCCGCGTAACGCGGTGTCTGATCAGGATTCAAACTGTTTGACACTCATTTTAATATTTCTTAATTCAAAATACCCAAGATCTTAATTTGAGAAATAAAAGCAGACGACAATTTAAAATGGATGACGTAATGGAAGTGAATGGGTTATTACCAAACCGGAAGTTGTACAAGATTTCTGTAAACAGTTTAGTACCAGATCAGACGTTGACGCCTAGATTGGAGTGTCTGGTAAGAAAAATGAGTTTTACTGGAGTTATGCAAAACGATTCAAGGTAAACGTATTAATAATGCGTCCAATTCAAACAAGCAGATGACGTTTTGTGTAAACGAATCCCTTTGCTACCAACCCTGACTTTATCTTCAAAATGTGTGGATCCAGATCAGACGCCGAGAAACTCGGCGTCTTATCAGGATAGAAACTGTTTGACACTCGTATCAATTCCTGTCAAAATACTTCAAATATAAAAATTAGGGAAAACTTGTAGAATACAGTGGAATATCTGTTATTCTTTCCGTTTAAACGCAAGTGTACGCAAACGCAAAGCACTAAAACGTAGAAAAGAACAACTTTTGGACAATTCTAATAATTCTTGTTTATCTTGGTGGCAAACAGCTTGGAGCCTGATCAGACGCCGGGTTACCCGGCGTCTGATCTGGCTCCAAACTGTTTGCACTGTAAATATTAGTTTTAGCGTAAACGCGTTTATTGGGAAAGAATAACACATTCTCCACTGTACAATTTGAAATAGGCGATCGTATGTCAGTAAAGGGGTTGACTTACCCCTGCACCGCTACATTGTCGTCTGCTTCAATATTGTCGTCTGTCAGATCGTTTCAAAGTTAGATTTCAGGTAGTATGTCTTAAGAAATATTGATATGAGTGTCAAACAATTTAGATCCTGATCAGACACCGCGTTACGCGGCGTCTGATCAGGATCCAAACTGTTTGCAAAGTCGCCTATTGGCCCCATTGGCAGTGAAACAGTTCAGGGTTAAATCTATTTGAAATAGAACTTTCGGAATAGTTATCAAAAGAAATTAGTTTTATTATGTATTGTGTATAGTGCTATGTTCGTGTTCTACACGGAATGGAAAGACAACATATTTGAGGTAATTATGGAGAGTTGCTTTTTTTAACCATTTCCTCTCTAAAACTTCAATTGGAAAATTCCAGTTTTGAATTAACTCTTATCCAATTTTTTGACTACTGGTATTTAATGTTATTTCTGTCAATGTAGACCTATTGTAGTACAGTGCTCCCTCTCTACAGTGGAGAATCTGTAATTCTTTCCCAATAAACGCGTTTACGCTAAAACTATTATTTGCAGTGCAAACAGTTTGGAGCCAGATCAGACGCCGGGTAACCCGGCGTCTGATCAGGCTCCAAACTGTTTGCCACCAAGATAAACAAGAACTATCAGAATTGTCCAAACGTTGTTCTTTTCTACGTTTTAGTGCTTTGCGTTTGCGTACGTTTGCGTTTAAACGGGAAAGAATAACAGATTCTCCACTGTACAACAACACCCAATGGGATACAAATATTGTGTTAGTGTTGTTCGGAGGGAGTTGTTATAGGGAGGGAAATTGTTGTTGTTTTTTCAAACAGCTGAAATTCAGATCAAACGCCGCGTTACGCGGCGTCTGATCTGGATTCAAGGTGTTCAACACTCATCATTGACATTTTTCTGTCAAAATGTCCAATAAGTGACTGAGAAAAACAGCAGACGATAATTGAAAGCAGATGATATTGCAGCAGCGAAAGCGTTGGACATCAATGTCTTGTTTAGTGAACAGCGGCAATCATTGTTGTAAGGTGGACATCGTTGTTTAGATGGCCGTTGCGTGAAGGGAGCCTTGTATGACAAACAATGCATACCCTGATCAGAGGGTCCTTTTTGTAGCCCTCTGATTAGGGTCTGCACTGTTTATATAGGACAAATGTATTCTACACAGATACAGTGGTAAATACGCTATTCCTACCCACTTTACGCGTTTCTTACGCTTTTATTATGTTCGTTTAACGCGTTTCCTATCCGTTTCTTTACGCGTTTCTTTACGCGTTTAAAAGAGCCCGGATGAAAGGGTCATCAATTAGCTGACGGATCCCTTAGCCGAGACTACATTGGTATAATCGTTTATTAACGCGTTTTTATAAACGCGTTAAAATCGTTAGGCGTTAACCGTTCGTTAATCGTTCACTATATATGCGTTTCTTACGCATAGATTAACGCGTAAATGGGTAGGAATAGCGTATTTACCACTGTACCATGTTTGCAAAGGGCGCGTACATGCGCGACTAGGGTTATACTTTAGTTTAAACATATTTTATTTCCAAAGTAGTTTACAACTATTCATTCTTCACTTAACATAGAAATAAAGGAAAAAGGGTTAGGTCACAAGTTCTAACAACATTAAATAAGACCTTCCCCCAGTAAAGAAAAGTTTCATATTATGCTAGATGGTAGTAGACAATTTAGTATTTTTAAGATATGGAAATAGTTTAAGAAAGTGAGCAGCAAATGATTGTGATATTGGTAAGTACAGTGGAGAATCTGTTATTCTTTCCCAATAAACGCGTTTACGCTAAAACTATTATTTGCATTGCAAACAGTTTGGAGCCAGATCAGACGCCGGGTAACCCGGCGTCTGATCAGGCTCCAAACTGTTTGCCACCAAGATAAACATGAAATATCACAATTGTCCTAAAGTTGTTCTTTTCTACGTTTTAGTGCTTTACGTTTGCGTACGTTTGCGTTTAAACGGGAAAGAATAACAGATTATCCACTGTAAGTACCCATTTATGAGTAAGTTATGCTTCCTTTGATAATTTGTTCGAATTAGATTCAGTATTTATTCGTCTTCAACACGTATTGCCTTCTGCTATACCTAAATAGAATTTTCAAAAAAGTTTTTCCAAAATAAAAGAATGTCAAGCAATTTGAAAACGTCATTTTCTGCATTAGTTGTCAATGTATGATAAATGCGTTTCGTTTGCGTTTTTAAAAACAGGAAAGAAACAACGTCTTCTTCATGCATTGTAGCATTGTACAGTGGAGAAAGCGTTATTCTTTCCCACTAAACGCGTTTACGCTAAAGCTATTATTTCCATTGCCAGGTAATCCGGCGTCTGACCAGGCTCCAAACTGTTTGCATCTCAGCTTTAAATGAGTCGTCACAATAGTGGTAAACACTATCATTTGCAAATAGTTTGAATCCTCATGCGGATGGGTCAACTGACTCAAAATGATATTGCCAGGTACAGTGGAGAATTTATTATTCTTTCCCAATAAACGCGTTTACGCTAAAACTATTATTTGCAGTGCAAACAGTTTGGAGCCAGATCAGACGCCGGATAACCCGGCGTCTGATCAGGCTCCAAACTGTTTGCCACCAAGATAAACAAAAATTATCAGAATTGTCCAAAAGTTGTTCTTTTCTACGTTTTAAGTGCTTTGCGTTTGCGTACGTTTGCGTTTAAACGGGAAAGAATAACAGATTCTCCACTGTAAGTGATATTTTTAACTCTTGACCCAATAAATACGCATTTTCACGCCTTTAATTTATTTCACCACTGAAGAAAAAAGTTTATACAGCCACTTCATAATTCTGGTCATGAACATAAATTAAAAGCTTTAAGTGGTCGCGTATCTTTAAAACTAGAAACACGCAATAGTGTAAAGGGTTACCGGCCTATGAAAGCTTAAACAGATCTGTGCATTGCTTCAGACGACACATTTTGCAGACCAAATTGCCTGATGTTCTTAAGGCAATACACTATAATGAGATTGGACCAATGTCGGTCAATATCGGTGCTCCTCGTAGTGTAAATATGTTCCGATATTGGCTGACATTGGTTTGGGATCTGTTTAGAGTTGTGCTACCTGAAAGTCAACAAACAAAGAGGAGTTGGTGTGCTTTTTACCAGTCATCATTATATACACTGCATATTGTATTTCCTCTTTTATCCTTTACCGTATAACCTGTTTCTTCGGGAACTCATGACTTAAAAGGTAGAAAATGACGATTTCTTGAAATTCTTTTTAATCTACTGGTAGAAAACAGTAAAGACCCTTGATCAGACACTGGCTAACCCGGCGTCTGATCTGCTGGCTCGAAACTGTTTGCAATAGAATAATAGTTTTAACACAAAAGAGTTTACATGTACATTATAAGACTAGTATTCTCAACTTACACACATCCCTACACTGTACAGTGGAGAATCTGTTATTCTTTCCCAATAAACGCGATTACGCTAAAACTATTATTTGCAGTGCAAACAGTTTGGAGCCAGATCAGACGCCGGGTAACCCGGCGTCTGATCAGGCTCCAAACTGTTTGCCACCAAGATAAACAAGAATTATTAGAATTGTCCAAAAGTTGTTCTTTTCTACGTTTTAGCGCTTTGCCTTTGCGTACGTTTGCGTTTAAACGATTCTCCACTGTAGTAAGAGGAGACGTTAGCCTTTCGCAACAAATGCTTTGAGCTTAAAATCTTATTTCCAGTGCAAATAGTATGGAGTCAGATCAGATCCCGGGTAACACAGCGTCTTATCTGACTCCAAACTGTTTGCCTTACATATTCAAATGAATAATCAGAATTGTCAACAAGATGTCATTTTCTACATTATATTGCAATGTGTTTAACCCCTTGAACCATAGTCCCGCATATAGGCGTGCTTTTCAAACAGTGTACATGTGAATAGTACACTTGTCCTATGCAAACAGTGAAGGCCCAGATCAGATGGCTCCGAAAGGAGCCCTCTGATCAGGGTCTTCACTGTTTGTCACAAAGCTAAACATTGACAAAAACAACCCTTAAAAGTCAGAAATGGACTAGACTAAAATGGAAACTGGAATTGTCCATTTAAAGTTTTAGGGAGGAAAGAGTTAAGCAGCCGAAAAAATGATTTTCTCTCTACTGTATCTACAGAACCTTATCCACAAACAGAAGAATAGTCCAAACCATCTGATATGCAGAGACCCGACTGGAGGAACACGAGCTTTTACCTGTACAGTGGTCGGAAAAACCCTTTGTACCCAGCCAGAGATTATGATGACAAACACGCACATAAACCCCAACACGAACCTGAGCGACAGTCATGGGGCCATAGGGATCGCACTAGAGGCCATAGGGATCATATCAGGGACCATCATAGACACGAGAGGCATAGAGAAAGGGGTTATAAATACGAAAGGGAGGCTGAATATGATAGATCTGCTAGTGCTAAATCAGCGGAGGACCTGATTAAGAGTAAGTTTAAAATTAGAGAAAGATGCATGACACACTTACATTGTACCTACTCTTCCGCACAAGTATTACAAATGAATATTCATCAATAATCGTGGTTACTGATTTTATCACAGCTTTCTCGTGTCTTTTGGTTGAGACATTATACCGAGACAACCCACTAGATACTAACCTTGTCATTACATGCAATTTGACTGATGTGAGCTTTCAGCAGAAGTAAACCAGAAAACCGAGGTTAGAGAGTAAGATAGAGAGGTTTGGGGAGAGAGACAGAAACAGAGATACAGAAACAGAGAGAAAGAGACAGAGAGAGGCACGGACAATCAGACAGAGACGACATACCGTGACACATGTGCAGCTATACAGAGGGAGAATAAGAGAGAGAGAGAGAGAGAGAGAGAAAACAGACATACAGAAGGACAGACAGAGACAAAGAGAGGCAGACATAGACAACACGATACCGAGAGACACAGGCAGACAGGCAGAGGGAGAGTGAGATAGAGAGAGAGAGTGGGAAAAGTGTTTTAGCATGGAATAGAGAGGGAGGTAGGGATAGAGAGTGAGAGAGAGAGAGAGAGAGAGAGAGCGAGAGAGAGAGAGAAATCATTTACTGCACAAACATCCGTACTTATTCGAACTACTAGATTGTTCCATTGGGCGTTTTGGCCATACTGTAATCGTTTCAGTATGCAGCCCATTGAGCTCCTTTTTGTATCTTTCGATATGTCTGACAAACCAGTGGAGCAGCGTCTTCTTTTTTTTTTTTTTATTTTTTTTACATTTGTTCTGTTTTCTCGCAACCCGGCGTCTGATCAGGCTCCAAACTGTTTGCCACCAAGATAAACATGAATTATCAGAATTGTCCAAAAGTTGCACTTTTCTACGTTTTAGTGTTTTGCGTTTGCGTTTCGTTTCGTTTAAACGGGAAAGAACTGTAGGAGTTTAAATTTCAAATAAATGTGCACTTGCCCAACTAATGACCGCCCTATTTTTATGTATATTTACTATTTGCATAATTGTTAATGCTGTCCACGGTAGTTGACCTTATACATACGTATTTCAATAAAATTTCAAGCTTCAAGTTTCCATTAGTGAAACTCTGTTTACATAGATGCGAATTTCAATTGAAAATAAAACTCATTGTGGATGTCTTACTGACAATCCTATCAAAGGGGCCGACTAGTTAACCTTTTTCTTAGGTACATGTATTATGTACATGTATTGGCTAGAGGGCAAATGTAATTTATCGCTGTGTGTTCCGTGTTCGATGAAAAAATCGATAACTGACAGGTGCAAGATCAAAACCGATTAATTACTAAAATCCTAATTAATAAAATACATTTCTTCTTAATCACATATGTCCATTTTTGCGAAGTAATTTTCCTAATGAGTAACCATGTGATTTTGCCCATAAAGTATACCACAAAAACAAAACCACTCATAACTTTATGAAGTTTGGAATCTCGAAAGGAATACTTCATCAAAATCACTGTAAGTTATATACTTAATTTTATATTTGTTTCCCTGATAAGCCCTTCACTGTCATGACGTCATATACTTTAAACAATTGTCGTCTGCTTGTATTTCTTAAATTTAATTTTTAGTTGCATTGACTAAATTTACTAACTACTGTAATGAGTCTCAAATAGTTTGGATCCTGATCAGACGCCGCGTAATGCGGCGTTTGATCTGTAACCAAAACTGTTTGCAAATTACCATTATACTCTGGGTGAGGCTTCAAATAGGTTAACGTAGGTGTGTTTTGAAAAGTTTAGCCATCAGCATGTGTATATTCTTGACGCAATTTAAATATTCATAGGATATGAGCAACGCCCGGTTGAGTTTTCATTTGATAGACAGCTCATTTGCACCGCACGACATACATTTTTAAAATGATACATGTGCATGCGTTTTCGTTTAATTAAAAACCTGTGATGTTTGGGAGAAAACTGCCATGATATCGTGGAGAATCTGTTATTATTTCCCAATAAACGTTTCCCGTTTAAACGCAAACGTACGCAAAACGTAGAAAAGAACAACTTTTTGACAATTCTGATAATTCTTGTTTATCTTGGTGGCAAACAGTTTGGAGCCTGATCAGACGCCGGGTTACCCGGTGTCTGATCTGGCTCCAAACTGTTTGCACTGCAAATAATAGTTTTAGCGTAAACGCGTTTATTGGGAAAGAATAACAGATTCTCCACTGTACTCCAAAGGTCGTGACTTTAAAGATAGAAAACATTAAACTGTAAAGGAAAAACGTCGTGTAAGATATAAAACAAGTTGGCTTCTTTTAAAAACGGATGCCAATGACAGTCCAGAAGTTTTAATGAAGTGACATGTACATGTATACATGTATACATGTATGTGGTAGGAAACAAACATTATGCTGGGTTTGGAAAAGAATATGATTAAAAGGTATAACAGAGGTATTTGAGAGGGTAGTTTATGTACAATGAAAGCTCTCGATGGCGACCAGTAAATATAGCGTTGATCGGAACTGTCAAATTTTCATCTTAAGTACTGCAAAAATGTATGCAGTTTATTTTCAGACATGGGCAGACAATGCATTTTGACTGATTGCACACCATTCCTTCTACTGTGTTCACCGTTTAGCCATTAGTAGAAGTTCCTTCTAAGAAAATGGCTACTTTTAATCTCAACGCTGAGGAAGCCCCTATAACAGCTGTAGATACGCCGATGGTCATTTACTTTGTGTACTTTTCGTAACACTATACTTATACTATACTATATACTTAGCACGCCACAAATAGATTGGATGATAACTGTACATCGAACAAGAACATTTCTCATACTGATCAGATTTTTTCAATTGCGTTTGCGTGTCGTATGTGTTTAAATTGGACTTGCACATACGAAACGCAAACGCAATTGAAAAAATCTGATGTGTTTAAATTGGACTTGGGGGCTTCCGTGGCCTAGTGGTATAGTCACTGTGACTTACATCACTAAGCTCCTCACCGCTATGAGTTCGAATCCCAGTAGGGTCGTTCGGATTTTCATGTGGGGAAGCCTTCCAGCTGGCTTGCGGAAGGTCGGAGTTTCTACCCAGTTGCCGATTTGTGCCTTCTGGGGTCTTTATGTGGGGGATGAACGTCGCGATATGACTGAAATACTGTTAAAAGCGACGTAAAATCAAAACAAATCAAAATTAAATTGGACTTGACATACTAACAGTTTCTCCTCTGGGCAGTGTCTTTAAATGTCACCGATTGTACATATGAGAGAAATTCTGCATGTTATTCTTTCTCGTTTAAACGAGACTTAACGCAAACGCATGGAATAAAATGGAAAAAGTTACAGGCCTTTGAAATATGTTATCGATTAGTTTTGATCTGAATAGCAAACAGTTTAGATCCTGGTTATATACCTCCAGATAAAGGGAGTATTTAAAAATAATAAATATTTATTTCTGCATTAAACCCTATGGTGTAGTGACATCAAAGGGGTTGGTGCTGAAACGAATGAGTAAATGTTGGATTTGTTCAGTTTACTCTCTCTTAT
Organism: Gari tellinella; assembly: GCA_922989275.2. NCBI lineage: Eukaryota > Metazoa > Mollusca > Bivalvia > Cardiida > Psammobiidae > Gari > Gari tellinella. Next base: position 56,853,165 of record OV277859.1, read on the forward strand.
CTGGAGCCCCGCTGGTACAGTGGAGACTCTGTTATTCTTTCCCGTTTAAACGCAAACGTACGCAAACGCAAAGCACTAAAACGTAGAAAAGAACAACTTTTTGGACAATTCTGATAATTCTTGTTTATCTTGGTGGCAAACAGTTTGGAGCCTGATCAGACGCCGGGTTACTGCAAATAATAGTTTTTAGCGTAAACGCGTTTATTGGGAAAGAATAACAGATTCTCCACTGTAACTGATTTGATCTGGCTTCAAACGGTTTGCAATGTACATATTAGTTTTAGTGTAGATCTAGATGCGTTTATTGAAAGAATAATGTCTTCTCTTCTGGACGCATGTATATGAATCGTTTTAACATGAGATAAAGATCAAACCATCCTCTTAATCAATAAGTTCGCCATAACAAATTAATCATCGTTCAGGACACCCTTCGGCGTTTCAAATGTTGAAATACACATGTGAGAATATGGCTCCCTTGCACGACCGATTTGAGAATCAAACATGTATTAGATCTGGATCTAGATCATATGAAACTTGATTCATTTTTCCAAATTTAGTAAAATAATCAAATGCTGACAAAAACAGGAGATGGTGGTAAGCGTCTGCATGAAAAATGCACGGTAATAATCTGCAGACGCCTGTTTATCAGCAGACGACATCTAGTGCGTCGTAAGGGTTTTGACCCGGAAGTCGTGAACGAAATTTTAACATCAGACCTTTTCAAACGCCACTCTACAGGGTCAGTAACAACTTTTAGTTCTGTATACCATCTTCTTAGTAGTGGATAGATAATTTGGAAATAAATTGTTTTATTCATTTTAGTGAATATATGTGAAACCAAGGATATTTTTTATCATTGTTTAAATCGCATATCACCTAGCAACCAAAACAACATGGGTAAGATGCTTGCTTCAGTCAAAACTTTCAGAGTCTCTTTGTTAATTTATTTTAACTTACTAGATCTACAGCCTACTAAGACGTTTTATAGCGTTCATTGTACAGTGGAGAATCTGTTATTCTTTCCCGTTTAAACGCAAACGTACGCAAACGCAAAGCACTAAAACGTAGAAAAGAACAACTTTTGGACAATTCTGATATTTCATGTTTATCTTGGTGGCAAACAGTTTGGAGCCTGATCAGACGCCGGGTTACCCGGCGTCTGATCTGGCTCCAAACTGTTTGCACTGCGAATAATAGTTTTAGAGTAAACGCGTTTATTGGGAAAGAATAACAGATTCTCCACTGTACCTTGTTCAATAAAACATTGTGGCATCATTACTGCAAATGATACGCAAAGATCTATGCGAGCTTCAAACGGAATTGACGTTGAACAGACGCCGATTTACTGATCTGGATCGAATTGTTCATAGATTACTAGTACATTGACGTCGTGGATGCACGTGAATCCGTTTGTCTGATCATATCTGATGAATATTTCATCGATATTATCATTATCACCCTTGTTTTTCCATCGTCATAATAATAGCAATAACACAGTCATGTAATAATAATAATAATAATAATAATAATAAGTATAAGTATACGTATAAGTATAACCATCATCATCATTTCACCTTCAACATCATCACTCATTTTGTGTGTTAAACATGAACTTGCAATCTGTCATTTCACATTTCGACATATACTTTTTCCGCGATCGCACTTTGATGAAATCAGTCATTTTCTTTCAAATACATCGATATTGCTTAAAGAACCTCAATGCCTTTTCATCTACCTGCATGTATAGTCTATATACCCGTATGATAACATTGATACAGTGGGGAATACGTTATTAATTCCCGTTTAATCCCTACCCCATAGCCTGTTTTTTAATTTTGAAAATAAGTGACTACTTAAAGCAGGTTGAAAGTAAAGCAGAATGGGCCCTAAGGCGCATTCTGTTTTACTTTCAGCCTGCTTTAAGCTACCACCTGTTAGAATAAAGAAAATATTTATTATGATACAAATGCATGGGTATATAGATTGGAAACATTTTCTACAGCGGAGGAATAAACTGAATGCGCTAAAAGGCGCTTCTATGGGGGAAAGGGTTAACGCACACGAAACTCAGTAGGAAGTAAAAAAAAAAATACCATTAAGAAATTTGTTTCTAACGATTTATTTTAAACCTGAGTGGCAAACAATTTGGACCTGGTTAGACTGATCGAGATTCCAAATTGTTTGCCACTCATAACCAAGTTTCCAAAGTCAAAAACGCATAAAATCCCTAGTTAACTCTTTGAACCCTAGTCCCGCATAGGCGTGCTTTTCAAACAGTGCACATGTGAATGGTACACATGTCCTATGCAAACAGTGAAGACCCAGATCAGAGGGCTCCGAAAGGAGCCCTCTGATCAGGGTCTTCACTGTTTGTCATGATGCCAAACATTGACAAAAACAACTCTTAAAAGTCAGAAAAGGACTAGTCTAAAATGGAAACTGGAATTGTCCATTTAAAGTTTCAGGGAGGAAAGAGTTAAAGCAGATGAAAAGTATAAGCAGACGATAATTTGGCAGTGATTTGTTGGGTATTTCCGTCATAAAGGCAATTAACATTTTCAAAACACAGTCATTTTCCACATTATAGATCTATATTGCGTATGTTTTGCTGTTCGTTTTGTCTGTAGTACTTACATTGGAAACAATGAAGACGTTATTCTTTCTCGATAAACATGTTTACGCGAAAGCTATTATTTGAATTTATTTCCTTATAATAACCCGGTGTATGATCAGACTCCAACTTATTTGAGGCTCAGAATAAAAAGATTAGTCAGAATTGTCAAAAAAAGAGAGATACTTTTTACATTTTATTGCGTTTGCAGTTCGTTTTTGCGTTTACGGGTGTACAGTGGAGAATCTGTTATTCTTTCCCAATCAACGCGTTTACGCTAAAACTATTATTTGCAGTGCAAACAGTTTGGAGCCAGATCAGACGCCGGGTAACCCGGCGTCTGATCAGGCTCCAAACTGTTTGCCACCAAGATAAACATGAATTATCAGAAGTGTCCAAAAGTTGTACTTTTCTACGTTTTAGTACTTTGCGTTTGCGTACGTTTGCGTTTAAACGGGAAAGAATAACAGATTCTCCACTGTATGAAACTCATGAATTTGGGAAGTTTTCAATGTACAATGTATATGAAAACACGCTGTGATGATTTTGTAATCAAGAGCTCACGAAAGAAATTCATCAGGATAGCTTATGTTAACTTATACAATAATTTTCTACTCGCATATCCAAAAAGTTATTGGATATGCGAGTAGAAAATTATTGTATAAGTTAATCAAGAGCTATTGAAGATGAATGAAAAATTAGAAAAATTGTACATTTTGGTGACCAACATTTGGCTCTACGGTCATGTAAAAATTACCCGACCCATTTTTTCTTATTTTGTCCTTTTCAAACAGCCCGCTTCAATAAAATCCATTTCAAATGAAAACAAATATGATAATTTGGTTTTGTGTTATTAATTTCCTGTCAATGGTAGTATTTCTTCATACAAAGACTAATTTAAGAGAAAACAGGCACCAAATGTGAAATTTATAAAGCTCTTAATATCATCGATATGGTACTTTTTTGTTTTGTAAATTTTGTAAAGGGAGATAACTCTTTTTACTTTAATAACTCAAAGTTTTCAACACTGACCATTCAATTTCTTTCCGCATTTTGAACTGCCTTAGCATGGACTTTCTTCTGGTAGAAAATAAGAAAAAGTTTGATACTAGAACTATTTCATTTTCAAACTTTTTTTACTTTTTTTATAAAATAAAAATCTAATAAAAGCATGCCCTATAAAAAGCATATTTATGATATTCAAGGATACATATTGTTCAAACCTGGTGCCTGCTTTGTCAAAATTTGGTTTCAATATCTGAAACTACCACCATAAACATAAAATAAAGAATGAAAACCAAAATTACCATGTTTGTTTTGTTTTGAAATAGATTTTACTGAAGCCTGTACTCTATGTGGGTAAAAATTGAAGAAAAAAAATTTGGCATACCATTTTCAAATCGCTGTAGCTCAAAAAAAAGGACACCATCATATATTTTTCCCCTTTTTTTCATTCATCATAAACAGCTCTTCCAAAAAAACAATGATAGAAAAAAAGTTTAATACTTTGAAAAATTCGCTTATGGGTTTGAAACACCCTTAAAGGGAAATAATTACGGCTTGTCCACTGCTAAATGACTTGTTTTTCTGTGGAGGGGAAGGTTAAACACACTTATGATCTGATCTTGTCTTTCGCGCTAGACATTCTACTGACCGTAATAATATCCTTTGTATTCAAACAGAGAACGATTGGCTGCTTGAGAATGTCAGTTGTAGCCCCCTAGTGTCCATTGTCCATTGTTGAAGCGTTTAACCCCTTCACTGCCTTACTCCGAGTACAATAGTTATTTGCAAACAGTTTGGACCCTGATCAGACGCCGCGTCACGCAGCGTCTGATCAGAATCCAAACTGTTTAACACTCGTTTCAATATCAAGTCAAAGTACCTAAAAATGTATTTTAGAAATAGAAGCAGACGACAATTGTTTAAATTCGATGACGTCATGACAGTGAAGGGGTTAAGAGTGGTAGAAATATGGGCGACTTGATCTGAGTGTCATTAGTTTAACCCTTTGATTCTTAGTCACAAATATACTCGTCCTTTAAAAATAGTGTGCCTGTGAAGAGTATATTTGTCTTATGCAAAAGTTGTAGACCAGATCAGACGGCTCCAAATGGAGCACTCTGACCAAAATCTGCACTGTTTGTCATATATTAACCCTTTGAACCCTAGTCCCGCATATATGCGTCCTTTTCAAACAGTATACATGTGAAAAGTGCACTTGTCCTATGCAAACAGTGAATACCCAGATCAGAGGGCTCCTTACGGAGCCCACTGATCTGGGTATTCACAGTTTGTCATATTGCAAAACATTTACAAAAACAACCCTTAAAAGTCAGAAATGGACTAGACTCAAATGGAAACAGGGATTGTCCATTTTAAGTTTCAGGGAGGAAAGAGTTAAAGCATTGGCAAAACAACTCTAAATAAAATTACTTGTAGCTTGAATTGGAAAGGGGGAATAGTCCAAGTCTCGAAAGAAATTCCAATTTTTACTTCATATATATGCACCATTAGAAATATTTCTATATTCTAACAGATAACAAACTTAAAGCACCCTGAAAGTAAAGCCGAATGTATCTTTACGCACATTCTGCTTTACTTTCAACCTGCTTTAAGTGGTCTACCGTCTTTCAAACAAGAAACAGACCATTGGGTGCGGAGTTAATCATAGAAAATGTTTACTATACTTCGATACCAATTATTGGTTCTTGCAACATAACAGGTTATTAGTGCACAGTATTTTGCCACCCTATACAGTCTGTTGCATTGTTCCGCCCAGCATGATGCCCAAGCTGGCCACTACATGTAACATTCCAAAACACAATGTTATATAGAGGAAATAAAACAAAGCCTGTCTATTACGACCACTAAAAAGAAGGCTAGTTGATTGTTAAAATACAGGTGACAGCTTTAAACAAAGGGGACAGTAAAACAGAAAGCTCATACAGGAACTTTCTGTTTTACTGTCACCTTGCTTTAAGCAGTAACCTGTCGTAAACCAATACTGATTTACACATTACAGTGGTCGAAATAGAGAGATTCTACTGTATATAACACATATACATGCATCATTCCCTCACCCAGCAATTCATCCCCAAACAGTTTGGATCCAGATTAGACGCACAGTTGATCAGCGATTGATCTGGATCCAAACTGTTTGACAATCATCCTCAGGAATACATACTAATCTTATCTTTAAAACAATTCGCGAACGACAGATTTAAGACAGGCTTCATTGTGACAGAGAAAGTGTTCAACCATTACATGTACCTCCCTGAAACTAATAATTGACAACCCCAGTCTCCAAATTAGTCTAGTCCATTTTTGACTATTTAGGGTGGTATTTTTACATTGTATTGAAAAGTGTCTAACAGTGCAGACCCTGATCAGAAGGCTTCTTCAGGAACCTTCCGGTCTGGCACTGCTCTGTTTACGTATGTCAGGTATACTCTTTATACGCTGATGCTAAGAACGCGTATTTATACTCAAAGGGTTACATTTAAAGTGATAACAATGGTATAGACGACTGACCATTTAACTAGAGTGACCATTTAACTAGAGTGACCGTATCTGTCTGTCAGCGACACGTATACTTAGATCATTGACGCTGTGAACTCTCAAACAACAGTATGGGATATACATGTACCAAATTTGAATCGCGTAAATTATCGGACTATATTAAAGCATGTGAGTATCTAACTATATTGACCCAATCGTGCCAAGTGTTCCCATAAATGGGACATATACAAACAGTGCAGACTAAGATCAGACGCCGCATAATGCGTCGTCTGATCTGAGTTTGCACTGTTTGCTAACAGGAATTTAAAAAAAAGTAGATCAGGCCACCTTTGAATGCAAATTGGATTGATCCAATATACAGTGGAGAATCTGTTATTCTTTCCCAATAAACGCGTTTACGCTAAAACTATTATTTGCAGTGCAAACAGTTTGGAGCCAGATCAGACGCCGGGTAACCCGGCGTCTGATCAGGCTCCAAATTGTTTGCCACCAAGATAAACAAGAATTATCAGAATTGTCCAAAAGTTGTTCTTTTTTACGTTTTAGTGCTTTGCGTTTGCGTACGTTTGCGTTTAAACGGGAAAGAATAACAGATTCTCCACTGTATAAGCATGAAAGAATCAACTTGGCATGAATTGGTTAAACTTGTATACTGTAACATTGTCGTCTGATTGAACCATTACCGGTCTTCTGATTGAACCATTACCATGGAGAAAACGTTATTGTTTCCCAATAAACGCGTTAACGCTAAAATTTAATTTCCATTCCAAACACGGTTTGAAGCCAGATCAAATGCCGGATAACCCGGCGTCTGATTAGGCTCTAAAATGTTTGCCACTCAGATTAAAAAAACAATAATAAGAAATGTCAATAAATGGCAATTTCCTACATTTTTAAATAGCGATTTACGTTAGCGTTTCGTTTGCGATTAAACAGGAAAGAATAACGTTTTCTCCGCTGTATATCCTAGCGACGACTAATTCGTCATTCATAAACAGTTGTACTAGTAAAGACGTCGCTTATTTTATGCAAAGGAACCCTCTGATCAGGATCTGCAGTGCTTGTCATTTTACAATGTATTGCAGGAAACGACCCTAATTAATCACAAAAAGACAAGACCAAATGGTTTTCAGTGGTAACCATTGTGAAAAAGGGAAGCTATTGTTCTGCAACAATAATGTTATTTATGTGTGAATAAATGGGAATAGACATAAGTATTTATTTTTTAAAAAGTTTACAGAAAAATATGCTATATACCAGTATATATCGTTTTTCGTCATGACTCTTTTTTACTGGTTGCCATGGTAACAACTGTGATAACATTAGCATGTTTTGAAATATTTGAGTATATTTGTTAATTATGTTATATCAACTATTTACACTAGAATCGGAAACTAAAAGATTTCCAATTTTTGTTACGATGGCAACTGTTTCCCCGTATCTTATTTTTGTCCTTTCTCCATGTTTTTGTTTAAATTTTTGCATATAAACTAGGGAAGGGCATCATGTATTGTGAAACAGAACAAATTATGTTAGTGTACATATATGATTTATACTCACCTGTTCACTTCCATATGTTAAATCCTTCGTTTTTCATGCTGTTGAATAACTGGTTGCCATGGCAACAATCTTTTAATATGTGAATGAAATATTTCCATTTTCTAATGTATGACGACTTACTCTATTCAAACAAACATTTTCATCAAATTCTGGTATAGGGTCAATTGTGACCCTTCGTGAACCTTGTTCTTTGAACCTAGAAATGTCCTTTTAACATTTCCAGGTTTGAATGGGATACACTTTCGTCTTAGGAATAAAACTAAACAAGGTTTTATGCATTTTCAAATGAAGAGAAACTCTCTACAAGTTTCAGACAGACGTTACTCGGCGTCTTATCTAGTTCCGAGCTACTTTTGATGGACATCAGGTTTTTTCTTTAAAAAGAATTAATCGTGTTTGTTTGGAAGCTTTTCCCGTTCAAACTACAGTGAAACCCCTCTAAACCGGACATTTCCGGTTTAGAGGGGTTTTAACCCATTACCCAATAGCTTGTTCTAGTATGGAATTTAGCGGACACTTCAAGCAGCTTGGAGAGGACTCACATAGGCTTTGCCTGTTGTCCAATCCTTTTCTTCTGAATAAAATATTGTTTAAACTAAGCAGGTTGAAAGTAAAGCAGAATGCGCCTTAAGGCTCATTCTGTTTTACTTTCAACCTGCTTTAAGCTATCATCTACTATAATATAGAAATGTATTCATAAAGTGTAGGAATAATTCAAAGGCGTAAAAATGCGTATTAATGGTGTCACGGGGTAAACTAAAAAAGGGTTGGAAAAGGGACTAAAGTTTTTAACGGTTTAGAGAGAATTCCGGTATTAAGAGGTTCCAGTCTAAAGGAGTTCCACTGTATATACATAGGTGTAGCTGAAGGTTTGAAATAAATAAAAAGTACACTATTGAATATCTGAGTCGCAAATTAGGTACATGTAGCATTAAAACCTCTCTATTACGACCGCTAAAACAAAGGCTAATTGGTTGTGTTAAAGACCGGGAACAGCTTAAAGCAAGGCATCAGTAAAACAGAAAGCTCCTATAGGAACTTTCTGTTTTACGGTCACCTTGCTTTAATCAGACACCTGTCGTTAAAACCTAATAAATTACATAAGTCAGTGGGCGCAGGGTTAAGTACCGTTTTACAGTGAGTTTAACTGTATCTGAAAGTGTGGATGGACTGAAAAAAACCCTCATTAGATCACTTAGTGTAATTAGTGATATGTTTAGTCACGAATGACGTAATTTGTATCAGATACATATATTTATTCACTTTTTTCTTAATTATGATAAATCTATACCCCTCTTGCCTAATTTGATGTTAAGTATAAGTGAGTGAAAACAGTTTTGGTTAAAGATCGAACCAATCTGGAGGCGTTTCTTCTAACGGACATTGGCAAATAGTGTAGACACTTAGAAGCTTGGCATCGAATCATTGTCTGCATTGTTTGCGGTGGTTTTCAGATATATGGATTTATAGTGTGTTTCCTGTTAGGAAATGAAAAGGAAACCTAAGTTCAGCATTATGGAAGCATTTTCTAACGAAAACACTAAACAAGGTTTGTTTCGGCATTAACCCTCCCCCATAGTTCTAAGCGCCTTTTAGCAGTTTTGATTTATTCCTCCACTGAAGAAAATAGTTCCAATTAATACAGTCATGAATATGTATTATTAGAAATATTTTCTATTTTCTAGCAAATGCTAACTTAAAGCAGGTTGATAGTAAAGCAGAATGCGCCTTAAGGCGCATTCTGCTTTACTGCTAACCTGCTTTAAGTGGTCGCCTATTTTCAATACTAAATATAGGTTATGAGGTAAAGGGATAACTCTTTCTTGCCGTTATAACGTAATAACCCGTCTTTCGCAGTCGCCGCCATGTTGTCGTCTGCTTGTATCATTCGTCTGCTTTTACATTTGAAATTTGGAATTTGACATAGGAAGAATTGATATGAGTGTCAAACAGTTTGATCAGGATCCAAGCCCTTAAAGCAATTGTCAGTGGTGTCGCCCTTGGCGGTGAAATGGTTAAAGGCAAGTGACCGTTTAAAACCAGTTAAATTAATTTACTGACTTACAGTGGATAATCTGTTATTCTTTCCCAATAAACGCGTTTACGCTAAAACTATTATTTGCAGTGCAAACAATTTGGAGCCAGATCAGACGCCGGGTAACCCGACGTCTGATCAGGCTCCAAACTGTTTGCCACCAAGATAAACATGAATTATCAGAATTGTCCAAAAATTGTACTTTTCTACGTTTTAGTACTTTGCGTTTGCGAACGTTTACGTTTAAACGGGAAATAATAACAGATTCTCCACTGTACCACGAGTACAAAGGATATTTGTAAACAGTTTGCCGGATTCTGGCCAGACGCCGTGTAACGTCATGACAGCGTTAGATGAACCACCACAAAATATTATATAAGCTGGCATCATTTTTATTTCATAATTCACACCGCATAACTTCCAACATTTTTTGTGTGATTTCTACCAAATTTGGAGGTATTATTGCCAAGGGTTCACTGTATGGATTCTTATATTTTGTACACTTGTATTGGTCCGGTTGCCGAAAATCGAGGAAATTATCAAAATGTGAAATATCTGAGAATTCACCCAAATTTTCAAATCAATTGAGTTCTATATACGTTGTAATGTTTTTAGAGATGTTACTCGTTAGTAAAAACAATGTTTTATGTTTCAATGTTCAATTGTACCCATTTTAACATCTCTTAGAACCCTTGGCAAAAATATCTCCAAATTTGGAAGGAATCGAGCAAAATTTTGGAAGTTATGCGGTTACATGTAGAAAGTGGTAGGTTCAATGCATCGGTACCCTTTGTGCTTAGCAAACTTTGAGTAGTATACAGTGGAGAATCTGTTATTCTTTCCCGTTTAAACGCAAACGTACGCAAACGCAAAGCACTAAAACGTAGAAAAGTACAACTTTTGGACAATTCTGATAATTCTTGTTTATCTTGGTGGCAAACAGTTTGGAGCCTGATCAGACGCCGGGTTACCCGGCGTCTGATCTGGCTCCAAACTGTTTGCACTGCAAATAATAGTTTTAGCGTAAACGCGTTTATTGGGAAAGAATAACAGATTCTCCACTGTAGTTATAAACACATTCCTCCACTGAGTTCAGAAAGAAATCCCCGATTCTCTTTTTTTGGAAACAATTTAGACTCTGATCGTATACACAGGTTTTCGGCGCGTAAGCTATGACCCCCCCCCCCCCCCCCCCCCCCATAAATCTTTCAAAATGAGTCAAAATACATCCATATGTTCAACAAACATCCTTAACAAATGTTTCAAGAAGTTTCAAAAAAAAAAAAAATTCGTATCATGTATGTATACAATGAAAAGGTAGATGTGTATTCAGGGCCATCAACTTCCCAACCTTGTCATTTTGTCATTTTTGGGCCGATTTTGACAAATGATGGCTTATTATTTACATTTAACAGTTCTGTTCAAAGAAAGTTAGCTCACAGCCCATGCAAGACACGAGCACAAGTGAAGAAATAAAAAATTCGATAGGCACCTTATATCGAAATCCTTCTGTCACCTTAATTTTTGGACTTGTTCGTCAGTCATTCACTGATTCAGCGATTAACAAGTGCATTTGCGACCATGCATTACACCATGGTACGGGTAATTAATAGAAAATGAAATATATAATAAATACCTTTTGAATTATCGGTAAATGAGCATTTCTGTTACGAAATAAATTTCTAGATAACTTTCGTTTAGTTTCGGTTGACAAACGGATATGATATCATTGGTCGTATTCGAATCATTCAATTTGTTGTCAACGAAAACTAGGCGGAGCAAATGCTCGAAGATTTACTGATGACAACGTTTTTGACCCGACTCGAATCGAAATTGTGGTCAACGATTTGATGGTTTGACAACATTTTGTCAACGGAAAACATCAAGTGGTGATTCGAATAGAACCTGTTGACAACACGTCCAACTAACGCTATGGTTGTCCTGATTCGAATACGACCAATTGAGGCGCTTGACTTTTGCGTCATTTCCTGCTTTGAAGCTGGTTCTCGGGTTCGCTAGAATGATAATAGTTTGACTGGGCAACCAGTCGTTTGTTTGGGAAAATTTTGCGTGACAGATGGTTTCCGAATAAGGGGTCTCCCCACCCTTCGAGTCCCCATGCGCGTGTTCGCCGATTGCTTTGAATGTTTTACCAATTATCGTCAAAGAAAACTGTTTGCTGTAAACAATGAGCCATAATCTGTCCAGATCGTCCAAGATTTGACAAAATGACAGAGTTGAGAACTTGAGGGTTGCTTCTGCAAGGCGCTTTTTCATGGCAGCCTTTACTATTTTACTTATAAATTAGCCAAAAAAATTTTTTTTTTTAAATTTCACGAAACTTCAGGAAATGTTCTTTTATGATGATTATTGAATGTATGGATAGATTTTAGGGTAGTTTATCCACGTTTGGTGGTGGTGGAGGGGGTTATAGCAGCTAGGGGTAGTGTCATAGCCAAAGGGCCGAATGCCTATGATCGTATACAGAGTAACTTGGCATCTGATCAGAATCCCAAATTATTTAAAACTAATATCAACTTTTCTTCAGTTAAATGCATTTTATAGCCAGATAAAATAATTTATCTTATTATTGTGTTAGCGTATTAATTTCATATTGACGGTTTTACGTCTCGTTCATGTAATTGTTATTCTCTTGGTTAGGCGCTAAATTCGGTTAAAGTACAACACTTTACTACGTCATCTATGACGTAGTAATGTTTTTGGAAGATGCAGGAAGCGAGAACCAATCAAAACACGTTGGATGAACTTTTCAACCAATCAGCGGTCTTCCCTCGTCAGAACACCATTCTGTTATAAATTTCTGACTAGGCAGGCCGCGATTGTTCAGATCATCAAATTCCACCTCCTCCCTGCCTCCTCCTCTACTTATGACCACTTATTTATTGATTGATTTGTTTGTTTGTATAGTTATATGCTCATGTTTCCCTTTCCTGGGCACCACACTTTCCAACTGATATTTACTTTCATTTAACATTTTACAAATTTGGCGTTTTTCTGCTGCCCAGATATGGAAAAATAATATCTTAAGTATTTCTGTTTTGGTTCATACAGAAATTAAATTTCTTTCTGGCATTTCAAATAAATGCCCTTATCACAACATATTCAAATTTTGCTTATTCATTTTTCCATCATAGTTCAACTGTCCCTTAGAGCGTACAAGAATAGCCTGACCGCCTGTTTGTATAGCTCAGTGGTAGAGCGTCCGCTTGCAGTGCGGGAGGTTGTGGGTTCAATCCCCGGCCGGGTCAAACCAAAGACTTAAAAATTGGTTGTAATGGCTTCCCTCATTGGCGCTCAGGATTACGGGTTAGCATTACAACTGGTTCGTCGGTGTCAGGATAAAGTGACCGGCCGGGTACAGTCCCATTGGTGCACCTAAAAAGTGCCCCTGCTCGTAATACCTGAAAGGGGTGTGTAGCAGTATATAGAGAAAGAAAAGAAAGAATACATAAATGCCCATAGTCAAAATATGATAATCAAAAGCAAACGATATTTGTTACCACATTCACTTCCTTATCCCTAATTCAATGAGTTTAATCAGGATCCAAACTGTTTGACAACTATCACGATATTACTTTGGTTAATCTACCTCTTTTTGGTTTTTTTAAAAAAAGATATATAAAAGCAGACGACAATTATTCAAAGCATATTTCATGACGTCATGGCTGTGATAAAAAGGGGTTAAGCATTGAGTGGACTACAAACAGTATAGTAACAGTGGAGAAAACGTTATTCTTCCCCAATAAACGCGTTTACGCTAAATCTATTATTTCCAAAGCAAACAGTTTGGAGCCAGATCAGACCTGCCATAAGTTGATAACAAAAATCCTAAGATTTCAAATTTTTCAATTTTTCGAGCCCGATTTCCCGGATTATACCTTTAACCCATAGTCTGTTTCTAGTTTTTAAGACATGTTATGCTTAAATCAGGTTGAAAGTAAAGCAGAATGCGCCTTGAGGCGCATTCTGCTATACTTTCAGCCTGTTTTAAGCTTCAATCTGTTGGAATAAAAATCCGAATATTTCGGAAAAATCCGGAAAAATGGCAGCCCTGCAGAGGTATCGTTGCAAAGGACAAGTGTACCTTGACTGTTTGTATAGGACGAGTATACATAAGTTCGTTGCTAGGACTCAATGTGCTAACATTATTCTACTATTTCTAGGGAGGGACGAGATGACAGGGTGCCACCAATTTCTTCGATATGCCACAACCATATTTACCTTTATAGTGTTTGTAAGTATGAACTTTCGAGTCGGTTATTTATAACAGAGAATACGTATTGTCATTCCCGTATTTACCTCATCACTGCCTTACCGCGAGTAGATCTTCAATATTCTGATCAGCGTAAAAGTATTCTGCCAAACGCCATCTTGCCATACCGTTTTACCTGATATGTGTTTATTGTTGCTATGCTCATGGCTCATGTTAGAGTTATTGCATAATAAATATTCTATTCTATTCTATTCTATTAAACACTTTCATGGCGCTTGTGTAAATATGTAAATTAAATTGAGCAAAAATGTTATTAACATTATAACCTCATAACCTGTTCCTAGTTTTGAAGATATATGGCCACTTAAAGCAGGCTGAAAGTAAAGCAGAATGCGATTTAAGGCGCATTGTGCTTTACTTTCAGCCTGCTTTAAGCTATCATCTGCTAGAATGTAGAGAATAATCTTATGATACATGTAAATATTCATGACAGTATAAATTGGAGCTATTTTCTTTAGTTTATGAATAAAATAGAGGTGTAAAAGGACGTATTTATGGGGTACTGGGTTAAACAAAACTATTTATTATCCCACATCGTGCTTCTTCTTCGTCGCATTCACGTTTTCTTCTTACCTCATCCTCTCCTCTCTTTCTCGTTCTTATTTCGTCGTCACTGATAATCTAATAGACTAATTATCATTCAAGTGTTCATTATACCAGGGAGATTAAATTAAAGGGAGTGGCAACTCGCTCTTTACCAATCAGATTTCTGGAATTTCGGTGCCGTAGGTCAAAATCTGATAGTTGTTTTGTCACATGACTAATTTAGTACGGGAACGATCGATATCGATAATTTCGATGACGTCAGCTTTAAATGTTGACGTCAGGGCGAGAATCTGATCACACAGGCGCTTTTTTATGACGATCTGTTTCAATATGGCTGACAAAGATGAAAGCGGTAAGGATTTTTCATTTACTTTCGGGGGATGATATACGCTTTATAGATTTAGCGATTTTGATCCTTCATGTTTACACCATTCCGACAGTGAAGAGCCTAACAATCCTCTGCGTTAAAATGCGACTGTTTATTCAGTACGAGTTCTACACGACCTTGTCGAATGATCATAATAAGCCTACCATGTCAATTACAGACCTATATCTTACATGTTTCATAGATTCATAATCGGTATTGTTTCGCTTAAATGGATATATCTACTCGCCTATTACATAAGACTCCTATCTTCGATTCTTAGGAGGGGTATAAAACCAGGAGCTTTTAAATAAATGTATCTCCTTGATAAAACCCACTACTACCGAACCCGAACAGTTACGGAAATTGCCTAGTTGTTTCCTTAGTTCATTTTCGGAGTATTTCTCTATATTTGATAGATCGATATAGATCTGGATTGTTATGTTTAACCAATCCCGAAATACCTCTTTGGCTGTAACACATATGCTTTTCGAGAAATTCTATTTCTAACAGTTTAAATGTTCAAGCGCCCAGGGCGTATGAAAACCCCTTCAGTTTTCCGTCTATTTTCTCAAATCATCGACTGTCTAAGCAAAAATTATATGAGTTGGTGGGGAGCGGGTAGCTCTACAGTTTTTTCATCGATCTTTATTTAAATAGGCCTACCTGAAGTAAATCACAGAATTATACACACATGAAATATATGTATGATTTCACGAGTAAACTTGCATGTGTTTTATGCAACCGACGGCCTCTCTGATGTTAGATGATCAAAGATTTAAGAGGCAATAATTGCAAACTGCGGGTCAGAAAAGCAAATTTAATAAATTTGCCCAAGATCAAGATCAGCTTTATATTTTGACCGGGATAACTTAGCTAATTCCTGTTATTTGTATTTTTTCAGTGTGAAAATTCTGCCAAGATGTGTTGAGTGGTGACATGAGAACTTTCTACTAGAACAAATAGAGCAGATCTAGATCCAAGGGCTCTCAATTCATCCACCCAGAAATTCCACAGTTGCCACACCAAACTGACAATACATAAATTGACACTGATTGCATTATTGATTGGCTTAACGGAGATGGACAGAGAGTGCCCTTAAGGGTGTATCAATGTCATAAGCGATTTTTTCAAAGTATTAAACTTTTTTTCTATCATAGTTTTTTTGGAAGAGCTGTTTATGATGAATGAAAAAATGAAAAAAAAAATATATTGTGGTGTCCTTGTTTTTGAGCTACAGCGATTTGAAAAAGGTATATCAAATTTGGATTTTTTTTCTTCAAATTTTACCCATTCTGAGTACAAGCTTCAGTAAAATCTATTTCAAAACAAAACAAACATGGTTATTTGGGTTTTCATTATTTATTTCATGTCTATGATGATATTTTCACATATAGAAACCAAATTTAGACAAAGCAGACACCAGGGTTGAACAATATGGATCCTTGAATATCAAACATATGCTTGTTTTAGGCATGGATGAATTATACCGGTATAATTCCTCCATGTTTTAGGGCATAATTTTATCAGATTTTTTATTTTATGAAAAAAAAGTAAAAAAGTTTGAAAATGAAATAGATCTAGTTCTAGTATTAAACTTTTTCTTATATTCTACCAAATAAAAGCCAATGCTAAGGCAGTTCAAAATATGAAAAGAAATTGAAAGGTCAGTGTTGAAAATTTTGAGTTATTAAAGTAAAAAGAGTGATCTCCCCTTACAAAATTTATAAAAAAAAAAGTACCATATCGATGATATTTAGAGCTTTATAAATTTCCCATTTGGTGCCTGTTTTTTCTTAAACTAGTTTTTGTATGAAGAAGGACTACCATAGATAGGAAATATATTACACAAAACCAAATTATCATATTTGTTTTCATTTAAAATGGATTTTATTGAAGCGGGCTGTTTGAAAAGGACAAAATAAGAGAAAGTGGGTGGGGTAAATTTTACATGGCCGTAGAGCCAACTGTTGTTCACCAAAGTGTACACTTTTTCTATTTTTTCATTCATCTTAAATAGCTCTTCAGTACAAAACCACCATAGAGTGTTTTTATATACTTTGAAAATTTCCCAAATGCATGACATTGATACACCCTTAAATGAATAGAATAAGAATGAACAGTGTGTCTTAAAATACAGTATGAACGTTTTTGCTGTGTATCATGTTATTTTTTGTTGTTCTTTTTTTCAGTAGAAATATTTCTATATTCTAGCAAATGGCAGCTTAAAGCAGACCATTCACCAAAAGTAAATCAGAACACACTTTAAGGTACATTATGTACTACTTTCAACATGCTTTTAAGTGATCAACTATCTTTGATAATCATATTATCATCATATCAGAAATAGGCTATGTGATAAAGGGTTCAACAATAAAAGGATAACCATATCTCGACCATACTTTTGCCAAACACACAGGACTCCAGATAAAAGGGAGTAAAATGAGCAAATCAACTTCCACACAAAATTCTATCAGTCCTACACTTTACTGTAAGTTTGCCAAATTTTCCCTAGTGTAAGGCTTTGACAGCGGAGCATGAATCTCATGCTCTTACATACAGTAAAGGGTAGGACTGTATGGGATTATGGGATAGCTACTCATGTTGTCATTACAATTGTCTCAAAGAAATGATTCAATGAGTATTGAGTCTATTTACACCATAGGGTTTAGGGTCTAAGTTTACCCTAGCAACGAGTATACTCGTCATTTACAAACAATGTACATATCAGGATTACACTTGTCCCATGCAAACAGTGTAGACCCTGATCAGAGGACTCCTTAAGGATATGTCTGATCGAGTCTACACTGCTTGTCATTTTGATAAATATTGTTAAAATTAACCCTAAATACCGGTAGTCAAAAATGGACTAGACTTAGCAATTAAATTTATAGATTTTGAAAAATTCTCAAATAATACCAAGGTTCATAAGTTGTTCTATGTGATTTACAGTTTTTGAATACAGTTAGTCATCCAGCACCCATCTCTGAAGCAAGCAGACCTCTAAAGACAAGTGGCAGCTAATGGCAGGAAAAAATAATGCAGAACGTCCTAGACTCTATAAGCATTCTTTTTAATTTTCATTAAGGGACCACCAGACCATAATCTTGCATAATTAATGGGTGCTGTAACAGACTAACTGTTTTAACCCATTACCCCATAAATGTGCCTTTAATTTATTCCTTCATTGAAGAAAATGCTTTCAATGAATATTTATGATAAGAACTATTTTCTAGCAGTTAGCTTAAAGTAGGTTTTAAGTAAAGCATGATAATATATGCCTTAAGGCGCGCATTCTGCTTGAATTTCAACCTGCTTTAAGTGGTCATCATTTTCAAAATTAGGCTTGAGGGTAATTGGTTAAATAACCTGAACCATTTATCATTATTGACTGTAATCAATAATCATTCTGTTTTGGAACCCGTTGATGGGTAGAATAATAAAAATACCAACTTAATATATTTTGTTTGTTTTAATTGTACATAGCATGATAGGTAACAGCAAATCCTTCCAGTTTGTTTACTTTTGCTCATGAATGTAAGTAAAATATGAATATATTCACACTGAAGTTACATGGCTTGCTTATAAAGTAGAAACTATTTGTCTTGTACAGTGTTGGACAAGTGGACTTTTCTATCTTGATTTTACCCATAACCTCTTGGTCTCTTTCTAGGTTTGAAGACAGGTGACCACTTAAAACATGCTAAAGTCTAAAGTTAAGCAGAATAAACCTTAAAAAGCATTCTGCTTTACTTTCAACCTGATAACATCTGCTACTTGCTAGGATATAAAAGAATATTTATGTGCATATTTTTTAGTCTAAATATTTTAGTGGAAGAATAAACAGGTGTATTTATGGTGAGCTACACCATTTTACTCTACCTATTCCACCACAGAAATACTTTTACAGATAAAGCACTATTGGCTCTTTTAACTACATGTATTTCCTGAAAGATGGAACCTTACAGCAGTATGGAAGTTAATCCAAAAGCTAAAACAGTAGCTTTGCCTCTTAACCTACTTTAAGCAGCTACCTGGTACTTTTAAACATCAAAAGCAACCTATGAGGGAAATGGTTAACAGTAATAGTTGCAGGTCTTCACCTGTTAGGACCTGATAACCCTTTTCTCCATAGATGTGCCTTTTTTAGGAATTTTACTAATTCCCCCAATGAAGAAAAGATTTCTAATTGATACATTTATGATTTTTTACCAACGGTATTACATCTGATCCCAGTATATGGTAGCTTAAAGCAGGCTGAAAATAAAAAGAAACCTTATACCCCATCCTGCTTTACTTTCAACCTGCTGAAAGTGATCAACCATCTTCAAAAGCTAGAAACAGGCCATAATGTCAAGGGTTAAATCACATTTTTTCTTAAAAATTTGCCCCAAATAAGCAGTTTCCAAAATCTAGTCTATTAACTTTATTTTGCAACATGACATACAAAATGTAGCCCTCTGATCTAGTTCTACACTGTGTGTCTAAAATGTACTCTTCACAGTCGACACCGTGTTTAATTTTTAGTAAATGATGTGTAAACTGTGAAATTTATAAGTGATTTTGATAAATTTATAAAATTTCAGAGAAATCGCTGACTAACTCGCTTTTGTAAAATTACTTGAGTTTCAAATTATTATGTCCAATCTGTGACCAATGAGGGGTCCTTTTTACACAATCTTACTTGTGTCCTTTCAGTGAGATCATGAAAGTTTTTTAGCTCGCCTGTTTGTAGAACAGACTTGTTTTACAGCAGAGCTTATGCAAAAAACCCATAGTGATTGTTGGCAAAGGTTAATGTCTCCAATTTCTGGTTTTTGCTCATATTTGAAGATTCCCTCTGGCACATGAGGCAGGCTGTCTTGACTAACTGCATGTCTGTTTTACTGCTTGCCAAGGTGGGACTGCAAACACAAAAGGGAAACCAATTTGATAAATTACAGTTACAAATATGTGCCATAAAAAAATAATCTATTTCTTAGCAGATGGTAGCTTTAAAGCATGTTGAAAGTAAAGCAGAATAAGCATTACTTTAAACTTGCTTTAACTGGTCACCAGTCTCCATTTAGTCAAATTTTGGGGGACCACGTGTTGATTTTTATTAGTGAAATTTGGAATTTAGTCTACTCTACAACATATAAACAGTTATTGAGTTAAGTATACAAAACTCAACTAGTCTACTTGACTTGGTTGTATCAATTCAATATAAAGCAAAACAATATAAATTAGATATAAAGCAAAACATTGATATTGTAATATTGGCCGAGTTGGACCGTGGAGATGGAATTGGATAATATTTTTGGTGTGTATCACCTCTGTGTACAATGTACTAGATGCCATCGGATGTAACAACGATATAACAACCTCTGCTGGAGTATTATGAAAATATTAAGATTAGACTAATAGCAATCTGAAGCTTGATTTGAGGTCAAAATTGATTTAAAATTGATTTTGGGCAATAATCATGTGGTTTTAACCACAGGTACTTGACACATACATCTAGATCTATTACCAAAAAAAAAAAAAAGAATAAATAATTTCTAGACTTCTATTATAGATACAAGGTATACAACGCAATCCAACACCTTTATGAAATAAAAAGTAGATATTGATAAATTAATCATTTCCCGAGGGTACCACAAGAGAATATTGGCGATCAAGTCTATTTTAGCATCGGTTTACAGCGTTTTTTAGGGGGACCCGTGCCCAATTGAAAACAAGGACTTTTTTCCCAAAATGAGCATTTCACGGCACGTTTTTTTCCAAAATAAGCCTTTAAGACTCCGTTTTCCCCAAAATCAAGTATTTTATGCCGTTTAAGGGCATATTTTTCCCAATTGAATGGGTACCAACTCATTAACAAAGAGGAGAAAAAAAACACTGGTTTAAGTCGATAGTTAAGACTTTTTTTTCTTTTTGGTAATAGATCTAGATCTATGTGTCAAGTACCTGTGTTTTTAACTAGTAAATGTGACTCAATCAGTAATTTTACAGAATGAGATGAAACTTAAACCTATCCTGCCCGTTTTCAGTGTATTGTACGGTAACCTGAGGACGGCACCTGTCACAAATTTAGCATGCTGTCACATTCTGCTTTACTTTCAGTCTGCTTTAAGTATCCCTTTACAACCGTTATTCGAACACAACCAAAAATCGAACACCTGAATCATTTCGCGTGACATCTATGGTTATAAACAAATTTGCATAACCGTGCGTGACATTTTGACAGTAACACCGGTAGAGACGTCAAGAACACAAAATCAGCAAAAAAGATCAGTAAACAGGTATAAGGGCATTTGTTGAACTTCTCTGAGTATAAATAATGCAATTACAACTAACCCCAAAAATCCATTATGCATAATCATGCCACAAACTACATTTTCTGTCAACAAAAATGACCAGTGGTGTATCGGCTGCAAAACTTTTACATTTACCTCATTCCTAAAGGTCCGGATAAATTATATTGAGGGTTCAGACCACTAAATTTGATCAAATCTCAAACTAGGGGTCCTTATCACTTTTTTCACTTTTTTTTAAATTCCTAATTGTGTTTCATATAAGAAGTAACAGGGAGTAAACAAACTATTTGTTTATCTTACAGGTTCCAGTACACTAGTATTTTTTTAGAAAAAATATGTTCAACAACTTTAAGAAATTTCTTCTATGTTTTAGATGCATTTCACAGCAAGAAGGAGACCCCTTCGAATCACAGGGACCCGACACGATTGATGTTTGAGAGAAAAAAATGGCAAAAGGTATATATAGAGACAAGGGGTACAACTGATCGTCAGTATATTCTCACCCTATCTCTACAAAACCGGGCATATCATGAAGAATAATTGATGAAACAACAACCTTTTTGCATTTCTGTCTAGCTAATATAATACCCTTCCATAAAAACATAACATAAAGCCAACTGTAAGCATGCATTTTCAACAGAAACTGCGTCTACTCACTGAAATCACCCATTTTCGGAAAACGGGACAGGTGTTCGTTCACAGCCGACACAGCATTGACCAGTACTGTACGCTTGTTTAGGCGGTTATATCGAGCATGACAGTCATACAGTACCATATATTTACGTTTTTGACACCGATCAAAGCTGATTTCTTCTAAAATCATTGCAATACCAACAAAAAAGTACAGGGACCCGACACAATTGACTTTTGAGAGAAAAAAATGTCCAAAGGTATGTATAGTCTTAAGGGTCTCTATATATACCTTCTGACAATTGTTTTCTCTCCAAAATCAATCACGTCGGGTCCTTGTGGTCAAAAACGTAAATATATGGAACTGTAGGACCGACATGCTCGATATAACCGCCTAAACAAGCATACAGTGGTGAGCAATGCTGTGTCGGCTGTGAACGAACACCTGTCCCGTTTTCCGAAAATGGGTGATTTCAGTGAGTAGACGCCGTTACTGTTCAAAGTACATGCCTACAGTTGGTTTTGTGTTATGTTTTTATGGAAGGGTATTATATTAGCTAGACAGAAATGCAAAAAGGTTGTTGTTTCATCAATTATTATTCATGATATGACCGGTTTTGTAGAGATAGGGTGAGAATATACTGACGATCAGTTGTACCCCTTGTCTCTATATATACCTTTTGAAAAAAAGATTCTCTCAAAAATCAATCGTGTCGGGTCCCTGTGCTTCGAATGCCCTGTCTGTAGCCATTAACAATTGATACTTTATGTCTAAACTACTGTAAATTAAATGTAAAACAAGTTGACTTTTACTTTTTATGAGGTTACAGACTCCTGTTTTATGTTTTGTCTGACATTTCATGAACAAACACTTACCCTGGACTACATATAGTAAACATTTCGTGGTGTCAAACCTGCTGTTCGAATTTAGGTTGACATCCCACTGAGAATGAGGTAAGCGGGTCACTATGCTTTGTTTACATTGTTAGAGAACCGATTTGAGTTGCAATAACTTACCCATCGTATTATAAGTTGAAAATGACCAGTTTATCCAGGATCTATGTAAAAAATTATTTTTATTCACATAGAAATTTGTAATTGACTCTAAGATGCTTAGGTGTTCGAATAATGGTGGTACCTGGATAATTGTGTTTGAAAAATAGAAAATTTGGAAATCTCAGGATTTTTCATGACCAACTTGTGGCAGCCCTGTGTTGATGTCTTCTGGAATTATTGTGTCAATTCAATATATAGCAAAACATTTATATTGGTATTGTAACAGGACTGTGTGAAAAAATCGTGGCCCGACCCAAGTAACTCCCGCTACATTACTCTCCCTTTTTTCCCGAGATTCGTCCCGAATTACACTCATGGAATCATGGTTACTTGGTATGCAAGGCAACGGACGGTCACGGCACCAAACTGTAACAGGACTGATTGAAAAAATTGTGGGCCGACCGGGACTCAAACCCAGGGTCTCTGGCTACAGAGTGACCCGGTTTAGGACTTATTGATTATCAACCAGATACCTGTACACACCCAAGTAACTCCTGCTACAGTATATTGGCCCTGTCAGGGATCGAACTTACGACCTCCCGCCTCAAAAGCGGACACTCTACCAACTGAGCTTTCAAGGCGGTTACCATAGTTAATGCATTCTCACAGTAACAAAATTAGACAGGAATTATTCAGATAGAGCACTTACTCATAGTTGCTTTAGTGTTGATATCAGCAACCCGTACCCCTCTGTTGGCTTTGTTTGCCTGTGAATCACATCTTCCATCCTTGATTCCTTCTCTCCAGCCCAGGACTATGATATCTGTCCGATATGCGGATTTGGCGTATACAGCGTTGAGTGACAGTGGTGGTCCAATAGGTTTGCATTGCTCTCTCTCTGTCAATGCAGGTGAGGACAGTCATAAAAACATCATCGTTACCCCCACCCACTGTCTGTTACGCAGTAGCTTCTCCACAAAGCCACTGTCCGTCTCTTTACGCCTGCTCTTGTTCCTATCCAGTATGAACTATAATCTAATAAGTTTATTTGTCTTCATAATGTTCCATTCCAAAGTCTTTTCATCTGTCCTCCCAAAGGAAGCGAGGACAATCGATCGGTGCGATAAGAATCTGTCATTGCAGGCGACCATCTTTTCTTGGAATCACATTACTAAAACTCGAACTTTTGCGATCTATCGGTACTATATAATGCGGCGGGGCCGTATTAAATAAAATACACCGTATTAAATACAAGAAGTGAGAAGCCATCTGGCCGAAAATCGCGAGGAATATGCTCTTGCAAACCAAAAAAATTAATCATTTTGCTTCGATGAATAATGTAAACAACCTCAAGATACATGAACAAAATCAGTCATTTTCGAAGGCTATGAAAACAAAACTGACATCAATTACCGACATAAAAACTATTATTTACACTTCAAAGATGCAACACCTATCTAATTTATTTGTGTTTCAAATAAAATATATGACACGGCGATCAGGAGGTGGTCAGTAGTAAAACACATATAAACAAATCAGGGAATAATTGAATGGCTTTTCACGAAAATACGCAATATTTCAGCGTATTTTTTTCTACTAAACCCTCGTACAGCGGCCTAGAAAAATATTATTCACACAAAATCAATCCAAGATCTAACAACATAAGTTATCAATAGTGCAATTCTCTTGAAATTATTCACATAGCGTGGTAAGAAAAATGGTGCATATTTGAATTTTCCGCCATTACTGGATAGAATGGCGTCATGAAAATTTGCGATAACGCGCTACGGCCGTGCTTTTACGAGATTACCGTCAGTGACACGCTCCTTTATATATAAGAGCTCCTGATTATACTTTGTACTACATCAACTTCACACTATTAATTATAAGTAAAATTTTATCTTGTAAATTCAATGTATTTAAACAACAAATAAGCAAAATCAATAAAAAGTGTACTCTATTGAAACATAGACTGAGTACTGCAATTTCATATTTTGTAACATTGCGAATAAGGGTATAGTAGGTTCGGTGCTAATGTTGGAAGAAGGTATGGCCCATATGTACCATATATCATTTACTCTCTATCTGTTTACTCTCAGAGCCTATTCCTAGTTTTGAGCACAGTTGACCACTTAAAGCAGATATATAAAGTAAAGCAGAATACATATAGACGTATTTCTGATTTACTTTAAGTCTGCTTTAAGCTACTATCTGCAAGGGTATAGGAATATTTCTAATGGTGCATATACATGGCTGAATAAGTTGGAATTAATTTCTTCAAAAGCGTAAAAAGGCGTTTACGGGGTAAAATGTGAAGCTTGATGTAGGATACACAGTGGAGAAAACGTTATTCTTTCCCAATAAACGCGTTTATGCTCAAACTATAATTTCTATTGCAAATAGTTTGGAGCCAGATCAGACGCCGGGTAACCCGGCGTCTGATCAGGCTCCAAACTGTTTGCCACCAAGATAAAAATGAATTATCAGAATTGTCCAAAAGTTGCACTTTTCTACGTTTTAGTGTTTTGCGTTTGCGTTTCGTTTCGTTTAAACGGGAAAGAATGACAGATTCTCCACTGTATTTGTAAACAGATAAACATGTAGAAACTAACAACAAAATGTTTTTATGGGACGGCCACACCTAATGTTAAAATAACTGGTGGCCCAATCCCTTTGCTTATAGATCTACTAAACAAATCGTGTGGTGATTGCATGGTTATGTGCTAATAATGGAACAATGAAAAGATATTAAACTTATACTAAAAACATTGAAATAAGTATTCGAGCTTTGTGTAGATTTTCGAAATAATTCGAGTATGCCATTAAGCGCATATTAATTATAACCAGGAGCAGATTAAACTTCTTTAAAATCCGCAAAATGCCGCGTAAAGTTATCTCCATTTCAGGCATTTTCATTGGTCGGTGATATGAATGGAAACCGGTCACTGTTGCCTGTTGTTTTGTTTTGTTTTTAAAAACATCCAAAAAAACTTATACATTTAAACCTCTCTATTACGACCGCTAAAAAGAAAGGTTATTGATTTTATGAAAGACAGGTGATAGCTTCAAACAAGGTTAAAGTAAAACAGAAAGCTCAAGGATCTTTCTGTTTTACTTTTAACTTGCTTTAAAAAGCCATCTGTATTCAATATTCCAAGTAATTAACACAATATAGGGGTCGTAATAGAGGGTTTAGCTGCATATATTTTGTAATCAAAGTTGAGTTTTCGGTAATTACCCCTTAAGGTAGAAACGCAAATGAGTAACATATTTTTGTATGTATCTTTATATTGGATGTCAATCTAATGACTGATAGAGTAAACGTTCATTTTCCCAAAATGGCTTATATATATGATTACCTCATTTACCCATGTGACTTCAAATAGACAAGTCAAATTTTAACTTAAGTTAAGTCCATATTTACATGAATAGGGTTGATTCTAACAACGTATAGCAAAAGTACAAACATTGCCGACCCTGATTAGAGGGCTGTCATACAGTGGAGAATCTGTTATTCTTTCCCAATAAACGCGTTTATGCTCAAACTATAATTTCTATTGCAAACAGTTTGGAGCCAGATCAGACGCCGGGTAACCCGGCATCTGATCAGGCTCCAAACTGTTTGACACCAAGATAAACATGAATTATCAGAATTGTCCAAAAGTTGCACTTTTCTACGTTTTAGTGGTTTGCGTTTGCGTTTCGTTTCTTTTAAACGGGAAATAATAACGTATTCTCCACTGTAGTTGTAAACAGATAAACATGTAGAAACTAACAACAAAATGTTTTATGGGTCGGCCACACCTAATGTTAAAATAACTGGTGGCCCAATCCCTTTGCTTATAGATCTACTAAACAAATCGTTTGCATGGTTATGTGCTATTAATGGAACAATGAAAAAGTATTAAACTTATACTAAAAACATTGAAATAAGTATTCGAGCTTTGTGTAGATTTTCGAAATAATTCGAGTATGCCATTAAGCGCATATTAATTATAACCGGGAGCAGATTAAACTTCTTTAAAATCAGCATAATGCCACGTAAAGTTATCTCCATTTCTGGCATTTTCATTGGTCGGTGATCAGAATGGAAACCGGTCACTGTTGCCTGTTGTTTTGTTGTGTTTTTTTAAAAAAAAAAAAAAAAAAAATTTTTTTTTTATACATTTAGACCTCTCTATTACGACCGCTAAAAAGAAAGCTTATTGATTTTATGAAAGGCAGGTGATAGCTTAAAACAAGGTTAAAGTAAAACAGAAAGCTCAAGGATCTTTCTGTTTTACTTTTACCTTGCTTTAAAAAGCCACCTGTATTCAATTCCAAGTAACGGTCGTAATAGAGGGTTTAGCTGCATATATTTTGTAATCAAAGTTGAGTTTTCGGTAATTACCCCTTAAGGTAGAAACGCAAATGAGTATCATATTTTTGTATGTATCTTTATATTGGATGTCAATCTAATGACTGATAGAGTAAACGTTCATTTCCCCAAAATGGCTTATATATATAAATGATTACCTCATTTACACTGTACCCATGTGACTTCAAATGGACAAGTCAAGTTTTAACTTAAGTTAAGTCCATATTTACATGAATCGGGTTGATTCTAACAACGTATAGCAAAAGTACAAACATTGCCGACCCTGATTAGAGGACTGTCACAGGACTAGTGTCTATATCGTTAGCATAAGAGACTCTTCATAGGTACACGGCTACATTTGTAAATGTAAATGACGAATATACACGTCGCTAGGGTTAAATGTGTTGAAATAAATGAGCTAAATGCATTTTCGGTAGAAAATAAGAGAGTAAAGAACAGTTGGGAGTTATGTTGAAATTTTGCCTACTTTAAAAGTATCCACTGCAATTGTTTACCTCTTTACATGCATTTGAAAATATATTTTTAAATCAAGAAACATCATCTCTATTGTTAATCCGTTTTGGGTTCTGATCAAGCATTTAAAAGTAAAAAAGTAAATACATTGTAAGTGTTTCTTGTTTACTGCTTCATGTTTCATTATTTTTAGTAAATTGCTTCATATACAGTGGAGAATCTGTTGTTCTTTCCCATTTAAACGCAAACGTACACAAACGCAAAGCACTAAAACGTAGAAAAGAACAACTTTTGGACAATTCTGATAATTCTTGTTTATCTTGGTGGCAAACAGTTTGGAGCCTGATCAGACGCCATGTAACCCGGCGTCTGATCTGGCTCCAAACTGTTTGCACTGCAAATAATAGTTTTAGCGTAAACGCGTTTATTGGGAAAGAATAACAGATTCTCCACTGTATATATGTTGCACATTTACTATGTTTCATATGTTCTATGCCTACAGATTGCCGGTGCGGGTATTCTAGGCCTTGGTATATACATCTTGGGCTCGGACTATGGGGCGAAACAGATGTCGGAGGTGCTGGGTAACGATCTGTATCAGATAGCTGCCTACGTGCTGATAGCCTCGGGTGCGATCCTCGTTCTTATCTCCTTCTGTGGCTGCTGCGGGGCGATGCGAGAAAGTAGGGTTCTACTGGGAGTGGTACGTATTAGTGTTGTTCCGATTATCGTTAATAATCCTAAATATAAAGATTTCTATATATTTCTATAGATAATCGATATTAATTTGCATCAATTGCTTATGCAAGACAAAAGAAAAACAGAAAGATCCTTAACCCTTTGAACCCTAGACCCTGGAAGTTTCAAGGAGGGTAGAGTGAAAGTCTGTTCTAATTTAAATTCACCCTGCTTTCAATTGACTTTATTACAGTGGTAGAAATTACCGGGGTTGCGATTACACTTTAGTAAACAGTTACCAAGCGGCCTTAAGCACATATATTAAATATCGATTAAAAGTACGTAGATGATCGATTACATGTATTCTTATGAATATTCAATGTAATCCCAGTCATTAACACATGATGTACAGTGGAGAATCTGTTATTCTTTCCAGTTTAAACGCAAACGTACGCAAACGCAAAGCACTAAAACGTAGAAAAGTACACCTTTCGGACAATTCTGATATTTCATGTTTATCTTGGTGGCAAACAGTTTGGAGCCTGATCAGACGCCGGGTTACCCGGCGTCTGATCTGGCTCCAAACTGTTTGCACTGGAAATAATAGTTTTAGCGTAAACGCGTTTATTGGGAAAGAATAACAGATTCTCCACTGTAACTATGACACCAAAGAGACTGACAAACATTTCAGAGTAACAGAAAGTTACTTCTTTTATGCAAAGAACAAAAACGTTGTGTTACTTTCAGATAAACACATTGTTAAATGCGTTACCATAGGAACTACGAGGGCTGTCCCAAAACATCGTAGACTTTCGTAATAAAATTGATATTTATAACAGCAGAGACAAACGCTCGTCATGGTTTATAAACATAGGGATTAAGTAAGCCTGTGTGAATTTTTAACGCACTATCTTAGAAATTGGCTAGCGCAGAGTAGTTTGAAACATACTACCCGTGCAACCCCGGCGCACACCATAGTTACGTAATGACGTTATCGACGTCAACGTTACTCTTTTTCAAAATATTCGCCGTGATGAGCGATGCATTCGCTGTTTCACACAATCGGTTAATTTGTCATATACGCTGACGAACAATGCCTTTCTTCATTCCTCACAAGACTCTCAATGTTTCTTGTTTCAGCTTCTCAAACTTAAGTCATAGTAACTGAGATTTCAGGCATATAAATACGACGAAATCTGATAGGGCTATGTCAGTGATGTATGGCACATGTTCATGCTTTCGAAAAACCCACCACGGCAATTTTGAATTGTGTATACTGGGAAGTGTGGCACCGAACGTTATCCTGGTGGAATATGATGCTTTCAACTTGAAATTCAAGGTTGTCAATGAACACTCTGGTCTCTTCTTTCGTATCGCAATGCGGCATGCGAAAGATATGTGCGATGAATTTGTTGAGAAATGCCTGCTCTCTCGCATACCGTTGCAAACCTGGACATGTCTTTCTTTTTTCTGCACTTAGCAAGCGAACATTCACCTAGTATAGCCTTTCAAGATGTTTGGTTTCTCAAGCAAAATCCGATATAAAGACGAGTTGCTGACCCGACGATTTTAACAATTTTTATCACCGCAAGATGCTGATCACCATTGATGACGCTTCTCACGTTTTTCTACAATGAAGTCGTCAATTCATATCGGCCGTCCCGTCTTTGTAAACTAATTTTCAATCCATCCTTCTGAAAAACGCTTTTGCTGTTTGAAGATCAGAGAACAAGATGCTGATTTGTACTTTTCTGATGATTGTAGTTGTTTAAACGTCTGTGTCGGGGTCATATTTAACCTAACACAGTATTCTATAACATTTTGCTGCGCCGCACTTTCCTTTGACGTCGTCATTTCTAGCATTTTCAGAACACAGTACCATTCGCGATAACTCTATAGATGTTTTCAAAATACCGCTACCTTAATTATATTTTCCAGGATGACGTCACACAAAGCAACGTCAACGTTCATGACGCAATTTCGCGCGAATTCAAGCTCAAAGTTGCATTGTAGGAGGTTGAAAGATGCACATCTCTAAATCTACCTGTAAGATTTTTGCGTGCGCCGCACATTCTAACCAGCGATTTATATTTGCTAATAAATAAGGGTCAAGATTGTTAATGAGCCTCATTCTTTTTCTACAAATGTGAAAATGTTTGAAATAGCATCAGTAAAAAAATCATAGAAATAATATGTCGGGTTCTTCAAAAACAATATTTGTCCACGGTGTTTTGGGACAGCCCTCGTATATACTTGTAAGTGGCAAACGGGGGTAAAACAAAAACTCAGGCAAAAATGTAAATGTATTCTGGTAAATTACATCGTTTGTTTTAACCATCAATGTGACTTTATACACTAAAAGTTTGTTAATAATGGTTCTTACACTTATCCGATTATTTCTGTTTGTCATCATGTTCCCCTCGTGTTTAGTTGGTCACCGCCTGAGGTTTCAAGTGCTTATGCAAGGTCAATACATAATGTCAATATCGAACTTACACCCTTTCACACTCAATGACGTCATAAAGCGCATTTGCAAACAGTTTTGATCCTGACTCCGAGGTTATAAAGCTTTTGACTTGAGTCTAAACTCGTTCCCAAGCATTTGATTGGTCAGATTTGAGCCTAGGCTCAAATCTGACCAATCAAATGCTTGGGAACACACTCAGACTCAACTGAAACGCTTTATAACCTCGGAGCCTGAGTAGACGCCGCGTAACGCGACGTTAGCTCAGGATCAAAACTGTTTGCGACTTGTTTTGAAATAACGTCATTTATACTGCATTAAACCTCCCTTTGAAACGATATTGCAGACAACAATATTGAAGCAGACGACCTTATGGCGGCGAAGGGGTAAAAACCTCGAAATAAATTTGATCATGAAAGGGTTAAGGATTGGAACTACTGACTTCATTATGTTTTAATCATTGCGTGTTTTTTTACATTATTTTTCAGTTTATTTTCGCCATCTCCACTCTGATTGTAGCTCTTGTAGCGGCAGCTGCCATGGTGTTTGTGTTCAGACAGAAGGTAAGAAACTTTAACTTTGAAACTTTATTGAAATATATCTGTATAAGGTCCACTACCATGGACATCATTAACATTTATACAAATAGAAAACATACATATCAATAGAGAGGTCATTAGTTGGGAATACGCAAATTCATTTGAAATTTTTATAATTTATAATAAAGCCTAAATAAAAAGTATTTCTTATGAATAAACAGATGTAAACCAAAATTTGTTCCATATAAAGTCATACATATCACCTGACAGTTTTAGAAGATTTAGCCATATAAACATTGGAGAATACGCTGCTCTTTCCCGTTTAAACGCAAACACATATCAATCAAATGTAGCTGTTTAAGAAATGTTTTTGACAATTCTGATTATTACACCTCGCTTTGAGTTACAATGTTAAATTCCCATAGACCTACAGTTAACATTTTGCATGTCTTTCACATCTATCCAAAATATACTGTCACTCTTTATGATATTCTTTTTGTGACGTCACTCTAAAGGACATTACTTTTTCCTCCGTCCGAAAACGTACTGTCAGCATTGACATGACTTTCGCTATTGGCTACGTTGGAACGTTTTAAAGAGTGGTAACTCCTAATCAATTTTTGGTACAAGTTGCTTCCTTTTGTCCATTCCTGAACGATTTGCCACCATTTCGGAATAGGATATTTGCCACCTAGACAATGTAAAGACGCTGTTTCTTCAATTTACTTGTCATAACGTTCTTCTTTCTTTCTTGTAATATAATTATAAACAATGTGACGTCATAGACGGCGACGTCGTTTCCCGCGTTACGTACATGTCCGCGCTAAATAGATATTCACAACACATTTTATAAAATACAAATGAGACGATTCTAAAGCTAGGGTTGATAAGCTCGGTGTAATAAAATAAATATTAGATGTCAGTTTGCGTGACATTCAAATTGTCAACCCTCGAAAAGAAGAATGTCACCCTCGGCTACGCCTCGGGGTGACATGCTGTTTCTCGGATTGACAATTTGAATGTCACGCAAACTGCCATCTAATATTTATATATTATTACACCTCGCTTTGAGTTACAATGTTAAATTCCCATAGACCTACAGTTAACATTTTGCATGTCTTTTACATCTATTCAAAATATACGGTCACTCTTTATGATATTCTTTTTGTGACGTCACTCTAAAGGACATTACTTTTTTACTCCGTCCGAAACCGTACTGTCAGCATTGACATGACAATCGCTATTGGCTACATTGGAACGTTTTAAAGAGTGGTAACTTCTAATCAACATTTGGCATTTTCTGTACAAGTTGATTCCTTTTGTCCATTCCTTAACGATTTGCCACCATTTCGGAAGAGGACATTTGCCACCTAGATAATGTAAAGACGCTGTTTCTTCAATTTATTTATCATAACGTTCTTTGTTTCTTGTAATATAATTATAAACAATGTGACGTCGTAAGACGGCGACGTCATTTCCCGCGTTATGTACATGGCCGCGCTAAATTGGTATTCACAACACATTTTATAAAAGACGAATAAAACGATTCCAAAGCCATGGTTGATAAGCTCGGTGTAATAAAATAAATATTAGATGTCAGTTTGCGTGACATTCAAATTGTCAACCCTCGAAAACAAGAATGTCACCCTCGGCTACGCCTCAGGGTGACATGCTGTTTCTCGGGTTGACAATTTGAATGTCACGCAAACTGCCATCAAATATTATATATTATTACACCTCGCTTTGAGTTACAATGTTAAATTCCCATATACCTACAGTTAACATTTTGCATGTCTTTTACATCTATTCAAAATATACTGTCACTCTTTATGATATTCTTTTTGTGACGTCACTCTAAAGGACATTACTTTTTACTCCGTCCGAAAACGTACTGTCAGCATTGACATGACAATCGCTATTGGCTACATTGGAACGCTTTAAAGAGTGGTAACTTCTAATCAACTTTTGGCATTTTCTGTACAAGTTGATTCCTTTTGTCCATTCCTTAACGATTTGCCACCATTTCGGAAGAGGACATTTGCCACCTAGATAATGTAAAGACGCTGTTTCTTCAATTTACTTGTCATAACGTTCTTCTTTCTTTCTTGTAATGTAATTATAAACAATGTGACGTCGTAAGACGGCGACGTCATTTCCCGCGTTATGTACATGTCCGCGCTAAATTGGTATTCACAACACATTTTATAAAAGACGAATAAAACGATTCCAAAGCCAGGGTTGATAAACTCGGTGTAATAAAATAAATATTAGATATCAGTTTGCGTGACATTCAAATTTTCAACCCGAGAAACAGCATGTCACCCCGAGGTTACCCGGCGTCTGATCTGGCTCCAAACTGTTTGCAATAGAAATTATAGTTTGAGCATAAACGCGTTTATTGGGAAAGAATAACGTTTTCTCCACTGTATAACACGCTAGCGGCTGACTCATAATTAACCGTTACAAACAGTTTGGATCCTGATGAGACGCCACAACGGTAATCGGCGTCTCATCAGGATCCAAACTGTATGACATTCTGACCCTGTTTTGAAAAGAAATTAAAAAAATTCTTTGATTAGAACAGTAGCAGACGACAATTGTTGCAGACAAAAAAATATTACCCAGCGTGCAAAGAGCTCAAAGAGGAAGCTGCTTATATGAGTTTTCCTGAGGCGCGGTGGCGTTTGTTAGGAGAAAACTCTCATATTCCTCTCATATATAAACTGGTTGTTACTGACAATTATTGCTCATTATTTGGTCTGAACGATTTACAAGTTCACAAAAACATTTGATAAAAAATCAATCTACTGCAACTAATATAAACGTTCATTAATCATGCTCAATTACTGGATGAAAGTCTAGAAAAGTGCTTTGAAGAAAAAGATAATCTGTTGGAATGTTGGCTATATATTTTACAGTACATGTTAAACACCTCTGTTGCGGTCGCCCAAAGAAGTCGCATTGATCGCATGAAAGTCAGCTTAACATATTACTCCATCCCATACGCCTTTTTACGACTTTGATTTATTCCTCCGCTAAAGATATGTACATACAGTGGAGAATCTGTTATTCTTTCCCGTTTAAACGCAAACGTACGCAAACGCAAAGCACTAAAACGTAGAAAAGAACAACTTTTGGACATTTCTGATATTTCATGTTTATCTTGGTGGCAAACAGTTTGGAGCCTGATCAGACGCCGGGTTACCCGGCGTCTGATCTGGCTCCAAACTGTTTGCACTGCAAATAATAGTTTTAGCGTAAACGCGTTTATTGGGAAAGAATAACACATTCTCCACTGTATAGATCTACATGTAGTTATGAATATGCAACATAAAAAAGTATTTATCCTATCAGAACGGCGATGGAGAAAAAGATAAAGACTCATCGGATGAGAGTAAAGTAGAATGGTTATGCAGGAGATTTCTGGTTTCCTTTCAACAACCTTAAACAGTAATTATTGAGAGTGGCTGTAATAGAGTTTTATTATTTTTACTAGAGTGGTTCTCAAACAAGACTTGCTTCTATTTCAGCAGTTAATTGCTTCCTATAGATCTAGAAATTATCGCACGATATTTATCAGCATAAAAGTTTCTGTATGTTTTCTGTTTTACTTCTACACTGCTTTTGACCACAGCCTCTGAATAACAACAACATTGAGACTACTTTAAGAATTGAATAAAACCGGAAGGTTACAAAGTTTAATACAGTCAAAAGTTTGTGAACAATGTGAACGCTAGACACGTATATACGTGTACGCTTTCTTTGCAAATAGTGTACTTGTAAAGAGTACACTTTTTGTATTATGCAAACAGTGAAGACCGTGATCAGAGGGTTCATAAAGGAGCCTTCTGATCAGGATATGCACTGTTTGTCATATATATTGCCATAAGGTCGTACAGTATGACAACGGCTATACTGGTTCTTTGTTTTCAGATGGAAGGAGATATAATTCACTCTATGGAAGACGTGCTTATAAAGAAATACGGTGTTGAGCTAGAGGGCCATTCGGAAAATAGAGTTGTTACAGACATGTGGAACTGGCTTCAGAGAGAGGTGACTTAAATATACGCTCAAACCTGTACAGTCTTCCCTCTCCACATCAACACTATTCAGGGACAAATGTTGTGTGTGTTTTTCGGAGAGTGTTGTTAAAGGAAGGGACTATTGATAACTGATTAACCCCTTTACTGCCTCACTGATCAGACACCATGCCTTGCGCGGCTTCTCATCAGGGGCCCGTTTTACTAAACAACTTACGCAAAAATTTTGTGTAAGTCAAAATTTTAATTTTTAATTTATATTTTTTATTATCACTTGCTACAAACAGCAAGTAGCCAAATCAGAGGACGCGCTTTTAGTGCGTCCTCTGATCTGGCTATTTGCTGTTTGCAAACGTTTATGATAGAAAAATAAGAGTAAAACGATTTTGACTTACGCAAAACTTTTGCGTTAGTACAGTCGAACTTCGTTATCTCGAAGTCCAGGGGACTGAAATAAATATATCGAGATAACCGAGTTTCGAGATGCGAGTTGTTGAGAGAGATCGATAATCAGTGTCAATTATCACCATCTGTGGACTTGTCATCGCGCAGCGTGTCATCCCACTGCGTTGATTGACAGGTGTGATGCACTAACAACAAACAATGAGTGAACTCGCGCATGTGCAGTTTCGCTCATTATTTTGCAATAATTAGAAAACTTACCTGATTGACTTTGACTTTTAATAAGTTACTATCAAAGTCGACTAATCCATATTAATAGCAATGATGCAGATGTTAAATCACAGTCCTACGCATTTTGAAACATCAACAGACGCTTACAATCATAACTGCGATTCGTACCAGATAATAACGTACGCGAACAATGTCGGCCAAACAATTAATGAAATTAAACTTGTAAACTGTAAATTAACTTCATTGTTCTTTCGCTTTCATTTACATTTACTTGTTTCTTGACATTAAAACCGAGAAAATCCCATTTTATCTGCGTTATTATCGCGATATAGGTATTAAGTGTGATTTTCACGAGTAACTGAATCTTACTGATACACGCACATTTCAAGCAAAATGGCGGCCGTCAAAAACAAAAACGAAAGTAAGCATTTGCTATAATACACATGAAAACGCTGATGCTTAATATGACAGTGCATATAAAGGTGTTTGATAAAACTGATTCTTTAATTACCTGTAATTAAGAGTGAGACACAGTCACATTAACGCCGGTGTTTATTTCAGCTCCCGGCCCTGTGTTTGCAAGGTGTGATTATTAACTGCAGTTACTCGCAAACACATGAAAACCTGTGAAATCGATAATCCAAAGAATTTTCTTTCAAGATTTCAAGAATTTTTCTCGGCGATATCGAGACATGAATTGTAAAAATAGAGAACTTCGAGTTCGAGGGACCTAACATTTGACTTCGACCATGCTTCGACATAAGAAAAAATCGAGCTGAAAAATCGAGATAAACGTGATATTTCTATATAGATAAAGAAGGGAATAATTCGGGACCAGAAATTTATATCGAGATATCCGAGATTTCGAAATAAGCGAGTTCGAGATAACGAAGTTCGACTGTAGTTTAGTAAAACGGGGACCTAGGACCTTTTGACGCTCATTACGATATTACTTTAGGTCCTTTTACCTAAAAATTATATTTAAGAAATAAAAACAGATTTTAATTGATAGCAAATGACGTTATGTCGGAGAAGAGGTGTAACATAATTGTCTTGTATGGGTTTCAACGTCAAGCATTATTTTAAGAAGGGAATCGTTGTTCGGAGAGACGTTGTATGGAGGTAGTACTAAGAGTACAGTGGAGAATACGTTATTCTTTCCCGTTTAAACGAAACGAAACGCAAACGCAAAACACTAAAACGTAGAAAAGTGCAACTTTTGGACAATTCTGATAATTCTTGTTTATCTTGGTGGCAAACAGTTTGGAGCCTGATCAGACGCCGGGTCACTCAGCGTCTGATCTGGCTCCAAACTGTTTGCAATAGAAATGATAGTTTTAGCGTAAACGCGTTTATTGGGAAAGAATAACACATTCTCCACTTATAACGTTTGACAGTCAGAAAGCAAACTTATGAAGCTTAAAAGCAATAATATCTTAACAAGTTGGTCTATAATCGCTGATGTAAGTTAAACGAACCAAGGGGTCAACCTCAAAGGATATTGTTGGTGCATTTTGGCCCTTTGCCTCTAATAGGTGCATTGTCAATGAAACGGTTGCAAACGTAGTATTCCAAGTACTATTTACAGTGGATAATGTGTTATTCTTTCCCAATAAAAACGCGTTTACGCTAAAACTATTATTTGCAGTGCAAACAGTTTGGAGCCAGATCAGACGCCGGGTAACCCGGCGTCTGACCAGGCTCCAAACTGTTTGCCACCAAGATAAACATGAACTATCAGAATTGTCCAAAAGTTGTTCTTTTCTACATTTGAGTGCTTTGCGTTTGCGTACGTTTGCGTTTAAACGGGAATGAATAACAGATTCTCCACTGTACCTGAAAAAGGAAATGAAAAACAGAAATACATATTTGGCGCCTGATTTGAATCCAAACTGCGACAGTAGTTCCTACCTACAACGGCCCTCCGAACAACGATTTCCTCCTTACAACAATGTGTACCGCTGTTCCCTAAACATGACTATTATGTCCAATTCTTTCACTGCTGCAATATCGTCTGCTTAGATTTGTCGTCTGCCATTTTTACTCAAAATTAGTCGGAAATTTTGACAGAAAAAATATAATGACGTTTGACAAACAGCTTGAATCTAGATCAGACGCCGCGTTACTGGATTCAAGCTGTTTGCAAATGTAAGCCAATTCCCTCCACATAAAAAGTCCCTCCGTATAACATACACAATCTTTGTCTCCCATTTGTTGTTGTTGTAGAGAGTGAGCACTCAGAAGCTATTGTTAGTGAAATCTTTATGATACAGTGGATAATCTGTTATTCTTTCCCAATAAACGCGTTTACGCTAAAACTATTATTTGCAGTGCAAACAGTTTGGAGCCAAATCAGACGCCGGTTGACCCGGCGTCTGATCAGGCTCCAAGCTGCTTGCCATCAAGATAAACATGAATTATTAGAATTGTTCAAAAGTTGTTCTTTTCTACGTTTTAGTGCTTTGCGTTTGCGTACGTTTGCGTTTAAACGGGAAAGAATAACAGATTCTCCACTGTAAAACACGAGTAAGAAACATTATGCTGTTGGAATTGAAATGTCCTTTTTCTCTTTTAAATATAAGTTCATGGAAGACATTAATAAGTTGTGGCTACCCAAAGCATGTCGTGCTAAATATAAGTTATAAACTGCAGTGGACCCTCAACAATTTGAACTCGACAAAGTCTATAAGGTATACCCTTACTTCAAACATTAGTGTCACGTTTTAACTAAAAAAAAACGGGTACATTCGACTTAAACGAACTCGATTTATTGGAATTGAAAAGCAGAAAAGAGAGATGAAGTTCGACTAAAAGCTAGTTCGAGTTTTCACTCTATCTAGGCTATTTCTGTTTAATAATTTGAGCACTTTGAATGCACTCGGAAAACACGCCTTTATCGTTTCATCAAAACACGAAAGAGTTTTAGCCCTTCTCATGTTGAACACATTTTCTTTTTCAAAAATGGCGTTTCATTTTAACCGTTTGCCTGCTGCTCGCGACTTTATTAATTGCAAACAGTTTAGATCCAGATCAGACGCCGCGTGACGCGGCACGTGATCTGGATCTAAACTGTGTGACACTCATCTCTAGTTTTTTTTTTATTTAAGTAAGTGTTAATCTAAATTTAACATACTTTGCAGACGACACTTTCAAAGCAGACGATATAACCTCAGGATAAGGGTTAACTAGTTGCCTTCCTGATAAATACAGTATGTTCATAACTGTAGCCTATTTTCCATCCAAAATATCTTTGGAATCATGCTCTGAGTGTGAAACAATTATGATCTGGATGAGCTATCCGAGTTATTCTGCATTGTATCAGGATCCAAACAATAAGCACACACCATACATATACGCAGGGGAAAGAGATTAATAGGTATATAATTTAAAGATGCAACTTTGCACTTATATTAACCCGCATTAATTGCTTTCACTTTTAGATAAATTTCTTTGAAATAGATCTTAAATGAGAAACCTATTTTTTGAAATGCAAGTTGCAGATAGAGAGATTCTTACTTGAGTGATGGAGTATTTCTTACTGTGGAGAAAACGTTATTATTTCCCAATAAACGCATTTACGCTTAAACTATTATTTCTATTGCAAACAGTTTGGAGCCAGATCAGACGCCGGGTTACCCGGCGTCTGATCAGGCTCCAAACTGTTTGCCACCAAGATAAACATGAATTATCAAAATTGTCCAAAAGTTGCACTTTTCTACGTTTTAGTGTTTTGCGTTTGCGTTTCGTTTCTTTTAAACGGGAAAGAATGTTTTCTCCACTGTACAAGACTTTAATTCGCATTACACCAAGCTTGTGTTAAAGGTTGGTCCCCGCTGCAGATAAATCGTTGATAATTTATTACTTGGTTATTGAATTATTAAAAGCTACTTTGTGTCCCATATTTGTTGAAAATGGTGTTTTATAGTGTTTTTTTTCAAACCTAAAGTTGTTCTTAAAAACTAAGTCCTTGTTTAGATATGGTCTGTCCTCATGGGCTTTATTTTAAGCTCATTGGAATTATTTGAATAAAACTTATAAAATTTAAACAACAAATGACAACAAACAACACTTGATACCAAATTAAACATCTTATTGGCTATTTCAACACCATAAACCTTTTCAAAATATACTCAAAACTCATACATTTGAAATCAGTGTAGACCCAGATCAGAGGGTTGTTATAGCAGCTCTCTGATCAGGTCTACACTATTTTCTAATTTAGACCAGTATTCATTAAGTTACCCATAATTCCATGTAGACTGGTTCATATTTTGGTAATTAAAAATATCCACAAGGGAACTTCCATTTGAGGTTTAAGGGAGGAGAGGGTCAATTGCATTTCACTTTGTTTCTTCAGCTCAAATGTTGCGGTGTCACTGGTAATGTGAACTCGACCACCTCCTGGGCTATATATAAACGATCAGCTTGGTATGCAGGCTTTATAACAGGTTAGTCGATGCAGCACTTTTTCCTATTATATGAATAAAATGTCTGTTGTGTTCTGTTCACTAAGATAGTTTGCATTGACTACACATACAGTGGAGAATCTGTTATTCTTTCCCGTTTAAACGCAAACGTACGCAAACGCAAAACACTAAAACGTAGAAAAGAACAACTTTTGGACAATTCTGATAATTCTTGTTTATCTTGGTGGCAAACAGTTTGGAGCCTGATCAGGCGCCGGTTATCCGGCGTCTGATCTGGCTCCAAACTGTTTGTATTGCAAATAATAGTTTTAGTGTAAACGCGTTTATTGGGAAAGAATAACACATTCTTAACTGTAGGAGAAGGCGTTATGTCTTCCCGTTTCAACGCAAACGAAATAGACATAAACTGCAATAAAATGTAGAATGTTACATTTTTCGAAAAAGCCTACAACAATAATGAAATAATAATTTACGTTAAACTGAGTGTCAAACAGTTCGGAACCTGATCAGACGCCGGGTAACCCGGCGTGTGACCAGACTCCAAACGATTTGCAATGAATATAATTCAATATAGTTCAAGCATAAAACGCGTTTATAGTGAAAGAATAACGTATTTTGCTCTGTAGACACTGGCTCTACCTACAGTGGAGAAAACATTATTCTTTCCCAATAAACGCGTTTACGCTAAAACTATAATTTCTATTGCAAACAGTTTGGAGCCAGATCAGACGCCGGGTAACCCGGCGTTTGATCAGGCTCCAAACTGTTTGCCACCAAGCTAAACATGAATTATCAGAATTGTCCAAAAGTTGCACTTTTGTACGTTTTAGTGTTTTGCGTTTGCGTTTCGTTTCGTTTAAACGGGAAAGAATAACAGATTCTCCACGGTACTTGACAATTACAAACACTTTGGATCCAGACACAGATGCCGAGTTACTCAATTTCAGGTATCAGCGAGCTTACCCTCTGTCCCATAGCCTGTGTCTAAGGTTAAAGACAAGTGACTACTTAACGCAGGGTGAAAGTTAAGCAGAATGCACTTTACGGCGCATTCTGCTTTACGTTCAGCCAGCTTCAAGCTACCATCTGCTAGAATATAAAAAAAATCTTTGGTACATGTTTATAAATGTATCAATTGGAACTACTTTCTTCAATGAAGGGATACATTAAATGCGATAAAAGGCACTTCTGTGAGGGAAGGGGAATAAAACCTCATCATCAGTTCACAAATACATCATAGATACATTATCAAATATATACTACAATGACATATTACTATAGTGATCCTTTTTATGTTTCTAGGTCGAATTTATGTGCCCGAGAGCTGTTGCCATGCCGACGGAAACATTAATATATGTACAGGGGTTACACCGATCAACGGACCCCCGATGCTGGGCCCTCCGGTAACTGGGGCCATGGTGCAAAACCCCTTCCTGCACACTATAGTAAGTCAGCATTCTTATGCTCCTGGCGTATTCAGATACGGAATGTTTAATTATAATGAATGCTCTGTTCGCCCGGCCGTCCGTCCATATGTGCGTCCCTAACAAGGTTAACTAGATATTATTAGTGTTTTCTTCTGACCTGTCGGAGTTATTTTTAGATTGGAACATTCTAAAACTTTAAAAGGGATGAGTTTTTTCTACATCCAGTTAGAGATACGGATAGCTGTAATTTTTGTGCGTATTGTACAGTAGAAGATATATTATTCTTTCCCGTTTTAAAAACGCAAACGCAATGCGTTCAACTGTGTAAATTTACTTTTAGAATTTTTTACTATATTTTTAATCTGAGTAGCAAACAGGTTGGAGCCTGATCAGACGCCGTGTAACCCGGCGTCTGATCTGGCTCAAACCTGTTTGAAATGGAAATAATAGTTTTAGTATATAATTGCGTTTATTGGGAAAGAATAAGGTAGTAGTAAAGTTAGCGCAGCGGTCTCGTGCTGCACGAGGATCATACTTATCTCAAGTTGGAAAGTGTACGACTATATAGATCCGATGTTTCCCTGTTATCCTTTTACAATTATGTAATAGATACCGTTCGAGTTTCGCTTCAAAAGAGTCCGCTAACAAGTGTAAGAGTATTGTTTCGCGAGGAAGAACAACAAGGTGTCCGAGGCGAAGCCGAGGACATCTTTGTTGTTCGTCCGAGCGAAACAGTACTCTTACCCTTGTTAGCGGACTCTTTTAAAGCGAACGAGCATCGGTATCTGGCTTATACGAAGATTTTAATAAATATTTTACACCGAGTCAATAATGATTGTGGTCAATTTAATATGGTAATTTAAAATATCCACTTCTAAAATATTGAAATACACGTAAACCAACTATATTTTTCATTTGTCCTTTTTCTAACTTGCACGGGCATACCGTGCAGCCTGTGTGCTGGGTCATGCCTAAAATAACTAGGTATTTGTTTGTCTACGCTCCGCGTTAGTACTCAGCTAGTAAGGTAAGCGCTCTATTTATCAGTTTAGGTAGCATTTCTTTTTAAGCATTTAGCAAAAAGTTCAATAAATATTTTAAACTCTTCATCTTAGCCCGATATAATTCATTTTCCACCCCATTATAATCAAACCAAGGGCCAAAGATTTTTCTCTCGAACAGGCACACTATTAAATTGCGTTTTTTACTCTTTCACTGCAATATTGTCGCCTGCTTTGAAAATGCCGTCTGTATTTATTCTCCAACGCAAAATTTCTGGCTTTGATTGCGTGAATATTGATACAAGTGTTATTAGTTTGGATCCTGTTCAAACGCAGAGTTACTGTGTGTCGATATTGATCAAAACTGTTTGCAAATGTTCGTTATCCCTTATTATGATGAATTGCCATCTGCTTCAAATATATCGTCTGCGGAGAAACACAAAATCTTTCCTATGCTATTCAAATTGAATATAAATTGAATATGAGTGCCGAACAATTTGGATCCAG
Source organism: Gari tellinella (assembly GCA_922989275.2). Lineage (NCBI taxonomy): Eukaryota > Metazoa > Mollusca > Bivalvia > Cardiida > Psammobiidae > Gari > Gari tellinella. Next base: position 56,896,569 of record OV277859.1, read on the forward strand.
ATCACACATTGCGTTACGCGGTGTCTTCTCCGGATCCAAACTATTTGCCAATGTTAGTCAAACGGTACTTACAGTGGAGAAAACGTTATTCTTTCCCATTTTAACGCAAACGAAACGCAAACGCAAATCGCTAAAATGTACAAATGTAGGCAATTACCATTTTTTGATATTTCTCTTATTTGTTTTAATTTGAGTGACAAACAGTTTGGAGCCGATCAGACGCCGAGTTACCCGGCGTCTGATCAGGCTCCAAACTGTTTGCACTGGAATCAATAGTTTAATCGTAAACGCGTTTGTTGGGAAAGAATAACGTTTTCCCCACTGTAGCAGTACAAGGGTTACCTCGTCCATTCCCGGGCAGTGCAAAAGTTAAACAGGTGACATGCTCACCACGTGCACCACGCCCGTAAAAAGTATACAATAACAGAAAGTAAAACTGTCCGGTAACAGAAAAAAGTGTCCGGTATCAGATGTAAGAGGACACTTTTTGAATAGCTCTGTATGGGGTATCTGCGTATAAGAACTATTCTGTTCTAAAAATAACTCCGACAGGTCAGAAAAATCAAACAATACCGTTTCGTCTAGCATCAACACCACTCACTCAAATGCTTGGGGGGGGGGGGGGGGTAGGGGGGGGGGGGGGGGGGGGGCATAAGCGATCATTTTAGCCACTTAAACTCTCCACTGGCTATTTATTGTCTGTTTATAATTTGTCGTCTGAATTTGTTTCTTAAATGTGAGACATAAGTTATGCCTTTAGATTGAAGAAACATGGATACAAATGTCAAATGAATTGAATCCGAATCAGATGTTTGCAATTACATGTACAAGGATAATCGGTCTTGGCAGTGGAGGGTGTTAATTGATAGGGTACTGAGTGCGACCTGATCTAGTACTTTAGAATGTTTATATGTTATATGGCTATGAACATTGTATATGTTTAATGCCAATACAATTTGAATTGAATTGAATTGATTTAACCCTTTCATTCTCAATGACGCTTAAAAGCGCGTTTGCAAACAGTTTGGATCCTGATCAGACTGTTTGACGCTCGTTTTGAAATTTCTTCAGTCATACTGCCTTATTTTTTATCTTTAAAACGATATTGCAGACAACGAAATTGAAGCAGACGACAATGAAACGGCGAAGGGGTAAAAAACTCACGAAAAAATTGAGAGTGAAAGGGTTAAGACATGAAAGCAGTTCGAATCCAATCAGACACCGGGTTACTAGGCGTCTGATCTGGATCCAAACTAGTTGATATTCATATCGCCGTTTCTGTGCTCAAAATGCCTAAAACAGAAATTTGAGAAACAAAAACAGACGACACTTCTCAAGCAGACGATATCGCAGCAGCAGGAGGGTTATTGCCTTTATAACAGTTGGGTTCTAAAAATTACAATTAAAAGGCAGTATAGACTGTGCCTGCAGCGTCAAAACAATCATAGTCGGAGGGTTTAGTGTGCACATCATTCATAGGGCGAAAGTGGTTATATGATTTACGACCATTTACATGATAATCTTTTTGCAATTTATTGAATATTTGCGGAATGCGAACTCCGAACAGTAAACCTGTAGCGTGTTCAGTTACTATTGTTTGCTGTTTAGGCACGGAATTATACAAGATGATTCTGTTTAGGTTAGCAGTTTGTGCCCCGTATGCATCTTGCAGAGTACAGTAGAGAAAACTTTTGATTTCCAAATAACCGCGTTTACGCTTTAACCACAGGTACTTGACACATACTTTATTATCTATTAACACCCTCCCCCCCTTAAAAAAAAAAAAAAAAATTTTTTTTTTTACTATACTTCTATTATAGATACAAGGTAAACAGCGCAATTCGACACCTAGTCTTTACTATCCACTTAAACTGATGCTAAAATAGACTCGATCGCCGATATTCTCTTGTGGTATCCTCGGGAAAGGATTAATTTATCAATATCTACTTTTTATTTCATCAAATTTGATGAAATAAAAAGTAGATATTGATAAATTAATCATTTCCCGAGGATACCACAAGAGAATATCGGCGATCGAGTCTATTTTAGCATCAGTTTAAGTGGATAGTAAAGACTAGGTGTCGAATTGCGCTGTTTACCTTGTATCTATAATAGAAGTATAGTAAAAAAAAAAAATTTTTTTTTTTTTTAAGGGGGGGGGGGGGGGGGTTAATAGATAATAAAGTATGTGTCAAGTACCTGTGGCTTTAACTATAATTTTCATTGCAAACAGTTTCGACCAAGATCAGACGGCGGGTAGCCCGGCGTCTGAGCAGGCTCCAAACTGTTTGCCATTCAGTATAAAACTGGTAGTCAGCATTGTCACAAAGTTGTCATTAACTATATTTCGTTGCAATGCGTTTGCGTTTGAACGGAAGAATAACGTTTTCTCCACTGTATTTCAGACTGTTAGCCAACTCGCAATCGATGGCCATCGAAGGCCATCGATTTCCTTACTGAACTCTAGGCTGTTTTAATTCTTTGCACGCGGAACGGTAATATTCGGTGTAAACTGTTTGAATGAGAAGCAAAGTAACTGGCATCTCGCCGTCCGATCTAGACCTACACTGTTTGTATAGGACACACATACTCATCACAGTTACCTTGTTTTGTATTGGGCGCGTATACTCGCCACTGCAAATTATTTGTTGGATAGCAAAAATAGTAGCTTTTGGACAATTCTGATAATTCTTGTTTATCTTGGTGGCAAACAGTTTGGAGCCTGATCGGATGCCGGGTTACCCGGCGTCTGATCTGGCTTCAAACTGTTTGCACTGGAAAGAATGGTTTTAGCGTAAACGCGTTTATTGGGAAAGAATAACACATTCTCCACTTGTTGAGCTCTAGCGATCAGTACAATCGTTCTGTGCAAATAATTTACATATGAAGAGTACATTTGTCCTATGCAAACAGTGTAGACCATGCTCTATAATACTCGTCATTTTGCCGCAAATGATTTAAACAACCGTAATACATGTATACGACTTTTTATGCCTTTACATTAAACCATTACGGAAGAAAAATAGTTCCACATAATACAGTAAAGAATATGCGCCATAAATACAGTGGAAAATCTGTTATTCTTTCCCAATAAACGCGTTTACGCTAAAACTATTATTTGCAATGCAAACAGTTTGGAGCCAGATCAGACGCCGGGTAACCCGGCGTCTGATCAGGCTCCAAACTGTTTGCCACCAAGATAAACATGAATTATCAGAATTGTCCAAAAGTTGTATTTTGCTACGTTTTAGTACTTTGCGTTTGCGTACTTTTGCGTTTAAACGGAAAAGAATAACAGATTCTCCACTGTATTTTATTGCGCATGTATCTTTATTATAACAAATGACAGCTTAAAGCAAGCTGAAAGTAAAGCAAATTGCGCCTTCGTGCGCATTCTGCTTTACTTTCAGCCTGCTCTAAGTGGTCACATGTCTTCAACATTATAAACATGCTATAGGGTAAAGGGTTAAGATATGTTACTATTAGATGTACGAGAACGGTAATGCGGAAAGCTGACGAAGGAGTTTTCTTCATTATTTAACCCTGTATTAACCCATTTGTGCCCACGATCCCATATATAGGACATATGCAAACAGTGTAGACTCTGATCAGACGCCGCATTTTGCGGCGTCAGACCAGAGTCTACACTATTTGCTGATAGGAATTTCAATATAAAACAAAATGAAAATGAAAATTTTGACTAGGCATCCCTTTGATAAAAATGGACTAATCCAATATAAAACACGGAAGAATCCACTGGGCGCAAATGGGTTAACCTCTCTGTAATACTGTCATTTCATCTTGTTTTTAGAAACAGCTTAACACAGGTTTATAAATGTACTTTTGATAGAAATTCCTACTATTCCATTTAGAAACAAAGGTTAAAATGATAATTACATCTTTATATAACCACAAACACATTATAATTCCTCTTATCGCAAATCATTTAATAGCAATGAGAAACTACAGTGGATAATCTGTTATTCTTTCCCAATAAACGCGTTTACGCTAAAACTATTATGTGCAGTGCAAACAGTTTGGAGCCAGATCAGACGCCGGGTAACCCGGCGTCTGATCAGGCTTCAAACTGTTTGCCACCAAGATAAACAAGAATTATCAGAATTGTCCAAAAGTTGTACTTTTCTACTTTTAGTACTTTGCGTTTGCGTACGTTTGCGTTTAAACGGGAAAGAATAACAGATGCTCCACTGTAAAAGCATCATCATATGAAATGTAATTATTTCAATGCTTTGCTTAATACATGCAATTTATACTGAATGTTCATATCAATTATAATTGGTTTTAAATATCCAGTAAAGTATTATATGAGATTGTATTGCCAGAATAGTTAACATTTTAATTAACTGCACCCTAAGGCTCCAGATAAAGGGAGAAACTATATTTCGTATACCTAATTCCTTAATGTTTTCATCTAAACTTACACTGTGACTACTCATAAAACTCGTCTTCGAGATAAATAAATTAAGTATAAAGAATTATGTTTTTGTTTTGTCCAGCATTAAGTTATCTCCTATATTAACCTATTGGACCCTAGTGACTCATATACATGTATCATGTTATGACATGCAACTACTTTAGTACTTTTTTCTCCAGGGGTGTTACGATGAACTTGTACACTACATACAGGACCACGCAGTCATCATCGGTGTTTCGTCAATAGCAACAGTGGTTGTCATGGTAACATATATCAATATTTTATTCAAATTTCCTTTTAACTTTATAAGATTATATAGTTCAAACATCTTTTCAAACTGTATACTCACAAGCAAACGTATATCAAAGGGTGTTTTTAGAAGAGATTATCCCTAAAAAAAGTATACAAGAAATGACCGTAAATACAAATCGACTGGAAACTTCTGTGTTGCATTGATCATCTATTAAAAAAAATGGGGTTTTAAAAAGTTAGAGTGATCTTCGTAATTTGCGCATTTACAACAAGCCATGCAAAGAAGCAGGTAGATGCCAACTGTGTAGAACAACATCCTAGAGAAGGTATCAGATCATATTTTGCATTGTATTTTTGTTGTAAAAAGTATTTCAGCTAACTTTAACCCTTTCCCTTATAGAAGCGACTTTTAGCGCATTCATTTTATTCATCCGCCAAAGAAAATAGTTCCATTTTATACTGTCATGAATTTGTACTATAAGATTTTTTTCTATATCCTAGCAGATAGTAACTTAAAGCACGCGAAAGTAAAGCTGCTTAGCAGGATGCGCCCTAGGGCGCATTCTGGTTTACTTTTAGCCTGCTTTAATAGGTCACATATCTAAAATACTAGAAACAGGCTATGTGTTAAAGGGTTAACGCTATACACGATTATCCGTATTTCAGAATAAACACTCGGCAAATTTCAGTGGAAAGCAAGTTTGATTTTTAGAATGGCATGTTTAGTGGAGTCTGAAGACACATATAGTTTATTATTTATGTTTTTGTGCTGAATCATTTCAGAGCTACCATAAGTTGATCATAAAAATCCTAAGATTTCAAATTTTTAATTTTTCAGACCCAATTTTACTAATCGTACCTTTACCCCGTATTCTGTTTCTTGTTTTGAAGACACATGACTGCTTAAAACAGATTGAAAGTAAAGCAGAATGCGCCTTAAGGCGCATTCTGCTTTACTTTCAGCCTGTTTAAGCTACCATCTGCAAGGATAAAAATCCGAAGACTTAGGAAAAATCCGGAGAAATGGCAGCCCTGTCATTTATTTCCTCTGCAAACAGTTTGGAGCCGTCTGACCAGGCTCCAAACTGTTTTCCTTTCAGAATAAAATATTTTTTTAAAACGTCCAAAACTTGCATATTTATACGTTTAATTGCATTGCGTTTTTGATTCGTGTGCATTTTGGCGGGAAGAACAATGTCTTTACCACTTTATCAAGCTGCTACTGTAAATCTTTTTTCTTATATTTTCAGTTCTTTGGACTATTTTTCGCCGTGTACCTGTGCAGAAGAGTCAGTTCGATGTACTACTAGAGCCCATCTGAAATATTCAACTACAGTGGAGAATCTGTTATTATTTCCCGTTTAAACGCAAACGTACAGTGGAGAATCTGTTATTCTTTCCCGTTTAAACGCAAACGTACGCAAACGCAAAGCACTAAAACGTAGAAAAGAACAAATTTCGGACAATTCTGATAATTCTTGTTTATCTTGGTGGCAAACAGTTTGGAGCCTGAACAGACGCCGGGTTACCCGGCGTCTGATCTGGCTCCAAACTGTTTGCAATTTCGTGAGATTTTTACCCTTTCACCGTTTTATTGCTTCAATATTGTTGTCTGCAATATCGTTTCAAAGTTAAATTTAAGGCAGCATGACTGAAGAATTTAAAGAAGAATGTCAAACAGTGTGGACCCTGATCAGACGCCGCGTGACGCGGCGTCTGATCAAATCCAAACTGTTTACAACCGCGCTTTCAGGCGCCATTGACAGCGAAAGGGTTAAGCAGACCTTCAAAAGACGAAGCAATGGCCAGTAGCTGTTGTCTGCTTTATGTGGGACATACAGTGGATAATCTGTTATTCTTTTCCAATAAACGCGTTTATGCTAAAACTGTTTTTTCCATTGCAAACAGTTTGGAGCCAGATCAGACGCCGGATAACCCGGCGTCTGATCAGGCTCCAAACTGTTTGCCACCAAGATAAACAAGAATTATCTGAATTGTCCAAAAGTTGTTCTTTTCTACGTTTTAGTGCTAAATGCGTTTACGTACTTTTGCGTTTAAACGGGAAAGATTAACAGATTATCCACTGAATATATGTAACGCATACAGCTCCAATAGAAAGTTTCTGAATTACCTTGTCCCTACATAAAGCAGTAAGATGTCTTAAGACACTATATATTTCTTTAATTTAAATGACAGCTAAAACTCTTTCAACCCTATTGACGACTAACTCGTCTTTTACAAACAATGTACCTGTGCTGTGTTGAGTAAAACTATTCTATGCAAACAATGTAGACGCGGGTCGGATGGCTCCGAGAATAGCCCTCGCATCAGGGTAAACACTGTTTGTCATTTTGCAAATACATGTACATTGTAAAATAAACCTAAATAGTCAGAAATGGACTTTACATAGATGGAAACTGGAAAAAGGTTACTGAAACTTTCAGGGGTGAATTACATGTAGTTAACACCAGTTTCAGTAAACGCAATCAACGTAAGAATTCCGAATGGGAAAATGTGTGTTCATTGAACGATTTACGGGATAAAGCCCGAATACCCGTACAGTCGAGAAGACGTTATTCTTTTCTAATACAGTGGAGAATCTGTTATTCTTTCCCGTTTAAACGCAAACGTACGCAAACGCAAAGCACTAAAACATTTCGGAATGTGTGTTTTTGGTTTAAACCCCTTCACTGCTACGACGTCATCAATTTAAAAACAAAATGTCGTCTGCAGTCAATTATCAATTTTTTATTTTGATGTATTTTGACTAAAGACATATTGAAATACATGTCAAATAGTTACTGGATCCAAACTGTTTGTTAAAAACCATTGTACACGGGGTAAGGCAGTGAATGGGTTAAATTGTTGCTCATGGAGAATCTGTTATTCTTTCCCGTTTAAACGCAAACGTACGCAAACGCAAAACACTAAAACGTAGAAAATGACAACTTTTGGACAATTCTGATAATTCTTGTTTCTCTTGGCGGCGTCTGATCTGGCTCCAAACTGTTTGCACTGCAAATAATAGTTTTAGCGTAAACGCGTTTATTGGGAAAGAATAACAGATTCTCCACTGTAAACACGCTTATGCTTAAACTGTTATGTACATTGCATATTGTTTGGAGCCAGATCAGATGCCAGGTTAGTGAGGTTCCAAATTGTTTGTCCCTCAGATTAAAATAAATAATAAGAAAATCCAAAATATTGTAATTCACTACGTTTTGTTAATTTGCATTTGCTAGATCTATTCGTTTGCGTTTAAACAGGAACGAAAAACACCTTCTCCATAGTAGAAGAGCCATTATTCAGTTGTATGTAAATATATTTATTTGGTTAATTATTTAAACATTCTAAGCATGACCTCGTTTATAAACTTGCTTGAACTTAATTGAATTCCACATTTTGTAATTGCATGGAGGCTTGATACACACAAAACACCAAGCTCGGAAATATACAAGTGTAGAAAAAAAAGTTCCGGACTAATTCAATCGTAGGTGGTAAAGTTTGATTGATACTTTGAGAGAAAGAATGAGCGAATATGAAAAGGAAGCATACATATAGTTTATATAAACTAGAAAGAAAGAGACCGAGAGACCGGAAAAACGTGCGAGTGAGATTGAAACAAAAACAGAACGAATGAGAGAGCGTGAGAAGTAGACGTAGAGACGTTTGTTTTATTTATGTTTTATTTATAAGTGTTTTAGACTACAAAAACAATGAAATCACTCTATTACGAACATAATGATTTCATAATATACAGGTTGCAGCTTAAAGCAATGTGAACATTAAACAGATAACTTCTAAAGCAGATCTCTGTTTCACGTTCACCTTGGTTTAAGCAATCGCCTGCCTTAAAAACCCGCTAATAAGCACTATTTAATGATCGTAATAGAGCATTTTTAAATATTTACTGTAATATATTTCATGTTTATTTCGCCTTTCGCATGTGAACAGTATAGTATTATAAAACATGTTTATTAAACATTTTTAAAAACTGTCAATCGAAGTTATTTTTATGTTGTTTATACGCACTGATTATTTACATGTATCTACTGACTGAGTCTTGTTGGTAAACTTTCTTAGTTTAACCCTTTCAACCCTAAATACCTCTTGTGGATACATGTACATAGAGGATCTTACATGAGTGCTCATTAATTATCATTTTTAATAAACGAGTTGACTAAAATAATATGACGCGAGCCTTGGCGAGCGTTATATTTGTTTTAGTCAACGAGTTTATTAAGAATGATAAATAATGAGCACGAATGTTAGATCCTATTTATCACATAATCACTTTAAAACCCTTTTAAGTGAACTGAATCCGTAGTTTTTTGTCTCTCCGCCATATGTATTTTCCGCCAAAACTTGACGTTGTTTACAGTAACGCCATGACAAATGACGTCATTTGGCGCCCAGCGCCATGCAGCGCTCGTAGACGAACAGTTAGGGCCGGAGCCCAACTATTGATATTTCACTATAGTTTATTGAATGGCTTAATAACACTCCCAGAGTCGGTTTTATGTGATAAATGTATTTATAATCCTTTTGGACTCTTCTAGAACATGCATTTTGAACCAGTCTCCTTTTGCATTTTTGGTATGACAACAAAAAAACCGATGGAAACACCAGTCCTAAAAGTGCAGACCCTGATCAGAGGGCTTCTATATGTGCCCCCTGATCAGATTCTACACTGTTTGCATATGTAATCAGTAATCGCTACATAGATCTGTAGGGCTGAAAAGGCTAATAAACATGCAGTTAAACCTCTCTGTTACGACCACTGAAGCGGAGGCTAATTTCGTGTATAAAAGACAGGTGACAGATTAAAGCGAGAGCTCTGTCTCGGAACACATCTGTCTTACGTAAGACCGATGCGGTCGCATTTGTCTCACGTGAGACAAATGGGACCGCAAATGTCTTACCGAAAAAAAATATTTGTGTGACAAATGTGCTCCGATCAAAATTTCTAAGGGACAACAAAGCACATTTGTCGTACGTCATTTTTTATGAAATACAAGCGCATTTGTCATATTTTTTGAAGATATTAGAATCGATATCCGCCTTTTTACCTTATATCAAGTGTAATCAATAGGTTTGATAATGCTTTTAATAAAATTTGTGATATGCATAACAGGGCTGTCGCTCAGTTATGCAGTCATTTCCAAATTGTCGCAAATATGAATGTTTACGAGCACATCGGTCACACCTCGTGATACAAATGTGTTCCGAGACAAATGTGCTCCTACAGAGCTCTCTGTTTTACTGTAACTTTTCTCTAACCAGTCATCTGTCGTAAACAGCTAATAGTTTACATACAGTGGTCGAACTAGAGAGGTTTTAACTTTACATGTACTTTATTTCCATGTGAATAAGGACTTGGGATCGGGACACAAGTTCTAACAACGTTAGGTTCGACCCCACCCCTTAACTTTATTACACCAGGAAAACCATACAATATCCAAGTGTACCAATCGTTATGCCGTGTTTTAGTCTGCTTTGCAACTGTTGTTTGCAAAAATTGCTAAAATGAGATATATTCATTTTTTAAATTGAATAAACCTCAAGTTGAGTGTCAAACAGTTCGGACCCAGTTCAGACGCCGCGTAATGTGCCGTCCGATCTGGAACCGAAATATCTGCATTTAACAGTAAGTCTGCAGGCCAATTCCCGTTTAAACGCAAACGTACGCAAACGCAAACGCAAAACACTAAAACGTAGAAAAGAACAACTTTTGGACAATTCTGATAATTCTTGTTTATCTTGGTGGCAAACAGTTTGGAGCCTGATCAGACGCCGGGTTACCCGGCGTCTGATCTGGCTCCAAACTGTTTGCAATGCAAATAATAGTTTTAGCGTAAACGCGTTTATTGGGAAAGAATAACATATTCTCCACTGTGCCATAAGATTTTTAATTTATTATGCAACTATGTTATTTTACGCGTAAACATTTTCCCCGATTTGAAGCTCATGCTTGTGTACATGTACAACAGGTTCCTGAGTTGAATCAAACTATCATTTTTCTGTCGTAAAGCTTCTGCGCATATCTTTCTTGGCGTTAAGCTTACATGTATGTATATCATATTTTTGCTTACTTCTCGCAAATATTTTTTTGACAAACATTCTTTGATACGTTGTTATTGCAGTTCAGAGAAAGGTTCATGTTTCAAGAAAAAATTAACGTTTTCATTATACATGTATGTTGCATATTCGTAAATGGATTGATTAATTTTTTCTTGCGCCCATGTAAAAAAAATAAAAATACAAATGCAATTTTGTGTTCCAAATCGGTACAAATAAACAAGTAAACATTAGCTTTGTATAGCTATTAACCGACATAAACTTGTTTTTTTGTTTTTTTTTGTTTTTTAATTTTGAGCCTTAATATCATTTCTCTTTCTTAAATATACGAGACGGTACAATAAATGATGTCACATCGATATGTTATATACAAGCTTTTATTTGAACCTAGCATCGGACTGATTTTTACTTCTTGCCTAAGGATGCATTTATAATCATTAAACACTTTAACCCCACCCCCCCCCCCCCCCCCCCACACACACACACACGCACTTCTGCTACATTCTAGTTTATGTTTGCGCTAAAAACCACTTGATAACAGTAGGTACAGTGGAGAATCTGTTATTCTTTCCCAATAAACGCGTTTACGCTAAAACTATTATTTCTATTGCAAACAGTTTGGAGCCAGATCAGACGCCGGGTAACCCGGCGACTGATCAGGCTCCAAAATGTTTGCCACCAAGATAAACAAGAATTATTAGAATTGTCAAAAAGTTGTACTTTTCTACGTTTTAGTGTTTTGCGTTTGCGTTTAAACGGGAAAGAATAACAGATTCTCCACTGTAACAGTAGGTATTTCATACAGGTCTACAATATAAATCAGACAAACAGCTCAGATTCTGATATCAAGCATGGTCGTACTATTTTATGTACAGCGCCGCTATTTCAACAACTTAAACGAAGATTTATTGAGTGTGTTTATTGAGTGTGTTTACGACAGGTGATGTTATTACAGTGCTCCCTCTCTACAACGGCCCTCCCAACAACAACTCTCTCCTTACAACGACGATAGCCGCTGTTCCCAAAACAATATAATAATGTCCAACCTTTTCACGGCTGCAATATAATCCAATTAAAATTGTCGTCTGCTGTTTTTCTCAAATTTACAGATTACAAATTTTGACAGAAAAAACATAATGACGAGTGGCAAACAGCTTGAATCCAGATCAGACGCCGTGTAACGCGGCGTCTGATCTGGATTTAAGCTGTTTAAAAATGTAATCTAATTTCCCTCCCTACAACGACTCCCTCCGAAGAACGCACATAATTATGTTTTGTCTCCCATTGGGTGTCGTTGCAGAGAGGGAACGCTGTAATAGAAATATAATAGAAATATTGATTAATTATTGCTTTAAGGCCTTTCGCATATGAGAGTTGTCTTGCGGGCGAGCGGAAATGCGTCTCGACGATTGAGACTGTTTCCGCACGTGCTTATATCAGAATATTTACATAAAGAAACGTTGACAAGCTTCATTGTCTGGCTCGGTAGAGCAGTTGGTAGAGTGATTGAATAGCTATCAAAGGGTTCTAGGATCGATTCCCATTCGATTCAAAAACTTTTTGTTAAATGCGGTTTCCGCTCTTATTGACTAGTCAGTAATTCACGCAGTGATCAGGGTCTACACTGTTTGCATGGGAAAAGTGTAATCCTACCAGGTACCTCTTTGTAAATGACGAGTATACTCGTCGTTAGGGTTGAATGTGTTAAAGCAAGAAACGTGTGATCGTTACATGTATAGCGGAAGCGTGTAACAATTGGTTCTTGTGGAATGTTTTGTACTTGAGCTAATCATTATTTCCTAACATCTTACTGATGATTTATCGTTAAAGTGATTCAGTTTTGTTCTGTATTGTGTAAAATGGGAATTGACTAGTACATGTATTTTGAAACAGTAACTCGGCGTCTGATCTGGACCCATACTGTATACCTCATGCCTTTATGTAACTTATAAATAAAACCACATAAAATTAGTTTTGAAAGATGTAAATGACGCCAATATTTTACAAAAGAGATTGCGTAAGAGAAGGTTTAACCTCAGTAGAAAACACATTTTCACATGAAGAGGCTGTAGAGAAATTTAATTATGAAAATCCATTATCTATGAATATTTAGAAACAGAGATACGGTTTTAATAACTTAATGGATTCTTTCAAAATATAATGCACTATAGTGCTCGGTGGTAAAGACTTCTGAAGTTATATCTGTTTCTTATGAAATGCCAAAAGTTATGTTCAAGCAACAAAATAACATGTAAGTATACATTGTCTCATGTTTAAATAATTACGTGTAGTACAGAACCAAAATCTCTTTCCTTTCCCGTTTAATTCTTTAAATGTCTGTAGCGCCGGAATGCGCATTTGCAAACAGTTAAGATCCTGACCAGACGCCGCGTAACGCGGCGTCTGATCAGGATACAAACTGTTTGAGCTTGTTTCAAAATTTCGTTATTCATTCAAATCTTACATGTACTCTGAAACAATATCACAGACAGCGATATAGAAGCAGACGAGACGACAATATGGCGATGAAGGGGTAAAACGCCCAAGATAAATTTGGCGATGAAAAGGTTGAATGAAACTAAACGCAAACACAATACAAAGAAACATAGAAAAAGACAGTCTTATGAAAATGTTAACGAGTTTTTAAATTCTATATGCAAACGGTTCTGACCAGGTTCCATACCGCTTGTAAAGTAATTAACTCTTGAAGCATACAGTAGAGAATGTGTTATTCTTTCCCAATAAACGCGTTTACGCTAAAACTATTATTTGCAGTATTGTCCAAAAGTTGTTCTTTTCTACGTTTTAGTGCTTTGCGTTTGCGTACGTTTGCGTTTAAACGGGAATGAATAACAGATTCTTCACTGTACGAGATAATACAGACTAATTTTTTTAAATCAGACGATAATATGGCTCTGATGGTAATCGATTAATCTTCCCTGTAATTGGATGATAATTGTACAGAAACGTCTTGCTATTGCGAACTATCTTTTGTACAGTGGAGAATCTGTTATTCTTTCCCGTTTAAACGAAACGAAACGCAAACGCAAAACACTAAAACGTAGAAAAGTGCAACTTTTGGATAATTCTGATAATTCATGTTTATCTTGGTGGCAAACAGTTTGGAGCCTGATCAGACGCCGGGTTACCCGGGTTACCCGGCGTCTGATCTGGCTCCAAACTGTTTGTAATAGAAATAATAGTTTTAGCGTAAACGCGTTTATTGGGAAAGAATAACGTTTTCTCCACTGTAAGCGTTTTAACCCGTAGCTCCCGAAAGAGAAAATTAAACAAGCCGTATCTCGAGAAAAAGGGGGGCTTTCAAACACCAGATATACCTCATCGTTTACTATCTAGATTGTTACTGGTCTTTTATTGCTTGCTGGGGAAACCGAACAAAACTGAGCTACAAATCTAGGTTACAAATAAAAGAACGCCTGTCCCCTTGTAATAATTAGGCTTTGCGATGAGTTTGAGGTCGTTTTAAGATTGTTATTGATCACGTTCGAGCAGAATCATTGTTATTTCATTGTTCATGCATAAGTTTTCAACTTTTTTTAAAATGCTCCGAATTAATGTTTTTTTTAATGTGGACTGAACTATACTAATTTGGAAACCTCTTTTACCAATTACTTCATAAATACGCCTTTTACAGCTTTAATTAATTTCTCCACTGAAGAAAATTGTTCCACTTTGTACAGTCATGTATATGTATCATACGAATATTTTTTTTTATCCTCGCTGATGGTACAGTGGAGAATCTGTTATTCTTTCCCAATAAACGCGTTTACGCTAAAACTATTATTTGCAGTGCAAACAGTTTGGAGCCAGATCAGACACCGGGTAACCCGGCGTCTGACCAGGCTCCAAACTGTTTGCCACCAAGATAAACATGAAATATCAGAATTGTTCAAAAGTTGTTCTTTTTCTACGTTTTAGTGCTTTGCGTTTGCGTACGTTTGCGTTTAAACGGGAAAGAATAACATATTCTCCAATGTAGCTTGAAACAGGCTCAATGTAAAGCCGAATGCGCCTAAATTGTAAGTGGTCATCTATCTTTAAAATTGGAAACATTATTTTCATAAGACTCCGAGGTACAGTGGAGAATCTGTTATTCTTTCCCGTTTTAACTCAAACGTACGCAAACGCAAAGCACTAAAACGAAGAAAAGAACAACTTTTGGACAATTCTGATAATTCTTGTTTAACTTGGTGGCAAACAGTTTAGAGCCTGATCAGACGCCGGGTTACCCGGCGTCTGATCTGGCTCCAAACTGTTTGCCATAGAAATTAAACTAAAACTTCTGCTAAAAGTGAAAATACACTGTTTTCCTGTTCAAGCTATATTGTAAATTAATAAGGTGCACTAAATGACTGCCTTTGATGTTCTTAATCAGTTTGTCGAAAAACATGCTAATACCAACCCCTCTGAACATTTGGAAGCAGCTTTTGCATCTTTCAAGCTGATATGTTGGCAATGGAATGCAACCACATTCCTCACGTCCTTCAAAAAGTTAACCTATTTTCAAGCCACAGTCCAACAGCTGACAATGTAGAACCGGCTGATATCACTACATTGCCGAATGGTAATAATATGTGAACATATTATTGGGTTTTAGCCTTATCAGATAACTCATGCAAAATTAAAAGTTTGTAATGGCACAAACGTGTTAGCTTTTCGTAAATGGTGTCGTAGTTTAGAACACTCTATGAATATATACCAATCAAACATTAACTTCTTACAGACGGAATTGGTCATGCTTTCTTTTTGTTTTGAAAAAGTAAATAAATGATTGTTCTAAATGATTCTTTCTGAATGCTAATGTATGACATTGTAAACACGAGCTCTAACTGTTCGTCATTCCTATATACATTTCTGCTCTCATAACAAAAAGGTAGGAAATCAATATCTTAGTAGATGGACAAATACAAGATGCCAAGACGCAAGTACAGTGGAGAATCTGTTATTCTTTCCCGTTTAAACGCAAACGTACGCAAACGCACAGCACTAAAACGTAGAAAAGAACAACTTTTGGACAATTCTGATAATTCTTGTTTATCTTGGCGGCAAACATTTTGGAGACTGATCAGACGCCGGGTTACCCGGCGTCTGATCTGGCTTCAAACTGGTTGCGCTGCAAATAATAGTTTTAGCGTAAACGCGTTTAAACGGGAAAGAATAACAGATTCTCCACTGTACATAAGAATGACCGTCCCGTTCATTTTTTAACTAATTACTGTTTAACCAAATCATGACTCGAACTACATGTTGCACACATTTTTCATTCAAATCAAGTGCCAAATCCATGCATATTGGCGTTTGATCAGACTCAAAAGAGTTTGCTACTCAAAATGAAATAATACGGCATAACTCCATCATTTAGAAACTTTGTATTGCATTGCACTTAGTTTCATTTAATCAGCAATATGTCGCGCTGGCATCTGACCATTTTATGTGTCGCGGTGCCAATTAATCTCAGTACAAATATACAGCCAAATCAATAATATGCTGATGCATCATCGTCTACTAAAAATTGTTGTCTGCTGTTTTTCTTACATAAATGACATTTTGACAGAAAAAACATAATGACAAATGACAAACAGCTTGAATCCAGATCAGACGCCGCGTTATGCGGCGTCTGATTTGGATTCAAGCTGTTTGCAAATGTAAAATAAGTTCCCTCCCTAAAACGACTCCCTCCGAACAACTCACACAATCTATGTCTCCCATTGGGTGTCGTTGTAGAGAGGGAGCGCTATATATGCTTTTTAACCATAGACAGAACGCTTTCTTTTACATGATAATTTTGCATGCGAAGAGACTATAAAACCTATGGACATTTTGGTATTAATAGTACTATTTTGGTTTGCACAATGAACACAAAGCATTAAACTGTTGACATATAAACAAACAATGATATTCATATTCTCGTACTGCCATAGTGGTATAGACACTACCTAAATTCCCACTATTATCAACATTTTTCAACCCCAGGGCAGTGTTTCGAACGTCTGAAACTAGCTAAACGTCTTCTGTATCCATTTATTTCTACAACAGTAATGTACACCTCTTTATCAAGTCTAGTTTAAAGTTGTTATAATGGTATAATTTAGATTGTTTCATGCATCTGAATGACCTGTTCTGTACATCCTGGTTTTTTAATCTCTGGGTATAATCAGTTTAAAATAGTGCTGGATTAGAAACTTCTTGTTTCTCCCACATAACCATTTGAACAAAGATGTTCTCTAATATTGGTAACCAAGTTCTTATATCCACTATTATAATAAATCTTCATCATATTATAAGACAATTTGGTATATCTAGTATTAGGCATATTTAACAAACGTAACATGCGTGAAGAAACTATAATTGTAGCCCATTCATCCCTAGCGGCAAGTATACTCGTCATTTAAAAGCAGTGTACCTGCTGAGAGTATATGTGTCATATGCGAACAGTGTAGACCCAGTTGCAAGGGCTAGAGCCGTGTGAATTTGGTCTGCATCGTTT
Organism: Gari tellinella; assembly: GCA_922989275.2. Lineage (NCBI taxonomy): Eukaryota > Metazoa > Mollusca > Bivalvia > Cardiida > Psammobiidae > Gari > Gari tellinella. The sequence continues at coordinate 56,913,842 of OV277859.1, forward strand.
GTCATTTTACAAAATACGTATTGCATAAAACAACCTAAAACGATAATAAATACAATAGACATACTAGGAAACTGGAAACGTCCAAGACAAAAAACTGAGGACTGAACGTGTTAACTCTTTGAACCCCGGTCATGCATATACAGTGGAGAATCTGTTATTCTTTCCCGTTTAAACGCAAACGTACGCAAACGCCAAGCACTAAAACGTAGAAAAGAACAACTTTTGGACAATTCTGATAATTATTGTTAATCTTGGTGGCAAACAGTTTGGAGCCTGATCAGACACCGGGTTACCCGGCGTCTGATCTGGCTCCAAACTGTTTGCACTGCAAATAATAGTTTTAGCGTAAACGCGTTTATTGGGAAAGAATAACGTTTTCTCCACTGTATATGTGTCCTTTGCAAAGACTGTACCTGTGAAGAATATACTTCTACCGTATGCAAACAGTGTATACCATGGTCAGAGGGCTTCTTTGTATAATTCCGTGCTCTGATCAGGGTCTACACTGTTTGATATATTGATACATTGACATAACAAACTGAATAATCACAAAATTGACTAGACTAAATTGGAAACTGGGGCTTTCTATTTGAAGTTCATGGGCTGAGCGAGTTGAGATATCGGTTACACGTATGAGGTTGCATGGACAGCTCACGCATAGGTACCCACAACTGTTACCAGTTCCCTGTGTACCTATTAGTCTGTAAGACTTGAAAGCTGCTGGTCGGCACGATGAACGGAGCATCTGATAGACGTGTGTCCTCCTCAAGCGCCAAAGAAGCTTTAGAAAGGAAACTGTCCGAAGATGGCCAGAAACAGGACAGAAGACTCTCCTGTGATGTGTCCGAAAAAGGGGAATACAGAAAGGTGCAAAATGATATGGGAATTTTATCATTCCGGGTGAGGGCCTTGGAGGAAAAAATGGAGAGAATAGTCAAAGGTATGAAGATCTCATTCTAGTAGTTTATAGTCTATACATTTGTCGATATTGGTATGTTTTACCCTACTGTGCTGTTCATTACGAGCACTCAACAGAAGGTTTGTGATCGGTGTTTAAATCAAGTGACTGCCTAGAGCAAATAAAAATAAATATCTATTTATGATCGCAAGCGTATGTACAGTCAAAACTGGAAATCAAAACCATTCGAACTTTGCCTAAATCGACCTTACCAGTAATTCATAAGTCTAATTTCGATGACTCGACTCGCTTAAGTCGAACAAACCCCAATAATTTTAAAATTAAAACGTGGTTAAGCGCGTTCAAATTATCGAGTTTCGACTGTTTGTAATTTTTAGGTGGAAATAAATATGTTTAGGCTAATGTTAATCAGTAAAATTTTTGTGGATTTTTCTGATTAATCATCATATATGTATTGATTTAGGCAGCAACTTCATTTTATGACATCCTGCTTTCAGCTACAGTGGATAATCTGTTATTTTTTCCCAATAAACGCGTTTACGCTAAAACTATTATTTGCAGTGCAAACAGTTTGGAGCCAGATCAGACGCCGTGTAACCCGGCGTCTGATCAGGCTCCAAACTGTTTGCCACCAAGATAAACAAGAATTATCAGAATTGCCCAAAAGTTGTTCTTTTCTACGTTTTAGTGCTTTGCGTTTGCGTACGTTTGCGTTTAAACGGGAAAGAATAACAGATTCTCCACTGTATCACCTGTAGTTTACAGTGGAGAATCTGTTATTCTTTCCCAATAAACGCGTTTACGCTAAAACTACTATTTCCTGTGCAAACAGTTTGGAGCCAGATCAGACGCTGGGTAAACCGGCGTCTGATCAGGCTCCAAAATGTTTGCTACTCGTATAAAAAAGAAAAGTCGGAGTTGTCAAAAAGTTGTTATTTTGTACAGTTTATTGCTTTGCTATTGCGTTTCGTTTGCGTTTAAACGGGAAAGAATAGCGTTTTCTCCACTATAACACCATAAAGGAGTATTCATTTGAGTGGTCGAGGCTGCGGAATTACGAGTAAACTATACCAGTTAAGCCAGAATCAATTAAATCAAATCAGTCTATATAATTTTTGAGCAATAAGAATGAAACTGACAGGTGAAGATGAAATAATTTCAATCGAGTAAAATTGAAAATAAAAGAGAGAACACCAGAAAACAATATAAATATGTTGTTCATAGGTCACATAACATTTTTTGTCGTATCTTTTAAAAAGGATCACTGAATTTGTGTTAGTTATTGCTGAAATATTCATTGCACAATCTTATTGACTGAATGGAAATCGTAACAGTCAATCTGTGTAGGCTAATCAGTCACTTCATGAAATGGCTGGAAAAAATCTCATTAATTTCTTTTCATGCAGTAACTGTTTTACTTTGACATATCACCAATAGCCTGAAATATTCAGTCATTTTATGAGATTACTGAAATTGACAAACCACTTTTACACAGGTTGACTAGAGACGTTTAACAGGATTCAGACAATGTGTGAAATGACTTTTATGTAATTAATCCAACAGCAATTGTTCATTCACATCTTAATGTATGTATAATTTTATTTAATACTTAATAACTAACAACTATTTCAAAAACACTGCACATAATCTTAATCATTTATTAGACTTGATTTGTATTAAATTTGATATACCGTATGCATTGTTTTTGATAGTGTAGTTTGTAATAATTAAGAAACTGTTGTCATTACAGGGTGATACATAAAGATAAAGTCACGAAATGACTGATAACACAGATTGACTGTAACATATGCAGGATATAGGCAAACTCATATCAGCAAACAGTGTAGACTCTGATCAGATGCCGCATTATGCAGCGTCTGATCAGAGTCTACCCTGTTTGCTGAAAGGAGTTTCATTATAAAACAAAACAAAAATGAAAATCTAGACCAGACAGCCTTTAGATAGAAAAAAAAAATGGAATTATCCTTTAAATAAGCATGAAAGATTCCACTGGGCCCAAATGGTTAAAACTTTAAAAGCATTTGTACGGTAATGGCACAATGGATAATCTGTTATTCTTTCCCAATAAACGCGTTTACGCAAAAACTATTATTTGCAGTGCAAACAGTTTGGAGCCAGATCAGACGCCGGGTAACCCGGCGTCTGATCAGGCTCCAAACTGTTTGCCACCAAGATAAACAAGAATTATCAGAATTGTCCAAAAGTTGTTCTTTTCTACGTTTTAGTGCTTTGCGTTTGCGTACGTTTGCGTTTAAACGGGAAAGAATAACAGATTCTCCACTGTATCTGGTATTATGTCGACCAATATCAATTTGCTTAATGTGTATCTATTTACAGAGGCGGGGCTGGACCTTAAGGGCAGCATGGGTCTGAAGAGTGTTGCCTTCACAGCTAGATTACGTTGTAACGTCAGCGTCAGCTCTCACCAAGTTGTCCCCTTCGATGACATCCTGACCAATTACGGCAAACTCTTCAACAATGAAAACCACACGTTTAGGATTCCCTACACAGGGCGCTACCTGTTCTCTGCGACAATCAGGGCGCAATACCAGAAACAGGCATGCGCTGAGATAGTCACAGAATCCTATGTTCTCGGCCAAGTTTCAGCTGGAGACACAGAAATAGAACGAGCCACTTCAACAATCACCATAGTAGCGTCATTGGATGAAGGTGACGAGGTCTACGTTAGGAACACGAAAACCTGGACAGGCCATTATTACGGAGAGGGCTACTGTGTATTTACTGGAATTTCGCTGGAATAACGAAAACATAAGTATTAATTTTAAACTTTACAGTAAAACCCCTCCATCGCTACCACTAAACTAAACGCAAACGAAACGCAAACGCATTGCAATTAAATGAGTAAAATGACAACTATTTGACAATTTTGACGATTCATTTTAAATTTAGTGGCAAACAGTTTAGAGCCTGATCAGACGCCGGGTTACCCGGCGTCTGATCTGGCTCCAAACTGTTTACAATGGAGATCATAGATTTAGGGTAAAACGCGTTTAATGGGAAAGAATAACGGTTTTTTCTCCACTGTAATTATTGGGTGTCTTTGGCAGGTAGTTGCTTAAGAGCAACGTGAAAGGTGAAGCAGAATGTTCCTAAGCGAGTGTTCTGCTTTACTTCTACTTTGCTTTAAGCTGACACCTGTCTGTTATACAATACATTAGTATAGTGTCGTAGCCGTTGTAAAGGGGTTTAACTTGTAAGTAGATCTATAATGAGCAGGATAAGGTTTGCAATTAAAGATAAAAGTAACAAGCTCTTTGAAGCTATGTCCTAAAAGACACGAAATTGATCGCAAAAAAGAGAAATATTTGAAGACATTTAAAACACGTGTATTTGTAAATGTGTGTTTAGTTCAAAATTATAACTGGCAGTGGGTTTGGAAGGTTGTTATTTCATCAGCTTTTAAAATAAATAATTTGCATAAACGTTGCTGTTACAGTGGAGAATCTGTTATTCTTTCCCAATAAACGCGTTTACGCTAAAACTATTATTTGCAGTGCAAACAGTTTGGAGCCAGATCAGACACCGGGTAACCCGGCGTCTGATCAGGCTCCAAACCGTTTGCCACCAAGATAAACAAGAATTTTCAGAATTTCCCAAAAGTTGTTCTTTTCTACGTTTTAGTGCTTTGCGTTTGCGTACGTTTGCGTTTAAACGGGAAAGAATAACAGATTCTCCACTGTACTTAATGGTGTGTGAATGGAACGTGTCGTGAGAAAATGGTAAACTATGTTGATCAAGCAATACAGGTTCTGCCTTACTCTTTTAACTCTAAGTATCTCTTATGGGTTTTTATGTTCCCTTGCGGATCTTTTTAGTTTCCAAAACATGGACAAGTCTACTTGGAATTCTGGGTAGTTTAAAAAATAATGCTCTAAATTAGCAAACAGTGTAGACCCCGATCAGAGGGATCCTGTAGGAGCCCTCTGATCGGGGTCTTCACTGTTTGCGAATATAATGAGTATCTATGATCCAGGTCCATTGTGTTGAAAGGGATACTGATCAAAACCTCTCTTGTTTGTTAACCCTATTACAGCGGAGAATCTGTTATTCTTTCCCGTTTAAACGCAAACGTACGCAAACGCAAAGCGCTAAAACGTAGAAAAGAACAACTTTTGGACAATTCTGATAATTCTTGTTTATCTTGGTGGCAAACAGTTTGGAGCCTGATCAGACGCCGGGTTAGCCGGCGTCTGATCTGGCTCCAAACTGTTTGCACTGCAAATAATAGTTTTAGCGTAAACGCGATTATTGGGAAAGAATAACACATTCTCCACTGTAACTATAAAGACCAAGTTCACTGATATTAACAACCATTTTGTATCCAGATCGGATAACGAGGAAATTGGTGTCCAATCAGGATCAACACTGTATGACATCTACGAGGATGTTTTGCTCCCACAAACTAGATTTGAGAAATTGGTGTCCAATCAGGATCAAAACTGTATGACATCTACGAGGGTGTTTTGCTCCCACAAACTAGATTAGATAAATAAAGGCAGTGCTATTTTGGCAGCGAGGTGCTAAAAGTTCATACTTTTTTGAGTCTTGCCATGGCAAAACCATTGCGACATTGTACAGACCAGGTACCGTTATAAACCCAGGCCGTATATCTGAGTTTCTACATCGTCCAAAACTGTATATTACAGCTACATAAACTGCTTTAGATGCATGTAGGTGTCAAACAGTGGAGATAAAGACCAGTCAAAGACGCGGAGGCTGTCCTTGATCTACACTGTTTGCAATGCAATAAGTCAGGTTTTCTCATGACACAGTTCAATTTTATAGATAAGCGCTAAAGCGTTGCCGCTTCAAATACCACGGTGAGACGCTGAGGCGGATCTTGGTCTTCGCTATTTTCAATTCCAGGCGGTCTGTTTTCTCACGATTGTGTTTATTTGTTATGCTATAGAACGGATGGCCCTCGACGTCGAAGCGCTAATTAATTTTGTGTCATTTTTTCGACCGTGTACAGTGTTCACTAAATCTACATTTAATTAAAAAAAACCAAAGTGCTTTCGCTGTATTTTGTTTTTTATTGCTCACATAGACGGTTTTTAATTTGTTAATTGCTCATATCATCATGTCCGAAGATCAAAGTCTGATCTAGTTCTGCTTAGTCCTTCGGTTGTAAAGGGCGATTTACAATCAATATGAAGCCTAATCAGACAGCGAGTAACTCAGCGTCTGAGCAGCATTTAAACTGTTTTACACTTGTACTAAGGTTTTCACGAATATGTTATTGTTCGATTTTTCTGACCTGTCGGAGTTATTTTAAGAACAGAATAGTTCATAATGGTAAATAGATAACAGGGTAACATCGGATCTATATAGTCGTACACTTTCCAACTTGAGATAACATGATCCTCGTGCAGCACGAGACCCTTGCGCTAACTTTACTGCTATTTTATTCTTTCCCAACAAACGCATTTATATACTAAAACTATTATTTCCATTGCAATCAGGTTGGAGCCAGATCAGACGCCGGGTTACCCGGCGTCTGATCAGGCTCCAACCTGTTTGCTACTCAGATAAAAAATATAATTAAAATTTCTTAAAGTAAATTTCCACAGTTTAGTGCATTGCGTTTGCGTTTAAACGGGAAAGAATAAGGTATCCTCTACTGTACATTGCGCACAAAAATTACAGCTATCCGTATCATTAACTGTATGTATAGAAAACTCATCCCTTTGAAAGTTTTAGAATGTTCCAATCTAAAAATAACTCCGACAGGTCAGAAGAAAACACTAATATATCACAATGAGATGTAAACGGACTAAAAAACAACAACAATAATGTAGCAGAAGATTTAAAATCCTTAGGCGTAACTTTACATTTCGGAATGTATGTGGTTTTTTTAAACCCCTTCACTGCCTCGACGTCATCAATTTAAAAACAAAATGTCGTCTGCATTCAGTTATCAATTTTTTATTTTGATGTATTTTGACTAAAGACATATTGAAATACATGTCAAATAGTTACTGGATCCAAACTGTTTGTTAAAAACCATTGTACACGGGGTAAGGCAGTGAATGGGTTAAATTGTTGCTCATGGAGAATCTGTTATTCTTTCCCGTTTAAACGCAAACGTACGCAAACGCAAAACACTAAAACGTAGAAAATGACAACTTTTGGACAATTCTGATAATTTTTGTTTATCTTGGTGGCAAACAGTTTGGAGCCTGATCAGACGCCGGGTTACCCGGCGTCTGATCTGGCTCCAAACTGTTTGCACTGCAAATAATAGTTTTAGCGTAAACGCGTTTATTGGGAAAGAATAACAGATTCTCCACTGTAATGACGCCAAAAAACGCGTTTGCAAACAGTTTGAATCCTGTTCAAACGCCGCGCAATCGATATGTTTTAAGTCATACTACATTGAATCTTACTTTGAAAATAATGCAAACAACAAAATTGAAGCAGACAACAATATGGCGTGAAGGGGTAAAAACTTCACGATAAATGATCATGAAAGGCTTAACTCATTGTCTAGCAGAAAAGTACGAATTGTAAGCATGTACGGTGGAATAAAAGATATCTTAAAATTGTTGTTTTTATATTTTGTTGCAGTCATACATGTGTCTGAAACATGTGTCCAAATAAGATTTTATGATTCGTTAATTGGTTTCCTAATAAACTGGGTTTTAGATAACGTGTTTGTGTTTCAAAAGTTTGTAAGACCATCTTAAGGTTGAGAACCTGTCAAGATCGGGAGAATATTGGTTAATATAGGTAATCTGCGGTGAGCGATGGCCACTCTCGTCAACCATAGGCTCGTTCCGAATCATGATAAAACATGCATCGGAACGGATCCTCAGTTGACGAAAACGGCCGAAAGATGTTCGTAGATTGTCGATTCTGGTCCTATGTGATTAAACGTCTTTAGCAATGTGTCTCAAGATAATAGTATTCGCCCTTTTACTCTAAATGGCGCCATAAACAGGATTTGCAAACAGTTTTGATCCCGATCAGAATCAAACCTGTTTGCCACTTGCTTTGAAATTAAGTCAGTTATACTACCTTAAATGTCACTTTGAAACAATATTGCAGACAATAATATTGAAGCAGATGGCAATATGTTGGTAGAGGGGTAAAACCCTCACAATAAATTTGATCATGAAAGGGTTAAGCAATGTGTCTCAAGATAATAGTATTAATTGGTATAAAAGACACTATTGTTTAAAGCGACCATTTAATAGCAAGCTAATGGTCAGTCTATCTGCAATATATGTACCTGCTTCAAGATGTTTGACTACATTTATAACATAACAGACGGCGTGAGCGTTGAATAACACCTGTTGTTTAAATGTCATATATAACTAGTTATATAACTATGCAAATGAGGTACGTCATGACGTCGTTTACTTGTGCCGTCATTAAAATGCGTTCTATGCGCGTTCGATTTCCAACGTCTTCATTCCATCAAGTAGATTCAATTTATAGATTTTTGGTGTAATTAATCAATATTAGATCTACATGAAAGTGTTTATTAATACATATAACAACATAAGCATTATGCTAGTGAACGGGGTTAATTTGGAACAACTTTTTTCCTGTATAGATCTACTAATATCGCGTTTAGCATTCACTTGACCTCAAAGGCTGCGATAAATAACATTTCTAGGTTTTGTTATAAAAAGAATATAACATTCGTGTTAATAATTTATTGGATTTATCAAACTCGTCGTTTTAGAAAACGATTAAAACTCGGCAAAGCCTCGTTTTTATCGTTTTCTAAAAGACTCGTTTAATAAATCCAATAAATTATCAACACTCATGTAATTTCCTATATGTTTGAAATAAAACAGAAAACTCTTACAAGAGCTTTCTACATACATGCTTTCCTAGCCACCTGCCTTATAGGAGTGGTCGCTAAACACACTGTTGGCCATACATTCACGTCATATGGTAACCCTCTATCTCAAAAGAAGTGTCAAAAAGATCTTTGCACGCTCGCTATGACTTTAAGAAAACCATTTGATCATTCTTGCAGTTTCTATTCAGATAGAAGCCATATCTTAACTGTTTGACACACAGACTCATTAAAAGACACAGTTAAAACTCTCTATTACGACCACTACAATAAGTTAATTGTTTAGTGTTACAGGTAGGTGACTGCTTAAAGCAAGGTGAACGTAAAACAGAAAGCTCCCTTAGGAGCTTTCTGCTTTACATTTACCTTGGTTGAAGTTGTCACCTGTTCTATGCTATCAATGAGCCCTCTTTTTATTGGTCGTAATAGAGAAGTATTACTGTATACATGTTACAGTGGAGAATGTGTTATTCTTTCCCAATAAACGCGCTTACGCTAAAACTATTATTTGCAGTGCAAACAGTTTGGAGCCAGATCAGACGCCGGGTAACCCGGCGTCTGATCAGGCTCCAAACTGTTTGTCACCAAGATAAACAAGAATTATCAGAATTGTCCAAAAGTTGTTCTTTTCTACGTTTTAGTGCTTTGCGTTTGCGTACGTTTGCGTTTAAACGGGAAAGAATAACAGATTCTCCACTGTACTAAGACATCGCAGATGACAAAACAAGAGGAGATCCAATCGACATATTACAGCGGAGAAGACGCTATTCTTTCCTGTTCAAACGAAACTTAACACAATTGTAATGCAATAAGTTAAATAATTGACATTTAAAAAACAACAAAAACAAAAACAGAAAAAACACAAAACCATTATCCATTAGTTATAACCTGAATAGCAAACAATTTGGAGTCCGATCCAACACCTAGTTAACCGATGTCTAATCTGGTTCCAAACGTTTTGCAATAGAAAAAATGTTTTAGAGTAAACCATTATACATTGTACATGTATCGGGGCTGAGTATCGTCTGTCCCTATTCTAAAAGGAAGATGGAACAGTGCTCTCTCCCTGCAGTGCCTCAGCCCCAATGCCTTACCGTGAGAACAATGGTTATTTTCAAACAAATAAATACCCCAATTGATTATTAACTGTTTGAAATTATTTAAATATGTGCCGCTTGTCTTTGAAATGTATAGTTAGTAGTTAGGAGTCAAAACAATTATGATAAAAAAAAGTTAGAAACTATTAATTGTATTCGATATATTATGGAAAACGACACAATAAATACAATTAACTTCTCTGTTAAGTATTATAAATAATTTATAGTCGTACAAAAAATACGAGTTCATGCACCATATATTTACAATCGCCCCATTCTATTCCATAGACAAAAACGGTGTTCATTTCGTATAAACACCACTTTTCGAGAGGGCGGGACTTGTGGAAAAATTTCGAAGGGGAGGCGGGGCATATGCAATTTTCATTCGCGAATTAATCTTTGGAACTTGGGAAGCAAACATTTGGCGGATTTTTATCAAAATGTGTTCTTAACCGATCTATGCCTTCCTATTAGTGAAAACCATGATTCCCGACTAATATTCTTTTTTATTAATGAAATAAATTGCAAGAAAACGGAAATACCTTATAAACAGCGCCTATCTGCATTTCTTTAGGAAAAAACCCGATATATTTATCCTACTTTAAAATGACGTCACTTCCAATGACGTCAAAAATCGGCATTTTCGCGCCAACCTGTCAAGTTGTTGACTCGGAATGTAAACAATGGGACTTATTTTTCTGCTTTGGAATGTACACAGCTTCAGTAAATCGGTCATGGCTGTTCCTTATAGGGTACACATTACTCGTTTTATCTACCACTAATATGGATTAGTACTAATGCGTACTAACAAAATATATATTTAATGTTAGAAATTACAGCAAATATATTGTAAATATAAGAAATGAACTGATTTTTTTCGGCGTTCAAGCGAAATGAACGACAGAAAATTATCGGCAAATTTACCATGAATCGCTAGCGCGATTCATGGTACTTGCCGATAATTTTCTGTCGTTTATTTCGCTTGAACGCCGAAAAAATCTGTTCATTTGTTAAATAAACAAGAAATACCCAAAACAAAGAGTAAGACAAAGATTGTTATCCTGGCTCCAAGGTTATAAAGCGTCTGATTTGAATCTGATAGCGTTCTCAACTGCGGCATTTGATTGCTCAGGTTTGAGCCTTGGCTCAATTCTGACCAATCAATTGCTTGAGAACATCTTCAAACTAAACTCAAAAGCTTTTGAAATTGGAGTCAGGAGGGTTCAAGGTTTTAAAGCGTTTGAGCTGCGTCTGAGATAATTATCAGGCAATCAAATGCTTGAGGACGGTCTCAGACTCTACTTATAGAGAGGGATAATTAAGACTTGGTTTACATTTGCAAACAGCTTGAATCCAGATCAGACGCCGCGTAACGCGGCGTCTGATCAGGATTCAAGCTGTTTGTCACTGGTCAATATATGTATTCTATCACAAACTCCACTTATACGTAACTGTGAGAGAAAACAGCAGACGACAATCTTAAACAGACGATATTGCAGCTGTAAAAGAGTAAGACTTAATTGTCTCATTAAGGGAAATACGGCGAGTGTCGTTGTAAGGAGGGAGTCGTTGTTGGGAGGGCCGTTGTAGAGAGGGAGCGCTGTAATTGCTGTCTGCTTTCACTTCTCAAATCTTAAGTGTATGCATTTTGACATTATAAATTTTGAAAAGAGTTGGAAACAGAAACAGTTCGGAGTCTGATCAGGACCCAAACTGTTTGCAAATAACAATAGTATTCGGGGTACAATGTAAGGCATTAAAGGGGTCCGATAAATCCTTAGGGCAAGCCAGTGATGGGGTTAATACACAAAGTTAATTGGTTTTATTTAACTTGATAATTCGGCTTTTTGCAATTCATAATTCTATCGGAATGTAAAGACGTGACGCGCGATGTTCGTACAAATCTGTGTAACATGACGTTGACGTAATAATATAAATAAAGAAAAGAGACCTTAAAGAACGTTCCGCATTTTAAACAGTTATTTTATATGGACACTAATTATCGAAATGCGAAAACATTTATTAATGTGAAGAAATTGGCACATGGATTTTCGCAGCATTTGGATTTTCGCATTTTCGCGATATGTGACGAGAGATCAATTAGAATTGCAAACAGTGTCATACTTATTTTGGCCTGAAAAGAATCAGTATGGCTATATAAGTACAGTCAATGAAGATCAAATTAACATTTTATAAGCTGCTTACCTCTGTGATCGAATATGGAAATAACAACTTTTGTCATACTAGATTGGCAGACACCCTGCGTTTGATTTAGCTTAAAACACGATAAGCCCCATAGCCTTTTTATTGAAATACATGTCATTTTATTTACAACATTGACCACCATTAATACGGCTTGAAACTCTTTCTGCTAAGACATACAGTGGAGAATCTGTTATTCTTTCCCAATAAACGCGTTTACGCTAAAACTATTATTTGCAGTGCAAACAGTTTGGAGCCAGATCAGACGCCGGGTAACCCGGCGTCTGATCAGGCTCCAAACTGTTTGCCACAAAGATAAACAAGAATTATCAGAATTGTCCAAACGTTGTTCTTTTCTACGTTTTATTAGTGCTTTGCGTTTGCGTACGTTTGCGTTTAAACGGGAAAGAATAACAGATTCTCCCCTGTAATAGATAAACAAGAATTATCAGAATTGTCCAAACGTTGTTCTTTTCTACGTTTTATTAGTGCTTTGCGTTTGCGTACGTTTGCGTTTAAACGGGAAAGAATAACAGATTCTCCACTGTACCGGTGCTGATCGAAAATGATATTCAATTGCTAAAGCCTTTAATACATCATAATCATTTTCAAAGCGATATACTTTCTTAAAGAATGCCCGCATATCTTCAGAGGATTCTAGATCTAAACTAAAAATTCAACTGTAATTGTCTTGTATTATATGCTAAAAGATAACAGCTACATTGATTCATCATCAAAACGAATACTTACCTTTAACTCTAAGAATGTCGTGTGCGGAAAAATGCCCCCTGCTTTTATTTCGCAAATCTAATTTTTGGCACTCATATATATATATTGTAAAAAGACTGAAGAGTCAATAGACAAGCTACTTAAAGGAATAAAGAAGATGTTATATACAGGTGTCAGCTTTATACAAAACAAATGTCAAACTAGAAAAAAAACTACAAGAACCTAAATAATTTCGTTTTACATTACGCAATATACTTGAAAAAAATACCAACACTTCTTGATAGATTGTTCGCTAAGCATATTCCCGTTTGTAATCGCATTTGATCATAAGCTTAGAGATAACGTACATGTAGCTTCATAGGTTTATCGTCAGAACGAACACTTAACAGCCTCGCTGTCAAAAAACAACCTGCTTTGAACAATTACTGTCTGTTTTATGTTTCAAATCAAAATTTTAAGTAAATTAACTAAAGCAATATCGCTATGAGTGTAAAACAGTTTGGTTCCTGAGCAGATGCCGCGATATGCGGCGTCTGAACAGGATCAACACTGTTTTCAAATAACCAATGTACTCGGTGTTAGGCAGAACATGGGTTAGCTATTCTTCGGTTGAAATCTTTAATTGTCTGCATACATCGACAGAGTTTATCTAGGTCGGACGAGTGTTCAAATATTTTCTGCTGCACTAACGATCTCATTTAAACGCAACTAATGTAGTATACGTACAGCGCTGCCTCTCTAAAACGACAACCAATTGGAGACCAAAAAGTGTGTGCGTTGTTCGGAGGGATTCGTTATATGGAGGGAACTTGGCTTACATTTGCAAACAGCTTGAATCCAGATCAGACGCGTACGTTTGCGTTTAAACGGGAAAGAATAACAGATTCTCCCCTGTAATAGATAAACAAGAATTATCAGAATTGTAAAAAAGTTGTTCTTTTCTACGTTTTAGTGTTTTGCGTTTGCGTACGTTTGCGTTTAAACGGGAAAGAATAACAGATTCTCCACTGTATAGTGTGCTGCACTACCATCACTTACACTGGGGAATACGCTTTTTCTTTTCCGTCCAAACGAAACAACACATACACAATGCAAGCAAAATCGGGAAAAAGACAACTTATTTGAAAATGTTGCGGTTTCATTTGTATTTTAGTGGCAAACTGTTTGGAGCCTATTCAGACACTGGTTGACCAGGCATCTGGTCTGGCTCCTAACTGTGGATCTATACAAGGAAAATAAATATCGAAGTATAAACGCGCTTATTATGAAAGAACAACGTCAAAAGGTGAATGGTTTTTACTCTTGCAAGGGGTTTTGCGCTATTTAAAACAGTTCTAGGGGAACAGTCAAAACTTTTGTCCCTCGTTATCAAGGAAGAAGTTTCGAACGGTTGCCTTCGGCCTGTCGGCCTCGGGTAACAGTTCAAAAGTCTTCCCTGATACGCCGGGGCAATCGTTTTGACTGTTCCCCAAATACATTTACACATGGAATAACTGTATACTATTGCGCGAATTGCTGATGATTGCTGTTTATGATAAGATGGTATAAAAGCAAAATATGTTCAGTATTAATAATGCTATATCGAATTATTATCCGCCATTACAACCGTAGAACCACTGAAATTTTGCTTACTATTTGCGATAGTAATTAGGAGTAATCTTAAGTATTTATAGATGAAAAGATTATGTTTTGAATTGTTCTTATTTAAAAAATAAGATAAATATGTAAGTCACATTTTTTCATCAAAATGGTTTTGCACGTGGTGATTCCATTATGTAGTAATACATTACAGAACATAATTACTTTTAAAAACACTTTACTTTATGTAATGATAGATACGTGTTTAATGTTCATGTCATATCTGACAATAACCACTTAAAATGAATTACTGTTAATGCGTAAATCTTAGACACAATGCATATCGCTGCTGACTTTGCATGCATGGAATGTTAACATCGTTAATTAGAATTTAATCTCTTGCTCCACATGCGGCACTTTTATATCTCGAACTCGGTTATGTTGAACATACCCGTATTTCAAAGTTAAAACGTGGCTTAACCACGTTTAACTTTGAATTATGGTTATGTTCGACTTAATCGAGCATGAAATAATGAAATTCATGTGTCGACAAATCGGATAGTTCGAATTAAGCGAGTTCGAGATATCGAAGTTCGACTGTACTTCATGGCTCAACTACACAATATCCTGATCACACAGGCTACTCAATAGTCAACTGTAATATGTTTAATGAAAGACAAAGTGAAATGCAGAAAACTTCAATTTACATGTAACAGACAAAATCAATGCAGATATATTAGAAAGCTTAAATAGTAGTTTAACCCTTTACCCTATAGCCTGTTTCTAGTTTTGAAAATAGGGGTCTATTTAAAGCAGGTTGAAAGCAAAGCAGAATGTGCCTTAAGGCACATTCTGCTTTACTTTCAGCCTGCTTTAAGTCACCACCTGCTAGAATAAAGAAAATATTCTTTATGGTATATATTCATGACTGTATAAATTGGAACTATTTTCTTCAGCGGAGGAATAAATTGAATGTGCTAAAAGGCGCTTCTATCGGGGAAAGGGTTGAGTATACTGGCTACAGTACTTTTTTCCTACATAGGTTGTGACAAGTCTTAAGAAAACTCCATATGAATTTATTAAGGTACTTCGCATGTGCGCTTAATTTCCATACAATGTGTATGAAACTTTTCATGAAGAATGATAATAGCCTAAGAAACAATGTGTGAAAATAAAGGCAAAATCTATCGTGTGGTTTGTCTTTTAGGTCTCTTTTTCTGAAAAAACCTGGAATTTTGATGATTTGATTTTTCTCAAAAATAAATAAAGCTAATGACTTTAAGTTTCGCCCAATAAGTAGCCTTCAACATTCATTACAAGAAAAGCTAAAAACATTTTGAATAAAGGTGTTCAGAAAAATGTTATCGGCTATTTAAATTTTGCAAAATGCTAAAAAATTGAATTACAAAAAACTGACTCATTCAATTTTTTTGTTTTTCATTTTATTCAAATGTATGGTTGATGAAGTAGTTGGTCAGAAAAAATTAGAAAATATTACAGTCAGGATTTGTTGTAATATCAGTTTTTCTTATTAAAATATGGGAAAGAAGTTGAAATACAGTTACCTACCTTAAAATTGAAATTCTGTCATTAATATGCATTATTATTTATTCATGGACTTGCATACAAGGTTAATTATATTGTTTAAACATAATAATGGGCAATATCAATCTTGAATAGCTTCAATGTGTGGCTTTACAGTTCGATCAAATCTTATACATGTATACCGATTTTATTGACTTGTAAGTCATTAAACTAAAACGTACATGTAAGTGGAAATATATAATTGGACCGTATATAACATCACTTATTCTAATCAACGAAGACAAAACATAACATGTCCCTTGATCACTGCTTGTTATGGATTGAGAAGTCAATATATCGGACACTTAAAAAAATATTTGGATCGCATGGGTCTCGAACCTATGGCCTTTCAATTGATAGTCAACCACTATACTGACTGCGTTATGAAGGATTATACTAAATCGTATCAACATTTCCTTTATATAAATTTTCTAGTATAAGCACGTACGGAAGAAGTCTGTGTCGTCAAGACGCATATCCGCTCGCCCGGAAGACCGACTTCCGGTAGCGAAAGGCCTTAAGTTAACTGCCATGACGTCATCTGTTTTAAATATTGTCGTCTGTTTTTATTTCTCAAATTTGAAAATCAGGATAGATTAAAGTAATATCGTAATGGGTGTCAAAGAGTTTTGATGCAGATCAGACACCGCATTACACTGCATCATGTCAAGATACAAATTGTTTGCAGATAATCATTCACCTAATGCCTCGCTCACATTTGCTGCGGCTGCCGTACGGCGGCCGCACGGCTTATAATTTCTACGGCGAGTAGCAATTCCCCGGCCGCCGCAGAGTTCCTACGGCCGCCGTGTGTTGCGCTCACATTTGCTGCTGCTGCTGCCGCCCAGCGAGATTTTATTTTTGTGGGGTTAAAAAACCTGCGGCAACCGTACGGTGACCGCACGGCGACCGTACGGCCGCCGTGGAAGTACCACCAGATACCCTGCAACCAAAATGCTGCTCCTGCTACACAACTTGGTTTTGCTACATGTTCGCACAACTAGTATCAGTCCAACTACACCAATAACTCAAAGGACACATTTGGACAACATTTAAGAACATCTAAATCCATTTTTAGATAATATACATGTTTTACATATAAATGAACAAAAGTACAAATGCACAATAGGAAAATTGACCATTGAGTTACGGCGGCCGCACGGTGGCCGTACGGCGACCGTACGGTGGCCGTACGGCAGCCGTAGAACCACACTGCAGCATGTGATTCTACGGCCGCCGTAGAAATGAAAAAATGTTATAACTCCGCGTTATAATTCTACGGCGAGCTCTACGGCCAGTAAAATATTGGGATACGCCGTGCGGCTGCCGTACGGCCGCCGTAGAATCTCTACGGCGGCCGTAAGATTCTCTCGATTTCACGTTTCTGCGGCCACCGTACGGCCGCCGTAGAGCAAATGTGAGCGCACTATTAGGGTAATGCAATGAAGCGGGTAAAAAAATCACTTTAGTAAAGTTTAGTTACCTAGATTTAGAACAATTCTATTCAGCTCATATAGTAGCCTACTAGTCTACGCACAGTTTACACTCAGTACAAAAAGAAACGCACATTGTGCTCAGGCGCAGATTAAGAGACTTTTTTAAGATACTAAGACCATATCTTAAGATCAATTTAATTCTGCCACAAGTTGAGAAAGAAATATACTTAAAATTACTACATGCTGTATTTTAACCCTTTCACTCTTAATGACGTCAAAAGGCGCGTTTTCAAACAGTTTGGATCCTGATCAGACGCCGCTTAACGCGGCGTCTGATCAGGATCCAAACTGTTTGACACTCGTATAGATATACTTTAAGTCATACTACTTTAAATCTTACTTTGAAATGATCTTGCAAACAACAAAATTGAAGCAGACGACAATGAAACGGTGGTGGGATAAAAATCTCACGATTAATTTGGCAGCGAAAGAGTTAACTAGTGCCTGTTGAAAACACCGCACCGATTTGTACAGGTTGTGATGATACCAATTCAATGATAAACCTCCCATTTTCAACCTTGATAGCCCAAGACGGAACTACTGACTGTAATGAAAAGATTATTTCACAAATACGTTCCTTCTACATACAGATAATATTGTAATAAAAGTGTGCGTTTCTTTTTACACTGAGTGTATGTTAAGCGGCTATTCATTGGAACTGTTCATAACGCATTGAACATTGACGACACGTGTAGATCTATGTACTTGTTATTTTTAAACAGTGTACCGGTGAAATATTATTGTCCGTCAGTGTGGTACCAGACCAATGGGCTCCTAAAGGAGACTTCTGATCAGGGTCTATCCTGCTTGTATTGTTTCAAAATACCTCGTGGAAGTAAATGGGTTACACTGTAACAGGACAGACCGAGACATGCAGATATGGCAAAAACCGCTGACACGTCAATTAGAAAAAAATAATTGCTCCTATCATAACAACAAGCAGTATAATACATTTTCTGGATTTTACCATAGGTGATTCGTCCGTAAGGTTTAAAGTTACCACTTCGTAGTTCGTACTAAATATTCTTTTGAATTGCTCTTATAGCGGGTCTTTACTGCACTTGGGAAAAGAGCAGTGTGCATGTGCATGTTAGTATTTATAGAATGTAATTATTTAAGTGCTTTTCAAAACTACTTTAGTCTCAAGGTACAGTGGAGAATCTGGTATTCTTTCCCGTTTAAACGCAAACGTACGCAAACGCAAAGCACTAAAACGTAGAAAAGAACAACTTTTGGACAATTCTGATAATTCTTGTTTATCTTGGCGGCAAACAGTTTGGAGCCTGATCAGACGCCGGGTTACCCGGCGTCTGATCTGGCTCCAAACTGTTTGCACTGCAAATAATAGTTTTAGCGTAAACGCGTTTATTGGGAAAGAATAACAGATTCTCCACTGTAGCGAACAGCACATTAATGGAAATAGTTTCAAGGATGGCAACACATGCATCTGAAATAAAAACTTGAATCACAACAGATTCCCGACCTGTCTGTGTAAAATCAGGATTCAAACTGCTTACCACTCGTGTTGTTGCCTTTTTAGTCAAAACCCATAAAATTTAGAGAAACAAAGGTAGACGACATTTTTGATCAGCCGATCGGACAGTTATCCCTTTCATGATCAAATTTATCGTGAGGTTTTTACCCCTTCACCGCCATATTTTCGTCTGCGTCAATATTGCTGTCTGCAATATCGTTTCAAAGTTAAATTTAAGGCAGTATGATTGAAGAAATTTCGAACAGGTGTCAAACAGGATCCAAACTGTTTGCAAACGCGTCTTTTGGCGTCATTGATAGAGCTTATTCTCTTGCCAATATTCAGATATGAATAATAGTATTGTCCAAAATTGTAAAGTTTAAAATTATCATGCTGCCGATTTTATTTTTTTACTCAAATGCTTCGTCTGCAATGTTATACCTAAATCATTTTTTAAAGTTTTAACATAAGAAATATCTATACGAGTACTTCTAGACAGTTTGAATATTGATGAGACGTCGCGTTAAGAGGCGTCTGATTGGGATGCCAAAGGCGACTTTAGAAACGTAACACTCCTTTTTTAATTCATTGTACATGACTGTTCGATAGTTCTCTGAAGCGACACTCATTTAACAGTCTCATACTGGATCGTATACAGTGAAACCCCTCTAAACCGGACATGTGTGGGGACAACAACAAAAATGTCCGGTTTAGAGGGGTTTCCGGTTTAGAGGGGTTTTGACTTGTATCTAGTATGGAAGATAGCTGACCACTTAAAGCAGGTTGAAAATAAGCAGAATGCGCCTTTACTTTCAACCTGCTTTAAGCTATCATTTGCTAGAATGTACAAACTATTTTCTTCAGTGTAAGAATAAACCAAGGACGTAAAAAAGCGTATTTATGGTGTAATGGGGTAAAATAAAGAAGGTTTGGAACTGGGACCAAAGCTTTTCTCCGGTTTAAAGAGAATTTCGGTATTTTGAGGTTCCGGTTTAGAGGGGTTTCACTGTAGTCACACAAATCTCTTATTACCAATTACAGCTTATTCCAGGGCAAAAGTAATGCAGAAAGCTCAAGGAGCTGACTTTATAAATTTCATACTGCATATAAATACAGTGGAGAATCTGTTATTCTTTCCCAATAAACGCGTTTACGCTAAAACTATTATTTGCAGTGCAAACAGTTTGGAGCCAGATCAGACGCCGGGTAACCCGGCGTCTGATCAGGCTCCAAACTGTTTGCCACCAAGATAAACATGAATTATCAGAATTGTCCAAAAGTTGTACTTTTCTACGTTTTTAGTGCTTTGCGTTTGCGTACGTTTGCGTTTAAACGGGAAAGAATAACAGATTCTCCACTGTATCAAGCAACTACCCGCCTTCAACCCTGTCACTCTCAATGAAGCTTAAAAGCGCGTTTGTAAACAGTATGTATCCTGATCAGACACCGCGTAACGCCGTGTCTGATCAGGATTTAAACTGTTTGACACTCGTTTTGAAATTTCTTGAGTCATACTGCCTTATTATTTTAACTTTGAAACGATAATGCAGATACTTTGTTTTGAAGCAGACGACAATGAAACGGTGAAGTGTTAAAAATCTCCCTAATAATTTGATCATGAAAGGGTTAAATGTACACATTCTTTTCAGCTGGATAACAAACCAAGAGAAGTTGTACAGTGGATAATCTGTTATTCTTTCCCGTTTAAACGCAAACGTACGCAAACGCAAAGCACTAAAACGTAGAAAAGAACAACTTTTGGACAATTCTGATAATTCTTGTTTATCTTGGTGGCAAACAGTTTGGAGCCTGATCAGACGCCGGGTTACCCGGCGTCTGATCTTGCTCCAAACTGTTTGCACAGCAAATAATAGTTTTAGCGTAAACGCGTTTATTGGGAAAGAATAACAGATTCTCCACTGTACTTATCGTTCAATTGAATTAGTGGACTAGATGCAATGGGAGAACTTTAAAGTTCTATTCTTATTTTCCTGTTATGATAGTTACATCTAGATCTACTTGCATATTTTGGCAAACTTTAGAACTTTTGATTGTAATATTCTAACTGAAGGGCCATTAACTGATAATGGTTTTAGAACTGCAGTTAATGTGAATAAATGAATGATTAACCGAAATACAATGTAAATTAGCGTTTTAATTATCCCTTAACAGCAACAAATAATTTCCGGTCATTGTCGTTTCTTCTTAAAAAGTGCAATTTTGGATTTTAAGCTTCAAATTCAGTTTCAATGGTATTTTGGTTACAGGTAGCATACATTTCGATCAAGGTCAAACGCCGAGTTTCTATGTGTCAAGTATTGGTAAAATTGTGAGCAGCTAGCGAGGTCTCTTGATACGAATAACCTGTTCAATGCCTTTCCCCAAATATGATATATGGCTATCAATAAATAGTTTGGATCCTGATAAGACATCGCGTAACGTGGCGTCTGATCAGGATTCAAACTGTTTGACACTAGTAACAATATCACTGTAGTCAATTTACCTAAACTTTTAAATTTAAGAAAAAAATTCAGACGACAATTTTTTAAGGCGGATGAAGTCCTGACAGTGAAAGATGACGTCATGGCAGTGAAGCTTTTTTTAAATTATCTATTACAGTGGAGAATCTGGTATTCTTTCCCGTTTAAACGCAAACGTACGCAAACGCAAAGCACTAATAAAACGTAGAAAAGTACAACTTTTGGACAATTCTGATAATTCTTGTTTATCTTGGTGGCAAACAGTTTGGAGCCTGATGAGACGCCGGGTTACCCGGCGTCTGATCTGGCTCCAAACTGTTTGCACTGCAAATAATAGTTTTAGCGTAAACGCGTTTATTGGGAAAGAATAACAGATTATCCACTATATCTATTATGTCTGCAATACGATTCAGAATTGCAGAAGAAACAACATGTAAGATAAAGATCGTGTTAACTGTTCAACATACACGAAAAGCAATAAAATAAATGTAAACTTTACTTTCTGAAAGCAGAATTCTTGAAACATAAAATTAAAGTGAAGTTTTCGCTTTAACAACCACGTAAAAGAAAAAGTGTCGCAAGTACATGTGAATATGTATTAAAGTATGATTGCAGCTTTAAAAAAATGAAAGAAGAGCAGAAACTCGGCTTTTAACTTTATTTCCGTATTTGCTTTTGCTGCAGCCTGGCCAAAGCCCCGAAATAGCACATACGTTTAAGTGGTCGTAACGCGGCGTCTGATCAAGATCCAAACTGTTTGCAAACACGTTTTATGCGTCATTGAGGGTTTTAAAGAACTAGCATCTGCAAAACTGTTTAGATCCATGTCTAACGCCCGATAAATTTGAAATGATGGTTTTGCACACGACTTTATAACACACGAGAGTTGATCCAATAATATTTACATTCACCCTGTAAAGTCTCTATGTAATCGTATTAAAAAAATGCAGGTCAATTCTCGATGAACCTACGAATCGAATCCGGTTCCAGCCAGTTAGAAAGAAGGGCGGAGTCTCCGCCGCGAAGAAAATCTTCCATACGGCGGAGAGATACCGATCAAGTTAGGATCTACTTTTAGATTATCCGTTTGGGTATCTCGAAACCCCTATTTAAAGTCGCAGACAGTTCAATTAAAATCAAATTGCGAAAAAAAAAAAAATGCTGTTTTTAAAGGAGGTTATCATATTACGCTCCGTCATTAAAGCTGTACGCGTTCTCTCCCTTCTCCGAGTGAGTGGTGTTCTATTTATAGATTAGACAAGTTGTCTTCCAATTACGGTTTGAAATTGACAAGTTCAAACAATTTGTTCACCAGAATTACATAGGAAAGTCTCTCAAACATAAAGCAAAATAATGCATTCACACTTACTAAATTGGTAACGTAATGTTCCGTTATGACATCTTGAAGCTAGCCTATGTGTATTGGATATGCCACGGATAGCCGCCGGTGTGTGTACACGCTGACTGTGTAGTCGCATTTCAGCGTTGCTATTCGCGTTGCTATGTGTAAAGCGTGTATAAAAACTTGCGCCACCTAATTGTTTAAAATATGCTTTGATAATGGATATTCAGATTGAAATTTTTGTTTTAGTTTCTTACGAGCGTTCTTAAAGCACAGCGAGAAAGTTTACTGCGTAAAACCCTGAAATTATCATGCAAATACAGTACATGTAGAAAGGACTACTTTTGACACCATATTTAGAAACTGGAATGGCTATTACATCGATATTACATCTATCAAACCCATT
This sequence comes from Gari tellinella, assembly GCA_922989275.2. Taxonomy (NCBI): domain Eukaryota; kingdom Metazoa; phylum Mollusca; class Bivalvia; order Cardiida; family Psammobiidae; genus Gari; species Gari tellinella. The sequence goes on from OV277859.1 coordinate 56,937,001, forward strand.
TGGCCGGTATATGATATATTCATATACATGAAAACAAATCTGGTCAAACTACACATTAAATGGATGACAGAAAATAAAAATAAAAATAATGCGATTAGCACTATCCCAATATAATTTATATATTGTATATTTGTTTGCTGAGCGTTCAAGATTAGTAAGAATAATTATAAGTTATACTTTTGTAATATGTATTAGACAATCTTTCAAAATTATTCAGAAATATCATACATAAAATAAACAGACCCCTTCAAACGAAATATTGGTATATTGTATGTATTAAAAATCAACCGTAACCAATTTACAATAGAACAACAGAGCATCGGTTGGTCCCGACTTATATACACTCCGACACCCTTTGGGCGACAGAAATTGTGTACGTTGTTCGGAGAGAGTCGTTGTAGGGAGGGAAATTGGCTTACAATTGCAAGCAGCTTGAATCCAGATCAGACGCCGCGTAAATCGGCGTCTGATCTGGATTAAAGCTGTTTGTCACTCCTAATTAAGTTTTTTTTTTGTTTACTGTCCATTATGTTACTTTGAGAAAAACAGCAGACGATAACTTTAAGCAGACGATATTGCAACTTTAAAGCGTTAGACATAATTTTCCAGTTTAGGTAACTGTGGCAAGGGTCGCTGTAATGAGGGAGTCGTTGTTGGGAGGGCCGTTGAAGGGAGGGAACACTGTACTTGTTGCTAAAATGTAAATGAACAAGGACAGCTGCAACTGTAAAACAATGCCGTACAATAGCACATTAAGTCTAGAAAACAGTAACTTGAACAATGGTTTGCTTACAGTGGAGAATCTGTTATTCTTTCCCGTTTAAACGCAAACGTACGCAAACGCAAAGCACTAAAACGTAGAAAAGTACAATTTTTGGACAATTCTGATAACTCATGTTTATCTTGGTGGCAAACAGTTTGGAGCCTGATCAGACGCCGGGTTACCCGGCGTCTGATCTGGCTCCAATCTGTTTGCACTGCAAATAATAGTTTTAGCGTAAACGCGTTTATTGGGAAAGAATAACAGATTTTCCACTGTAGCAAAGTTGTACCTACCACAATACACCATCAATGAAAAAGAACTGATAAGGGAAACACAAAGTTTAACCCTTTCATGATCAAATTATACGGGATAATTTTACTCCTTCACTGCTTTATTGTCGCCTGCATCATTATTGTTGTCTTCAAGACACGTTTCAAAGTTAGGTTTTAAGGTTATATGACTTTTTAAAATAAATATCGATAAGAATGCCAAACAGTTAAGGTCCTGATCAGACGCCGCGATACGCGGCGTCTGATCGGGATCCAAACTGTTTGCAAACGCGCTTTCAAGCGTCATTGAGAGTGAAGGGGTTAAAGAGACTGAAAACCAAATTTAGTCTTAAACTCTTTTGTTTTGTAATTTCATGACAGGCGCCTATATTTGTTTGTTTTGATTTCACGTCGCTTTCAACAGTATTTCAGTCATATAGTGACATCCAGCTAATTAGAAGTCCTTTATGCGCAGTTTCAGACACACATCGGCAACTGGGTAGAACCACCGACCTTCCGCAAGCCAGCTGGAAGGCTTCCACACATGAAAAATCCGTACGACCCTACTGGGATTCGAACTCACAGCGGTGAGGAGCTTAGTGATGTAAGTCACGGTGACTATACCACTAGGCCACGGAGGCCAGGACAGGCCCCTTTATAAACAGGCAACTATTAGTTTAGGAAAAAGAGATTTATATTAAAAATACATTTCAAAGAAAAAAATGAGCTCGGTCATGATTCGAACCCGACGCAGGAAGAAAATGAAAATGAAGATACGTCTTAACCCATTACCCCATAGTTTATTTCTAGTATGGAAGATCGATGACCACCTAAAGCAGGTTAAAAGTAAAGAAGAATGCGCAATTAGGCGCATTCTGCTTTACTTTCAACCTTCTTTAAGCTATCATGTAGTCATCTACATGTACTAGAATATAGAAAATATTTCTGATGATACGTATTCATGAATGGATAATGTGGAACTATTTTCTTCAGTGTAGGAATAAATCAAAGGCGTAAAATGCGTATATATTGTGTAATGGGTTAAAATATAAGCCAACGCTTGAAGTCAGTTCACCACAGAGTCGTCCTTGTACAGTGGAGAATCTGTTATTCTTTCCCAATAAACGCGTTTACGCTAAAACTATTATTTCCAGTGCAAACAGTTTGGAGCCTGATCAGACGCCGGGTTACCCGGCGTCTGATCAGGCTCCAAACTGTTTGCCACCATGATAAACATGAAATATCAGAATTGTCCAAAAGTTGTTCTTTTCTACGTTTTAGTGCTTTGCGTTTGCGTACGTTTGCGTTTAAACGGGAAAGAATAACAGATTCTCCACTGTATAACGGTCTATTTTTTCCTGTTTGAATTGTATGAAGTTGAGTGTAAAACAACAATCTACTCTGTCCGGAGTCGAAGAAGAAAAAGCAAATTAAGTTTTTGTCCTTAAATTCGGTGATTGTTCTTGAGAATGTTTTATACTGATCATAAAGTGTATGCCATATTTAAGATAATGTCATAATTTGGGTTTTATTTCAGTATATTCATCATTTTTTTTTGCAAAACATCAACTGGTTTTCCGTCTCATTAAAGCGTTCTAATATTTCGAATTTCTATTTCAATTGCTATAAACAGATTAATAAGAAGAAGGGGAAACCAAATGCAACTTATATTACAGCCGGTCAAATAATATGCATGATGGGTCAATTTTTTTTGTACTGCTTGGTTTTAAACAAGAAGCTTCTCTTTTCAATGTAATGGAATGACGCGTATTAATTTTGTTCACGTGCTTTTTACATACAGTGGAGAATCTGTTATTCTTTCCCAATAAACGCGTTTACGCTAAAACTATTATTTGCAGTGCAAACAGTTTGGAGCCAGATCAGACGCCGGGTAACCCGGCGTCTGATCAGGCTCCAAACTTTTTGCCACCAAGATAAACAAGAATTATCAGAATTGTCCAAAAGTTGTTCTTTTCTACGTTTTAGTGCTTTGCGTTTGCGTACGTTTGCGTTTAAACGGGAAAGAATAACAGATTCTCCACTGTATATCTTCAATTGAATTTCGATAACTCGTTCTCGCTTAAGTCGAAGGTACCCATATTTCAAAGTTAAAACGTGGCTTAGCCACGTTTGAATATTGAAAATTGGGTATGTTCGAAATAAAGCGAATATTTTGACGATCAGGAATAGGGATAGTAGGATACCATCTTATTGTTAATCACATCTCAGGCAAAATCTGTATGCTGGAAAACAATTTCCGGCTGCTTTTATTGCGCAACTTAGACTTCTGGGACTTTTAATTGAAGAAACATAAAATACCTGACAGGACATTTTGGATCTTGACCAGACGCTGTGTACTTCGTTAGGCAGAATAGTGGACACTCAGGTGGCTGACTTGCTCTCATATTCGCGCATTAAAATAAGAAGGGCACTTTTACATAACTTGTAATAACTTTTTTTTCTGGACAGATATCGTTCCTGTGCAAACGGTCCGTGTTAGCTTAATCATTTTCCTTTATGATGAAATATTTTTGAAAAAATATTTTAATAAGATTTTGGTCCTTTTTTAAGTTGAAAAAGACACCTCTTAATCACATTAAACAAAGAGTAAAATGCTGAAAATAAGCCTCGACACGGTTAATAGAACACGACCTTGTGCATTTATACATATCGATATCAATTTTGTGCAAACGGGCTCGTATAATTGAATATTTGTTCTTTCTTTTGATATAAATTTAAGAATTGTAAGTTAATGTTAATTTGGTCCTTTTTCAAATTGAAAATAAAATGCACATGTTCAAAAAGTCGTCGGGAGTTTCCGTAAATACCGATCGATTGCGGAAGCAAATATCCGGTAAGTGCCGAATATTGACGGGCTGTCAGGCTAGCGTAGAGCAGTTTATCGATAATCTAGTGATGTCCACTATTCTGCCTAACGGGTATTTGACCAGGATCCAAAAGGTTTGTAAATACTGGCTCGCTCGATGTACAGCACTGAAGATGGTTAACCCGTTTGGCGCAAAATTACTCCTGAGGCTTTTACCCCTTCACCGTTATTTTGTCGTCTGCTTCAATATTGTTGTCTGCAAGTTCGTTTCAAAATTAGATTTAAGGCAGTATGACTTAAGAAATATCGATACGAATGTCAAACAGTATGATGTCTGATCAGACGACGCGTTAGACGGCGTCTGATCTTGATCCAAACTGTTTGCAAAGTCGACGATGCGATTCCGACGGTGCAGGAGTTAATATACAGCGCTCCATCTCTACAACGGCCCTCCCAACAACGACTCCCTCCTGACAACGACACTTTCCGCTGTTCCCTAAACATGACAATTATGTCCAACCTATTCACGGCTGCAATGTCGTCTGCTTAAAATTGTCCTCTGCTTTTTTCTCAAAGTTAGATAATGGACATTTTGACAGAAAAAAATAATTATGAGTGACAAACAGCTTGAATCCAGTTCAGACGCCGCGTTGCGCGGCGTCTGATCTGGATTCAAGCTGTTTGCAAATGTTAACCAAATTCCCTCCCTGTAACGACTCTCTCCGAACAACGCACCTATTATTTGTCTCCCAATGGATGTCGTTGTAGAGAGGGAGCGCTGTATATTATATGTAAGGTATGGAGTATCGAGTTTATTTCACTCTTCGAACTGGTCTGTGCTATAATCGTGGGTATCGCAGAACACCTTTATGGCGAACCCTGTGTGCGTACCTGAGGACTGATCATAGCAATAGCTGTTTGGTTGTAGCGCCTAGACTGTCTAGAGTGGGAAAACGGGGAATAAAAGTGTACACTACAATAACAGGTAATGTGATTCATTGATTTGTTAAAATGGTTGATATCTTTAACGTTATTGAAAACTCTTGCTCACCGTTAACTCTTGCAATGCCAACGGCGTCAAAAGGCGACTATGCAAACAGTTTGGTTCCAGATCAGCAGGGCTCCCATTTCTCCGGATTTTTCCCAAATCTCCGGATTTTTTCCAAGTTCATGGTAGCTTAAAGCAGGCTGAAAGTAAAGCAGAATGCGCCCTAAGGCGCATTCTGCTTTACTTACAGCCTGCTTTAAGTAGTCGCATGTCAACAAAACAAGAAAAAAGCTATGGGGTAAAGGTACGATTCGTAAAAGCGCACTTGAAAAATGCAAATTTGGAAATCTTAGGATTTTTTCATGTCAACTTATGGCAGCCCTGGATCAGACGCCGCGGAACTGTTTGACACTCGTATCGACATTTCTTCAATCAGAAACAGCCCTAAATCTGATTTTAAAAATATTGCAGACGACACTACCAAACAGACGATATTTTGGCGGTTAGAGGGTTAAAGCAGACGATATAACTTGGCAGGGAAATAGTTTAATCTCCGGAAAACTCGTTGATTATGCTAAAGCCATATGGCAACTTAAACCAAGATGAAAGTAAAGTAATAAGCTTCTAAGTCATATTCAATGTTTTATTTTCATTTGCACGCGTTGTTCGGAGGGAGTCGTTATAGGGATGGACATTGGTTTACATTAATTTTGCAAACAGCTTAAATTCAGACCAGGCGCCGCGTCAAGCGGTGTCTGATCCGGATTCAAGCTGTTTGTCACTCGTCGTTAAGTTTTTTCTGTCAAAATGTCCATTATGTAACTTTGAGAAAAACAACAAACGACAATTTAAAGCAGACAACACTACAGCAGTTAAAGTGGCAAGGATCGTTGTAAGGAGAGAGTCGTGGTTTTGAGTACCGTTGTAGGGAGGGAACACTGTAGCTTCTCCTCAGGATTCAAACTGCGTGTCACTCTGGTCCTGTTCTGAAAAGAAACTTTAGGTAATACAATAGCAGATGGCATTTGTTGAAGACGACAATAAGCATTTAGCGTTCAAATGCAGCAAAACCTCTCTATTACGACCACACAACTGTGTTTATTATTTGATGTTTACGACAAGTGACTGCTTAAAGCAAGTTGACAGTAAAACATAAAGTTCCTCTAGGAGCTTTATATTTTACTGTCGGATTGCTTTAAGCTGTCACATGTCTTTTACAGTGGAGAATGTGTTATTCTTTCCCAATAAACGCGTTTACGCTAAAACTATTATTTGCAGTGCAAACAGTTTGGGGCCAGATCAGACTGATCAGGCTCCAAACTGTTTGCCACCAAGATAAACAAGAATTATCAGAATTGTCCATAAGTTGTTCTTTTCTACGTTTTAGTGCTTTGCGTTTGCGTACGTTTGCGTTTAAACGGGAAAGAATAACAGATTCTCCACTGTAAGTTCTGTACAAGTACATAAAACTGACGGCTGGGGATAGGAACCTATTTCAATTACTACCTATTTCTAGCTTCATTCTAAAAATACAGTCAAACCTGTGTCAAGCGATCACTGAATGAAGATTCATGGTTACAGTGTTCCCTATCTACAACGGTCCTTCCAACAACGACCCCCTCCTCACAACGACACTTGCCACACTTCCCTAAACAGACCAATTATGTATAACGCTTTTACTGCTGCAGTGTCGTCTGTTTAAAATTGTCGTCTGCAGATTTTCTTAAAGTCACATAATGAACACTTTGCATCTATGACGAGTAACAAACAGCTTGAATCCAGATCAGACGCCGCGTCACGCGGCGTCTAATCTGGATTCAAGCTGTTTGCAAATGTAAGCTAATATCTCTCCCTATAACGACTCCCTCCGAACATCGAACACAATATTTGTTTCCCAATGAGTGTCTTTGTAGAGAGGGAACTCTGTACTTTTCAAGTCAGATGATCGCTTAAAGCAGGGCAAAAGGCAAGCAGAAGGCTCCTACATGTACATGTATAGCAGCCTTCTGTATTAGTTTTCCCTGTATATCCCTTTCCCCCATAGCCCGTTTCTAGTTTTGAAAATAGGCGACTATTTAAAGCAGGTTGAAAGTAAAGCAGAATGCGCCTTAAGGCGCATTCTGCTTTACTTTCAGCCTGTTTTAAGCTTCCACCTGCCAGAATAAAGAAAATACTTCTTATGATACATGTTCATGACTGTATAAATTGGAACTATTTTCTTCGGCGGAGGAATAAACTGAATGCGCTAAAAGGCGCTTCTATGGGGGAAAGGGATATACCCTGCCACCTGCCATGTGTACAAAAGAAACAACAACAAAAAAACCCAAGAAAACATTAGCGTCTCTTTGGTGGTTCTTTAAGAAAGGTTTGACTGTACTTTATCCACCTGAAACCCACTCATTGCCTTGATATATTCTGTCACCAAAATGGCCATTCTGTCTGTATTTGTCAAAAGTAGACTTAAGTCACCTTTGTATACCACTTTCCCCTACAGAAGCGCCTTATAACGCATTTAATTTTTCCCCCCACTGAAGACAACAGCTCCAATTTATACAGTCATTTACATGTACTAAAAGAAAGTTTCTATATCCTATAGTAGATGGTAGCTTAAAGCAGTCTGAAAGTAAAGCAGAATGAGCTTTCATTCTTTAATTTCAACCTGCTTTAAGTGCTCACATGGCTTCAAAACTAAAAAGCAGGCTATGGGGTAAATAATTAAACGCAAACGAAACGCAAATGTACATTTGTATTACATTAAACTATTGTAACATTACATTCATTTAAAAAATCGAATCATTTATCTTAATCTGAGTCGCAACGTTCGATCTAGCTCCAAACTGTTTGCAGGAAATCAATATCTAGCGTTCCCCTCCGTACAACGACCCTCCCAACAACGTATCCCTCCTAACAACGACCATTGTCGTTGTTCCCCAAACAAAACAGTTATGTTTATCGCTTTTACTGCTGCAATATCGTCTGCTTAAAACTGTCGTCTGTTGTTTTTCTCAAAGTCATGTGATGTACATTTTAAATAATTACGAGTGGCAAACAGCTTGAATCCAGATCAGACGCCGCGTTACGCGGCGTCTGATCTAGGTTCAAGCTGTTTGCAAATGTTTGCAAATGTCCCTCTCTATAACAACTCCATCCGAACAACGCAAACAATCATTGTCTCCCAACGGGTGTCGTTGTAGAGAGGGAGCACTTGACGCGTTTCTTGGAAAAGAATAATATATCATCCACTGTAAATTAGTGCAATTTAGTTATGCTTTTCGGTGTATTACCGGAAAATAGTAGTGGATTATCACTTGGTAATCCACTGCAGTGGATTATCACCAATCGCCGTTTTCCCCGTAGGGCTCCCCAAAAATCGTAGTCAATCGTGTCTTACCGTTAAATTCCGGCAGTCCGATTTGTCGCGAACCACTCAACGGAAGAACACGAATCCAAAACCGGGAGCAACGACGTAATTCGGATGACGTCAAATCAATAAATAAGTGACGTCATCGTACGGGAAACTGTTTCGTTAATGTGTTCGATGTAAACTTGGGGCTCAACACGGGATAAATCATGTACTTTCGCTTTCACAATTGTCGAACAATTTCGTTTAAAAAGTGGCTTAAAAGCATAAATAAATAGAATAATTGTATTTTGTCAGTATAAGATCGAATTTAATCCATTTCGTGAACATCAGACTGTTATATTTTCAATCGTGGCTTCGCCACTCGTGAAAATATAACGTCTGATGTTCACTCAATGGATTAAATTTCTATCTTATACTGAAAACCCCCCAAATATCCTCTATGTAATGGGAGAGAACTACAAACTGTGTACCTAAGGAACTTTAGAGCAGTTATAGTCGGTGCAATTCGAATGGTGCCGTGTTGATGTAACCTGACTTTGGTAATTAGGTTACTGCCTTTTTAATAGACACGGAAAACGAATTATTCTTAAAAGTAGAAACAACCATTCATTAGCGGTAAGCACTCCTGCAGGGAGCTTAGACGATTACTTTTAAATAATGGTGCACAAAGATCTAACGAAGAAGGATAACTGTGTTTAACACATTCAACCCTAGCGACGAATATACTCGTCATTTACAAACAGTGTATCTGTGATGATTACACGTTTCCTATGCAAACCGTGTAGATCCTGACAAGAGGGCTTCTTATGGAGCCCTCTGATCAGGGTCTACACTGTTTGTCATTTTGAGATATATTGTTAAAATCAATCCTAAATAGAAAAAAATGGACAAGACTTATTTTGAAATTGCGCTATAAGTAGTTTTTTAAAGCATGGTGACAGTCAAGTAAAAAAATCCTATAAGAGTGATCCTGCTTTAAGGATCCAACTGTCTAAAAACGAATAAGAATTATCTCTCACAAAGTGGTCCTAATAGAGAAGTTTAACTGTAAAGTATGAGTTTTCAGATGGCGCCTAAAGGAGGGTCTACACTGTTTGCATATGACAAGTATAATCATCACAAGTACACTGTTTGTAAATGACGAGTATACACGTCGCTAGGGTTGAATGTGAAAGAGAGAATCAATGGAATCTCGAAAGACTGGCTATTGGTAATGGCAGGAAAAAGGTAATGCAGAAAGCTCCTATAGGAGTTGTCTGCATCAATTTTGTCCTGCATTAAGCTGAAACCATGCTAGAGGACTCTTTCACTGAGTTAACTGTTTGTGTTTAGATGTTACAAGAAAGGACTAGATGGAGAAATAAATAAATAAATAATTGAGAATTTAAAGAGTTTACAGTGGAGAATCTGTTATTCTTTCCCAATAAACGCGTTTACGCTAAAACTATTATTTGCAGTGCAAACAGTTTGGAGCCAGATCAGACGCCGGGTAACCCGGCGTCTGATCAGGCTCCAAACTGTTTGCCACCAAGATAAACAAGAATTATCAGAATTGTCCAAAAGTTGATCTTTTCTACGGTTTAGTGCTTTGCGTTTGCGTACGTTTGCGTTTAAACGGGAAAGAATAACAGATTCTCCACTGTAATTTCTTCAATTTAGATTAAGCCTTTTGCTTCCATGATGTCACTAATTTTAAACAAGTGTGGTCTGCTTTTGTTTCTCATAAATTTTTATAGGAATTTCCAAGACTGAAGATCCCCTTTTCCGTGTTATCTCCGCATTTTCCGTGTTTAACGGAATATACCGAATACTCCCATTTAACCCTTATCCTGCGATGAAAATCGTCTGCTTCGAAATTGTCGCCTGCAAAATTTGTTAAATCTAGATTTATTCATGTTTTATTAAAGAAACGTAAAGACGAGTGTCAAACAGTTTGGATCCAGACCAGACGCCGCGTTACGCGGCGTCTGATCTTGATTCAAACGGTTTGCAAAAATCAGCAAAGTCGCGACCAGCAGGCAAAGGGCAAAATACCTTGAGAAATATTGCAATGAGTGTCAAACAGCTTGTATCCTGATCAGACGCCGCGTAACTCGGCGTCTGATCAGGATCCAAACTGTTTGTAAAGTAACCATTATACTCAGTGTTATGCAGTAGATATGTTAAGTGCATTACATAGGTCAAATTACACACATATTTGACCTACATTTCAATACATTGCCGCATATGTCTCTCCAAATTCTCTCATTAAAGCTAATATGTGTACTATATATTTTCCATTCGAACCCCATTACCGCTTTATTATCATTTGTTTCAAATTCTCTATAAATTCCAGTGAGGTCTTGACAGAATAAACTCTTTTATTAACTGCCAACTGCGCCAAAAGACGACTTTGAAAACAGTTTTGATCCTGATTAGGGTCCAAATTGTTTGATGCTCGTTTCGATATTTCGTAAGTCTTACTTCCTTACATCTAACTTTGAAACGATCTTGTAGACAAGGTTGAAGCAGACGACAATGTAACGGTGAATAGAGTAAAAACCTAACGAATAACTTTGGAGCGAAAGTGTTGAAGGGCACTTCATATAAAAGAGCATCATTGGTTAGCACTGTGCTAATCGAATCTGCCATGAAAGGTGATCTAATTCAGGTTAAACTCATTAGCCCCCGGGACAAGAAAGGCTCAATTCCGGTTTGCAATTGAGTCTAATCCATTTCTAAATATTTAGACTAGTTCTTATAATAATTTCAAAATGTCAAACAGCACATACCCTAATTTCACTATTTACACAGGCCAAGTGTTTCTTTGCGTGTGCAATGTTAATAAATTCCGGTTAAGAGGGGTTTCCAGTTTAGATTGGGTTTAAACCAACTACCCAATAGCTTGTTTCGAATATGGAAGATAGCTGTGTTGAGCCGAATTCTTCACACTACGAATTCTTCACACATGTGAGGAATTCGTAGGAATTTCATACGAATATGTCACACATGTGTGAATAATTCGTACTGACTCTCAGCCCCCCCCCCCCCCCCCCCCCTGACAGTAGATACGAATTCTTCACATGTCGAAATTTTTTAAAAACGAATGTAAAAATTTTGTGCATACGAAAACCTCACACTTTCCAAAAAGCTTTTAGCCACCCAGATGGATAAGGGGGCATATTAGGTTTGCTTTACTTGATAGAAGTCTTATATTTCACATAATGACAAAACATATGTACTAGACTGCCTGTTTAAATGATAAAAGGTCAAGGTCACACGGTGAGAAATGTCACATTTTTCAGCACTCGATATAATTAATTATAGACACATAAAACTGAAAAATATCATGGTAATAATAGCACATTGGTGACCATATAATTTACTCGATTCCGTCGTATCGGATATTATTCGGTCCGTCTGTAAGAACTTTATAAATGTATGGACCGGTTTCTGTGTCACCAGCTGAAGGCAAAGATGACACGTCGGGGTCGGTCACTCTTCCGTAGTCTATCTGTCCGATCGTCCGACTGTCATGATTTTGTTTTTTACTCTAACGCCTGTTCCACTGAAGTTTTTAAGCTGACATTTCATTTAAAGAGTTTAGTGAGTAGACGTGTAATGCAAACAAAGTTCATAATTCTTGTATCAACACCGTGAGAGGTATTCCCCTTTCTACATTTTTCCGGGAGATTCTGCCATTCCGAAGCTTTTGAAATTAAATTTTATTAAGGACTATTACGGCAGTTTGTTCGAATTTTCAAACCATTCAGATTTTTTTTCAAATTCTGCATGTTGCTAGTATATACCCTGTTGTGCAGAAATATGAAATAAAAATAGGGAGTCCCCAAACTGGTTCTTTTCTTAATAGCTTGTTTTTTTTTTTGGTAAACCCCTAATTATCCAGAGACACGTGCTTTTGATCATAAAATCTCAGAACACCCCTCTTCAGCTTTGTTATTTTCCTCAGATATTGGGTTATTCATATGTGTTCATAAAATAGAAAAGAATAGGAGGAAGTAGCAATAAAAACATGGAAACAACGTTTTATTCGTCAGTAAAGGGAACACATCAAATAGTTATTTTTCAATTTTTTTCTCCTACAGTTGTTGCATTCAGATTTTGCCAATATTTTTCACAAATATTGATAAAGTCTTAATTTACTGAAATCACTAATTAAAGTTATGGGTACCCGAACTATTTTTCTACAAAATACAAATGTCTGCATAAAGAGTAACGCATGTCTATCCAGTTACATATAGGGCTATCTATAAATGATATATGTTAACCACTTTTAAATGCTAGAATGTGTCCAAATCCACTGTTTAATCGTCAACAATATATCACTATACAAGCATTATTAGTATATATTATTTATCTTGGACGCCAAATTATATGACCCCACAATTAAGCTTTTTGAGGTAGGAAATAATACAAATTTCAAATATAAACTATAAACAACTACAACGAACGGGACCCGTTTTTATTAAAACCATGCCAAAAGTTCAGTCAGTCTTTGGTCTATGTCCCAATTGTGTCATTCACTCTACAGATGTGTCGACCATGCTCATGACATAACAGTACTTAAAACCGACAGTATGGCAATGATTTTTCAGGACTATCGCGCCAGTTTCCATTTTTTACAGTCAAAGGGAAGCAACTTTTGCAAAACTTCTGATGAGGTGTCTCCCTTTGCACAATTCTCTATAACATAGTTTATATTTGAAATTTGTATTTTTTTCTACCTCAAAAAGCAAAATTATGCGGTCATAGCAGCATTTGGAGACCACGATATGTGATATATACTTATAATGCCTGTAAAGTGATATATTGTTGACGATTAAACAGTGGATTTAGACACATTCTAGAATTTAAAAGTGGTTAACATATATCATTTATAGATAACCCTATATGTAACTGGATTGACATGCGTTACTCTTTATGCAGACATTTGTATTTTTTAGAAAAAATAGTTCGGGTACCTATAATTTTTATAAGTGATTTCAGTAAATTAATGCATTATCAATATTTGGTGAAAATGTTGTCAAAATCTGAATGTAAGAACTGTAGGAGAAAAAACTTTGAAAAATAACCATTTGATGTGTTCCCTTTATTAAGGAATAATACGTGTATGTTGTTTCCATGTTTTTATTGGTACTTGCTCCTATTATTTTCTATTTTGTGAAAACATATGAAAAATCCAACATTTAAGGAAAATTACAACGCTGAAGAGGGGATTTCTGTGATTTTATGATCAAAAGCACATGTCAAGAAAGTTATTAAGAAAAGAACCAGTCCGGGGACTCCCTATTTTTATTTCATATTTCTGCACAACAGGATATATATTAGCAATATGAAAATTTAAAAAAAAAAGAAGAATGTTTTGAAAATTCGAACAAACTGCTGCGATAGTCCTTAAATACCGGACGGGCAACGGTTTTAAGACGGGCGACCATCATCGCCCGATATTGGTTATCGTGGGTTCAATACATCCATGAATGAGGTTTATAAAGACGCGTTGATTTCACTTCTTTGTTATGTTGCTCACTTTATTACATGGAACCATACTACCCATTGCCTTATCGTGTAGTCCACATCATGGGCATTCAGAAATAACGTGCAATACTGTGGGAGACCGAAAGGAAACCGGTGTTATCCGGTTGCCAGACGGGCGCCGGTGTAAAGACGAAATGTATCCCCCTCTAAAGAGTGACACATGAGGACAATTTTTGATGTAGAAAACTGTCCTTGGGACTTGCTTTGGCATAATACATGTAAAAATGTCCCGGGGTCACAATTCTGAGTGGTGGGGACACTTTTCGTCATTACACCGGCCGGTATAGGATATGCAAAAGCCGGATGCAGACGGCCTTGCCCGATCTCTGACACGCTTGTATACGTTTGTATATTTGGTCAAAAGCTTTCTCGGGTCCGATCGACGTGTAAGGTGCCCGAAATCGACCGATTTAAATCGATGTCGTTTCGATGACCGTCGTTGAAACTAGCTTTTAACTCCACTTTAAAATCAAACCGAGGCCAAGAATGCTGAGTCCATACTATGTTAACAGTATTTCAGTCATATCTCGACATAAAGCTAATTGCAGATGGGAGAAGAAACCGGATGCACGTCATAAACTGTATCAGGTAAAAATTTGCATATGGGTAAAAGTACCGAATTTCCGATAGCCAGCTTGAAGACTTCTCCAAATGAAAACGCCCAAGAGTTCAGATTGGGATTCGAACCAACAGCAGTAAGGATCTAAGTGAGTGTAAGTCATATTCACTATGAGCACTGTACCACGGCCACGGGTCCCATCCCTCCCCATCCCCTTAAGAAAACAAACAATCTACCAGCATTCGGCCGGCAACCTGTCGGTCGTCGGCACATTATGCCTCAAAGGAAGCCGGGAACTAAGCATAAACTCAACGGAACTTAAGTTTGATCATGGGATAAAAAGGGCTGCACTTATCCACAGATACTTCTTCGGATTTAGGTCGGCTGTTTAAGAGCATTTTTGATTAAATCATAAAAACTGCATGTAAAAGGATGGATAACACAGTTTTAGCGCACCCGCTTCTTAACAATGCATCCCGAGTTCGATCCCGGGTCGTGACAGTACGTGAGAGGGTCGCCTGTCCGAAGACGTTGGTTTTCCCTAGTACTCTAGTGTCATCCCACAATACGACGCAATACACCATCTTTTGCGATATGGAAAGTGATTTGCCTGAACTTCTTTCATAAAGAAATGTTAAACGGAAGGTGATGTGTGAAGAATCCGTAGGTACCAACAGGTCGTTAAAAAGGGGGTACGGAAATCTCACACTGCCATTGTGTGACATATTCGTACGAAATCTTCACACATTGGTCACACGAGTGGAGGAATTCGTACGAATTCTTCACACGTCTGATTACGGTGTGAAGAATTGATAGTGTGAAGAATTCGGCTCAACATAGCTGACCACTTACAGCAATATGACAGTAAAGCAGAATGCACATTCAGGCGCATTCTGATTTACTTTCAACCTGCTTTGAGTTAGAATATAAGCTATAGAATATAGATATAATTTCTGATGATACATGACTGTATAGGCATAAATCAAATGCGGTAAAAGGAGTATTTATGGTGTAATTGATTAAAAAAGAAGGGTTGATAACTGAACTAAAGGCTTTGACCGGTTTAGAGAGAAGTCCGGTATTTAGAGGTTCCGGTATTGAGGGGTTCCACTGTATATATGCACCACAAAGGGTTACACGTAATGGGGCTTCACGTAAAAATAACTTCTGCGCCAATTAAGGATTATAAAGTTCGATGGTTTCTATGTTAAGCATTAAGTATTATATTGATTTTACGAGACTGTTGGACAGTTCTTAAACAGAAGAAACATACCAGGAACAACGGGTAGATGCAGTGGATAATCTGTTATTCTTTCCCGTTTAAACGCAAACGTACGTAAACGCACGCAAACGCAAAGCACTAAAACGTAGAAAAGAACAACTTTTGGACAATTCTGATAATTCTTGTTTATCTTGGTGGCAAACAGTTTGGAGCCTGATCAGACGCCGGGTTACCTGGCGTCTGATCTGGCTCCAAACTGTTTGCACTGCAAATAATAGTTTTAGCGTAAACGCGTTTATTGGGAAAGAATAACAGATTCTCCACTGTAATTATTTTGTACAAAGTTAATGTGGAGTGTTAATGACATATTGTTGATAATTCAAACATTTCAAGAAACACCATTTTATTTAATTCTTTATCATAGAATTCTAAATGCTGACGTAATTACGTAATCATATATATATATATATACACGAAAATGTGATTACGTAATTACGTCAGCATTTAGAATTCTATGATAAAGAATTAAATAAAATGGTGTTTCTTGAAATGTTTGAATTATATATATATAGGTAAAATAAAACATATAAATCATAGGTTTGTCATTATAAATTATCAACGCTATATATACTATATATATGCTATAGCATTCCCTTAAAGAACTATATATTTCTAACTAGATCTTATATGCAAAGAAAGGTAACTTATCATTTATCGAGAAACCCACGATTAAATATGAACGATCGCCTACAACTTTTACAAGAATATTTGTTTTAAATTATACAGGACAAAAGCGAAAAGCTTCCTTAAGGCTTATGAGAGATTTACTATGCAGTGTAACTTTTCCATTACGAAATCTTAATTGTGTGAACTATTAGGTGTATAAGGCAGGTGACTGCTAAAAGCAAATCGAAAATAAAACATAACGTTCTTTCTTTTGAGCTGTCACCTGTCTTCCATACAATCATTAAGCATTCTATTTAATGTTTGTAAACGAAGGGTTTTATCCATTTTTCTATTTCAGGAACCATCAATATGAATTCTGCTGAGTTTACTGCCATGAAAGGAGCTGTTGGTGCCCGGCTAGAGGAGAAGGGGGAGTTCCGGCGTATGGATGGAGAAATGGCGAGTCTGGTCCGCCGAGTAGGCAAACTGGAAATGCAAAGCAAGATAGTCATGAAGAGTATGTAAGCTACCAACTTAAACTACTGCTTAAAGTCCCATTTTGCCATTTGGAAGCCTGCATAGAATATTTGTTTTGATTCCATTAGAATTAAACAAGTTATGAAATGTTCAAGTAAATGTTTGAAGACATTTAACCCTGGAGACGAATGTACTCGTCATTTACTAACAATATACATGTGAAAAAGTACACATGTTCTATGCAATTACGGTACACTCAAGACAGATTCTGCACTGTTTATGCGTTTGCAATATATTTAAGAAAACAACACTAAATCGTCTGAAATTGGTTACGTATAGTTTCGGGGTGTACGAGATACAGTGGAGAATCTGTTATTCTTTCCCAATAAACGCGTTTACGCTAAAACTATTATTTGCAGTGCAAACAGTTTGGAGCCAGATCATACGCCGGGTAACCCGGCGTCTGATCAGGCTATAAACTGTTTGCCGCCAACATAAACAAGAATTATCAGAATTGTCCAAAAGTTGTTATTTTCTACGTTTTAGTGCTTTGCGTTTGCGTACGTTTGAGTTTAAACGGGAAAGAATAACAGATTCTCCACTGTAATCTCTGAACTATGGTACATGTATTTCAAACCCAATTGTAAAATTTGAATGACACACGTGTTTCGCTTAAATCTTCGAAGTAGGCCATGTAGTTACGATCGTCTCATTTGTTCTTTTTTACTCATTCGTTCACTCCTGAAACTTTTACTGGAAAATTCTAGTTCCCAATGAAGCCCTATATTCCAGTTTTGACTATTCAGGTTGCTTTCTATTATATTGCAAAACGGCAAATAGTGCAGCCTCACCAGGTATCCCTCTGATCTCGGTATAAAAATGTTTGCATATAACAAGTGTACTATTTACATTTACAGAGTTTGTAAATAACAAGTATACTCGTTACTGATGTGAATTGTGTTAAATGTATTATCTCGTGTCACACAGAGTCGTACTTTTTCTAATAGCGTGTTTAAGTACAGTTTATTACGCTTTTAAATAATAAAGGTCTGTTGTTAATATTTTCAAGATTGGTGTGACATAGAATAATGTAACATGACATTACTTTCCTTGTTATATTAACGAAAGTTTGAACGCAAATTTGGTCTTTAACATTCGTTCATTATACATGTTCATTCGTTTTATCGATCATAATCATTTACATTTATAACCTTATATAAAATAAATTTAAATTTTACTACGATTTTAATATCTACTATGTTTATAACCACCATAGTCACTATCTAAATACTAAAAGAAATAGACATGGTTTGAAAGTTAGTGATGCACTGTCCCTCTAAAGAATCTGCCTTATAATAAGGTGGCAAAATGTAATACGAAAAAAGCTCCTATAGAAACTTTCTGCATTTTTGGTCCTGTTTTAGGCAGTATTCTGTCTATATAGATCGATACATTTCTTTTTTGGTTATCCACAATAAACAGGGTATACTGTTCTATTATGTTGACTAAGCGATATTGTCAGTCGAAACAATGGTAACAAATTGGTGAAAAGTAAAACTGTAAACTCAGGTTTGATTTTTCAGTAAAGCGTCGCTTTCGCTAAAAAGAAGTATCGCTGATGCTGTACAAGACATGATGTTGTTTAAGGCTGGATGGAAGTAAAATTATGAGCTTTTTGCTTGACTTTCGGTTAAATTTAGCAGCCATAAAAATCGTATTTTGGTATGGTTATAATAAGATGATTTAAAGTATTAAAATATCATAATGTACAGTGGAGAATCTGTTATTCTTTCCCGTTTAAACGCAAACGTACGCAAACGCAAAGCCCTAAAACGTAGAAAAGAACAATTTTTGGACAATTCTGATAACTCATGTTTATATTGGTGGCAAACAGTTTGGAGCCAGATTAGACGCCGGGTTACCCGTCGTCTGATCTGGCTCCAAACTGTTTGTAAAAGAAAAAATAGTTTTAGCGTAAACGCGTTTATCGGGAAAGAATAACAGATTCTCCACTGTAAGACCGACAACAGTATACGAAGGGCCAGTACTTCAACCTACTTTGAAACTGTAAGCTTAACCCATGTACATGTATGTCTGGATATAAGCAATAACCCCTTATCGTATGCTTTTGGTCGATACACAAGACACTGCATTGTTTTCGCATACAGCAGATCATTTCACATAAAAAGCAAATAGCGCAGACCCAGCGCAAGTTGTGGAATTTCATCAAGGTCTCTACCGTTTTCTTACTTCTACTTTTCTGGATGATATGCATCACAGGGTTAAGACAAGTGTGTAAACATTTAAAATGATACTGAGGCGTTAATTAGAAATTATCCATTGAAGAAACAAAAAGTTTAAAAATCATGGCTACATACTAATAATTCAATAACGGGTGTCTTAGTTCTGCACTACATTTGCTCTGCTTCAAGTAGAACTTACCGCTTAGCATATGTATGACTTTAAAAGTATTTGCTGATTTATACGAACGCATGTTAATCACGCTCATACATAAACATCCCTCGTTGCAGTGTTCGGTGCATCTTTACAGAATTCTTCTTCAACAGTTGCAGGGGTCAGACTCGACGCCAAGGAGAGAGATGAAGATGTCATTGCCTTCACAGCCAAGATGTCTACACACTCTGTGGTCAAGGCCGGTGACAGACTTCACTTCGATGACGTCACAGTCAACGTAGGCAACGGCTACGATAGAACATCCAGAGAGTTTGTTGCTCCGTGTAACGGTCTGTTCCTGTTTGCGGTTACGACCAGGGCCCAGTATCACAAGAAAGTGAGTGCAGAGTTAGTTGGGAAAAATCTTGTTCTAGCCAAGATGTCCTCGGGCTATGGCGGGATCGAACGCGCTACGGTAACGGTCACCGTGGTGATACAACTAAATACTGATGACAGAGTCTATGTTAGGCAAATTATTTCCGAGACTGTCGGCGAATACCATGGTTACGGCTGTTCCGTGTTTGCTGGTTGGATGCTTGCCAAGTTGAAGTAAATTGCCGTCAAAAGTCCCCAATTATTAACTCTTCGCCTGAAACAATACCATCTGCTTTAAAAGTGTTTCCTGCAAATTTATGAATGATTGTCGTCAGCTTTAATTTGAACTCGGAGTACTTTATATGAAGAAATGTCGATATAGTTATCAAATAGTTTGGATTCTAGTCAGTAGCTGAGCTACTCGGTGTGATCAGGGTTCAAATTGTTTGCATTTGTGCTCGGGATAATACAATGAGGGGTTCAATTGAGATTAAAGCCAAGAAAGTGTCAAGCAGGTGTGTATATTCCAGTCCTGGGGCCCGTTTTACTAAACAACTTACGCAAAATTTTTGCGTAAGTTAAAATCGTTTAACTCTTATTTTTCGATCATAAACGTTTGCAAACAGCAAACAGCCAGATCAGAAGACGCGCTAAAAGCGCGTCCTCTGATCTGGCTATTTGCTGTTTGTAGCAAATGATAAAAAAATATATAAATTAAAATTTAAAAGTTTGACTTACGCAAAAAAATTGCGTAAGTTGTTTAGTAAAACGGGCCCCAGGTTTGCTAAGCGGACAAAGGGTACAACATGTAATCTGTGCTTAAGACAATGTACCTACATGTATATTGGTTCATTTGAAGCATGTATCTTCAGTGAAATTATCAAAAGGGTTGGTTTGCTTGTCGTAAACCTGTATGTATTTTCTAAACTCTTTTAACACCATGGGCCTGTTTGAAATATACTCATTACATTTGCAAACGTTGTTAACCCAGATCAGAGGGATCTGAAAGGAACCCCTATGATCAGGGTCTACACTGTTTGCCAATTTAGAGCAGTATTTATCAAGCTACTCAGAAATTCAAGTAGTGTTTTGGTAACTAGAAATATCCACAGGGACCCTTAAAGCCAGCAATAGTCAATTAGTGTTTAATGAATGAAAATGACGACAAAACTTTCTTCAGTTACACTGAACCCAACTAGTACGCGAGGCGGTACTATTTAAAAAGAGATGGCCCAACTAGTACGCGAGGCGGTACTATTTAAAAAGAGATGGCCCAACTAGTACGCGAGGCGGTACTATTTAAAAAGAGATGGCTGCTTTGTGAAGAATAAAAGTATCTACAAAAAATGTCCGTTTGTATCGTTCTGTGTTAATCCCTTCACTGTTTTGTCCGAGTTGCAAACAGTTTGGATCCTGCCGATAATTTGGCAATGAAAGGGTTAACTCATTACCCACTAGCCCGTTTCTAAATTTGAAGATAAATGACCAAGTCAAGTCAAGTCAAATATTCTTTATTGGCACAGACAACATAGTCCATCGCCTTTACAATCAGGCGGCCACAAACAAAAGAAGAGCATGACACGCACATACTTCATATATATACATATTCATGCATGAGTCAAGGAGCATCAAATATATACTATTAAAGTACAAAATATACAGTAAAGCATTAATTCAACTATGCTTAAATTTGCACACTGCTTATCTCTTAGTCTGCAGTCTGTAGCGGGTGAATTACGTATGCAAACAGTTTAGATCCTGATGAGACAACGAGAATTTCGGCGTCCTATGCAGATCCAAAATGCTTAATATACGAATTACAATTAATCACAAGCTTAAAAAGAACAACCCAAAGGTTAAATCAACTTCGCACGCTTTAAAGATTGCATACTCTGTCCAATACGCTGAGTGCTCAGTCGCCGACTATTAAGGTGCAAAATATCACTTGAAGCAGGTTGAAAGTAAAGCAGAATGCGCGCATTCTGCTTTACTTTCAACCTGCTTTAAGCTACTACCTACTAGGATACGGAAAATATTTACACTCAGATGTTCTTCTAACCGATCAGTCAGATTTTAAGGTGCTACTCTAAAAACTAGTTAATCTGGTTACAAAAAATTACATTTTCTATGACATGAACATGTTTTATAACAGAAAGAAAAGTTTCATTAAAATTGATCACACATTATGGAAAATATGAACGAAATTGTTACCTAGCCCTAAAATGACAAGTCACAATATCATGAATGGCATTTGTCTGTTGGACTACCAGCTTTTAACGCGACATTGGTGCCATATGTAGTACTTAAATGATTACTATCTAAGTTCAACTGGCACTGAAATAACAAGAGGGCCTGAAGGCCCTGATATCGCACACCTTTTATAATGAAGCCTGATAGCTTTACCTTTGAATTTCACCTGTTTTATTCTAAATACATTCAAATTTGTAGTATAGCAACATTGCAATATGACTCATTCTAGTATGTATAGTAGAGTACATCAAAGGCAGATAACTAGAGGCCTAAATAGTACTGACTAGCATTTCAAAGTATATCAAGTGCAGATAACTCTTGCCACAATAATCAGATTTCAACAATAATTGCACTCCCTCGAGAACTTATAGCTATATACATTGTGTGCAATTATAATTAAAATCCATTGAAAACTGTGGCCTCTAGAGTGCAAACACTGTTAAATATGGCATTTTCAGCAATTCAAAGGTAGATAACTCTTGACCTATATGTCTGATTCCAACCATAACCGTACTCTTGCAAATGCTTAGGGTTATATACAATCTGATGAAGTTTGAGAAAGATTGGATTAAAATTGTGGCATCGAGAGTGTAAACACCCTTAAATATGGCATTTTCAGCAATTCAAAGGTAGATAACTCTTAATCTACAAGTCTGATTGCAACCATAATCAAACTCGTCTGGACTCTTATAGTCATATACAGTCTGATGAAGTTTGAGAAAGATTGGATTAAAATTGTGGCCTCTAGAGTGTAAACAACCTTAAATATGACATTTTCAGCCATTTATAGGTAGATAACTCTTGACCTTTCAGTCTGATTCGAACCATAATCGAACTTATTCGATCTCTTGCGGTTATATACAATTTGAGCAAGATTGGGAAAGATTAAATTAAAATTGTGGACTCGAGAGTGTAAACACTGTTAAAACTGTTTATTGGCGCAACGCTTCAGTCGCTCCTATCTTTATAGAGAAAGGCGATAAATATAACCCCGCCAACTACCGACCTATTTCCCTTACCTGTATTTCCTGCAAAGTCCTAGAACATATAATTGTCAGCAAAGTCATGAGATTTGCCACTAAACATAATATCCTATCTGATATGCAGCATGGTTTCCTTGCAGGCAGATCCTGCGAAACTCAACTAGTCCAATTTGTGCATGACTTAGCCAGTAACCAAGATAGTAGTAAAACTAATAAACACACACAAACAGACGTTCTGATCATGGACTTTGCTAAAGCCTTCGATAAAGTGACCCACAAGCGACTCATTCATAAACTCAACTATTACGGCATCCGGGGTACAACCCTTAAATGGGTCGAAGCATGGCTAAGTAATAGATCTCAGGTGGTTGTTCTGGAAGGTACTGAATCCGACCCTGCTCCCGTAGTATCTGGCGTGCCACAGGGATCTGTGCTTGGCCCAGTCTTATTTTTACTATTCATTAACGACTTGCCACAAGGCTTATCTTCATCCGTCCGCCTCTTTGCAGAAGACTGTGTCCTATACCGTAATATACTCTCATACGCAGACTGCGTCTTACTCCAAAACGATTTAAACAGGTTACAACAATGGGAACAGTCTTGGTTGATGAAATTCAATATATCGAAATGTGAAGCCATGAGAGTGAGTAGGCAAAGACAGGTCAACACGATCAAACACGATTATCTGTTACACGGTCAGAAACTACAGTCGGTCGATTCCCCCAAGTACCTAGGGGTCACAATATCCCAAACCTTGATTGATCAGATCACGCCAGCACTGTGGCCAGCAAGGCCACCAAAACACTCGGCTTCCTCAGACGCAACTTGTACTATACTCCAAAGGGGACTAGACTCACTGCATACAAGACACTAGTCAGACCAATTGTTGAGTATATATCCCCATTATGGAATCCACATACCGACCAAAATATAAAAAAACTAGAAAAAGTTCAGAACACAGCAGCGAGGTGGGCCTGTAGAGGGTGGCGAAGTAATGACATAGACGGCATGCTCACCGATTTAGAACTAGACAAACTGGAACAACGTAGGCACACGTCAAGTCTATCCTTCTTCTACAAAATCCACTACAATTAGGTTTCCATCGACAAGGTACCTGTCTCCAGTTGTCAATAGGTCACATAGAACCAGACAAAGTCACCCCTCCAATACCAAAGATACTCTTCTAGCACAGAAACCTTCAAACATTCGTTCTTCCCCAAAACCATGCCCGACTGGAAATAATAATGACACAGACATGATTACACTTTTAAAGTAATTCATACTTTTGTATGCAGATGATACAGTGATATTAAGTCATTCCGCAGACGATCTTAGAAAAGCGCTCAGTACTTATGAGACATACTGTGAAAATTGGAAATTAACTGTAAACACATCTAAATCTAAATAGTTATATTTTCCAATGGCCGCATCACTCAGCCAGAGTTTATGTTAAATGGTGAATTAGTTAAAGTTGTTAAAGAATATAAGTACCTGGGAATATTGTTCTGCCGGTCCGGTTCTTTCTACCTGACTAAAAACATATAGCCGCCCAGGGGACACGTGCAATGTACAGCCTCTTGAGAAAATAAGGCACCTTTCATTGCCAATTGACATGCAAATAGATATATATAACAAGACTGTAAAGCCGATTTTAATGTATGGGTCAGAGATATGGGGATTTGGCAATCTTGACATAATTGAACGGATACAGTTAAAAAATTTGAAACATGTTCTACACGTTAAAAATTCTCAGTGACTCCTAATCATATTGTCTATGGTGAAACTGGGGCACTGCCAATTACTATAGACATTAAAATCAGAGTAATTGCCTATTGGTCTAAACTTATTGAAAAAAGGGTAAATCGCTTAGCTTTTGATATATATATACACTAACCTTAGACAAAAAATTTGACGTGATTGAACCCGAGCGACAAAAACTCAAATTCGGATGGATGAATAACATTAAAGACATTCTCACCTGGGTACCGTTTCACTAACATTGCATAACTTTGAACGTAATTTGCGTAACTTTACGCTTGCGACAAAAGTTACACAAATTCTTAAACGCGTTTTACTAAAACCTCGTAAGTCGCAGATTTTTCGTACGCAATTTTTTTTACGTAACTCTTCAATAGGAGGTAGGTCTAGTAATTTTGCTTAACTAATAGGGGTTGATTGATAGGTCCCTTTAATGCAAGAAGGCCAGATTTGGGCCGTTTGAGCCATAGGTGTCCGGCTCCAAAAAAAATTAATTTTTTTTTTACTGTAGGGCTAGATCTATCATATATAAGAGAAGGTATATGACTTCACGGACAGGGCGACCCTGACCGGGACGAATCTATCGTATTTTTTTCTCTAATCATGCAGAACTTCCAAATAAACACGGTTATATTGATACCAAATATTGCACTGTAACTTCTATTTTCAGCGAGTACGAGAGTCCAATTTCTGAAGAAACACCCGTTTCTTCCGAGGTTGGAATACCTATGGCCCAGGTCTCAACTCCACTTCGACATTCAAATCTTATCCGCGAGCTGTATCGGCCCGGTTTTCTGCTCGTTGCCTTTAGAAATGATATATAAGGTCCAATTCTGATGTTTATTTCAATATTCAACCAACGACACAGCCTCAAATCTCATTTCAACAGAAAATGTCCTTGGGATTTATAGGTAGCGTCAATTTCCCCCCGATCAAGCCTCTTATTGAATTGACGAGATTTGCTGTTTGATCCCAGCGCTGATTGGTTGAGAGGATGGACCCGACCGACCATCGTTCATGTCAAGCATCTAGACGATTGTTTTCGATCGACACCGTTGGATACTAATTTACATATTGAAATCGTACATTTTAATTTTGAGGCTGTGTCGTTTGTTGAATATTGAAATAAACATCAGAAAACTGGTCGTAATGCCCTTTATATGCCATTATATGAGATATCTACTCAAATGTGCCATTGATCGTTATCATATTTCGTGTACACTCGCATAGCATCAAATTAAAGGTTTACTCTAAATTTTGTTGCAATCGGATATCTATGACCTGATTTATAGAACTTTACTACACTTTGAAATATCATTGTCAATTCACTTTGTAGTATTTTACTACAAAACGGGTCGCAAGGTCCTTTATAAATCATTATATGACATATCTCCCCAAACGTGCAGTTTATTACTATCATATTTCTTGTACACTCGCATAGTATCAATGTGAAGGTTTACTCCAAAGTTCGTTGCAATCGGACATCTAATACATGATTTATAGAACTTTACTACACTTTGAAATAGCACTGTCAACCCACTTTGTAGTATTTTACTAAAAAACGGGTCGCAAGGTCCTTTATAAATCATTTTATAACATAACAGACGGCGTGAGCGTTGAATAACACCCGTTGTTTAAATGTCATATATAACTAGTTATATAACTATGCAAATGAGGTACGCCACGACGTCGTTTACTTGTGACGTCGTTAAAATGCGTTCTATTCGCGTTCGATTTCCAACGTCTTCATTCCATCATGTAGATTCAATTTATAGATTTTTGGTGTATTTAATCAATATTAGATCTACATGAAAGTGTTTATTAATACATATAACAACATAAGCATTATGCTAGTGAACGGGGTTAATTTGGAACAACTTTTTTCCTGTATAGATCTACTTATATCGCGCTTAGCATTCACTTGACCTCAAAGGCTGCGATAAATAACATTTCTAGGTTTTGTTATAAAAAGAATATAACATTCGTGTTTATAATTTATTGGATTTATCAAACTCGTCGTTTTAGCAAACGATAAAAACTCGACAAATCCTCGTTTTTATCGTTTTCTAAAAGACTCGTTTAATAAATCCAATAAATTATCAACACTCATGTAATATCCTATATATATAACATATTTCCCCAAACGTGCAGTTTATTGTTATCATATTTCTTGTACACTCGCATAGTATCAATGTGAAGGTTTACTCCAAATTTCGTCGCAATCGGACATCTATGACATGATTTATAGAACTTTACTACACTTTGAAATAGCACTGTCAACCCACTTTATAGTATTTTACTACAAAACGGGTCGCATGGTCCTTTATAAATCATTATATGACATATCTCCTCAAATGTGCCGTTTATTATTATCATATTTCTTGTACACTCGCATAGTAGCAATGTGAAGGTTTACTCCAAATTTCTTTGCAATTGGGCATCTATGACATGATTTATAGAACTTTACTACAATTTGAAACATCACTGCCAACCGACTTTGTAGCATTTTACTACAGTTTGCAACTTTACTATAAAACGGGTCGTAATGCCCTTTATATGCCATTATATGAGATATCTCCTCAAATGTGCCATTGATCGTTATCATATTTCTTGTACACTCGCATAGCATCAATATAAAGGTTTACTCCAAATTTTGTTGCAATCGGATATCTATGACCTGATTTATAGAACTTTACTACACTTTGAAATATCACTGTCAACCCACTTTGTAGTATTTTACTACAAAACGGGTCGCAATGTCCTTAATAATTAATTTTGGAGATAATTTCTCTCACAAGCCGTTTATCTTTATCATACTTCTTGTACACTCGCATAGTATCAATGTGAAGGTTTACTCCAAATTTCGTCGCAATCGGACATCTATGACATGATTTATAGAACTTTACTACACTTTGAAATAGCACTGTCAACCCATTTTATAGTATTTTACTACAAAACGGGTAGCAAGGTCCTTTACAAATTAATATATGACATATCTCCTCAAACGTGCCGTTTATTATTATCATATTTCTAGTACAATCGCATAGTATCAATGTGAAGGTTTACTCCAAATTTCTTTGCAATTGGGCATCTATGACATGATTTATAGAACTTTACTACAATTTGAAATATCACTGTCAACCCACTTTGTAGTATTTTACTACAAAACGGGTCGCAATGTCCTAAATAATTAATTTTGGAGATAATTTCTCTCACAAGCCGTTTATCTTTATCATACTTCTTGTACACTCGCATAGTATCAATGTGAAGGTTTACTCCAAATTTCGTCGCAATCGGACATCTATGACATGATTTATAGAACTTTACTACACTTTGAAATAGCACTGTCAACCCATTTTATAGTATTTTACTACAAAACGGGTAGCAAGGTCCTTTACAAATTAATATATGACATATCTCCTCAAACGTACCGTTTATTATTATCATATTTCTAGTACAATCGCATAGTATCAATGTGAAGGTTTACTCCAAATTTCTTTGCAATTGGGCATCTATGACATGATTTATAGAACTTTACTACAATTTGAAAAATCACTACCAACCGACTTTGTAGCATTTTACTACAGTTTGGAACTTTACTACAAAACGGATCGTAATGCCCTTTATATGCCATTATATGAGATATCTCCTCAAATGTGCCATTGTTCGTTATCATATTTCTTGTACACTCGCATAGCATCAATATAAAGGTTTACATCAAATTTTGTTGCAATCGGATATCTATGACCTGATTTGTAGAACTTTACTACACTTTGAAATATCACTGTCAACCCACTTTGTAGTATTTTACTACAAAACGGGTCGCAATGTCCTAAATAATTAATTTTGGGGATAATTTCTCTCACAAGTCGTTTATCTTTATCATACTTCTTGTACACTCGCATAGTATCAATGTGAAGGTTTACTCCAAATGTCGTCGCAATCGGATATCTATGACATGATTTATAGAACTTTACTACACTTTGAAATAGCACTGTCAACCCATTTTATAGTATTTTACTACAAAACGGGTCGCAATGTCCTTTTTAAATTAATATATGACATATCTCCTCAAACGTACCGTTTATTATTATCATATTTCTAGTACAATCGCATAGTATCAATGTGAAGGTTTACTCCAAATTTCTTTGCAATTGGGCATCTATGACATGATTTATAGAACTTTACTACAATTTGAAAAATCACTACGAACCGACTTTGAAGCATTTTACTACAGTTTGCAACTTTACTACAAAACGGGTCGTAAGGCCCTTGATATGTCATTATATGAGATATCTCCTCAAATGTGCCATTGATCGTTATCATATTTCTTGTACACTCGCATAGCATCAATATGAAGGTTTACTCAAAATGTTGTTGCAATTTGACATTTATGACATGATTTATTGAACTTTACTACACTTTGAAATATCAATGTTAATCGAATTTGGATTATTTTACTACAGTTTACTACAAAACGAGTCGCATAGTCCTTTATAAATCATTTTCGAGATAATGTATTTAACAGGCCGTCTATCGTTATTTTATTTCTTGTACACTCGCATAGCATCGATATAAAGATTTACTCCAAATTTCTATGACATGATTTATAAAACGTTATTACACTTTGAAATATCACTGTCAACCCACTTTGTAGTGTTTCACTACAGTTTGCAACTTTACTACAAAACGGGTCGTAAGGTCCTTTATAAATCATTTTGGAGATAATTTCTCAAACAGGACGTCTATCGTTATCATATTTCTGGTATACTCGTATAGTGTCAACGTGAAGGTTTATTCCAAATTTCGTTGGAATTGGACATCTATGACCTGATTTATAGAACTTTACTACACTTTGAAATACCAATGTCAATTCACTTTGTAGTAATTACTACAAAATGCAACGTTTCTACAAAACGGGTTGTGAGGGTTCAACGCAAAGTGTACTAACGCACTTTGTAGTAATTACTACAATTTGAAACGTTACTACAAAACTACACACGTAGCAATATTGTTTTTATAAAACTGTTCCTAAAGGAGCTTTCTACTTTGCTTTGTTCCTCCGTATAAATGCAATATGTCTGTTGCTGACGACGATGATGAGTTGGGTTTTACGGCACTACGATACAAAATAGATCATGTAGCGCCCATGATTGATGAGGGGTGATGAGATGAGTTGATGATGATTTCAGGAAGATGATTTTGGCTAATCCCATACGTTGACAAACTAATATAGTAAAAGCACGATGGCGCATAATCTCAACATGGTTAACAATAGCGTCTGCAATATCCGTGTATGCGAATAATTAAAGTGTGCTTATACATTCTTGTGTATATATAATTGCTACAGTGAAGAAGACGTTACTGTTTCTCAATAAACGCGTTTTGCTAAAACTATGTTTTCAATTGCAAACAGTTTCCTGAAAAACCTGCCTAATTGCCGAAAATACGCCAAAAAAGTAGCGTCGGTGCAAATTGCGGTTAAATTGAAGTGTTAGAACATTCGGCCTCGTGATTTAATTACTACGCATCTTAACTGCTACCCGTGTTCTATTGCACGATAAAACACTGGTTTGAATTTATTATTTCTTGATTCAAAAGTAACGTATAGAACGAAATAAGCAATACCAACGTATATCCGGATTTGACGTCACTGACGTCGTCTGTATAATAGCGTTCTTTCCTTGAGTTACCAATTTCTAATCCTTTGGGAAGAACCTAGCATGAAATAATGTATTGCTTATAAAAATGCAACCAAATATTTTGTTCACAC
This sequence comes from Gari tellinella, assembly GCA_922989275.2. NCBI lineage: Eukaryota > Metazoa > Mollusca > Bivalvia > Cardiida > Psammobiidae > Gari > Gari tellinella. Next base: position 56,967,204 of record OV277859.1, read on the forward strand.
ATATAATAATAGGTCATTACACATGCGACCAGGACCGGACCGGAGAGCCATATTAGAGCCGCCATCTTGATATAGGCCCTCGGGCTATAGCCCTCGTGCCAATATCAAGATGGCGACTCAATATCACTCTCCGGCCATTTTCACCCGTGTAACAACCCTTGTTTATGTTTAAGATATATTTTCACATTCGGGCTCATTACTTTTCATATTTAATAAACTCGTTGACTAAACTAAATATGACGCTCGCCAAGGCTCGCGTCGTATTATTTCAGTCAACTCGCTTATTAAAGTAGTTAGTAATGAGATGAGCACTAATCTAAACTTCTCCTTTCAAAAACTGATAGGTGTGCAAGTACATTCTAATGACTTAACCCTTTGCCTGCTGGTCGCGACTTTATTGGTGTTTGCAAACAGTTTAGATCCAGATCAGACACCGCGTAACGCGGTGTCTGATCTGGATCCAAACTGTTTGACACTCTTCTTTAGGTTTCTTTACTTAAAAAATGTATAGATCTAAATTTAACAAACTTTGCAGACGACAATTTCGAAGCAGACGACATCACATCAGGAAAAGGGTTAAAACTAGTACAGTCTGGAGCAGCTGTCGCCGTCTAATAATGTCGTCTGCTAAATTTTGACACTGGTTCGGTATTCATCTTAACAGAAACGAGCTTCGAATGTTAAACAGGGTGGATTCTGACCAGAATCCTCGTAAAGTCTGACTGCTCTCAAGGTTATCCTTTCTTCAGATGTAGTATTAAAGGTTATCAATGACCAAATGCGTTTACTTTCTTATCAGCGTTCATGTACTTTATACATATGATATATATTTGATGAACCTGCGTACACAGCTAAACTTCATCACACACATCTTAGATATCAAGTGCTTAGACAGACACTTACATTGAGAAACAACTGTGTTCACGAAGGACTTCAAAATGGATACAACTAAAAGCTATGTCTTTACACCTGCGACTTTTCAATATCACTACCAGACTGTTCCTGAGAGGATGGAACTTCATGCAAAACTTCGGGGTGAAAAGGAGGTTTACGTGTTTCTAAACCCAGATGGGAGACGTGAAACTGTTACAGCAGCAAAACTCTACGAGCTCAGTATGTCGCTCGCCAGATCCTTGGTTAACCTTGGGGTAAAGAAAGGAGACGTTGTTGCCATCGCTTTAGCCAATGATCTTGATTGTTTAGTGAGTATTCTTGGAGTTATTTGTGCCGGAGCTGTGGCGATGAGAGCCACCATAATAAACGCAGATGGATCTGACGCGCGAAACACAATGATTAAGTCCGGAGCAGTCGCCATAATCATCAGACCTGGAGACGATAGAAAGGAGTTAGACGCCTGTCTAAATTTTATCGATGAAGTAAAACCGCGTGGTCAAGTAAAAAGCTCATCTGTACCTGATCTCAAATACCTGATTTCCACCGACAGAGTAAAATCACTGGATTTACTCTTGTTTGATGAATTAATACAGCAGAAAACAACATGTGATCTCCCGAATATCGACCCAGAGGATCAAATGATGATATTCTCAACTTCAGGCTCTACAGGCCAACCTAAACTGGTTCCACAGTCGCACCATACCGCGATGATCACTGGATACCATTTAAAAGAATCCATACTTTACGACGCGGATACTGACATAATTTATTCGGAACGCAGGCTTATATGGATCGGTGGATTTCCATACATGTACCTCCACGACTGTGCCAAAGTCGTTACCAAAACGTTGCCGTTCACTTCGTATGCTGAACACTGCAAATTCACGTACGATGCGATAAGAAGAGAAAACTGCACAATTGCAGGAATCATGCCAGCGACGGTTATCGGCATTTTAGAGTTTGCCAAAGAGCCATACTATTTACTGAACAATATTCATACAGGAGCGTATCCTGTGTCTGATATTTGTATGGAGACAATAGGGAAAGTTACAAAGATGGTTTCTGTCACGTATGGATCGTCGGAAATGGGATTTTGCTCTACCGATCATATTACCGATAAGAGAGATTTTACCAATCATTCAAGTGGCTTTCCTCATCAAGGAGTAGAAATGAAAGTAGTTGGCGAAGATGGTAGTGTTGTTAAACGTGGAGACATAGGGACGATTTATGTTCGATCACCAGCCCTTTTTCGGCAATATTACAAAGATGAGAAAGAAACGAAAGATGTTCTTTCACTCAATCACTGGATGAATTCGAATGACGTCGGATACGTTGATGATGAAGGTCGAGTTATTGTCAACGGCAGATGCTCAGAAATTATTATACAGAGCGGCAGAAGTGTTTTCCCGTCGGTAATGGAAGCCTTTGTCAAAAAGCACCCAGCCGTTTTGGATGTCGTAGTTGTACCTGTCAAAGACGATACACTGTTCCAGTTGGTCGCAGCGTGCGTCATTCTCAAGGAGGGTAGCAATTTGTCAAGTGATGATCTGTTCCAGTATTTCAAAGCCAAACATCTTTCCTCGGCAAACGAGGCGTTCACGCAAAGTTATCCCAAGCTGATATTTATTTTTGAAAAGTTTCCGACGCTTTTCTCGGGGAAGCCGGACAAAAATAAATTAAAAGCGGAGGCTACTCGAAGGGCAAATGCAATGAAACGATCCGTAGATTAAACCACTATATAGAGGATATTGAATGAGTGTGTGTTCAGTCGTGAATTTATTGAACGAGTTGGATAAAATCATATGTTGCGAGCCTTGGCGAGCAACATATCATTTTATCCAACGAGTTCAATAAATTCACGACTGAACACACACGAATTTGATATCCTATTTATCACATAAACTCCAAAATGACACGAAAATCCGAACGGTCTTATTTTCACTTTTGCCATCGGCTCTTAGGAAACGATTCGTCATAGGCGTTATTCGGTTGTATTCATCCGTGATGAAAAACACCTATCAAACTAAAATAAAGAAAATCAACACCAATGTGCTGTGAAAAGACTTCTCTGATACCATATTCAATTTTAAATTAATATTTAATTTAAAAATTGTTGTAATTGACTAAAAATGATCAGTTGACATTTAGAATCTAGTTTCGTTTTCAAAATAACGTCGTTAGAGCAACATGACGTCATTATCATTGTAACGTCTGAATTTGAAAAAACAGTCTGAATCACTGTTAATACTAGAGCTCTATGCAGCCTGATTTGCAGACTGAGTTTGCGAGACTGCTGGAATAATGTTTCTAGGACACTTGGGAATGTTTCAATACCTAGTGGTGATCTAAGTTTGTCTAGATTCTCTTTACTGATTTACAGTCGGCGTAGTAGTACAGTATTATGGTGATTCGAAAATTAGTATAAAATTTATGCCCAGTGGGCCATACGATTTTTACGGCCCTTTATATTTTGCACGTTTATGTGATAAATAGCGATATTGAAACATTCATTTCGTGAAATATCATGGAACTTTAGAACTTAATAATATGCTTTGGTGTTCAAAATTATTTTGTACCGAGAGATCATTGAAAAGACATTAAATATGAAGTCTCATATAGCTAAGATGACACCTTGTTGTATGAAATGGTAGGCCAGAAATGCATTAATTATAATGGGGTAATATTATTATAAAAAAGGTATTTATTTTGGTCGCTTTAAACATGTTGACAAATCATCTAGGAAAACCCAACACATTTTTAAGCAATAAATATATATTATATGAAATAAACTGTGTACGCTGGGAAAGTTGTGTGATGGTTCTGAACAATGCTCCATGCCCAAACGCCCACACCAATGCTGTCGACCGAATTTTATAAACAGCAATTATGTTGAATATTTGTATTTTAGGCTATGATATCGTTATTCGATATACATGTATTATATACTTTAATTCTAGCTTCAACATTTGAATATAGTCATATGCACATTAAACCATTAAGTTGGATTTGTCGTTTACTGTATTTCACGACTCAAAAATGACATAGAATGGACTCTTACTTGCTTGTAAATGTGTCTGAAATCTGATATGAATAGTATTTGTAAAGTAATTTACATGGTACAACATCTAGTCCATTTTGTTACAAAAAGAACTATTTATACGGATTTTAATCTATTAAAGTATATTAAATGTCAACCTTTGCTTATAACTGTTACAAGTAGAGCCACTTTTATGAAAAGAACATGAAGGTTTAAGTTAGGTTACTGCTTAGTTAGTACCCTTTTCTTTTCTTTATGTATAGAGAATTTTTTTGTCTGGCCCCTGTGGCTTAAAGCAAGGTGACAGTAAAACAGAAAGCTTTTAAAAGTGTTTTCTGTTTTATTGTCACCTTGCTTTTAACAGTCATCTGTCGTATAAACCTGATAAAAATACAATTTAAGGGTTGTAAATGAGAGTATTTACTGTTAAATAAAATTGACCTTAGGATGATACAGTGGAGAATGTGTTATTCTTTCCCAATAAACGCGTTTACGATAAAACTATTATTTCCACTGCAAACAATTTGGAGTCAGATCAGACGCCGGGTAACCCGGCGTCTGATCAGGCTCCAAACTGTTTGCCACTCAGATAAAAATGAAAGGCAAAAAATATCTAAAAGTTGACATTTTCTACGTTTTAGTGTTTTGCGTTTGCGTTGCGTTTGCGTTAAAACGTGAAAGAATAACGTTTTCTCCACTGTACGAAAGATGTAAGCCGGTCCCGAGGACTTCGTTATAAGTGAGCTTCATTCTAGCCATGGTCCATGCTTTTAAAGCGTTTGAGTTGAGTCGGAAATCGTTCTGAAGCATTTGATTGGTCAGATTTGAGCCTATGCTCAAATCTGACCAATCAAATGTTTCAGAACGAACACAGCTCATCTCAAACGTTTTATAAACGCTGGGCCAAGTTCACCCGCTCATGGCGGAAATGCATTGCACGAGCGACACCAGGAATACCTTTGTTTAAACCTTTCCCTGTATGTCGTGGACATAATGATATAGATTATGAAATCAAGAGAACAGTTAAGAGCGACGGATACGTTGGATATTTCATCACACAAGAAAGAAAAATTCAACTCCGATCCGTTCAATGCAAACCTGTCATCTACAATAGATACAGTGGAGAATCTGTTATTCTTTCCCAATAAACGCGTTTACGCTAAAACTATTATTTGCAGTGCAAACAGTTTGGAGCCAGATCAGACGCCGGGTAACCCGGCGTCTGATCAGGCTCCAAACTGTTTGCCACCAAGATAAACAAGAATTATCAGAATTGTCCAAAAGTTGTTCTTTTCTACGTTTTAGTGCTTTGCGTTTGCGTACGTTTGCGTTTAAACGGGAAAGAATAACAGATTCTCCACTGTAACAGCGACGGATACGTTGGATATTTCAGCACACAAAAAAGCAAAATTCAACTCCGATCCGTTCAATGCAAACCTGTCATCTACAATAGATAACATATGAAAACTTATCCTTGGTAGTTCAATAGTGAGTACATGAAGATTATAATGGAAACCATAGACGTCACTCTGACATTGGCCTCAAATGTACAGTGCTCCTTCCCTACAACGGTCCTCCCAACAACGACTCCCTCTCTACAACGACGCTTGGCACTGTTCCCCAAACAAACCATTAATGTACAACCTTTTCTCGGCTGCAATGTCGTCTGCTTGAAATTATCGTCTGTTGTTATTCTTAAAGTTACAAAAATGACATTTTGACAAAAAACCTTTAATGACGAGTGACAAACATTTTGAATCCAGATCAGATTCCACGTTACGCGGCGTCTGATCAGGATTCAAAATGTTTGTTAATGTAAGCCTATTTACCTCTCTACAACGACCCCCTCCGAACAACGCACACACTTTGTGTCTCCCAATGGGTGTCGTTGAAGAGAGGGAACGCTGTACTATTCTTGTTGTTCTTGCCTCCTTTGGACATCATTTGATTTCTCTTGCGGACGACACGCTTGAACTGTACGACTATTCCGGTGTTCAAACAAATCAAAGCCACGTAAGGGAGGATCTGGTAGGTTAAAATTTCTAGAAATGAGAAAATGACAATTATCTCTTTCATGTTCTGCTTAGGTACGAGTTTGGTTTCCAGTTCTTCATCTGGTCCCTCGACTGATCTCACCTCTATACTGAGCGGCATCGCTAACATTCCAATTGCAATTACTAGAAATGTCGCAACAAGGATTGGAATAGGATACTTAACCAGCACTGTGTCCTTCACTAGATAGGGGGTCCGAATAGCAACCAACCGGTCAATAGACATCAGTATCAACGTCGCACCGTTCATGGCCATGAAAACTAAGCTCATGTATATAGTGGGAATTCGCAAATACTCTGCTTCTGTTACAAATTGAATCGACTTGGCAACAAACACAGCCATAGTAAGGGAATCAACAGCAACAAGAGCAAACATGTAGATGTTGACTGAAAACTTCGTTTGTCTGGAAATAACCCAAAGCCAAGCAATTTCCACCAATTCCACAAATACATTTAACACTGGCATAAACAAAACATTGATGACATACTTTGCTTCACGTAAAAGAGTGTCAGAAATGATCATATTTCCAAACTCTTTGTTATCGAACGTGGAATTATTAATTCCAGCACTGTCATTGGCGTCTGTTCCGTTTGATAACATGTTTGTCGTACATGTATTCATTGTAGACTATAAAACTATGTCAAGGTATTTCTAAGTTTGTTTTCACGTTTAAACATTCATATCAGTTTAAACCTTAGTTTAAGTCGTGGTATAGAACGTCTCCATTTGAAATAATAGATTTAAAGCATTCCTCGATATTTATATATAACATGTACATGTACAGTTAAAGGTAGCACCGCATTTTCGTATCCAATAGTTATTATAATGAACAAAGTAACATGACCAATACTACTTTTATAAAGCGTTTGAGATGAATGACAACTTTCTGAAGCTTTTATTTGGTCAGATTTGAGCAAAATGCTCAATTCTGACCAATCAAATGATTGAAAACAATCACAGATCCTTCTTTAACGCTTTATTAGCACTGAGCCATTTTGGGATTAGAAAATATATTATACCCAACGGACTCGTTAATGAAAATGCCCAGCTCAGTAATGAACAAATAAAATAATCAAAGACTTGCGAATACCTGTTTTCTCGTACGTATTCTGCAGAATAATAGGGGATACAGAATCAAAAGTTTCAGGTCAACATATTCTTCATACCTATTTTGGAGAATAGTAGAATGTGTTGATGTTTCTAATTTAACAAAGATGTACTCAAAGGATAGGTATTACCAAAGAGTAATCCATTAGTTACAGTGGAGAATCTGTTATTCTTTCCCAATAAACGCGTTTACGCTAAAACTATTATGTGCAGTGCAAACAGTTTGGAGCCAGATCAGACGCCGGGTAACCCGGCGTCTGATCTGGTTCCAAACTGTTTGCCACCAAGATAAACAAGAATTATCAGAATTGTCCAAAAGTTGTTCTTTTCTACGTTTTAGTGTTTTGCGTTTGCGTACGTTTGCGTTTAAACGGGAAAGAATAACAGATTCTCCACTGTAGTGCATTCACTATTTCTATTAACCCTTTCATGATCAAATTTATCGTGAAAGTTTACCCCTTCACCGCTATTATTGTCGTCTGCTTCAATATTGTTGTCTGCAATATCGTTTCATGGTTAGAATAAAGGCAGTATAACTGGTGTAATTTCTAAACAAGTGGCAAACAGTTTTGTTCCTGATTTATGACATCAGTGAGAGTGAAAGAATTAACGATCTGCGCGCTACGGGTCAATTTGGATAACAGTTTTTCATATGGCCGTTTTAACCTCGAAATTTATAGCAACTGCTTTCTATATTGTATCTTAAACATGAGTAGACCAGCTTTATTTTGCTTATAAAATATGTAATCTACTTGATCTACTGTCCTTTTCACTCAGCTCTGTCACTGAATTTGTATCGAATTTTTTTTATTTCAAACAATAGAGAGGTTTCGATTTCTTACTTGTACTGGTACGTATACGTGTAGCTCGATTTTTTTGCAGAAAACCATCGTGATGTAATCAAGGTATGCGCACCTAATTTTTGATTTACAAGTTGATAACGTGTGGCATACAGTCTACCCGTTAGACTAAAACGTGTAAATTTATCATCATTTTATTCCTATTATTTATATAGCTCATGTAAATGTTATTTAATAGAATGTTGGTACAAACCCCTATCTTCATTTTTATGTATTTATTTATTTAAAAGATTTGAGTTTAAAGAGTAAAGTATCGGTTTAGGTGACACGGTTATACGTTACAATCCACAGCCAAAAACAGTCGCTTGAAACGACTGACAAAACTTGATATCAGCCTTTCAAATGATACATAATCCTTCCCTGAGTACTAAAACAATCAGAAATATGTGCACGTATGTGTGTTCAATGTGCGTGCAAGGTGCATGCGTCTGTCTTTATCTGTCTTTGTCTGTATGTATATATCTCTTTCTATCTCTCTTTCTCTGTCTTTCTCTCTGTGTCTCTGTTTCCGATTGCGCATGTCTATTGGTCTGCCTACCTGTCCGATCTGTCATTTCGTCTCACTTTGCCCCTCTCTCTCTTTATCTCTATATCTCGCCTTTTCTATGTCTGCTTTCTCTCCATCTCTATGTCTGTTTTTCTGTCTCCCTGTGTGTCTCTCTGTTTCATTCTCTTTCTCTCTGTCCCTGTATGTCTATTACTTTCTCTCTCTCTCTCTCTTTATTTGTTTTACTCCTCTATTTCGCTCCCTCTCTATCTCTCACCCTCCCTCTTTCTGTCTGTCTCTCTCTCTGCATCTCTGTCTCTTTGTATGTGTGTCTCTCTGTGTCTCATTTTCTATCTGTGTCTCTCTGGATGTGTATGTTTGTCTCTGTATCTCTGTCACCCTCTCTATTTCTTTCTTTCTTTCTCTCCCTTTCTTTCTTTTTTTTCTCTCTCTCACTCTCTCGCTCTCTCTCTCTCTCTCTCTCTCTCTCTCTCTCTCTCTCTCTCTCTCTCTCTATATATATATATATATATATATATTTTTGGATCTAAGACATAAAATATGATCATGTTCCTCTAATTTGAGAATAGATTTTTTTCTATATTGAATCTATATAGATCTACTATGTATAGATCGATACCTAATCCAACGCTATATCAATTAAAACTGACTTATTTGACAGAAAAATGCCATCATCCCTTAAAAAATTGTTCGTTTCAACGAAACGCTTGATGTCAAGCTGTTGAGAGAGGTGTTAGCACTAAAACCCATACAGAACAACAATCGCTGACGCAATAAGAGATGCAGACATGCCCATCGATGAAAGACGAAACGCAAATATAATACACTAAAATGCAGAACATTACATTTTTGGAAATTTATCTCAAATTAATTTCATCTGAGATACAAACTGCTGGAAGCGTATTCAGATGCCGGGTTACCCGGCGTGTGATATGGCTCCAAACTGTTTGCAGGGGAAATACTAGTTTTAGCGTAAACGCGTTTATTTTGAAAGAATGACGTTTCTCCACTATAGATTACATCCAGGATTAACATAATACAGTAAACTAAGACTTACATCATGCATGATAGTACAAGTTGTCCAATTTGGAAACACGATTTAGAAAATACGTTTATACATATGTACAGGGGAGAACACTTTATTCTTTCCCGTTTAAACGCAAACGAAACGCAAACGCAGTGCATTAAAATGGGTAAAATGACAAATTTTTGACAATTTTGACGACTCATTTTAGCCTGAGTGGTAAACAGTTCGGAGCCTGATCAGACCCCGGGTTACCCGGCGTCTGATCTGGCTATAAACTGTTTGCAATTGAAAGACTATTTTTAGCGCTTAAAACGCTTTTATTGGGAAATAATCACGTTTTCTCCACACGTACACGTTCACGTAAAAGAAATCGAAACCCTCTTTACAAATCTTTTACTCGTGAACGCGAACTTGTGGTCACACGTACCCGTACACGTACACGTTAGAAATCGAAACCTCTCTAATATCAGCTTTTTACCTGCATGAGACGATCAGATCGTTTTTTACGAACTCGCATGCAAAGTTTGAGATTTATCCGGGCTGTCAATAACGAAAGATTGTGAACAATGTGTTTTCCCCATAGTAAATTTGGCTTCAGCTGTTTACAAAGATGGCCGACTTGTGAATGGTATGTGACGTCGTGGGACAGTCCATTTAACGTTGGGTGAAGCGGGTCTAAAAACAACTTAAAATGGCTTTGTAATTCGGTGAATGATGATCTCAACTTTAAATTAAGACAACAAATAAATGCATTTACATCGTTATTTTGAAGGTGCTGTTAGATCTATATTTTTGTAAAAGAATATTTAAAAACGAAGTAAGAGCCGAAATTAAATCCTTTGAGCAAATGGTCTGACCTATAGCCTGGTTACCTGTGTTTTCGCCACCCTTAGGTATATTTCATAACCCCATGAAACAAAAGTTCAGGTCACGCCTTGTCCGTACTACTTTCTCTTAGTCCAACTGCTCTCCACAAGCGCTGCATGAAGCAGGACGCCCAACGACGTCATTTACGACATCACTACAAAACAACGTTGCGTTTTGGCGGAAAATATGTATGGCGGAGGGACTACAACCTACGCTTTAAAAGCGTTAAATAATGGACACTCGGGTCAGGTTCTCTATTCAACTACTTTCTTTAATTCAGTGGTAATATTAAACCATAAGGAATAATTCGGAACATTTATTGTATTCATGGAGGTAGGAAAACCCTGGTCACACTTTTGTATGAAACCGTTTCGCGGATTTATACAGTGTGACCAGCGGTTCCCCCCCCCCCCCCCCCCCCCCCCAATACCTCCATGAATACAATAAATATTCGAATTATTCCTTAAATGAAAACAAAACACATCGATATATTCCTCTAAAAGTTTTTAAGATTTTATACAGAACAAATGCATCACTATTGTATATTTATTTATTCGTTTAGTTTTCAGAGGCTATTTATTACATTAAGGATCGGCGATGGCACCACTTGTCTGTATAGCTTGTCCTCGTTGAGGCGTGCAAACCATCTACAAAAAAACATGTAAAACACTATTAGCATTGTAACCCATATGTGCCGGCATGTCGCAAGGAATTCCCCTAATGTGCTTGATGGAAGGTACAAGAGTGACAATGTAGTGTTTGCCAATACATGTAAAACACTATTAGCATTGTAACCCATATGTGCTGGCATGTCGCAGGGAATTCCCCTAATGTGCTTGATGGAAGGTTCAAGAGTGACAATGTAGTGTTTGCCAATACAACATGTAAAACACTATTAGCATTGTAACCCATATGTGCTGGCATGTCGCAGGGAATTCCCCTAATGTGCTTGATGGAAGGTTCAAGAGTGACAATGTAGTGTTTGCCAATACAACATGTAAAACACTATTAGCATTGTAACCCATATGTGCCGGTGTAACGCAGTAGAATGACCCACCCCTGCGAAAATGACCCATGGGTCATGTCACTACGTAGAACAGTGACTCGGGTCATTTTACTACGTAGAAAAATGACCCCAGACCGTAGAAAAGGACCACATCGACTCGTAGTAGAATGACCCCCTCACAGTCTGGTGTCATTTCTCTACGAAGTCTAAAAACCCGGGGTCATTTTGCACCAATGGGTCATTCTACTGCGTTACACCGGCATGTCGCAAGGAATTCCCCATTGCTGGAAAGTGCAAGAGTGACAATGTAGTGTTTGCCAAATACAACACAACGTTCATATGAAATAGCATACAGTATAGATTCTGTTTAGATGCCGTGTATGCGGCGTCTCATCTAGGTCTACACTGTTTGCTCATGTATACTTCAATAGGCTTATATTGTAAATAGGTTACCTCATTGACCCCTGAAACTTTAAATTGATTATTCAAGTTTCCAATAATACCTATTCCACTTTTCACTGTTAGGGTTGTTTTATGATATACAGTGGAGAATCTGTTATTCTTTCCCGTTTAAACGCCAATGTACGCAAACGCAAAGCACTAAAACGTAGAAAAGAACAACTTTTTGACAATTCTGATAATTCTTGTTTATCTTGGTGGCAAACAGTTTGGAGCCTGATCCGACGCCGGGTTACCCGACGTCTGATCTGGCTCCAAACTGTTTGCACTGCAAATAATAGTTTTAGCGTAAACGCGTTTATTGGGAAAGAATAACAGATTCTCCACTGTATCTATGAGACTGACAAAATACCGGAGCCTGATCAGAGAGCTCCTATAGGAGTCCTCTGATATCGGTCTACCTTGTTTGTATATGACAAGTGTACTCTTCACATGTACACGGTTTGTGAAAGTCGCATATATGCGTCACTAGGGGTAAATGATCTAACCCCATTCTTAACGTTAACCCATTTGTAGATTCTACCTAGCGTCCATAAAAGGGACATAGGCAAACAGTGTAGACTTTGATCAGACGCCAATGGTTTAACCCTTTCGGTGCCATAGTCGAATAAAGTCGACTTTGCAAACAATTTGGATCCAGATCAGACGCCGCGTAACGCGGCGTCTGATCAGGATCCAAACTGTTTGACACTCTTATCAATATTTCGTAAATCATACAACCCTAAATCTAACTTTGAAACGTTCTTGCAGACAACAATACTGAAGCAGACGACAATAAAGCGAGAAGGGGTAAAATTTTCCCGAATAATTTGGCGCCGAAAGGGTTAAAGCTAGTGACGTCATGGCAGTGAAGGTATACTTTTCGGCTGCTACATTTATCGTTATCATAAATATTCATACTCACGGAACTGTCTCGAAGAGACCCCTTTTCATATGAAGTAAGGTGAAGCGCCTTCGCTCGTCCTTGCTGGAAACAAAATAAAACAAGAATGGTCTCACAGTAAGGGACAAATGCTCCCCGAGGTGTTTTGTTACTGCAATGTACTCATTTGGCTATAAAATCAAATCGTACAGCAGGTCACTATTGTACTACTTGCCGTTGTTGTGATGAAAATGTACATAGAAACAAGGTTTTTCTAGCTTATTCAAATACATCATCACCATAGCATCATGGCGTCATATTGATGTCACGATGACATCGTCTTCATAACAAGGTTTTTCACATGTCATATTGAGGACTATTTTCTTAATTTAGAAATGATCACATGATCACACGATTTACCAAACAGGCACCGATTTTGGAATCGGCCCACGATCTTGGACCGGCCCTCGATTCGAGTCTTAAATCCTATACCCCTCACATAAAAAATATATTTCCTATTTGCCAAAGAAGGTTATACATGGAGGAAATGCATACTTTTTCTGACAGTGGAGAAGACGTTTTCTCACCTCTCGGACAGAGGTATCCCGAAATCTAGGGGGTGTGAGATAACCTTATCTGTCCGGACAGACAAGCCGAACTATTTTATGATTGGTTGTTATTGCCGTTGTTATGACGTCGTCATGACGTCGTCATACATGCATTAGCGCATTAAAATACAACTCGCCACTGTATAGCAAGTTAAACGCGTTTTTAGGGTTGACGAGGTGAGAAAATAAATCTAACACCACAGTTGAGTGTCAGATGAATATCCCACCCTCGTTTGAAGATATTTTTGGAACACTCGGCAAAGCCTCGTGTTCCAAAAATATCTTCAAAACTCGGGTGGGATATAGAGAATATTTGGTGACTAGCTTTGAATGAGAAATGTTATCTGGCAAGGCGGATGAATATATCAGGTGAGCCGCAGGCGAACCTGATATTTTCAGGAGCCGAGCCAGATAACATTTCTCATTCAAAGATAGGAACCAAATATTCTATTTATCCTTGTCACAATAGTAAAATAAATAGAGAATGCTTTTTTTTTAAGCTAGAGTCATTTTTGGTCCAGATAAGATTCGCACTAAAGAACTATGTTATTCTAGGAAAGCGCGCTATTATATAGATGACGTCAGTGACGTCACATCCTAGTTACGTTGAAAAGAAATAAAAGAACCTTTAAAAATCTAGTGTTTTTCACTCAGGAAATCTAAAAGGTGTATGTCAGCAAGCGACTAGTGGCGCGTACTCTATAACGCTTTGATTGCATCGAATAGTTCGAATAAACGTCGTTACACGTCGGGATTCTGTTGAAAGAGTTTTAGAATACCTTTCCTAACAGCGGGAAAAATAAGCGTCTCGGTGAAAAAAGTAGTTCCGGCTACAGGTCATGTGACCACTTGACATAATAACATCAGTCATGTGACCACATAGCATAATAAAGCAAAGTTTATCTGTCACCCCTTTATCCGTCAGGAAAACAGGCACGTGACAGGATAAATTCTTATCTGACACTCACGGTGGTGTTAGATTCACTATATCCCCTCCCAGTAAACGCGTTAACGCTAAATTTATTATTAATATTGCAAAACGTTTGGAGCCAGATCGGGTAACCCGGCGTCTGATCAGGCCCGAAACTGTTTGCCACATAGCGTAAAATGAACATTCAGAATTGCCAAAAAGTTGTCATTTTCTTATGCGTTTGCGTTTAAACTTGAATGAATAACGTCTTCCCCACTGCCGTTTATATAATACAATGCTCCCTCCCTACAACGGCCCTACCAATTACGATTTCCTTCGTACAACAACGCTTGCTGCTGTTCATCCAAACAAGAAAATTAGGTCGAACTGTTCACGGCTGCAATGTTGTCTGCTTAAAACTGTCGTCCTGCTGTTTAACTCAAAGTTACATAATGGATATTTTGACAGAAAAAAAACTTAATGAAGAGTGACAAACAGCTTGAATCCAGATCAGACGCCGCGTTATGCGGCGTTTGATCTGCATTCAAGCAGTTTGCAAATGGAAGTCAATCTCCCTCACTATAACGACTCCCTCCGAACAACGCACACAAATTTTGTCTCCCATTGGATGTCGTTGTAGAGAGGGAGTGCTGTAGGAATATATTTTAGATCTATATCCAATTAAATAAATTATTTCTAAAAACAATGGAATTCAAAATATGATTATAAATAATGTTTACCGAATGCATTTAGAAATAAATGTCTTTCCTTCAGAAGACATGTCCTCGGGTCCAAAGGCTGCAACAAACTTGCGATTTGAAATGTTTCTTCTCGTCTCAGCTTGGTCCTTGCCTTGGTGCGGCGGTCTGTAAACAAACAGCAATAACAGTTCTCAATGTCGCTGTTTCACACAAAATTGTTTTTTACTTAAACTATTATTTCTATTTCAAACAGTTTAGAACCTAATCAGACGCCGGGTGACCCAGTGCCTGACCAGGCTCCAAACAGTTTGCGACTCAAATTCGAATGAATAATTAGAAATTTCATTTTTTTTATTTTCTACGTTTTATTTCAATGCGTGTGCGTTTCGGTTGAGTTTAAACGGGCAAAAATAGCGTCTTATTAAAAGTATCAAATTATATACAACCGTGAGACAGAACGAAAATTAACCCCAAAGTTTGTTTCTCCGGTTCGAACTAGAAATAATAGGTTGGTTTTTTTTTTTTTTATCGTAAACGCGTTGATTGGGAAAGAATAACGTCTTCTACACTGTATATTATCCCATAAATAGAGGATCTTGTATGAGTGCTCATTATTTATCATTTTTAATAAACGAGTTGACTAAAATAATATGACGCGAGCCTTGTCGAGCGTCATATTCATTTTAGTCAACGAGTTTATTAAAAATTATAAATAATGAACACGATTGTGAGATTCTATTTATCACATAACGAGTTTAAGGACCTATAAGATTAATTGAAGCCGTAGTTTGTAGACCCTCCGCTATATAGAATTTCCGCCAACACGTTACGTTGTGTACGTTAACGTCATAGTAAATGACGTCATCTGGCGCCCCTCTACATGCAGCGCTTGTGGACGAACAAGTTGGGCCGGAGCACAAAAAACGATATTCCACTAGTGGACTACGACATTTATACAATCGCTATATGCAAGACCGCAAATTATGTGATAAATTATTTTATCTCAAATAAGAATTCCGATAAGGCAGCAGCTTAACAAAACTATTTGAAACTTACTTCCCATACACCATGGTATATACAACTGCTCCCAAAGACCATATGTCCGTCACCTCTTCGAGGTATTCGTAGTAAAGCTGTTCTGGACTCGTGAATGCTACCTCAGTTCTCTCCCTTGGCCGCCCTTGCCGATCGTCTATTATTTCGGATGTGCCAAAACCAGTCTAAAAAGTCATGATGGTATTGAATATTTGATTATTGATACAGCCACCTTTTAACTTTGAAATACGGGTATGGTCGACAAAAGCGACTTCGAGATATCGAAGTTCGACTGTAAACTATGTTCAATAAACGTGTATGTCCCCGGTAGCACTCTTGCTAAAATTTTTCAAAATCATTCTTAGTCCAAAGTAGGTCAAGGTCAAAGTAAAATAAAGAAACATGGCTTAATTTAAAGACAGGTAACTGCTTTAAGCAGAATAAAAGCTAAGCAGAACACTTTTAGACTCTTACACTAGCTCTCTACATTACTTCTGCATAAAATGTCACGGTACAGTCAAACTTGTATTCGAACACACCTCGCGCACGCCCCTTTACGTGCATTAACAAAGAAGAAACGAAGCTGTGTTAGAATTCTCAATAAAACACGCAAGCGCTGTACATAACGTCTTAACGTGACGTAGTATGGCTTCGAAAATGCGTACGCCAAGAAATGAAGCGCTGTTGCGTCGGTGCAAATTGTGGTTGAATTGAAGTGTTAGAATCGAAATAATGAATTAACACCAGTGTTTTATCGTGCAATAAACTTGGGTAGTCGTTGAGATGCTGGTAATAAAACCACTCGGCCTACAGCTTCGTGATTAGATTACTGTGCATATCATCTCATTCCCGTCTTCTATTGCACGATACAGTGGAGAATCTGTTATTCTTTCCGTTTAAACGCAAACGTACGCAAACGCAAAGCACTAAAACGTAGAAAAGAACAACTTTTGGACAATTCTGATAATTCTTGTTCATCTTGGTGGCAAACAGTGTAGAGCCTGATCAGACACCGGGTTACCCGGCGTCTGATCTGGCTCCAAACTGTTTGCACTGCAAAAAAAGTTTTAGCGTAAACGCGTTTATTGGGAAATAATAACAGATTCTCCACTATACAACACTGCTATGAATTTATTATTTCTTTAATAAACAATTGAAAGAAACTGATATAACTCATTAAACAACAAGAGAATAAAAGTAGCGCTTCACATGTACAAGCATCAAAATGACCCTTTTGCACAGTTAATCATGGGTTTGGTTTCATTCTTCAAAGAAGCAGCTATCCTTAAGAAGAGAGATTATTGTTTCACGACGAACATGCCATTTACTTTGTGTACAACTCTTTCGCTGCCAAGGCCGACGAAACAGACATTATACACGCGTTTATTGGGAAAGAATAACGCCTTAGCTACTGTTAATACCAGGGGTAAGTACTTCGGTCCTCCGCCGGACTAAGTCTTTAGGATGAGACTTTTTTGGCTCGGAGAGCCTATATAGAATCCTTTAGAAAAATATTGGTGCGAGTCTAGCTCCCCCTACAAACAAATCCTGTCATACGGGGTTTACATATGCTATCTAAGGGCTTCAGTTGCTGGCTACGTCAATATCAGATAAACCGAGTAGTAGCAGCACTGAGTTAAACTCAGGATCCTGAGTCTGTATCTGTGGTGATTTAAACACCGTATTTACTCCCTTGTAATAAACATTCACCTAGTAGTCATAGCAGACGTTGACTTATAAGACATGCACATTACAAAATTCTTTAAGGTCTTTAAGCGCTGCAGGTTTCTGCTTATTGCATGGCAATGGTAATGCAGAAACTCCATAATTAGCTTTATGCATTACTTTATTCTACATTAAACTTAAAGTCCGAGCCTGCAGTACTACAGTACTTTGATTTTATAACCCGACGTTCAGCGTAATTTTACACTGGTCATCCGAAAGAGCCAGAGAAATCTGTTGATAATAAGAGTAGGGCATCGCGACCGGGTTTTCTGTCCCAAAATCCTCTCGCTGGGGCGTCCAGAAACGGGCGTTAACAAACAAGTAAACAAACCATGTTTCAACGTTGAATGCAGAGTTAACCTTTTTACTCTCAATGACGCCGTAAGCTGCATTTAAAACAATTTTGATCCTGACAAAACGCCGCGGATCAAAACTGTTTGCCACTTGTTTTGAAATTACGTCAGTTATACTGTCTTAAAACTTACTCTGAAACGATAAATAAACTACAGACAACATTATGGCCGTGAAAAGGTAAAAATCTCACGATACATTTGATCATGAAAGGGTTACAGTGGAGAAAACGGTATTCTAAACGCTAAAACTATTATTTCAATTGCAAACAGTTTGGAGCCAGATCAGACGCCGGGTTACCCGGCGTCTGATCAGGCACCGAACTGTTTGCCACAAAGATAAACATGATTTATCAAAATTGTCTAAAAGTTGTACTTTTCTACGTTTTAGTGCTTTGCGTTTGCGTTTCGTTTGCGTTTAAACAGGAAAGAATAACGTTTTCTCCACTGTAAGCATGTCTTACCAAGCAAGGGTAGCCTTTATCATTAAATATTATTTTCTTCGGGCATATTGAGCCATGTAACACATCATGGGTGTGGAGGAACTGTAGAGCCAGCAGCAAGTTGACAGCAACAAATTTGGCATGGGTTTCTGCAAATATGCGGCTGAAAAACGAAAGCAAACTCCACTTGTTAGGATTATATACCGGTACATGTATGAGCCATGACATTACATTGCAAAAGTGTATATACAGTGGAGAAAACGTTATTCTTTCCCGTTTAAACGCAAACGTGCGCACACGCAAAGCACTTAAACGTAGAAAATAACAAGTTTTGACATTTCTCACTATTTATTTTAATCTGAGTGGCAAACAGTTTAGAGCCTGATCAGACGCCGGGTTATCCGGCGTCTGATCAGGCACCAAACTGTTTGCAATGGAACAAATAGTTTTAGCGTAAACGCGTTTATTGGGAAAGAATAACACATTCTCCACTGTAGGATTATATACCGGTATGAGCCAGGACTTTTACATTGCAAAAAGTGTATATATCAAGGCCAGCCGCCGCACCAAAGACGCGGCGGCTGGTCTTGATCTACTCTGTTTGACACCCACAAGCATCTAAAGCATTTTAGTTAGCAGTATTAATTATACATGTATAAGGTATTTGGCAGTATAGACCAAACTCAGATGAAGGGTCTGGGATGGCAACGGTGTTTGGTCTGTAGAATGTTGTGTTCATGGGTGTTCGGATAGCGCAGTCCGCTTCTCACCAATGCGGTCTCGAGTTCGATCCCGGGTCGGGGCAGTATGTGAGAGGGTACATTGGTCGCCCGTCCGAACACGTGGTGTTTCTCCGCGCACTCCGGTTTCCTCCAACAGAAATGACCAAATACGCCACCATCCGCGCCATCGAAAGTGATTTGCCTAAGTTGTTAGAACTTGTTTAATAATCGATGTAAAATAAATAAAGTTTAAACTGTAGAATGTTCCAATGCAATAAAGCTGGTATGGCTAATTATTATGCCAATTTGCCACTGAAAAATGAAAGCAAAATGACAAACATAAAGTACCCAAAACAGGGGTAATTACAGTATGACCCTCTGAGCCAAGTCTACACTATGCTTATAAAGCCAGTGTACTCTCATTCATCCCTGAAAGAATAACAGATTCTCCACTGTACGGTTTGTAAATGACAAGTATACTGGTCGATAGGTTTGGATGTGTTCATACTGTCACTATGCTTACTAAGCGTTTGAGATTAGTCTAAGATCGTTTTCAAGTTGTTACAGTGGAGAAAACGTTATTCTTTCCCGTTTAAACGCAAACGTGCGCACACGCTAAGCACTAAAACGTAGAAAAGAACAACTTTTGGACAATTCTGATAATTCTTGTTTATCTTGGTGGCAAACAGTTTGGAGCCTGATCAGACGCCGGGTTACCCGGCGTCTGAACTGGCTCCAAACTGTTTGCACTGCAAATATTAGTTTTAGCGTAAACGCGTTTATTGGGAAAGAATAACAGATTCTCCACTGTATACTGGTCGATAGGTTTGGATGTGTTCATACTGTCACTATGCTCACTCAACTAAGCGTTTGAAATTAGTCTAAGATCGTTTTCAAGTTGTTAATTGGTCAGATTTGAGCAGAATAAGCATGGGCCAATGCCGGTTTAGACTTACCTAGAGGCGTTCGAATCCAGTAACCTTTTCAGGTTCATCATTGGCATCTTAATTGGTCTAACTGAATATATTCTGTTCTTCACTAGCACAGACGTAAGCATTCTGTATCAAAACATGAGAAGTAAATTACGTTGAACTTTATGCATGAATAAATTAAAGTGAGATGACGCAGTATAAATCAATAATCGACAGCGAACCGTATCATTTCGGGACGGTTCGGTAAATTACATGAATCTTGTGACAGTTTAGTCTGGTTCCCTGCCTAATATAACTTCGGTTATTAGGTCAGGCACAAACGAATAATGGCGGCGCCCATGAAGAAGACCTGCACGTATAAACGTTGGTTAAAGTTAACCGCTGGGTTAAAAGTTTGGTTATCATAACTTTGTGGTTAAACTCTGGGTTAGCGATTGTATAAAAGATTGGTTAACTTTAACCGAGTCGTGTTTTCGGTTAATTTTAACCCTGGTCCCTGAGGTGGGTTAAATATTTAACCAAAACCCAAGATGGCCGATTAAGGTTACCGAAAGCTCGACTCAAATCTCAAATTGTGTGTTAAACGATATGCACCGCTTTCCGGGGGCAGTTCGGTGCATAGATAGCATCCTGATAAGGGTCCAGACTTCCATGAAGGCTGATGACAGGTCAAATGTCAATAGGGAGATGATTTCTATCAACGTCACAACATCTAAAAAGCATCCGTAAACATATCGAGCGGTAAGTTTCTGCTTTGTTTAGAGCACGGAGTGTATTTACTCCGTGTTAAGAGTGAGAGTGATTCCCCCCCCCCCCCCCCCCCCTGAAACCTACATGTATAGATTCTATGTTTATTTTAAGATTTGTCTATAAATGCAAGTTGGGCCTCCGAAGGGATAAAACAGTTTAGTTGAGAACAACAATAACAGATCTAGATATACATGTCCTCGAGATAAAGTAAGTACATCTAGATCTATTCAGCTTAAAACGGACAATATTAAGCTGTATTTACTCGAAACAGAAACATTGAATTATACACAAAAGACTTTAGACAACGTTTTAAAAGCTCTCCTACTAAACGGTCGCTCCGACTCGCTCGATTGAGATCTGGATCTAGATTGTCTACCCCCAAACCCAAAAGAACACACCAAAGAACCAAGAAAGAATATATAACTCGTGGTAGATCTATATTACTGCATTTTAACCCACTCTACCACGATTTAATATGTTTTTAATTGATAGAAAAACCCAGGGTTAAACTAACCAACGTTTATACAATTGGGTGCTGGTGAGTTAAAACAAGAAGGAACAACTTAAAGTTTTGATGGCAGGCGCTTAATATCTTAACATAATTATGATTCATACCATTAAGCAGAGACAGTGTAAAGCCAGTGGCTTTACACTGTCTCTGCATTAAGATAGGATTAAATGTGACAATGATTAGTAGTGACGTTGTGTATTTTGTGTTTTAAAGCTTAAAGTCACATATTTAAGCAGACGACACTTGTTTAAAATTGATGACGTCACGGCAGTGAAGGGTTAAGGGCAAGGTCAAATCAAAGAGGGGTAATGTTTTTATCTGGAGATCTGATGAGACAATGTGAACTTACCCAGACGGCAGTGTGGTGTGCATCGAATGTTTTGGGTAACTCTTGGAATCAAGGTTCTGTAACAGAAAAACAGAACAAGGCATGGAAAACTATAACCTGATAATTGGGTCCAAGGTTATAAAGCGTTTGAGCCGAGTCTGAGTGTGTTCTCAAGCATTTGATTGTTCAGATTTGAGCCTAGGCTCAAATCTGACCAATCAAATGCTTGAGAACAACTTTAGACTCAACTGAAAAGCTTTATAACTTTGGATCCTGGTCTGAATTGAAACCCTTTAACAGCATCCCAATTAACCAATTAACCCTACCTCTCTGAATGACACAAAAAACGCGTCTGCAAACAGTTTGGATCCTGATCTGAAGCCGCGTATCAGGATATACACTGTTTGACATTCTTTTTGAAACTTCTTCAGTCAAACTGCCTTATATTTATCTTTGAAACGAAAATTGAAAACAACAATATTTAAGCAGAAGACAATGAAACGGTGAAGGGGTAAAACCCCACGATAAATTTTATCATGAAAGGGTAATAATTAGAGGATATTGAATGAGTGTTTTTTCAGTAATGTATTTATTGAACGAGTTGGATAAAAATGATATTTTGCGAGCCTTCGCGAGCAACATATCATTTTTATCCAACGAGTTCAATAAATTTATTACTGAAAAAAACACGAATTTAATATCCTATTTATAAAAAACCAAAAAAAAACAATGAAATAAGTTGAAATTACGTGTTGTTTGTTGACTATTTTTACATATATATCCTATTTATCACATAAACACCCAATGACACGAAAATCCGAAAGGTCTTACTTTCACTTTTGCCCTCGGCTCTTAGGTAAACGATTCGTCATAGGTGTTATTCGGTTTTATTCATCCGTAGATAAAAACACCAATCATATTAACGTAAAGAAAATCAACACCATTACGTTGTGAAAAGACTTCTCTGATACCATATTCAAATTTTAAATTAATATTTAAATTAAAGTTGTTCTAATTGACTAAAAATGATCATTTGACATTAAGAACCTAGTTTCGTTTTCAAAATAACGTCAAGACGTAACATGACGTCATTATCATTGTAACGTCTAAATTTGAAAAACAGTCTGAGTCACTGTTAATACTAAAGTCTACGTAGTATTAAGTTTTGCCTGATTTGCAGCCTGAGTTTGCGAGACTGCTAGGGATAATGTTTCTAGGACACTTCGAAATGTTTCAATACCTAGTGGTGATCTATGTTTGTCTAGATTCTCTTAACTGATTTACAGTCGGCGTAGTAGTACATTATTTTGGTGATTCGAAAATTAGTATAAAATATATGCCCAGTGGGCCATACGATTTTTACGGCCCTCTAGGCCTATATTTTGCACGTTTATGTGATAAAAGGCAATGTGTGCGGCACATATTTCAAACGTTGTTTATCTCTGCGAGGATTTTAACCAAAACTCTATGCTACGTTTGTCAAACAGTTTGAATGGAGATCAATATCAATGCTTTGAACGCCTTTACTTTGCCGGTCCCCACAAAGTCCGGGAAATAATGACAATTATACTGTTTATATAGAACGCCCGTGAGAAATAGGCTATCTTTGAATTTTGACCTCAAAATCGGACTCTGCGAATAATCCCCAATGGTCGCTTGGTAATAAAAGACAAAATGGTGGCGGGTTTACCCTAGCATGGCAACCTGTTGGTACGGAAGATCGTCAGGGCTGCCATTCGTTGATAATGAAAATCCTAAGATTTCAAATTTCCAATTTTTCAGACGCAAAATTACTAATCGTACCTTTACCCCAAAGTCTGTTTCTTGTTTTGATGACACATGTCTGCTTAAAACAGGTTGAAAGTAAAGCAGAATGCGCCTTAAGGCGCATTCTGCTTTACTTTCAGCCTGTTTTAAGCTACGATCTGCTAGGATAAAAATCCGAATACTTAGGAAAAATCCGGATAAATGGCAGCCCTGGATCGTGGGGACCAGCAAAGTAAGTTCTATCCTCTTATTCCCCATTTCTATTCAACGTGTAGTAAAATGGACCTGGCATAACAAAATTTGGATATAACAGGCGAAAGAAATCAAAAGGTTCATACGTATTCTTTATAAATGAACTTCAATGTTTTTGGGTCGATTCTCATATCTTTCTCAAGTCTTTGATAGGGCAGATTTGAGCAGATCGTTCTCAAATCTGCCAAATGAAATGCTAGAGAACGATTCCAGACTAAACTAAAATGCTTAATAGATACGAACACATGACCAGTGCTTATATTTAGCGTTTGAGTTGAGTCCGAGTACGTTCTTAATCATTTGATTGGACAGATTTGAGCATAGGCTCAAATCTGGCCAATCAGATGCTTGAACATCGTACCTTATGGTTGTATGTGCCTTGGTGGATGATCGATGCAACGTCAATCCAGTTCTGAACCCCTTTTGACAGACCCTGTAGAGAACAGCTCCCTACCGGGGCTAGGTAGTATCTTTCTGTTTTTCTCTTCTCCAACCCCCGGAGAATGGCATGGGCATCGACACGCAGTCTGGTCCCCGCCTTCCTATCATCAGGTACTGAAGTCGTACGGGCAGATGAAGGACCTTTAGATTTCTTTGGACTAAGCACATGGTTGTTGTCTGGATGCGATGCCGTAACTGGATGGTTGTTGTTACAGTTCTGGCTCAAGAGAATGTTTAGGAGCTGGTGGCGCGCGGCTGGTGGTATTTTAGCGTAAAGAGACTGGTGTTCCAGCCAGTCTGGAATGCAGAGTAGGTCCATTGCATTCCCGTAGTAACCCAGTGCTAAAAGTTCTGACTCCTTCCGTCTTGGTGAGATGATATTTTTAATGGTTGCTTTGCACAATGAGGCTAGCGTTGGGATGTAAGAAGCCAGTTCAAGATATTTCTTACAATACGGAGAGAGTATCGTATCCTTGGGATCTTTGCCTAAAAAGTCGTGCACATCAACAACTCGATTGTATGAACGCTTTCTCCAATACGGCACATCGAGATCTAGACTGTCCATATGTGGGAACGATGGAGTTGTCAAACGAAAAATCGTCTGCATTGCTTCATTTCCAGACGCTACTTTCACATATACCCTAGGAATCTCTTCACTATGCGCTCTCAGTGGCATCCTTCTAGAACGCGAGAAAGGTGTACCAACACGTCTCCCATCGCCATCACTTTCATTATTACTAGAGGAGCGCCTCAAGGGTTGGGTGTAGACACGGTCTTGTTTGACTTCTACTGATGGCAGATATTTAGAAAGGGCTTTTGCCAAATCACCGTCGTATTTTCGCGAATCTATTCTAAACTGTTCAAGGGACATGCACATTTCTTTATATTGGATCTTCATACGTTCTTCCCGTTTCTCCCAGGAATCGTTCAATGTGTTGCTTAATTTATCCTTCTCTTTTTCTTGTTTTTGGGATTTTTTGTTTTCATTTTCGATTTTTGACTCTACGTTTTCCTATAAAGAAAATGTAACAGTACAGTGGAGAATCTGTTATTCTTTCCCGTTTAAACGCAAACGTGCGCACACGCTAAGCACTAAAACGTAGAAAAGAACAACTTTTGGACAATTCTGATAATTCTTGTTTATCTTTGTGGCAAACAGTTTGGAGCCTGATCAGACGCCGGGTTACCCGGCGTCTGAACTGGCTCCATACTGTTTGCACTGCAAATAATAGTTTTAGCGTAAACGCGTTTATTGGGAAAGAATAACAGATTCTCCACTGTACATGTAGGATAACCCACACCCGTCATTTACAAACAGCATACCAGTGAACAGCTACCCTATGCAAACAGCGTAGATCCAGATCATGGGGTTCTTACAGGAGCCTTTTGAAATATGAGAACACTGATATCTTAATAGAGATGTACGACGGCCATTGGACCCTAGTGACGAGTATACTCGTATTATACGAACGATGTACCTGTCAAATCAAATCAAATAAATTTTATTTTGAGTCGGCAAGACATATAACAATGAACATAAGCTGCAAAGTTTTTTAACCGACTAACAAACAAGTGTAAGCAATAAAACAAAGGTAAAACAGCTGCTAGACTAAGGAGAAAGGACATATTAAAAGGATCACAGTGAATTTCTATTTTGGCTTTTTGAATAAAAGCTTGAGACTGATTGAAGCTAAAGCAGAATGCTCCTTAAGGAGCATTCTGCTTTATCCCCAACTCATCCAAAGTGGAGACCTGCTCAATATTTACCATTTAATAGTAGTAATTTACATATTTACTTAAGATACAGACAGAGCTCAACACCTGAGGCCGAATGAGAGCAGAGCAAAAAGTGCATAGGGGCTCTCACTGAATTGCGCTACATCCGCCCCCAGGATCAACCATATTAAGCCAAAGAACATATATATCAAAATTATCTATATCATACCAGGCATACAAATCAAAGTTTAACCCGAGTTTGATTCTAAATTCTGGCTGGGAGTTAAACAGAATGCACCATAAGGCTCATTCTGTCATACTCCCGCTAACTATCAGTATTAAAATTTAAGCTTAGTAACTGCGAAATTTACACTAGGGGCTGGCTGAAAGAGAACCAGAAGACTCCTGAGGGAGCATTCTGGTCTCCCTTCGGCCCACCATCAGTGATTGCCTGTTGGACTGGTTAAAGGGAGGTAACACCTGAAACATGATGCAATGTAAATTATTGTTATCTCCCTTGGATTATACGCTGCACTTTGATTTGTATCAAGCCTACATATTTTCTACCTAGAACATATATACAACATGAGAATTATATGACACTATGAGATGACTTTTCTGCTGGTATTGCACTAACCGGGAAAAGTTGATAGACTAGTATGGTAAAGCAGAGTTTCTGATATTAATAACAATACTTGAATAAAGACACTGTTGAAATATTAAATTATAAAAGATTAGTGGGCTGGCCAGCAGCATAGTCAAGGCAGAGTCAGCACACATAAGCCCAAGTAAAATTTGGAGCGAAACCAAAAGCAAAACGAAGACTGTCAGAATACAAAAGTACAAAAATAAAAGCAATGCGTCAAATTGCACAAGTTACAAAGGGAAAAAAGGCGGGTTGTGTAGAAAGGTGCTGATCTTGGCCCATCTAAGGGCCTAAAAACTGCATTATAAATAAATATTTAAGAGGCTGAGAGCAAAAATAAACACAAAAGTGTGACCGTTAAGAAGAAAGTAAAACACTTATCGCCTCAAATCAGATTTGGGGAGAACTGATCAGCACCTTTCTCACAATAAAATGAATAACAACGAATACATAAGCTGTAGACAAGCACATGCAGACTGAGGTCTCTGACCTTATAAATCACACGTTTAAAACCAGTGTCTTTCCGTCAACATTGAAAAAAGCCCAGGTTCTTCCTCTCCATAAGAAGAAAGACCCCCTTAATAAAGAAATTTTTAGACCTGTCAGCATACTCCCAGCAATCTCAAAGATTTATGAGAGAACCATACATGATCAGCTCTCTCGACATTGTGAAACCTTTTTTATCAAGAAAACAGATATATTCAAATCTTCACATACCTTTGCCGATTTACTGCGCCTGAAAACCTTCATTTTTATTATATTTTATGTTTCTATTGTTGACAAACAAATGTTTTGACGTTGCCAAGAAACGTCAATGACGTTGATTTGAGCGTCATTACGATTCCGCCACAAGTAATTTTAACAGCAGCGTCAAATTCACGCAATCAATGTGATTTGAATCATTTGACGTTCCTGTGTTCCCTCTTACCGCCATTTGACGTGGTACATGTATAGTTAACTTGCAGGTCGCAAATTTTGAATTGGTACTTACATTTTTCAGTTTGATCCCTTAACTGCCATGATGTCATCAATTATTAACAATTGTTTGCCGCCGTCTGCTTTTATTTGTCAAGTTTAAATTTTAGGTAGGCTATTATAAATAACTAGTGTACCCTGGGTAAGGCAGTGCAGGGGTTAAATAATATATAGGATATTGTGTTTCAAAACGACGTTTGACCTATTAAAACTGCTGCAATCTAGTAGATATAATTCCATAGAAAACTGTAGCTGCTAGACTACAGCCGAACTCATATGTTCTGAGTAAGTTTTAGAAAAAAAATCAGGGCTGCCACAAGTTGATCATGAACAATCTTAAGATTTACAAATTTTCTGTTTTTTCAAGCAAGATTACTTAATGCGTGTTGAAAGCATGGAGAAATCACACTGTGATTTCTCCATGGTTGAAAGTAAAGCAGAATTCGCCTTAAGGCGCATTCTGCTTTACTTTCAGTCTCCTTTAAGCTACCATCTGCTAGGATAAAAACCCGAAGACTTAGGAACAAATGGCAGTCCTGAAAATACATATCAGTGTGTTCTCTAGAGTGTCAACACTAAAACTGATGATGACCGGACATTCAAGGATTACAAAAACTCATCCTCAGCTTTGCTTAGGTGAGCTAAAATGTAACGGTGATAACGTTTAATCAGTTTAATGGAGATTTCTAAAGACAGGTGACTGCTTAATGCAGGATAAATAAAAATGCAGAAAGTTAAATTAGAAGCTTTAGAAGATGCATTATTTGCATCCTGCATTAAGAAAACCAACTTTAGCCTAGTATCTACTAATTTAACAGTACTAAACATTAGCAAACAGTGCAGACCATGTAAGATCTTAGGACGCCGTGCTGCACGGCATCTCATCAGGCTCTGCAATGTTTGCCATTCCGTATGAAATATTCTGATCTACGGTCAAACAGTGTTCCTAGTGCCTTTAGATCACACCTGTATTTATAATGAAATCTTCCAGAAAGCAAACGGGAAGTTAATTACAATGTCTAGGTGTATATGGGTTAAAGCAGGGCTGCCATTTCTCCGGATTTTTCCTAAATCTCCGGATTTTTTCCCAAGTATACATGGTAGCTTAAAGCAGGCTGAAAGTAAAGCAGAATGCGCCCTAATGCGCATTCTGCTTTACTTACAGCCTGCTTTAAGTAGTCGCATGTCAACAAAACAAGAAAAAGGCTATGGGGTAATGGTACGAATCATAAAATCGCACTTGAAAGATGCAAACTTGGAAATCTTAGGATTTTTCATGTCAACTTATGGCAGCCCTGTTAAAGTTTTCCAAGAATATCATTAGTGAGTAGTTGTTTTATACAAGATTATCTGTACATAGTTCATTGTTCAGTTGCACTAACCTAATTATACCAGGGCTGCCAGAAGTTGACATGAAAAATCCTAAGATTTCCAAACTTGCATTTTTCAAGTGCGATTAAACGAATCGTACCTTTACCCATTAGCCTTTTTTCTTGTTTTTTTAAAATGCGACCATTAACCATTTCCCCCATAGAAGCGCATTTTAGCATCTTTGATTTATTCCTCCACTGAAGAAAATAGTTCCAATTAATACAGTCATGAATATGTATTATTAGAAATATTTTCTATTTTCTAGCAAATGCTAACTTAAAGCAGGTTGATAGTAAAGCAGCATGCGCCTTAAGGCGCATGCTGCTTTACTTTCAGCCTGCTTTAAGCTACTATGTAATGGGGAAAAATCTGGAGATTTAGGAACACGAGGGCAAGAATGGCCCTTGATCGCTCACCTGACCATGGTGACACTAGGATGGGTCACGTGATTTCAGAAAAAGAAGATTTGTATAAGGTGACCCCCAGGGTGGGGCCAATTTTGACCCCAGGGGCAAAATTTGAACAACTAAGATAGAGGACCTGTAGATGGTGATATGTGCAAAAATATCTAAACGCAGTGTACTATGGTTTGAGACAAGAATATTTTTTAAGTTTTCATTGAAAAAATCTATTTTTAGCTCCGGTGACCCAGATATGCAACAGACCAGAACTAATTCATCCATATATGTGAAGGACCTCTAAAAGTTACATCATGCAAAATATCAAAGCTCTGGCCATATTGGTTTCTGAGTAAAAGATGTTTGAACATTTCCCTATGTAACTCTATGTAAAACGGTGACCTGCGGGGTGTGGCTAATTTTGACCCCAGGAACAACTTTGATAGAGGGCCTGTAGACGATGCTATGTGCAAAATATCTAAACTCAGTGTACTATGGTTTAAGACAAGAAGATTTTTTAAGTTTTCATTGAAAAAATCTATTTTTAGCTCCGGTGACCCAGATATGCAACGGACCGGAACCAATTCAACAATATATGTCAAATACCTCTAGAAGTTATACCATGCCAAATATCAAAGCTCTGGTCATATTGGTTTCAGAAAAAAAGATGTTTGAACATTTCACTATATAACTCTATGTAAAATGGTGACCCCCGGGGTAGGGCCAATTTTGACCCCAGGGGAAAAATTTGAACACCTTTGATAGAGGACCTATAGATGATGTTATGTGCAAAATATCTAAACTCAGTGTACTATGGTTTCAGACAAGAAGATTTTTTAAGTTTTCATTGAAAAAATCTATTTTTAGCTACAGTGACCCAAATATGCAACGGATCGGAACCAATTCAACAATATATGTCAAATACCTCTAGAAGTTATACCATGCCAAATATCAAAGCTCTGGTCATATTAGTTTCAGAAAAAAATATGTTTGAACATTTCACTATATAACTCTATGTAAAGTGGTGACCCCCGGGGTGGGGCCAATTTTGACCCCAGGGGCGAAATTTGAACAAATTTGATAGAGGACCTATAGATGATGTTATGTGCCAAATATCTAAGCTCTGGTCCTTGTGGTTTCAGACAAGAAGATTTTTTAAGATTTCCTTATTTTTTCACTTTGGTTGCCATGGCAACCAGAGTTCTGCATTGTTTCAAATTCTTTGAAAATCTTAGAAAGAGCTTGACCCAAGGAACATTCCTGTTAAGTTTGGTTGCAATCAGGCCAGTAGTTTTGAAGAAGAAGATGTTTGAAGAAATTGTTGACACACGACGAACGACGCACGACGACGGATGCCGGACAAAGACCGACCACAAAAGCTCACCTTGAGCACTTTGTGCTCAGGTGAGCTAAAAATCCGGATAAATGGCAGCCCTGTTATACCTGGATATTGCAATGAACTCTCCAAATGTACTTAAGCCTTTCATGATCAAATTATTCGGGAGATGTTTACCCCTTCACCGCTTTATCGTCATCTGCTGTAGAAGTGTTGTCTGAAATGTCGTTTCAAGGGCTGCCATAAGTTGATAATAAAAATCCTAAGATTTCAAATTTTCAAGCAAAATTTTACTAACCGATACATTACCCCATACTCTTTTTCTTGTTTTGAAGACACAAGACTGCTTAAAACAGGTTGAAAGTAAAGCAGAATGCGCCTTAAGGCGCATTCTGCACTTCTTTCAGCCTGTTTTAAGCTACGATCTGCTAGGATAAAAATCCGAATACTTAGGAAAAATCCGGAGAAATGGCATCCCTGTCGTTTCAAAGTTAAAAGATAAGGCAGGTTGAGTATAGACGTTTCAAAACGGACGTTTTTCAAAACAGCAGATATAAAGAATATTTGGTGACTAGCTTTAGAATGAGAAATGTTATCTGGCAAGGCGGATGAATATATCAGGCTTGTTTTAAAGATAGAATCAATATTTTGGTCTAAATAAGATTCTCATTAAAGAACTATGTTACTCTAGGAAAGCGCGCTATTATATAGATAACTGACATAATAACATCGGTCATGTGACCAACTAGCATAATAAAGCAAAGTTTATCTGTCATCCCGTTATCCGTCAGGAAAATAGGCATGTGACAGGATAAAAAACTTTATATGCAATAGCAAAGAGTGTAGACACTGATGAGACTTTGCATAAAGCGGCGTCTCATCAGTGTCTACACTGTTTACCAATGTCCCCTTTACCTCTTTCAATGCCAAGTTTAATCGCCTGCTTTTACCCTCTTATGGCTTTTAAATAATTATCGTCTGCATTGGTAGTGTTGTCTGCAGTATTTTTAAAGTCAGATTTAGGGTTGTTTTGACCAGAGGTACTTAACACATACATTTATTAACCCCCCCCCCCCCCTCTTTCTACTTCTATTATAGATACGTATCTATAATAGAAGTACATGTATAGTAAAAAATATAATTTTTATTTTTTTTATTTTTAAAGGGACTCGCAACCGGATGGTGTACTTGTCAAAATAAAATAAAATACTCAAATAAAAGCAAATTTGTGGCATTATTTGGCTTCTGACATTAAAAAAATATGATCAGTCCAAAAAAAGTCTCAAGAATTGTCACCGAATCTTAGTTTTTTTTAGATATTTTCCATCGTTTTTCTATAGCGTAAGCTAACGGTATAGTTGTTGTTGTTGCGTCTCTACACGGGCTCAGACATAAACCCGAGCCGAATATGTATAAATCAATCGCTACCAGTGAAGTACGTTTATTCGCTACCATATAGATAGAGAGCCCCAGTAGCCGCGTGGTTAAGGCGTTTGCCTTTGTTTTCATGTTTGTCTCCGCATGGAGGGTCATGGGTTCGAATCCCACCAGAGCTTCTTCCTTTTTTTTTTTGAAATGCATTTTTTAACAGAATTTATTATCCAAAACTAAATCTTACCCATTTATATAAGCATTTGACATATATTTACAAATTACTATTTTTAATGCTTAATCCGGTTGCGAGCCTCTTTAAAGGGTGTTAATAGATCTAAATGTATGCGTCAAGTACCTGTGGTTTTGACTGAGGAAAAAGTGTCAAGCAGCTTTGAACGTGATCAGACGCCGCGTCTAATCTGGATTAAAAACTGTTTGCAAAGCCGACCTTATGCGATTCTGGGAGTGAAAGGGTTAACAAATGATCCCAGGCAGTACTTGAAACACGCATTCACTGCTTTGCTTATAGCGCTGATCTTGCATGTGAACACAGTTTTGGATCTTGATCAGACACGTCTAGTAACTCGGTGTCTGACCTGGATTCAAGCTACATGTATTCAATACTAGATTTGATGTTATTTTGTTTTTAAATATCAAATAAATTTTTAAAATCTAGTTTGGATAAAAGAAAGTGGATGACAAATATAAAACAGACCATCATTCAGGCAGTGAGTGGGTACATGTATATGTAAAACCTCTCTAATACAACCACTAAATTGTGTTAATTGTTAGGTGTTAACGACAGGAGACTGATTATCAGTGTCGCCTAACTAATCACAGGGCTGCCATAAGTTGACATGAAAAATCCTAAGATTGCGAAATTTTCATTTTTTCAAGAACGAATTTACGAATCGTACCTTTACCCCATAGCCTGTTTCTAATTTTGTTGAGACGTGACTACTTAAAGCAGGCTGGAAGTAAAGCAGAATGCGCCTTAAGGCGCATTCTGCTTTACTTTCAGCCTGCTTTAAGCTACCATGTTCTAGAAAAAAAATCCGAAGATTTAGGGAAACCGGAGATATTGCAGCCCTGTACACATATGTGCGTCATTAACAAATGGTGTACCTGTGAAATGTTAACCTGTCCTATGCAAACAGTGTAAACCCAGACCAGCGGGCTCCTTAACAATTTTACCACCAAAATAGCGTCTGTATTGGAAGTGTTGTCTGCAATATTGTTTAAATTAGATTTAGGGTTGTTTTGACTGAAGAAATGTCGATAGGAGTGTCAAACAGTTACGCGGCGTCTGATTAGGATCCAAACTATTTGCAATATTGCCTGTTCGTGCCGTTGGCAGTGAACAATTTAATAGACACTAGGCTTAACCCATTACACCATAAATACACCTTTTTACGCCTCTAGTTTATTCCTCCACATAAGAAAATAGTTCCAAATGATACAATTATGAATATTTATCAGAAGAAATATTTTCTATTTTCAAGTTGATGGTAGCCTAAAGCAGGCTAAAGGTAAAGCAGAATGTGCCTTAAGGCACATTCTGCTTTACTTTCAACCTGCTTTAAGTGGTCTACAATTTTCAATATTAGAAATAGGCTATGGGGTAATGGTTAAAACTACTGATGTCTCTGACGACTGTCTGCAGTGTCTGTAGACATGCTTTCCCATCATAGAAATTGGTCTGAGTCTTTACTGTTAGAGAGTTCTTATTTCACCACAAGGCCCCTTTGTATTTGCATAAACAATCACAAACAATAATATATTCATGGTATTTTATTATTTCAAATGTAACTTTATTGCACTTTTCATATTGGAATCATCTTAAATCAACACAGTAATATCAGCAGTCTAAAGTATGACTGCCTGGACCTTTTCCACCATACCTTGTTTCAATGTTGAAGACAGACATGTGGTTGCTTAACCCATTACCCCATAAATACGCCTTTTTACGCTTTTGATATATTCCTCCACTGAAGAAAATAGTTCCAACTTATACAGTCATGTACATGTATATGTATTATAAGAAATATTTTCTATATTCTAGAAGATGATAGCTTAAAGCAGGCTGAAAGTAAAGCAGAATGCACCTAAAGGCGCATTTTGCTAAATGCTTTTAGCCTGCTTTAAGTGGTCACCTATTTTCAAAACTAAAATGAGGCTATGGGGTAATGGGTTAAAGCACACTTAACCCTTTACCTGATAGCCTATTTCTAGTACTTAAGATAAGTGACTACTTAAAACAGGTTGAAAGTAAAGCAGAATGCGCCTTAGGGCGCATTCTGCTTTACTTTCAGCCTGCTTTAAGCTATCATGTGCTATAATATAGAAAATAGATCCTATAATACATATTCATTACTGATTAAATTGGAACTATTTTCTTCAGCGAATGAATAAATCATATCCGCTAAAAGGCGCTTCTATGGGGTAAAGGGTTAAAAACTTAACAATACAGAGCTGAAAATAAAGCACAATGCTCCCTAACTTAGTGCTTATTTTTCAGCCTACTTTAAGCTACCATCAGCTAGGATATAGGAACTTTTTCTTATTATGAATATTCATGAGTCCTAGGGATGGGTATTGCCAGAAATTTCGTATTGCAATATATTGCGATACTCGATCACCGTATTGCAATACGTATTGCAATATATTGCATGTTAATAAAGTGAACTTAAAAAGTGTAAATGGGTGTTGAAATCTGGATGTTATCTTGGAGATGCAACAATTAACAATGATCTATTACATCCATTTAACTTTTAATCTCCAACAGCTTGACTAGAAACAGTATCCAAACATTTGTGGAATAATAGAACTGTTATGCTAGCTACTGTGGTTGGTTTAGTGAAACTTTTTATTCAAAATGAGTTAAATCCCTAAAAAGGGTTTGTAAAATCCGAGAAAACGCTTTCAAAAGAGCCTAAGAAACGTATGTTTATATGGTGAATGCCATATTTGGCTTCGAAACTACAATACATCCATGAACTACATGAACTTGAATCCAATCCGTTTTTGTGACAATGAGCGCTCTGAAAACAAGAGAGACACTCACTGCCCCCCGCCGCTGAACTGCCAGTTGCACCAGTAGTCAAACTTATATTCGGGAAATGACGGCGAATATGCGAAGTCAAATTTGTCGTACCGCCTAGATTTCTCAACTGCATTGCATTTCAGACAAATGGCACTATTTTCGATTATTTCGTTCGTTGATGTGTTCTTTTGAATACCGACATCGGCCCACACTGCCGATTTTCCCTTCGTTTTTTTCAACGTTATGAAATTGTCCGCCATGATGGTTTCCAATGATAACAGACAGGGTATGGTATAAAACGGAGCCAGTTGACAGTATCAGATAAATTTCTTATAACATTTTGAAAATATAGAAAACGTTTCTAAAATAACCAACACTGGTCAGTATTTGATAAATATCTAGATTCTATCGGAAATTATACGTTTTAAATTCAGAAATATTTTTTTTCTTCTGATTTTTATAAAGATGTTAAATCTGGGATATACGCTGATTCGTCAGCGATTTATACCATACCATGTGCTGAAAACAACAACGGATAATTCCTGTTCTCTGTAAGCGGCTTATAAAGCTCCAAGAAAACAAGATTATGAACATTTTCAGGCGCGAGAAAAAGCAAATTGAATCAATTCATCATATAGGAAAAAAACCGGTTTATTGCGGCAACGAACCGGTTTTTATTGTTTTCAGAACGAATTGCAATAAACCGGTAAATCGGTTTTATTGCGCATCCCTATTCATGACTGTATAAAATAAGAATTATTTTCTTCAGTGGAAGAATACATTAAAGGCATAAAAAGGCGTATTTATGGGGTAATGGGTTAAACAGTCACAAATCAGAATGTAGGAACAGTGTGAGCCTGGGACCTGTCTTATGTTATGTTGTACGATAAAAAAGGTCCTAAGTCAAACTTTAAAATACATCCAGTTTCTGATTTCTCCATCTAATCCTGTCTTCTGACATCTTTTTGGAATCGTATTTTCAAGACAATTCCAAAGAGATGTCACAAGACAGGATTAGAAGGAGAAATAAATAATAATTAAGAACTTTAGAATCTGACTTATGACCGTTTTTGTCGTACGACGTTTCGTAAGACAGGCCCCTGGTTTGTAGATACAGATGAAGGTGTTTCTATGAGAGGAGAGTTCCAGTCATGTGTGATAAAGCCTCTCTATTTCAACCACTAACTTGCATTTAACATCAGGTGCTTAGGACAAGTGACTGCTTAAAACATGGTGACATAAAACAGAAAGCTCCTTAAGGAGCTTTGTTTTACTGTCATATTGCTTTAAGCTGATTTTCTTCAGTGGATGAAAAATTAAAAGGCGTAATTATGGGATAAAGGGTTAAAGAGTACAATTGTAATCTCTTTTGTTGAGTAGTGTGATTTATTTAAGTCTGATAATTATATAAATTTCCCGGCACAGTAAGGGTTTACTGGTTTAACCCACTACCCCAAAATTATGACTTTTTACACTTCTAATTTATTCCTCCACTGAAAAATATAGTTCATCTTTACATAGTCATGAATATGTATCATAAGAAATATTTTCTATTTCCTAGCAGATGGTAGCTTAAAGCAGAGTGAAAGTAAAGTAGAATGTGCATTCAGGCTCATTCTGCTTTACTTTCAACCTGCTGCAAGTAGTCATCTATCTTAAAAACTAGAAACAAGCTATCTGGCAATGGGTTAAGAGAAGTTATCAGTTGCTGCTTGATCCAAGCTCTTCAGTAGGTGAGGTCTCACACAACCTACAGTAACACAGTCTTCTCCCTTGGCAAACACATCTGTAGGACAATCAGGGTTATCTCCCTTGTGTATGTAGTCACAACTGAAATGAAAGTTTAAATTTCAATCAAAATTCACAATTTTGTTCATGGTAAAACACAAAGGCAAAAAGTAAGGAAAGAAGAACATTTTTGGACACTGCATAATTTATTATGGTACATCTACAGGGGCCCGTTTCATAAAACTTCGTACGACAAAAGTTGTTGTAAGTCAGATTATTAAAGTCTCAATTATTAATTATTTCTCCATCTAATCCAGTCTTGTGACATCTTTTTGGAATCGTCTTGAAAAGACGATTCCAAAAAGATGTCACAAGACAGGATTAGATGGAGAAATCAGAAATTAAATTAATTTTAAAGTTTAGACTTACGATCGTTTTTATCGTACGAAGTTTTATGAAACGGGCCCCAGATCTTTTTATCAGATTGTGCACAATCTGTTGTGTTGCAGTAATTTATCCATAGCTCCATAAATAAATTATATGCTTATTTAGTATTTACACCTGCACATGAAGAAAATAGTTCCACTTTATACAGTCATGAATAAATTTGTAACATAAGAAATAGTTTCTATATTCATAGAGATGATTTCTTAAAGCAGGCTGAAGTTGAAGCCAATTGTGGCTTAAAGCCCATTCTGCTTTACTTTCAACCTGCTTTTAAGTTGTAGCCTGTCTTTATACAGAATCTTCATTGAAGACAGGTGACCACTTAATGTAGGTTGAAAGTTAAGCAGAATGTACCTAAAGGTATATTCTGCTTTACTTTCAGCCTGCTTTAAGTTACAACTGCTAGGATATAGGAAATATTTCTTATGTTGCCTATTAAAAAAATTTGGTTCTGTAAAAAATGTAACTACTTTCTTCAGTGGAGGAATGAATTAAATGAATTAAATGGGTATCTATTGAATAAAGGTTTAACATTAGTTTTGTCCAGATGCAGGCAACCACACTCAAACTGTTTATGTCTATGGCAAACACCTTGAAGTTATATCAGACAGCTGATATTCCAACGCTTCTTTGAAATTTTCTGTGTTCTTAACCCATTTTATTTGGGATACAGTTTAAGGTGTACCTCTAGACAAACAGTTTTGATCTCAGATCAGGCCCCACATTGTGGGGCCTGATCTGAGATCCAAACAGTTTGCAGCTAAGTCAATATTCTATCAGAAACCGCTAAAATCCTTTGCAAATATTTTAGTTATACCCCCTACAGACGACATTTTAAAATGGCCACCAAATATTACCCATCATACAATGGGTTAATATCCAGCATCTATCAGACACCTATCTTGGAAGAGATACATAGGCCTCTTCAATAGATACTGTTGATAGATAGTAGTGGAATTATTTTGTTAACTACCACATAACCCAATTCAATCCATTACCTCATAAGTTTGCCTTTTATGCCTTGAATTTGTTCCTTCACTGAAGACAATAGTTCCATTTTTGACAGTCATGAATATGCATCATAAGACGTTTTTCTATACTCTCCCAGATTATAGCTTACAGCAGACTGACAGTAAAGCAGTCTGACCCTTAAGCCACATTCTGCTTTACTTTCAACCTCCTTTATGTGGTCACCTGTTTTCAAAACTACAAACAGGCTATGGAGTAACCATATGCCAAGTCCCAAAATTAAATCAGGGTTTTGAGTGTTTATCTCTTTATATATTTACATTCTCTCCCTTCAATTCCATTGAACAAAAAGATGTTCAATTCGTATAGACTCAATTTTTCTAGAGGGCAGGACTTGTGGATATTTTGCACAGAGTAGGCAGGGCTTATGGATCTGCTCTCCGTGAATAATTTTATTAGGTCGCTTCAGTAATGCCCTTATGGCTTCTCCTTTCAGAGTAAACATTATTTGTGTTAACAACCTCTAATATGGATTAAACATACATGTATACTTATAAAATGTTAATTTAATATTAGAAATTACAGTAAATATAAGAAATGAACTGAATTTTTTTGGGATTTAACCCTTTGAACCCCAGTCCCGCATATAGGCGTCCTTTTCAAACAGTATCCATATTATAAGTGCACTTGTCCTATGCAAACAGTGAAGACCCAGATCCTCAAGGAGCCCTCTGATCTGGGTCTTTACTGTTTGTCAAAATGCAAAACATTGACAAAAACAACCCTTAAAAGTCAGAAATGGACTAGACTAAAATGGAAACTGGGATTGTCCATTTGAAGTTTCAGAGAGGAAAGAGTTAAGAGAATCAAACAATGAATGGCTGGCGTGATTCATGGAATTTGTTGATCATTTTCTGTTGTTTATTTCGCTTAACCCATTATCCCATAGCGTTTTTCTAGTATTGAAGAAACATGAGTTGTCAGAATTTCTACGTTTTAGTGTTTTGCGTTTGCATTTCGATACATTGGAACCTATGGAGGTTTTACCCTTGGTGCTTAGCAAACTTTGAGTACTATATTATGCACATTTGTAATAGAAATATATCATGCTTTGAAAAAAGGTTTCAACACAATGATGAAGTAAAAGTGATACATGTAGTGGAGAAAACGTTATTCTTTCCCAATAAACACGTTTATGCTCAAACTATTATTTATTTTGCAAACAGTATGGAGCCAGATCAGACGCCGGGTAACCCGGCGTCTGATCAGGCTCCAAACTGTTTGCCACTCAGATGAACATGAGTTGTCAGAATTTCTACGTTTTAGTGTTTTGCATTTGCATTTCGATTGCGTTTAAATGGGAAAGAATAACGTTTTCTCCCCTATAACAATTATATTAATACCTGATAAACTTTGGCATTAAGGAAAAGATCTTCTCTGCATATAAGTGTAGTTTATGGCTCTGCAAATATAAATCAACAATACATATGTACTGATGAAATTTATCTATAAAATTCCGCTCTCTATTAACCCTTTCCCCAATAGAAACGACTTTTAGCGTATTTAATTTATTCCTCCGCTGAAGAAAATAGTTCTAGTTTATACCCTCATGAACAATTACTATTACAAGTATTTTATATAACCGGGCAGATTTAAGCTTAAAGCAGGCTGAAAGTAAAGCAGAATGTGCCTTGAGGCACATTCTGCTTTACTTTCAACCTGCTTTAAGTGGTCACCTGTCTTCAAAACTAGAAACAGGCTATGAGGTAAAGGGTTAACATCTATCATCAGAACTATTACACTGACTAATAAAATAAGGAAAATTTCCCACTGGAAATTATGCAGACTCATCAAGACAGAACCTGATCAAACAGCTTCTTAACTCATTACCCCATAAATACGCCTTTTTACGCCTTCAATCGATTCCGCTACTGAAGAAAATAGTTTCAATTTATACTGTAACAAATAAAAATCATAAGAAATATTTTCTATACTCTAGCAGTTAATAGTTTAAAGCAGGCTGAAAACAAAGCAGAATGCACCTTAAGGTGCATTCTGCTTTACTTTCAACCTGCTTTAACCCTTTACCTGATAGCCTATTTCTAGAATTGAAGATAGGTGACTACTTAAAGCAGGTTGAAAGTTAAGCAGAATGCGCCCAAAGGCGCATTCTGCTTTACTTTCAGCCTGCTTTAAGCTATCATGTGCTACAATATAGAAAATATTCTCTATCATATATATTCATGACTGATTGAATTGGAACTATTTTCTTTAGCGGAGGAACAAATCATATTCGCTAAAAGGCGCTTCTATGGGGGAAAGGGTTAAGTGGTCACATATCTTCAAAACTAGAAACAGGCTATTGGGTAATGGGTTAAGCAGCTGTCTGACCTGGGTCAACACTGTTTTCAAAAAGTGTCAATATGTATGCCAATAGCATGGGAAGCATTACCACACAATATAGTCTATATGGGGTATGCATTTAAAGATAAGGTTTAATTGCTTATATTATAAATTTTATTCATTGAACATTTTGAAATATATGTATAAAAATGGAAAATCAATTAATTTTGAAAACTGTATTAGAGGAATTTACTTAGGGTGAATGAAGAGTGAATTTGAAAAATTTATTTTCAGCTCTTTTTTATTTACCTTTGTAAGTGCAGACAGTACGACCTGATACAATAGGTTATACTGTTTACATTTGTCTCTGTACTCCGCCAGCAGGTCTACACAGTCTTCCCAACACTCATACCTCACCAGTAACCGGATTGCCTTTAAGAAACAGCCTTCTGTCTCACTGCAAAAGAATACCAAAACTCCAGATAACAGGGCTGCCATTTCTCCGGATTTTTCCTAAATCTTCAGATTTTTTTCTAGTAGATGGTAGTTTAAAGCAGGTTGAAAGTAAAGTAGAATGCGCCTTAAGGCGCATTTCTGCTTTACTTCCAGCCTGTTTTAAGCAGCCATATGTCAACAAAACTTGAAAAAGGAGATGAGGTAAAGGTTCGATTCGTAAAATTGCACTTCAAAAATGCATATTTGGAAATCTTAGGATTTTTAATGTCAACTTATGGTAGCCCTGAGATAAGGGTGGATGTTTCAAAATACTTACTTTTTTTTTATTTGCCACAAAATCCAATTGTTGTGTCACACTCCCAGTGACCATTCTCTTAAAATAGATGGTCACAATACAGGTTTAACCCTTTGAACCATAGTCCTGCATATAGGCATCCTTTTCAAACAGTGTACATGTGAATAGTACACTTGTCATGTGCAAACAGTGAAGACCCAGATCGGAGGGCTCCAAAAGGAGCCCTCTGATCAGAGTCTACACTGTTTGTCATTTTGATATATATTGTGAAAAACTGAAAATCAACCCTAAATGTCAAAAAATGGACTAGACTAAATTGAAAACTAGAATTGTACATTTCAGCTTTCAGGGAGGAAAGGGTTAACCCATTACTCCATAGATTGTGTCTAGTTTTGAAGACAGGTGACCACTTAATGCATGTCTAACGTCAAGCAGAATGTGCCTTAAGGAGCATTTTGCTTTAAGGTCCAATTAGGGAATAAAATCTTATGGTACATATTTATGGCTGTATAACATGGAACAATTTTCTTCTATGGAGGAATAAATTAATGGCATTAAAATGGTGTATTTATGGGGTAATAGGTTAAAGGGGACAGAACTGAGAAACATTTGGAAATGGTCAGATTGCCCACTTTTATCTGGGTCCCAGAAAATATTTGAATAAGTCTCATCTGAACCACCGTTTACCTGGATATTTTCAATTAGTGCCTCTTAACCTATAACCCCATAAATATGCCTTTTTACGCCTCTGATTTATCCCTCCACTGAAAATAGTAGTTCCAAATTATACAGTTGTGA
The DNA here is from genome assembly GCA_922989275.2 of Gari tellinella. Classification (NCBI taxonomy): domain Eukaryota; kingdom Metazoa; phylum Mollusca; class Bivalvia; order Cardiida; family Psammobiidae; genus Gari; species Gari tellinella. The sequence continues at coordinate 57,009,253 of OV277859.1, forward strand.
ATATCTAACATTAGAAATAATTTCTATTTTCTAGCAGCTTAAAGCAGGCTGAAAGTAAAGCAGAATGTGCCCTAAGGCGCATTCTGCTTAACTTTCAACCTGCTTTAAGTAGTCACTTGTTTTCAAAACTAGAAACATGCTATGGGGTAATGGGTTAAATAGTTCATTATTAACCATAAAGCTTATGCAAGCATCCACACAAGCATATCATGGGAGCTGCAAACATTTCTTAACCCATTACTCCATAAATACACATGTTTACACCTTTAATTTATTACTCAACTAAAGAAAATAGTACCATTTTATTCAGTTATGAATATGCACCACAAGAAACATTTTCTGTATCCTAGCAGATGGTAGCTTAACTCATAAGCGATAAACAATTATCAATGCTTATCTCAATAAAGGGTAGTTGATTAAAGTGTGTCAAAATGAGTTAGTATGAGGCTATTGCGCAGTGAGTCAATATGAGTCAGTATGGCTTAATGGGTTAAATTAAAGCAGGCTGCAGATAAAGCAGAATATGCCTTGGGTACAATCTGCTTTACTTTTTACCTGTTTTAAATTGTCTACAAAAGCAGACTATGGCATGAAGGTTAACTCTTCCAACACCTGACCAATCACATGCTTGGGAACAGCCTCAGACTCAGTTCAAAAGCTTTATAACCTTAGGGCCTGGGCTTTTTTTTCTACCTTTCAAGGCCTGCCATAAGTTTATCATAAAAATCCTAAGATTTTAAATTTTCAATTTTTCAGACGCAATTTTACTAATCGAACCTTTACCCCATAGTCTGTTTCTTGTTTTAAAGACACATGACTGTTTTAAACAGATTAATGCACATTCTGCTTTACTTTCAGCCTGTTTTAAGCTACGATCTGCTAGGATAAAAATCAGAATACTTAGAAAAAATCCGGAGAAATGGCAGCCCTGACTTCCTTATTCTACACACCTGATGAGAAGAATATGTACATGTACTTGGATGGCTGTCTGCCTATCAGCAGAATTCTCAGGCTCTGGCAGACATTTTAAGGCTCTCTCATACACCATAAGCTGAAACAGACAGGACAATATCAGAGGAAGCAAGGATGGTGGTCAGAAAATCATTGAAAGCAGTGCTGAGAATTACGGTGTGTTTTATTCCTGTAATACAGTGTTCCTTCCCTACAACGGCCCTCCCAACAACGACTCCCTCCTTACAACGACCCTCGCCGTTTTTCCCCAAAACAAGACAAATATTTCTAATCCTTTCAATATCAGTGCTGAGAATTACTGTGTGTTTTATTCCTGTAATACAGTGTTCCCTCCCTACAACGGTCCTCCCAACAACGACTCCCTCCTAACAACGACCCTCGCCGTTTTTCCCCAAAACAAGACAAATATTTCTAATCCTTTCACTGCTGCAATAACGTATGCTTAAATGTGTCGTCTGCTGTTTTTCCTAATGAGAATTACGTTGTGTTTTATTCCTGTAATACAATGTTCCCTCCCTACAACGGCCCTCCCAACAACGACTCCCTCCTTACAACGACCCTCGCCGCTGTTCCTCAAACAAGACAAATATTTCCAATCCTTTCACTGCTGCAATAACGTATGCTTAAATGTGTCGTCTGCTGTTTTTCCTAATGTTACATATAAGTGGACATCTTGATAGAATAAATATAATGACGACTGACAAAAAGCTTGAATCCAGATCAGACGCCGCGTTACGCGGCGTCTGATCTGGATTTAAGCTGTTTGCAAATGTAAGCAAAGTGTTAATTTTCTCTCTCTATAACGACTCCCTCCGAACAACGCACATAATATGTGTCTCCCATTGGGTGTCGTTGTAGAGAGGGAGTGCTGTAGAAACATTCCTAAGTACACAATACCCCTCAAAGGTTGAACACTGTCCAGATTTTACCCTTTGAATCTAAGACACACATATATACATTTCATTTGCAAACAGTCTACTTGTGTATAGTACATTTGTCCTATGCAAACAATGAAGAACCAAATAAAACAAGAGGGCCTGAAGGCCCTGATATCGCTCACCATTTGTAATGAAGCCTGATAGCTTTACCTTTGAATTTCACCCGTTTTATTCTAAATCCATTCAAGTTTGTCGACCTACTGTAGTATAGTAGAGTACATCAAAGACAGATAACTAGAGCCTAAACAATACTGAAATTAAGCCTTTTTCTAGCATTTCAAAGTATATCAAGGGCAGGTAACTATTGCCACAATGATTACATTTCAACAATAATTGCACTCCTTCGAGAACGTATAGCTACATCCTTTGTGTACAAGTATAATCAAAATCCATTGAAAACTGTAGTTGCAAGAGTGTAAACGCTGTAAAATATGGCATTTTCAGCAATTCAAAGGTAGATATCTCTTGATCTATTTGTCTGATTCCAACCATAATCACCCTTTTTCCAATTCTTATGGTCATATACAATATGGGCAAGTTTGAGAGAGCTTGGATCAGATTACAACCAAAATTGAACTCATCCGAAGTCTTATGGTAATATACAATCTGAGTAAGTTTGAGAAAGATTGGATAAAATTTGTGGCCTCTAGAGTGTAAACATCGTTAAATATGGCATTTTCAGCAATTCAAAGGTATATAACTCTCGACCTATAAATCTGCTTTCAACCATAATCAAACTCATTTGAACTCTTATAGTTATATACAATCTGAGCAAGTTTAAGAAAGATTTGATAAAAATTGTGAACTCTAGAGTGTAAACACCGTTAAAAATGGCATTTTCAGCAATTCAAAGGTGGATTACTCTTGATTGATTTGTCCGATTTCAACCAAAATCAAACTCATCCGAACTCTTATGGTCATATACAATCTGGGCAGGTTTTAGAAAGATTGGATAAATACTGTGGCCTCTAGAGTGTAAACACCGTTAAATATGGCATTTTCAGCAATTCAAAGGTAGATAACTCTTGATCTATTTGTCCGATTTCAACCAAAATCAATCTCTTTCGAACTCTTATGGTCATATACAATCTGGGCAGGTTTTAGAAAGATTGGATAAATACTGTGGCCTCTAGAGTGTAAACACTGTTAAATATGGCATTTTCAGCAGTTCAAAGGTAGATAACTCATGACCTATTTGTCTGATTTCAACCATAATCGAACTCATCCGAACTCTTTTGGCAATATACCATCTGAGCAAGTTTGAGAAAGATTGGATAAAAATTGTGGTCTCTAGAGTGTAAACACTAAAATTGTTGACGCCGCATGACGGACGACGGACAATCAAGGATTGCAATAGCTCACCCTGAGCTAGCTCAGGTGAGCTAAAAAGGGCTCCTCTGATCTGGGTCTGCACTGTTTGTCATATTACAAATTATGTCCGTCCTTCGATAGCGAAGATGAACACAACTATTTCATTAGAAAAATGTAAAAGGTACGTGTGGAAAGGTGGCTGGTCAGGCTAATCCTTGCCTTCAAATGTCGGTTACAATTCGGACAGAGAATTTTTGCAGGTGTAACCAGCTATGATGTTGTGCTCACTCTGTCATTATGCCAGTGCCGCTTATGTCTATGAGCTTCAATCGGTCTTTCTTCAGCCTTCTTTACGCAAGCCACAATTTATCAGTGCCAGTTTTAGCTGTCCTGAACATGTCTTTCAGCATATTAAAAATACATTGACAAAAAGCAACCCTAAATACAATGTAGTCATAAATGGAGTTTCCAGGAGGAATGGTGAACTTACATTTTGTCTGTGCCTAACAAACGCTGACATTCCCACTTTATGGTCCCATACTTTCTGTGCACGTTGGAGAAACTTCAGCTATAATATGTAAAAGGTTATTACAGTTAACCTGCAGGGCTGCCATTTCTCCGGATTTTTCCTAAATCTCCGGATTTCTGCCCAGTACATGGTAGCTAAAAGCAGGCTGAAAGTAAAGCAGAATGCGCCCTAAGGCGCATTCTGCTTTACTTACAGCCTGCTTTAAGTGGTCGCATGTCAACAAAACAAGAAAAAGGCTATGGGGTAAATGTACGATTCGTAAAATCGCACTTGAAAATGCAAATTTTGAAATCTTAGGATTTTTATGTCAACTATTGGCAGCCCTGAAACTGTTAACCAACCAAGAAACCGAGAAAATTTTGTAATGACCGTACATGTATAGCACTGATATATGGGACCTTATTTAAAGTCTCATCAGAAGGACATGATCTGACGGGGCATTGAACTGATCACCCCTAGACTGGCAGTCTAAAACCTTACCACTAGACCATGGTCCGCTGGTGTGTACTGTAAAACAGGTATTTTTCGCGTCATGAATATTTCGCGTATTGAGATTTTGTATTAATTCGTGACATCATGCAATATTTCTAGCAATGGTAGCTTAAAGCAGGTTGAAAGTTAAGCAGAATGTGCCTTAAGGCACATTCTGCTTTACTTTCAACCTGCTTTAAGAAGTCGCCTATTTTCAAAACTACAGACATTCGCGAATTAACGCGTAAATTAAACTCTCGGGAATAAAACCGGTTTTACAGTATATAGTAAAACTTTCCTACAGTTCTTTACCAGGACAGGTTTGAAGCATGAAAAAGAATCTTAAAAGGATAAGGTTAATGCCTGAGAATAAGTAACTATGAAAGAAAGTATTTTATTGGTATGAGACGAAGGTTCCTTTTGCATGAAAATGCATTTCTTAAACATGCTTAAATCAAACTATATATCTTAAATAAATCAGATAACCGTTTTTTCTCACCAAAATATCAGGGTGGCCTCGACCTCTGATTTCGCCATCTGGGCCTATGCCTGTTCAACTCTTTGGACCCTAGTCACTAATATACATGTCTTTTGAAAACAGTGTACCAGTGAAGAGTACACTTGTCCTATGCAAACATTGATGACTCCTAAAGGAGCCCTCTAATCAGGGTATGCACTGTTTGTCATATTGCAATACTCTGACATAAACAACTCTAAATAGTCTATAATGAAGTAGACAAAATTGGAAACTGACATTATCCATTGAAGTTCTAAGGAGGGACTGGGTAAAGGCCTGAAGAGACATTTCTATGGGGGAAAACAGTTAAACCATTACCCCATAGCCTGTTTCTAGTTTTGAAAATGAGTGACCACTTAAAGCAGGTTGAAAGTAAAGCAGAATGCGCCTTAAGGCGCATTCTGCTTTACTTTCAGCCTGCTTTAAGCTAACATTTGCTAAAATATAGAAAACATTTTTTATCATACATATTTATGACTGTATAAATTTCAACTATTTTCTTCAGTGGAGGAATAAATAAAAGGCCTAAAAAGGCTTATTTATGGGGTAATGGGTTAAATCTCACCATTTGATCTGGCCTGTGTTTATACAAGAGATGACACATCAGTTCAAAGAGGGGTGTTGCTATGTCACTGCTGCTGGGGAGGTCCGAGGTCTCTAGTGCTAGGACACACTGCCATAGGTGTTGCTGGGCTGCACTAACTTCAGCACCTGCAGCAAAAGTCATATCAAACCAAATTTGTGTTGAGTGAAAACTGAGAGCCACTTTGGCTGATTTTGATGCTTAACTCTTTTTTTGTTTAATTGGAAGCTGCTTTTCTCACATAACTACCCCTGTTTTCTATAGCGAACAATGATGACGAATATCCTTATCTCCAACATGTGTAAGATCACTTTGATGACGTCATTATAACGTCACTATTTATCACGGCGTTTTGACGTCACCGGGGTTCCAAAAAAATGTATATTGCTTTAAAAATAGCTTAAATCGTTGGTAATGTGAGAAAAAGAATCTGTCACTCTTTAAGACAAGTTGATCTCAAACTCGTCAAAGCTCGCTTAATAACATTTCAATTCTAGACTCGTTTGAGATCAGCTTGTCTTAAACATCGACTCATGACAGATCCTATATGTCAAAAACTTCTATAAATAATGAGTACCCTAAATCCATAGCATCATCAATACCATCAAAAACTTTGATAACATCCCATGGCACTTGCTTTAAATCATCATTAAAATTCTCATCATTGAAATGCTTAAAAGATCTGTATGAGACAGTATGGTGAGAGAATTTACGTTCATCGGGAATTTTTCGGGTAAGAAATACTGGAAAACAGTCGCTTAGGCCAATTTGTGGTACATCAATAACACCTTAATGTAGAACAAAAGTTATGCAGAAAGCTCCTATAGATGAATTGCAGAGGAAATGGTTAATTTCATATAACACAAATGTTAGATCATCCTTATAATATTATCATATCAGAGCACCAGATAAGGGGAGTACATGTATTTCTGAAGCTAAAAATCTTTATATCCGCATTAAACCCTATGGTGTCACTAAACATTAGAATAATCTCTACGAGACAATTCTAATGAGTTGTAACATCAAAGGATTTGGTGCTAAAACGAGAGAAAAGAGTTTATTGATTTGTTCAGTTTATTCCCTCTTATCTGGAGCCCAGGTTTCATGTTTATGAAGATTTTGAGTTGAGTCTGAGATCATTGTTAAACTTTCCATTTGTCAGATTTGAGCATTCTGCTCAAATCTGACCAATCAAAAGCTTAAAAAACAATATCAGACTTATCTATAACACTTTAGATAGGGAATGACATACCACCATCCCCTGGATTTAGCCTCTTTAGTAGGGTGTCCAGTACTTCTCCTGGGAAACTGTTAGCCAGATACAGCAGTTGGGACTGACGCACTGAGCTTGACATAGGGGACTTGGAGTCTAAAATATGTGTCACCTCTGAGGCAACATCAGGTAAGCTGATCACTGGCGACTCCTGTAAAATGTATTGAGAATAGAGTAAAGAAAAGGCCCAAGGGCTGCCATAAGTTGATAAAAAAATCCTAAGATTTCAAAATTTTCAATTTTTCAAGCTCAATCTTCCGAATTATACCTTTTACTCATAGTCTGTTTCTAGTTTTTAAGACACGTAATGCTTAAAGCAGGTTGAAAGTAAAGCAGAATGCGCCTTAAGGCGCATTCTGCTTTACTTTCAGCCTGCTTTAAGCTTCCATCCGTTGGAATAAAAATCCGAATATTTCAGAAAAATCCGGAGAAATGGCAGCCCTAAGGCCCTTCTACAACAACCACTCATATAATTATAAGGACTTATTAATCTGTTTGACCTATTACCCCATGAATACACCTTTTTACACCTTTAATTTTTTCTTTCACTAAGAATAAAGTTCCACTTTATACAGTCATGACTATGCACCATTAGTAATATTTTCTATATACTAGCAGATGGTAACTTAAAACAGGCTGAAAGTGAAACAGAATGTGCTTTAAGGTGCATTCTGCTTTACTTTCAGCCTGCTTTGAGTGGTCACCTGTCTTCAAAACTGAAAAAAAAGGCAATGGGATAATTGAGTTTAAGCTGAACATATCAATATTTCAAATTTAAAATGTGGCTAAGTCATGTTTTAACTTTGAAATAAGACTATGTTCAATTTAAAGGAGGTTGAAACAATGAAATTTAACAGTAGAAACATGGAAAATTAGAATTAACAAAGTTATAGATAACAATGTTGGACTGTTTTGAAAATAAAGTACAGAAAAAGGCATTTATGTGGTTAAACAATAATCAAAGCTGTAACTCATCCACTCCTGAAGCTTGTTTCTAGTTTTGAAAACAGGTGATCACTTAAAGCAGGTTGAAAGTAAAGCAGAATGTGCCCTAAGGCACATTCTGCTTTACTTTCAGCCTGCTTTAAGCTACAATCTGCTAAGAGATAGAAAATATTTCTTATGGTTCACATTCATGACTGTATAAATTTGAAATATTTTCTTCAGTGGAGTAATTACTAAAAGGCGTATTTATGGGGTAATGGGTTAAATGGACAATTCCAGTTTCCATTAAAGTCTAGTCCATCTTTGGAGTATTAAGTTGTTACAATTTATTGCAAAATGACAAGCAGTGCTGTGTTCAGAGGGCTTTAGGAGCCCTCTGATCTTGGTCTACAGTTTGTGATGGACAAAATTAATGTACTCTGATTTTAAGCATGTGTACAGTGGAGAATCTGTTATTCTTTCCCGTTTAAACGCAAACGTACGCAAACGCAAAGCACTAAAACGTAGAAAAGTGCAACTTTTGGACAATTCTGATAATTCTTGTTTATTTTGGTGGCAAACAGTTTGGAGCCTGATCAGACGCCGGGTTACCCGGCGTCTGATCTGGCTCCAAACTGTTTGCACTGCAAATAATAGTTATAGCGTAAACGCGTTTATTGGGAAAGAATAACAGATTCTCCACTGTATACTCGTCAATAGGCTTCAAAGTGTTAAGTAAGACAAGAGTATATATAGGATAAAGCCCCTGTCTCCATATTGTTTAACCCATTACACCATAAATACACCTTTTATGCCTCCATATGTTTCTCCATTGAAGAAAATAGTTCCACCTTATACAGTCATGAAAAGGTACCATAAGAAATATTCTCCATATTCCTGAAGATTATAGCTTAAAGCAGGTTGAAAGTAAAGCATAATTTGCATTCAGGCATAATCTGGTTTTCTTTCAACCTGCTATATGTGGTCAGCTATCTTCAACACTAGAACAGGCTATTGGGTAATGGGTTAACTCTTTCCTCCCTGAAACTTTATATAGACAATTCCAGTTTCCATTTGAGTCTAGTCCATTTCTGACTTTTAAGGGTTGTTTTTGTCAATGTTTTGTATTATGACAAACAGTGAATACCCTGATCAGAGGGCTCCTTTTGGAGCCCTCTGATCTGGGTCTTCACTGTTTGCACAGGACAAGTGTACTTTTCAAATGTAAACTGTTTGAAAAGAACGCCTATATGCGGGACTAGGGTTCAAAGGGTTAAAACGCTCTCTTGTCCTAACCCTTTACCAAGAGGAAAGGATAAAAACACAATAAGAACATTCTTATGACCAGGGCCCCTTTTCATAAAACATCGTACGACAAATATTGTCGTAAATTGATTATATAAGTCCCAATTATTATTTATTTCTCCATCTAATCCTGTCTTGTGACATCTCTTTGGAATCGTCTTTTCAAGACGATTCCAAAGACATGTCACAAGACAGGATTAGATGGAGAAATCAGAAATTAAATGTATTTTTAAGTTTTCGATAACATTTGTCGTAAGAAGTTTTATGAAACGGGCCCCTGATATTCAACAGTTTATATAATAAGTAACAGACTTGCAGTTTGCACATAATATTAAAATTGTTAGTTCAAAATCATTTGTCAAAAATCATTTTAAAATTGTTCTGACTTGTTAGTTCAACAAGTGAGTTAAACAACTTACGTTTGGTTTGGAAAGACAAGTTCGCAACAAATTCTCAAGCTTCCAGTATTCTGTCAGAAACGGCTCTGAAAAAGTCAGTTTAACCCATTACCTCATAGCCTGTTTCTAGTTTTAAAGACAGGTCACTACTTAAATCAGGCACATTCTGCTTTACTTTCAACCAGCTTCAAGTTTTCATCTTGTAGAATATAGAAAGTATTTCTTACACTGCATATTGATGACTGTATAAATTGGAACTATTTTCTGTAGTGGAAGAATAACTGAAAGTCGTAAAAAGGTGTATTTATGGGGTAATGGGTTAATCCTCTTAAATGTGCCAACTGAAGCTTAAACAGGAGGCAGCTCTACAAAGAACTAGAGACCTGGGGCCTGTTTCATAAAACTTCTTACGACAAATATTGTCATAAGTCAAAACTTTAAAATACATTTAATTTCTTATTTCTCTATCTAATCCTGTCTTGTGACATCTTTTTGGAATCATCTTTTCAAGATGATTCCAAAGAGATATCACAAGGCAGGATTAGATGGAGAAATAAATAATAATTGAGACTTTTATGATCTGACTTACAACAATATTTGTCGTACAAAGTTTTATGAAACGGGCCCTGGTTGAGCACGTCTGTAAGACTCATAGGAGGCTCACTAGCTGCATGAGCTTCAGAACTTCAGATAAGGGGAGTATTTAAAAACAGCGCTGCCATAAGTTGACATGAAAAATCCTAAGATTGCCAAATTTGCATTTTTCAAGTGCGAATTTACAAATAGTACCTTTACGCCAAAGCCTGTTTCTAGTTTTGTTGACACGTGACTACCTCAAGCAGGCTGAAAAAGCAGAATATGCGCCTTATGGCACATTCTGCTTTACTTTCAGCCTGCTTTAATGTTATAGAAAAAAATCTTAAGATTTAGGAAAAATCCGGAGAAATGGCAGCTCTGTAAAAAAATAAAATCTTCATTTCTGGATTAAACCCAATGGTGTTAATACTTATTAGATTTGTCTCTTTGAAACAATTCTAAAGAGTCGTCACACCATAGGATTTGGTGCTAAAATGAGCCATAAACTATTGAATTTGTTAAGTGAACTCCTGCATATCTGTAGCCCTGAATAAAAGTGAAAAATTACTAAGTTTAACCACCCATAATGTTTTAAATGCTATAAATTTATACGATTGTCCTTGAAAACTTTACTTTCAGCCTGCTTTAAGCTATCATATGCTAGAATATAGAAATTATTTTGTATGGTACATGTTCATGACTACATAAATTGGAACTATTTTCATAAGCGAAGGAATAAATTACATGTGCTAAAAGGCGCTTCTATGGAGGAAAGGGTAAGACTCTTGTGTGACCTCACCTAGAATATAACCGTTATATGGTCACCGCATTACAAGAAAGATATTATGACCATAGAAAATGTTCAGCGCAGAGTGATGAAGATGGTTACAGGATTAAAGCAAGTACCAGACGAAGATTATCTCAACTCACTCAGTGGTCCAACACCAATCTACCATCGTCAACGTGCCTATATGGTTAAACTTTGCAAAATCTTACACAACTATGAACGTATACAGTGAAACCCCTCTAAACCGGAACCTCTAAATACCGGAATTCTCTCTAAACCGGACAAATACTTTGGTCCCGTTTCAAACCCTTCTTTATTTTAACCCATTACACCATAAATACGCCTTTTTACGTCTTTGGTTTATTCTTACACTGAAGAAAAAAGTTTGTACATTCTAGCAGATGATAGCTTAAAGCAGGTTGAAAGTAAAGCAGAATGCGCCTTAAGGCGCATTCTGCTTTACTTTCAACCTGCTTTAAGTGGTCACCTATGTTTCATACTAGTGTTGTAAAACTGGAGTTGACCCGACATGCTAGAGCAGATTTCTGCTCAGTTAGCAAATTGCTTATTTTGATTCTTAAGACTTGTAGACCAAATATAGTTGTGATTTTGGTCACGGTAGCTGCGAGATATGTTTCTGCAACTACCGGTGTATATATTTTAGGTTGATATTGCATTTTTAGTGAGGTGTGAAATCTTATTAAATAAACATGAATTCAGTAGAAACTCAGCCTGATTAGGCATTTATACTTTATTTCTACCTTTTCTAATAGTTTTTGATGGATGACATTGTTTGGATCCTGAGTTACCTGCCAAAATGTAGACCTGTTTACATTGGACAGGTGACCCAGATTCACCATTCAGACTCTAATAAATGCAATATCTTCTTGTACAGTGATATTTGTCACACATTTAAATGCCTACTATGTAGACTTTTATTGTCTTAATGTTTTTCACATGTTCATTTTGTATGAATAGGGCCAGATAATTCTGTAATTTAGATTTATTGTGTTGAGGAGCTAGATCCTTAGTAAGATAGGCATTCAAAATGGCCGCCAGCTGAAAAAGCAATGATTTGCTCTTACAATTGGGGCTTAATCTCTGTCAATAAATTACTATAAGTTCTAGATTTATACTCATAATGTGTCTAAAGGTTTGAAGTTTATGATAGATATATTTAGGGAACTTGATGAATTAGTATTTTTGTGTATTTGATGATTTTCGGCTGATATCTGGGTCTAGAAATTCTAGACCCTTCACTGCTCATATTTTGAAACATCACTTATATATTGTATTTGGCCACTCTGAATATAGATTTGATAGTTTTGATTTAATAGCTGTTATTTGAGCTACTTTTTAGTAATTTAGAATGTGTCTTTATAATAAGTAATTATTTTGTATTTAGCCCTAAAAACAGGAAGGGCTATTATTTGCCCTCAGCCAATCAGAAGGCTTGATTAGGGTCATGTGATTGATGGCTCTCTCAAAGGCTATATATTGAGGGAAATTCCTCTGTCACACACACTTACTCAGACCAGCAACTAGAAAGATACATTCTACCCTGCCTTACACTGGCAGGTTAGGATTTGTTCTTCTAGGTGAAACTTATTTATTGCTTAAATACACTTAGGAACATTTTCTGCTTTATTTAACTACATTTCTAAATTGAGTGTGTCACTTTTAAAGCCATTTAACTTAGCACCATTTTTGGTCTTTACTTCTCACTTTGAGCATTTTGGCTGTTTGCTATTTAGATCTTTTTGCTAAATTATTGTTTACTTTTAAAGCAGCACATCTTAGGCTTTTATCTGGCTTTAGTCATTTGTGTAAATAATCATTTTATGCTTTAGATTAGAACTGTTTGATTAAAATACAAGTGATTAACACTGATTTTATTCTTTTGTTTTACTTATTTAGTTTTTTCTGACCATTTGGTCAGTGGTGTCCATCCTGACAACTGTTTATCTCACTAATGTTATGTAAAACACCTTATCTTCTTACATAACATTGGCAAGGTAAACAACCTTAGTTAAAACCCAGCTTTTGGGTTGCCTTCCGCTCGTTAAATACCCGTGTAAAAACCCAGCCTTTTAACACTAGAAACACTTCAAAACCCCTCTAAACTGGAAACCCCTCTAAACCGGACATTTTTGTTGTCCCCACACATGTCCAGTTTAGAGGGGTTTTACTGTACATATAGACAGTATAAATATGAATATGAATACAAACAGGGTTCATTCCTGTACACTTCACAAAAACTTCACAAGAACTTCACAAGAACTTCACAAGAACTTCACAAGAATTTCACCAGGTCTTGTTTTGGCCAAATCAGATTCTTGTTCAGAGCCGTGAATCTATGGAAAGGTCTATCCCGGAGTACGGTAGAAGCATCGAGTGTGAACTCTTTCAAGTCCAGTTTAAATAGTGACCGGAAATACAAGGACAATAAATTTTCCTATCAGTAGATAATGTGTACCACCTATGCACACTCAACAAGTAATGCAAGTTTAACAAGTAACTATACTATGACAAACTGCCAGCGCAACACCTCCGAGTTCCCTTCTATTTTCATATCAGAGCGGGTGTTTTAAATCGATGGAAAAGAAGACACAAAATTATTAAATGTTTTATTTGTGTTTTTAAATTGATGTACTGTCCTCAAAGTTGCTAATATTGGCAACGAATTTTCATTGACATTTCTGACGAATAATAACCATCTATCCAAACGTATCTCTAATTTCTGGTTAACATTCCCCATTGAAAATGCATTGGAATGAGATTTCTGAAAACTTGTTATCACAAAATTCCATATTTTTGGGACCAAATGCCACTTCATTTTGTTTTTGTTTACCAAAAGTACTGTCCGTTGATCACTCTATGAATTGCAGAAGAAATCTATTCAGGATATGCACACATTACAGAATTAACTTAAGACATGTTTAACATTGGAAGTAATGGGAATATCCGGGATGTTGCGTTGGAAGTTTGGCACAGTATACATTGATTTGAGCTAACACGAGCTTGACTCACAACGGCCATCAGGATCAAGGTACAGTCGAACTTCGATATCTCGAACTCGGTTATGTCGAACATACCCGTATTTCAAAGTTAAAACGTGGCTCAGCCACGTTTTAACTTTGAAACACGGGTATGTTCGACTTAACCGAGCATGAAATAATGTAATTTATGTATTGAAATATCGGATAGTTCGAAGTAAACGAGTTCGAGATATCGAAGTTCGACTGTAATTCATTTTCCAACTTACGGCCAGGTTATCTTACAAGAGATTGTCAGGTTAACCCAAAACCCTTAATTCACATTCTGCTTTACTTTTAAACTGCTTTAATTGGTAATCTGTCTTCAAACCAGAAACAGGCTATAGGGTAATGGGTTGATTGAGATTATATAAACTTGCAATAGGGCTGCCATAAGTTGACATGAACAATCCTAAGATTTCCAAATTTGCACTTTTCAAGGGCAATTTTACTTATCGTACCTTTACCCCATCGTCTGTTTCTAGATTTGTTGACACATGGCTGCTTAAAGCAGGCTGGAAGTAAAGCAGAATGTGCCTTAAGGCGCATTCTGCTTTACTTTCAGCCTACTTTAAGCTACCATGTACAAAAAAAAAATCGGAAGATTTAGGAAAAATCCGAAGAAATGGCAGCCCTGCTGCAACTCAACAAATACTAACACTAACCTACTGTCTCTACCAGTTTGGTTGTGGGAGGGGTTTGTAAACCACTAAGCCACGCCTCCCTGAGAGTATCCAATGACATTGTAGCTGGGGCAGCTGAAGTGTATCGGTGCACCTGCAAAAAATTACATGAAAATATGAACAGATGTTTGTAAACAGCCAAAGTTGTGTTAATTTTACTCAGTAGCATATTTCTCTTTTTGAAAACAGGTGACCACTTAACCCATGTAACCATAGCTTGTTTCTAGTATTGAAGATAGGTGACCACTTAAAGCAGGTTGAAGCTAAGGCAGATTGCACCTTAAGGCACATTCTACTTTACTTTCAGCCTGCTTTAAAGTTACCATCTGTTAGAATATAGATAACTGCATAAAAAGGAACTTTTAACTACTGTGGAGGAATAAATTAAAGACGTAACAAGACTGCGCGTTCAATAAACGCTTATGCCCCCGGTGGCATCCTTGACAAAATATTCTGAATCTTTTCTAAGTCCAAATTAGGTCAAGGTCAAGGTCAAACTGAGCTTGGGTATTACTGGTGGGTTGGTAATGGTCCAAGGCAATAACTGTATAAGTATAGAAGCATTGTAGTAAGTAGTGTTGATGCTAGACGAAACGGTAAAATCTAGTTAACCAAGAAAAAGCCCATTCAAAATATTCTAAGTCCAAATTAGGTCAAGGTCAAGGTCAAAATCAAGGTTGGGTGATATTGGTGGATAGGGAATGGTTCAAGGCAACAACTGTATAAGTATCCAAGCATTGGAGTAAGCGGTGTTGATGCTAGACGAAACGGTAAAATCTACTTATCCTGGTTACGGACGGACGGAAGGACGGACAGGACAATTACTACCGTATATGCTCCCGCATCTATCGATGCCGGGGGGCATAAAAAGGCATATTAATGGGATAATGGGTAAAATCAGGTGAAAGTAAAGTAGAATGTGCCTCAATTTGCATTCTGCTTTACTTTCAGCCTGCTTTAAGCTGCTATCTGCTAGGATATAGAAAATAGTTCTGTTTGGTAAATGTTTATGACTATACATTTGAACCAATTTCTTCAGTGGAGGAATAAATTGAATGCGCTAAAAGAAGCTTCTATGGGGGGAGGGTGAAGCGACCACTTTTTGAAATATAAGATACATCCCTTAACCCTTTCCCCCATAAATATGCTTTTTTACGCCTCTAATTTATTCCTCCACTGGAGAAAATAGTTCCAATTTATACAGTATTAAATAAATATTACAAGAAATATTTTAAATATTCTAGCAGATGGTATAGCTTAAAGCAGGCTGAAATAAAGCAGAATGTGTCTTAAGGCACATTCTGCTTTACTTTCAACCTGCTTTAAGTGGTCACCTGTCTGCAAAACTAGAACCAGGCTTTGGGGTAATGGGTTAAGACAGGTTACTGCTCAATGCAGAAAATAAGTAAGGCAAAAAGCTCCTATTTGAGCGTTTTGATTTACTTTTGTTCTGCATTTATCAATGCAACTTACAGAATATAAAATCCATCATATATATTTAACCCATTACTCCATAGATACGCTTTATACACATTTAATTTATTCCTGCACTGAAGAAATAGTTCTACTCTATGTATAATAATTGCAGATTATAGCTTAAAGCAAGCTGAAAGTAAAGCAGAGTACCTAAAGGCCCATCCTGCTTTACTTTCAACCTGCTTTAAGTGGTCACCTATCTTCAATACTAGAAACACTTAACACATTACTTCTAAACTAAACACTGTAGTCCCCACCTACGAAGTCCTGTATATTAAACACAGAGGGCATTTCCAGTATCTTTCCAAATTAAGTTTAAAGCTGGATGAAAGTATACTTCCAAATTAACTTTAAAGTAGGTTGAAAGTAAAGCAGAATGCTCCTTAAGGAGCATTCTGCTTTACTTTTAATCTGCTGGAAGTGGTCACCTGTCTTCAAAACTAATCTGGATGTAAACTGTTTTCAAATGTCTTCAATATTTATACAGGGCTCCAGATAAGAGGGAGTTATTTCAACAAATCAATCATTTTCTCACTCATTTTAGCACCAAATCTTATGGTGTTACTACTCATTAGAATCGTCTCAAAGAGACGATTCTAATGAGTAGTAACACCATAGGGTTTAATTCAGAAATAAAGATTTTAGTTTTTGAAAAATTACCCTTATCTGGTGCTCTGTTAATTTTTTTTTGCAAACCTTGTTTATGTAGGACAGCCTCACAGCATCTGTCTGGAAGTTGCTACACTCCATTAAGAACATGTCCGGTGGAGGGCTTGGAGTACTCTTCTGCAAAGAAAATCTTATCCTTTAACTACAACTGTAAGCCAAAGGCTAACAAATACCCCCTACCCGCGATGACGACACAAAGATAAATGGACGGATGTTCTGAGGAGACAGTTTTGAGGGGTTAGATGCTATATGAATCATAACCCTAAACTAACCTCATTAACCTCAGGACAAGACCCCACAATACTCTAGTCAAACCCCACAAACTGACTTGGTTAACCCATTACCCCAAAAATACGCCTTTTTACGAATCTTATTTATTCCTCCACTGAGGAAAATAGTTCCAATTTATACAGTCATGAATATGTACCATAAGAAATAATTTCTACATTATATCAGACAGTAGCTTAAAGCAGGCTGAAAGTAAAGCAGAATGTGCCACCATATTCAAAACTGGAAACAGACTATGGGGTAATGGATTAAGCTACAATATGCTATGATAAAGAAAATGTTCCTTGTGGTGCATAGTTATGACTAACAAGAGGCCCATGCGGGCCTAAATATCGCTCACCTGGAAAAACCAACACAAGGGTCACATGACCCCTGGGGTGGGATCATTTTTTACCCCAGAGACAAAATTTCAGAAATCTTGCTGATGAACTTGAAAATTAAGTGTGCTGTCAAATATATTGTACATGGATGGTTTCAGACAGAAAGACTTTTCATTGAAAAAAATCTATTTTAGCTAATATGACCAAGGTATGCAACAGATCCAAACCATTTCAGCAATATTGGTAAAGAACATCTAAAAGTGTGACTATGCTAAATATCAAAGCTCTTGCCATAGTAGTTTCAGAGAAGAACATTTCACTACATAACTCTATGTAAAACTGCGACCCCTAGGGCCTTGGCAGTTTCAACCCAAGGGGTATAATTTGAACAACCTTGATAGAGGACCTAAAGATGATGCTTTGTGCAAAATATCTAAGCTCAGGGTACTATGGTTTCAGACAAGAAGATTTTTTAAGTTTTCATTGAAAAATCTATTTTTAGCTCCTGTGACCTATATATGCAACTGACCAGAACCATAATAACAATATTGGTTAAGGGCTTCTTGAAGTGTCACCATGCCAAATATCAAAGCTCTGGCCATATTAGTTTCAGAGATAAAGATGTTTGAAGATTTCACTATATAACTCTATGTAAAATTACAACCCCCGGGGCGGGGTCATTTTTTACCCAAGTGACATAATTTGAACAATCTTGATAGAGGACCTGAAGACGATGCTTTGTGCCAAATATCTAAGCTCAGGGTACTGTGGTTTCAGACAAGAAGATTTTTTAAGTTTTCATTGAAACAATCTATTTTTAGCTCCTGTGACCTAGATATGCAACGGACCTGAAATGTTTGAACAACTTTGAAAGAGGACCATATAAGGATCAATTCAGGCCAAGTTTGGTAAAAATCTATCCAGTAGTTTCAGAGGAGATGTTGTTTAAAGAAATTGTTGACGACGAACGAACGAACGGACAGACGGACAAACAACGACGGACAGAGGACGATCAAAAGAGCTCACCTTGGCACTACATGCCAGGTGAGCTAAAAAGGTGTATTGATTGAGTTATGGGTTAATAATTCTGTTAAGAAGTTTTTATTTATCTTTACCTGTATAAGGTAGATATCCCGGTCAGAGAATACGCCAGCCTGGCAGCCACCCAGGATAGGCTCACATGCCCCATGTACCCCACCCTGGTCCTCAGGTATACCCAGTGTACAGACAAACTCACCAGTCAACAAACTGTGCAATCTGCAAATATACAGTGGAGAAGACGTTATTCTTTCCCAATAAATGTGTTTATGCTTAAACTATTTCGTCCTTTGCAAACAGTTTGGAGCCTGATTAGATGCCGGGTAACCCAGCGTCTGATCAGGCTTCAAACTGTTTGCCACTCAGATTAAAATAATGTGATAGAAATTTCAAAAATCTGTAATTTTCGACATTTTATTGCATTGTGTTTGAGTTTTGTTTCTATTTATAGGGGAAAGAATAACGTCTTCTCCACTGTACAGATTATTTAAGCCACTGAATACCAAATTTGGCCAAAAAAACTTTTTATTGTAAATAGATACCAGGCATTTATATAAATACCTTAATATTAGTTTAGGAAAAGGTTTATGTTGAATTAAATATATTTCAAAGAAAAGTAAGAGAGCTTGTTTGAAACAAAAATGAATTGATTGAAGCAGAAAAATTTAATTGATGAAAAAGATATTCTAAGTAAGAGAGCTTGGTCAGAAAGGAGCTTTCCGTTTTACTTTCCCCTTGTTTTAACCCTTTGAACCCTAGTCCCGTATATAGGCATCCTTTTCAAACAGTGTACATGTGAATGGTACACTTGTCCTGTGCAAACAGTGAAGACCCAGTTCAGAGGGCTCCGAAAGGAGCCCTCTGATCAGGGTCTTCACTGTTTGTCATAATGTCAAACATTGACAAAAACAATCCTTAAAAGTCAGAAATGGACTAGACTAAAATGGAAACTGGAATTGTCCATTTAAAGTTTCAGGGAGGAAAGAGTTAAGCAGTCACCTGCCTTAGGCCTTACCTTAATTCTGTTTGATACACAAGGCCAACATATCCTGTGGCAATAATCATGGCTAACAGAGAATCACTGGTAAACTCTTGCAACATAACAGTCTTGACAGGCTCTTCAGTCTCTGAAATGAGCACAAACAAACTTCAGGTAACTACATGCAGTACAGGGCTGCCATAAGTTGACATAAAAAATCCTAAGATTTCAAATTTTTATTTTTTCAACTTCAGGTAACAAAATGTACAGTGGAACCCCTCCAAACCGGAACCTCTAAATACCGGAATTCTCTCTAAACCGGACAAAAGCTTTGGTCCCGTTTCCAACCCTTCTTTATTTTTACACATTACACTATAAAAACGCCTTTTTACCTCTTTGATTTATTCCTATACTGAAGAAAATTGTTTATAGATTCTAGCAGATCATAGCTTATGGCAGCTTGAAAGAAAAGCAGAATGCGCCTTTAGGCGCATTCTGCTTTACTTTCATCCTGCTTTAAGTGGTAACATGTCTTCAAAACGAAGAAATAGTCTATGGATTAAAGAGTTCAAGTAGTAGTCTACCAACATTTTGACCGTTTTTGACCCCTCATGGCATGTCGTGTAGACGGGTTACATCCACCTGATTCGTGTTTAGTGAACATATCTTAGAAATTCTAGGGGGGATGTAAAGTCGAAAAGTTCAAATTAAGGTCAGAAATGAGGTCAAAGCTCAACGGGTGCAGATTTTTGCATACCATAATATAAACCTAACTTTATTTACATTTCAAATATATCAAATGAACTGTTATTGGTTCCAATTAGTTCACAAATGTCTGTACTTGCTAAATATTATCAAAAAAATAAAATATTACTGTCAATGTCCTTTTCCAGGGGCAATAACTCTGATTTTCCTCATTCTTTTTTATATTTTTATAGTTATTTTTTCGTTATTTTTGTCTGTGTTCTTATAACATCAAATTGTTTTTATGTTTCTTTACACCTTTGACATAAAGTAACAATTCTAAATGCAAATGGAAGTAAATATTACAGCCAATGCCCTTTTCCAGGGGCAATAACTCTGATTTTTCTCTTTCTCTTTTATTTTTTATGGGAATTTTTTTTCGTTATTTTTTGACTGTTTTCTTATAACATCAAACTTTTGTATGTTTCTTTACACCTTTGACATAAAGCAACGATTCAATATGCAAATAAAAGTAAAAATTACAGTCAATGCTCTATTCCAGGGGCAATAACTCTGTTTTTTTCTGTTCCATATCTCTTTTTTAATAGGAATTTGTTTTCGTTATTTTTTGACTGTTTTCCCATAATGTGTTTATGTTTGTTTACACTTTTGACACAAAGGAGCAGTTCAATATGCAAATAAAAGTAAATATTATAGTCAATGCTCTATTCCATGGGCAATAACTCTGATCTTTCAGTTCCATATTTAATTTTAAATGGGAATTAGTTTTCGTTTTTTGTACTGTTTTCTTATAATGTTGTACGTTTGTTTACACTTTTGACATAAAGGAGCAGTTCAATATGCAAATAAAAGTTAATATTACTGTCAGTGCTCTTTTCCAGGGGCAATAACTCTTGTTTTTCCATTCCTATTTTATATTTAAATATTATTATTATTATTATTATTATTATACCCGATTTATATAGCGCTCTTTTCACACAGGAGTTGTGCGTTCAAAAGCGCCTCACATGAAATTATATTAATGTACCTACAAAGCGAGAAAGACAAATAACTACATTCACAATAAAAATGATACAATATTGAGATGCATGGAAACATGGAAATTCTTTCAATATTATTACCAAGATTATAAAATTGTTATAGTAAGTTTGTAAAATCATTTTTAAAATGAGTAAAATTAAACAATTATTTATGAGAATTGTTTGCGTTATTTTTGACTGTTTTCTTATAATATCGAATTTGTTTGGGTTTACCTAGTACATTTTAATAAAAACAGCAATTAAATAATCAAATCAAATGTAATCTTACAGTCATTGTTCTTTCTTTAGGCAATAACTCTGTTTTTTTGTCTTTCTTTTTTATGTTTTTTTGTTTGTTTGTTTATTATTTATCGTCTGTTTTCTTATAAAATCAAACTACTTTATGTACATGTATATAAACATCATTGACATGAAGCAGTAAATCACTATGGACATTCATCACTGAAATATGCGTTTTAGGGTATACATACAGACAACCCCGATATATAAAAAAGCCAAAAGATTGGATTGTGTGCGATGCCAAATGAGTTTCTCTTAAATTCACTTTGGGGAAAGTATCATTATATTAAGTATTACTTTCTTAGGAACACTGTATTGACATGAACATACATAATGGATGACTATGTTAGGTTCGAATTTCTATAAAATGTTATCGTTGGTTTTGTGACAAATCCAAGGGTTATTACTATGTATCTGGCTAAAACATGGTGTATTTACAATTTTGTGACGGGAAGTTGTGCTTTACAGCCTGTATACGTGTAATTTTAACACATACCAAATGAATTAGATGTAAACATTCTGTATAATTATTCACATACTTTAATGTACAGTTTTACAAATGAACATTTACAATATCAATATCCTTTTAGAGATATTTGAACGAAGAAGAACAAACACAAACCATACACTCGTGGTATCATTTGACCAAACTTGCGAATAACTTTACAGAACTTTCATCACCAATTGGATGTACTAAGACATGCATTATGCTTCGTTATGAAACAATCAGATCATCGATCTACATACATTCAGTTTACAATGACGCGTCTAGCAAAAGTGAGAATGTGGGGATTCTTATAAAGACACATGCTACCAATTAATCTGAGTTACACAGTGTGTTGCCTCACAACCACATTCATACATGCATACTTGTTGGCTTTTATAGCAAGCACATTTTGCCGAGCTGCACTTTGTCTTGCAATAGCAAGACGCGAGTTGCATGTATGCCATTGGGATAGAGGGATTTCTTATCCAATTGGGGGTGATACATAATTAGTGTGTGTGTATGGGGTCCAAGGCTGTCTTGACTTTCATGAGTTGCCTATACCAGCAAGTGTCTATATACCAGTTAAGGTATGGAAACCTATGATGTTTTGTCGACCTTGAGTGCCTCATATATTTTGTTAACAAGGAATCATCCCCTTTGCTTTGCTGTACCGGATAACATCCATATTAACACGTCATTTCCTACAAAGCATCAACAGTATTACGTCTGTGTCCCTGCATATAACAATCAGATGATCAAACCCGCTTGCAACAGCATCCTTACCATGGAATATCATTCTATTGTCAGCTTCTTTATTATCGACCGACAACTTATCAGCATGGAAGCTATATGACTTTGCATTTATAACGCCTATGAACGTTCAATCTGCTACAACAAGCAACCCTTGTGGTAATAATGTGTCATTCAGATGATAGAAACTCGGCAATGTACATGTATTTCTACTTATCGTCGAGCACAAGGTATGGCTCTCTGACATGCGGTAGTGGGTCCAGGTAGTGGGTCTTCTGGACCTGTGATTTTTTCCAGTGGCAGCTTTGATAGACCTGCTCCCAAGGTATCAAATGTGACATCAATGCGAGTAGGTGTGCCTGTGAAATGGGAATATACCGACCGAACAAATTCTTGAGCATACTCTCCGAATGTCTGACATCCTTGAGATCTTTCTCGAGCTTTAATAAGGTCAGGTCTTATCTGTTTCGATACTTGTTGCTTGTCTGATCTCGTGTCTCTATAAATACTTGCTAATGTCTTTGACTTGATTTTTGGGTGGAGCAAATAGTCGGTGTTGCACTCCTTGAATCAATAATTTGTAAAGTCCTAAACCAATGAGAGGGTTCTGCAATCACATCGCGTCCAACAAAATATGGCTAATGTCTTTTGTTTCAGCATCCTTTAACGCTGTCTCAACAAATTGGTCTACAGCATTGGATGCGTCTTTCGATTTTTCACTTGTCGAAATACAAAATACATCTAACAAACCGCCCAGTACAGCAAGGGCTTAGAATTACCTTTGCTAAAAGATCTTGGTATACAGAAAGAGTTGGTTTCCTTTGTACAACAATCAAACTTGAGTTGGTTTCCCGTAATGAAGTTAATATGTTTGTTAATTGACCCTGTGAGATCTGAACATACACAATCAACGCATTATATTTCGTGTTCTGTTAATTCGTATTAGATGGTTTTCATATGGAAAGAGAAAAGGCTGCATGGACCACATCGAATGCATTTCATGGAAAATATTTTACATTTACAATGTTTATTTACTATTAGTTAAAATGAAGAAACAGTAAAGTCTTGAAAACATTGCGATTGCTATGTATGACAAGCCATTAGATAAGTTGTATTTAATGCAATTATTGTGTTGGACTGGACGTGTTTGCCTGATAGTGGAAAAAACCTTACTTCGCAATTCCTACAAGCCAAGCAGCTTTGTTTAAACACACGAAATTATTTGCATACTAAATAGCTTGTGTTTTGTGGCATTACGCAAAATAATATAAGTGTCCAGTAGAGTGTGAATGAAGGAAATATATTGCTGATACATTAGACTAGGCTGCTATTTATTAGATATAGATATACATATAGTTGCGAAGATTAAGCGTATGCGCTAAAGAAAACTGATTGCAGTGACATATGCCTGTATTTTCGATGTTGCCGCTTTTGTTCAGATTAATAAATTTGTGAATATGACAATGAATAGATACACACATCATAAGCAATAATACAACAACAAACAGGATTTACTACTTTACTATTCATAAACCATATATATAATATACAATGTATATGTATTTGCCAAAAGTAAGTCAATACCCAATTAAACAAGTTCTTTAATAAATATACAATCACAAAATTAGTGATTTTAACACTACCTTTGACTCCGAAAGTTTGACTAATGGTCATGTGTGAGAAAATTTAAGAAACGAAATTAACTATTAGTGCAAAAGGTAAAGGTCATCTTAAAGCAAACACGTTTCTTTTTCAAACATTGGTCATTATGCATTAAAGTAAGCTTCAAATCAATTTAAAATTTTCTTGATTACCTTGCCAATGCTTAAAAACATATATTTCAACACCAAAAGTATAAAATTTGGTCATACATGTCAAATGTTAGAAGAGAAATGGTATATGAGAACCGAAAACGGCGGCCATCTTGAAAAATGGCGGCCATTTTGAATGTTTACGGTGCAAAAGGGCTTTTTGTTGAAAGAAAGGCCATATCAGTATATTATGTAAACCTACTTTGATGATTGTATATCAAGTTTATGATTTTTTCTCTAATGTGCCCAGCTATTATAGCAGAAATGAACAGAATACGTGATTTACTGGCTTATTTTAAGAGTTATCGCCCTTGTTTGTGACTTATAATGTTTTTTTCTGTCACGAAAATTCTATTTCTAGATTTTTCGACCAATTATATATTCAATAAATTAAAGTTTTTTAGGTTATCTATGAGTGATTGCAAATAGCATAACAATTAATTATCATAATTCCTATTACAAGGAGATATGGAACAGAAAAAACAGAGTTATTGCCCCTGGAATAGAGCATTGACTGTAATTTTTACTTTTATTTGCATATTGAATCGTTGCTTTATGTCAAAGGTGTAAAGAAACATACAAAAGTTTGATGTTATAAGAAAACAGTCAAAAAATAACGAAAACAAATTCCCATAAAAAATAAAATAGAAAGAGAAAAATCAGAGTTATTGCCCCTGGAAAAGGGCATTGGCTGTAATATTTACTTCCATTTGCATTTAGAATTGTTACTTTATGTCAAAGGTGTAAATAAACATTAAAATAATTTGATGTTATAAGAACACAGACAAAAATAACGAAAGAATAACTATAAAAAATATAAAAAAGAATGAGGAAAATCAGAGTTATTGCCCCTGGAAAAGGACATTGACGGTAATATTTTACTTTTTTGATAATATTTAGCAAGTACAGACATTTGTGAACTAATTGTAACCAGTAATAGCTCATTTGATATATTTGAAATGTAAATAAAGTTAGGTTTATATTATGGTATGCAAAAATCTGCACCCTATGACCTTTGACCTATTTCTGACCTTAATACGCGCCTAAGAACTTTACATCCCCCCTAGAATTGTTCGTATACATATGCTGAATATAAATCAAGTGGATGTTGCCCGTCTACACGACATGCCATGAGACCCATTTTCCAGAGCCTTATTTTCGATCCGTAGGCAGACTATAGTAGATCTATATTGCTATAGGAAAAATGAAAGTAAAGCAGAAAACTCCTTTAGTTCTGATCAGAGTCTGTTTTGTTCGCCATGACTTTAAAAACGTTTTTACCCTTCCAGAGTCAATGTACAATTATATTATATAGAAAATGGACAAACTCAACTTGAAAGTCAGGGGCGTAAATGTTAAATCCATTGAAATTGATTACCGTACTTTGGGAATAATTGGCGTCGTCATAATTTGGCCATTTTGTGCTAAAAGATCGTTTTTTATTTTGGTTTGTTTAATTTTGGCCATTCTGAGATCCAAGGGGCGAAAATTAAACGCCTATATGTATCAATGTTCCGTTTCATGAAACATCGTAAACCTATCGTATAATTACGCACCATTGTCTTATTAACGATAGCCTTGATGAAACGTATTTCGATATATGGTATATAAGATCGTAATCCACCTATAGTACCGTATCGTATATATACGTAACGATATAATATAATTACGATTGTAAATATATCGTATATTTTGATGAAACGGGCCCCAAACTCGTCACACAAAAAAAACCTTGTTGATAAAATGGCTTCGAAAGAAGAACGGATGCTCAAACGGAATGACTAAAATACTCTATGTCCGAAAATGTCAGTATGTTATTGCATTCGGTTCTCAGAAAAAATATTCACAATAGAATGACTTTTAAGGCTATTTTACATCTGGTAAAAATCCTCGAGTACAAAAATTAAAATTTAATACAACTCCAACTTAGTTCGTAAATTGTTCCGATGCGTAAGGCGAATAATAACGTAAGTCAGACTGGTTTACAGTATATCGCATTGATTGTATCGATTTTAACGTGCAAAAAATAAGAACACCGTCTAAGGTAAATAGTGAACGTTTCCTGTTTCATTTTGTGTTCGAGAATGTTTGTTTTTAAGGAATTAACGCTCGTGTAAATTACAGTTTGGGATATCTGCTTACACAAACGACTTGGATAAAAGAAAATAAAGGTAAACAATAGCCCTAGTTTGCATATCGTTCACGGTTTACCTAATACAAATTACAGGTTAACGGACGGAGGTGTGAATCTTCAGGCCTATGTTTGGGTCGAGTTATATGTCGCCGGCGATAATTGACTTCTTTGTTGGTCTATAATAAGGATATTTTGGGGTGTTGAATTTTCGCCATTCGTGTCAGGTGGCAATTAGGCCAATTATTAACCACGACCAATTATTCCCAAAATACGGTATATAATCTGATTCCATAATCTATGTACAATAAATTAAGTTTTAAACTGCACACAATTGACCCACTGAATCCTAGTGACATGTATACTCGTTCACAAAAAGTGTGAATGTGAAGAGTACACCAAGTCTTGTCCTATGCAAATAGTGTAGACACAGGTATGCACTGTTTGCCATTAAATACTGTTAAACAGGTATTTTTCACGTCATGAATATTTCGCGTAAGGCGATTTTGTATTCATTCGCGACACCATGCAATATTTCTATCCGGTGGTAGTTTAAAACAGGCTGAAAGTAAAGCAGAATGTGCCTCAACCTGCTTTAAGAAGTCACCTATTTTCAAAACTAGAGACGCGAGGCAACACATTCGTGAATTAACCTGTAAATTATATTCTCGCGAATAAAACCAGTTTAACAGTGGTCAAAAATTAATTAGACTTAATTCAAATCTGTAATAGTCGATTTAATGTTTCAGGAATGAGTTAAGAATACACCAAGTTTGTTAAGTTAACAAGAGACCCATGCGGGCCTAAATATCGCTCACCTGGAAAAACCAAAACAAGGGTCATATGACCCCTGGGGTGGGATCACTTTTCACCCCAGAGACGAAATTTAAAAAATCTTGCTGATGAACTTGAAAATTAAGTGTGCTGTCAAATATTTTGTACATGGGTGGTTTCAGACAGGAAGACTTTTCATTGAAAAAAATCTATTTTTAGCTAATATGACCCAGATATGCAACAGATCCGAACCATTTCAGCAATATTGGTAAAGAACATCTAAAAGTGTCACTATGCTAAATATTAAAGCTCTTACCATAGTAGTTTCAGAGAAGAATATTTCACTGAGACCCCTAGGGCCTTGGCAGTTTTAACCCCAGGGGCATAATTTGAATATTAGTTTCAGAGATAAGATGTTTGAAGATTTCACTACATAACTCTATGTAAAATAACGACCCCCAGGGTGGGGTTATTTTTGACCCCAGGGGTCTAATTTGAACAATCTTGATAGAGGACCTGTAGATGATGCTTTGTGCCAAATATCTAAGCTATTTTTAGCTCCTGTGACCTAGATATGCAATTGACCGGAACCATATTTACAATATTGGTTAAGGGCTTCTAGAAGAGTCATCATGCTATATATCAAAGCTCTGGTCATATTAGTTTCAGAGAAAAAGATGTTTGAAGATTTCACTTTATATCTCTATGTAAATTTACAACCCCCGGGGCAGGGTCATTTTTTACCCCAGGGACATAATTTGATCAATCTTGATAGAGGACCTGAAGACGATACTTTGTGCCAAATATCTAAGCTCAGGGTAATGTGGTTTCAGACAAGAAGATTTTTTAAGTTTTCATTGAAAAAATCTATTTTTAGCTCCTGTGACCTAGATATGCAACGGACCTGAAATGTTTGAACACATTTGAAAGAGGACCATATAAGGATCATTCAGGCCAAGTTTGGTAAAAATCTATCTAGTAGTTTTGGAGGAGATGTCGTTTAAAGAAATTGTTGATGACGAACGTACGAACAAACGACGACGGACAGAGGACAATCAAAATAGCTCACCTTGGCACTATGTGCCAGGTGAGCTATAAAAGAATGAGACATCGCAGACAATGAGAATACCCTCTCTCAGTTCTATATATACCAATGATGACCTTTTAAAAGGGGGTATGTCTGAGAACATGTCTGTTAAGTTTTGTGGTAAAGGAAGTAGACTCGGACAAAATGAGTTAGATACATACAAACATACAAGCATGTTACAATTGAGGTATGCTCCAGACAAGCTTTTTTGAAAAATTGAGGTCAAAGGTCAAGGTCACTGTGACCTCAAAGTCATTTCAAAAACAAAAGAGTCCATTGACAATTCAGCGCCATAAAGGTTTAAGCAATGGACAATTCAAAGGTCATATTTTAACGAGGGTATAATAAGTGTTTCATTTGGTTAAATTTAAACACACCAATGGCTCTAGTCATTGAGGAAAGTCTTCCATCTTCATACAGCTGGTATAATCTTTGATTTCTGTAGTTAAAACAGGTCTGAATAACTCTGGGACTCTTCTGAAAAAAGAGAAAACAAAAATAACAATTATTGTCAAGAAATACCTTAGTCTTACTATCACCCCTTCATCTCTGAGGGACAAAAATGTCTTCTCAATGAGTATTGGTATTTAACTTTTAACTTAATTCTCCCACTGAATATTCTGTCCACAATGATCAACTGTCATCTGCACTATTACATGGCTAGTAAAACAAGAGCCGTATACCGCCCTAAATCGCCACCTGGAACCATTGATATATATGTAAAATAGTGTTGAAAGCTGAGAAATTATGACAATATGATTTTGCCAATTGCTGAGTAGATGTTGCTCTGTGCCACATATCTAAGCTCAGGGTACTGTGGTTTCAGGCAAGAAAATTGTTGAAGTTTTATTAGAAAAAGTTATTTTTAGCTCCTGTGACCTAAATATACAATGGACTGGAACCATCTGAACAATATTGGTAAAGTTCTTCTAGAAGTGTCACCATGCAAAATATCAAAGCTATGGACACATTAGTTTCAGAGAAGAAGATGTTTGAATATTTCACTATATAACTCATTGTAAATTTGTGACCCCTGGGTTGGATTCATTTTTTACCTTTGAACAATCTTGATAAAGGACCTGTAGATAATGCTTTGTGTCAAATATCTAAGCTCAGGGTACCTGGTTTCAGACAAGAAGATTTTTGATGGTTTTATTGAAACGATCTATTTCTAGCTCCTGTGACTTAGATATGCATTGAAACGAACTATTTGAACAACTTTGAAAGAGGACCATATAAGGATCATTCCTGTCAGGTTTTGTAAAAATCCATCCTGTAGCTTTGGAGGAGATGTTGTTTAAAGAAATTGTTGACGACAGACGGACGTTCTAACATTTCAGGACAATGTGACTTTCCCATTGTTAAAAAGGTGTGAAAAGCCACATAAAGAAGCCACATAAAGCAAAAAAGCCACATTAACCCAACATGGACTAACGAAAGAACAGCTCTATTGTTTTCTTTTGTTCTATGTTATGTCACCTAGTCCCATAAACCCAAAATGTTAGCACGGAAGAACGAACAGACGGACAATGACGGACAGCGGATACAGCACGAAATAGCTCACCTTGGCACTTTGTGCCAGGTGAGCTAATAAAGGAAATCTTTACAAAGTGAAACTAATGTCAGACAGATCCTAAAAGATCTGGATCTACACTGTTTTCAAGAAACCGGTAGATCAAATCAGTTGGAAAAAATCTGCATGAACAGAAAATGTTGAAAAGGGGAATAACTCTCACAATACTGATGAAAGAGTTATGACCCTTGTGCAATACACTTCCACTAGTAAAGGTATTTTCATAAATGAAGTTTCATCTTAAAAGCTTCAGTAGAACAGGAGCTATGAGACGTGACACAAAAACTTTGACGGACAGACAGAGGAATGGAGAGATAGACGGACAGACACCGGAAAAGTGATCCCTAAGTGTCACCTGCTGTAGGCAGGTATTAGTCAGTACTGTGAAAACAGTAAAGACTCTGGTCAGAGGGCTCCAACAAGACTAGAGTCTGAACTGTTTTGTCATTTTGCAATATACATGTACATGTACGAGGGTTGTTCGGAAAGTTCGTAGAATTTTGTTATAAAAATACGTATAGTCGTAGTTGGATGCAAAAAATTAGATCAACATTAATTTCCAGATCTGTGCTACATATTCTGTGAAAATCGGCAATATACGCTTAAACACATTTTTTCTATGCATCTTACAAATACACACATAACGCATACCCGGAGCACGTCAACGTCGACGTGACGTCAAACGTTATATACATCGAGCGAACGTCTCACTTTCCCAACATAATCACCCGCAATATCCACCCACTTGTTATACCTTCTAACTCATTTTACGCATGTTTCTGTATATAAGTCTTCACTGAATGTAGATACAAATTTCTGGGTCTGTTTGGTAAATTCAGCTGCTGAAACAAATGTAATTCCATGTAAGCTTGCCTTTAACTCTGTCAGCACTCTAAAACCCATGGGAGCCAATTCTGGGCCGTTAGGAGCGTGTTCTTACATCTCAAACTATAGCAAGCTGATTTCTAACTGCGTTGAAGCTGCTCTACGGTCCGGTTCATTATCCTGATGTAGCATTACGCGCTCAA
This sequence comes from Gari tellinella, assembly GCA_922989275.2. Classification (NCBI taxonomy): domain Eukaryota; kingdom Metazoa; phylum Mollusca; class Bivalvia; order Cardiida; family Psammobiidae; genus Gari; species Gari tellinella. Next base: position 57,039,990 of record OV277859.1, read on the forward strand.
GATCCATGTGTAGTCGCTTCTCTCGTATCTCATCCGTAGTGATACTTCTGTCCTAAAAATCGTCACCTTCGGCATCGTTGTGGCAGAGAAACATCTGGGAGCATCGAACTCGGTTCTGCTTTCCCTTGTCTGTGAACAACCTCGGCACCCAGCGTGCTCTAACGTTAACTATACCAAGTTCATCTATAAATAGTTCATGTATGGTAGAGCACGAAACACCAATTTTATCAGGCATATATCTTACTGTTGTAACTCTTTCCGCATTTTCTTTATCTTTTTACTTTTCCTTAAAGGAAGTAGCTAAGATTGATGGTTGGTCGCTCCTAGGAGCGTCCTGGATCGATTATCTTCCATTCCTAAAAAGTGAGTGCCATTTATACAGGAATGCGAGACTCAACTTCTTGTCATATTTTCCCGTGGATTTAATCATTTTAAGAGTTTTTGTCGGCGATTTACCTAGAGTAACATAATTTTATTTACAACACTTCGCAAGTCAACGTCACTTGTCGACGTCATTTCTATTTAGTTCGCATTTCCGCTCTCTGTAGACTAAATACTGTAAATTCTGTTCAAACGCTTACAATGTTTTGAAACTATGAGTAACTAACGTCATGACGTCATGTTACAATCAGACCATTTCGTGCTTTTCTAGCGTCAACAGAAATGAGAGAAATCACGTTTGCCTTATTATAATAAAGTTTAAAAAATTACAACTTTCGAGCTGCTCCAGGTCCCCGTTACTGCGTTGCTACGGTAACCTGTATATTCGGTAAACATTATTTATTTCATTTCTCTCTTAGAAAATAGTTTAAAAACAAGATGAGGTACTTACATACCAAATTTCAAATTGATCAAATAAAGCTAACCAGAGGTATAACAAAATTCTACGAACTTTCCGAACAACCCTCGTATAGTTTAAATGTACCATAAATATTTTAAAATGGACTATAGACTTACTTATTTGAAACTAGAATTGCCCATTTGAAGTTTCAAGGGTCAATACGTTAACCCATTACCCCATAGCCTCTTTCTAGTTCTGAAGATAGGTTACCCCTTAAAGGTTGAAAGTAAAGCTTTACTTTCAGCCTGCTTTAAGCTATAACCTGCTAGGAAAAAGAAAATATTTCATAATGAATCATATTAATCACTGTATAAAATGGAATTACTTTCTTCAGTGGAGGAATAAATCAAAAGCGTAAAAAGGCCTATTTATGGGGTAATGGGTTTAAGAAGTTATATGTACAGTGGTAAATACGCTATTCCTACCCATTTACACGTTAATCTATGCGTAAGAAACGCATAGTGAACGGTAGTGGTGTAACGATTCATCGATGTATTGCGATGTGCTTACCCCACGATGTCTGTATCGGCTTGTAAATGAAGTATGCGATGTATCACAATGCAATACATTCATCAGCCCTGCGATACATCGATACGGTTGTCAAATATCGTGCATCGCGTTTTACTTTTCGTTGAACCAAACAAACAAAACTACAAAGCTATCACAAACTTATTCCTAAAGTTTAAAAACAAAGAGAAGTTCATTACTGTCTTTTCTTACAAGAAACGTTTCCATCGTCAGCTTAGCTGTCAATCATGTAATAAACAAATGCTGAAACGGATGTGACCTTATTTTAAGATTAGGGCTATAACACGGACAAAGATTTAATGGTTTCAAAACAATTACGGACCTAACTACAGACGATTTCGCTCGTGTTGAAGCATCAGAAAATTAAAATAACCTCTTCTTTATTATTTCACAGTGGTTATGACTGTTACAGAGAACTTTTCGCTAGCTTTAATCAGGTTTACAAAGAAAACAATTTCAATTACTTTGCATCGCTTATACGCCGCAAAAACAATTCCGAATCGTTATTCGTCAGCTTATTTAGTGAACACATTCTCCTTATCCGCTGGTACCCGATCATTGCAGTGAGTGAAATGACGAATGGTCATTGATGCTGATAACCAGCGGGGCACCTGCCGATCAAACGTCTCTACAGTAAATAACGTCAGAAGTCGCGGAATATTTCAATTTCTTTGAATTTATAGCTGTTTTTGGTCAGATCTAAAGGCAGATTTAGGTTTCCAATATAATATTATCCTGATTCTGTGTTTGTTTGTGGACAATTGAAATACAATAATCAATTCGTCCAGGTCTCCAAATGTACGGGGCGGACGAGTCGGACATGGGATGTCTGCACCCCTGGTTGAAGGGATTGGTTTGGTTGTGAATGTAGTTCATTGTACCATTAAAATTCACATCTTAATAAACCTTTTTTTTGTAAAAGTAGAAGGTCAGATTTGAAAGTGCCTTTCATGGGCTGATATATATTTAACTTGAATAGCCCTTAATTGTTATTTAACTTGTTTATAAAAACAATTTAGAATTGTTCGAACCAAAAGTGTGTAAATTCAGTAGACATTATATCTAGCTTAGTTATGTGTTGCAACTTTGAAAGGAGTAGCATATGCTATATACAACAACTCTATCAAAAGTTCTATTTTTAATGTTCAAATAATTTAATTGATTATAAAGTATTAGGTGCAAACAGTAACTGTTATGGTCCAGTTATGAACACTTTATTACAAACTGTCTCATTAGAATCAAAACTGTTTGGCTGGGTACAGTCCCAATGGAGCACCTAAAAAGTGCCCCTTCTCGTGATCATCAGGATTGATGGCGTAGAAGTAATAAATAGAAATAGAAATGTAAACAAAGGCAAAATGAAAATATATATCTATATGTACTTTTGGAAGTGAACCCCCATCCCCTTCAAACAACATACGTTTACATTACATATAGTTGTTAAACTACACATATGTGATTAAAACATTTAGGGTGGTTGCAAACTTAACAACTGTTGTGTTTATATTTAAACGCCCATATCGTGATACGTATTGTATCACGTCTTAAATATTGCAATACATATTGCCTTTTATTCTCACAGGCAATATATATCGTGATATGTATCGTTGTGAAAATGAAATATCGGGATACGTATCGTGAAGGAAAATCTTGCCAATGCACAGCCCTAGTGAACGGTTAACGAACGGTTAACGCCTAACGATTTTAACGCGTTTAAACGCGTTAATAAACGATTATACCAATGCAGTCTCGGCTAAGGGGTCCGTCAGCTAAATGTTGACCCTTTTATACGGGCTCTTGCAAACGCGTAAAGAAACGGCTAGGAAACCAGTTTAACGAAACAGATACCGTATTTTCTCGCGTATAAGATGGGTTTTTTTCCTTCAAATTCTCGATCTGAAGTGGGGGGCTCGTCTTATAAGAGAGTCAAAGAATTTCCTAACTTTTTTCCCTATCATTTCAGGTCAAAAGAAGAATCTGAAAAGATCGTGACCAATTTTTTTACCAGAGTACATAATCATATGTTATTCTGTATTTAAAATAAAGACAGAGAATAAACATTGATAAAGTATGTTTAGTTTGCTTTTTGATTAACAACTCACCACAATTCCCCCTTAAAGGGACTCGCAACCGGATGGTGTACTTGTCAAAATAAAATAAAATACTCAAATAAAAGCAAATTTGTGGCATTATTTGGCTTCTGACATTAAAAAAATATGATCAGTCCAAAAAAAGTCTCAAGAATCGTCACCGAATCTTAGATTTTTAGATATTTTCCATCGTTTTTCTATACAGACTAGTAGACGGTATAGTTGTTGTTGTTGCTTCTCTACACGGGCTCAGACATAAACACGAGCCGAATTACGAAGTTGTATGCACTTTCGACCGCTACACATTGAAATACGTTAAATCGATCCGAGATAAACGGATAGTTCCGTGGTCCATTGGTCTAAGCGGTTACCCCTATTTTGCCTTCTGTCCGCCAATGCCGGGCCCCGGGTTCGAATCCCACCAGAGACCAATTTTTTTTTTATTGAAATACATTTTTTTAAAACAGAATTTCTTATCCTAAACTAATTCTTTACCATTTATATAAGCGTTTGACACATATTTACAAATTACTATTTTTAATGCACCATCTGGTTGCGAGTCGCTTTAAAATTGCCGAAAATCCAGGTAAGACTGTCTATAAACTTCAAAACAATGTGTAAAGTGCCCGCCATATTTAATCAACATCCGGCGTATTCATATGGCTGACCTCAGTATATAGTGATTGAAGTCTTTCTCCTACTAGATTTACGTATTATTTGTTTTCATTAATAAAAGGAAATATAAATTACCATACAGGCCTTGGTGTTAAAGAGAGCTATTTAAATTGTCCATGCGCTTTCTTCATCAAGATTTTAGCGGCAGAACAATATGCCTCTCAGTCTGGCAATCAACGTATTACGCAACACTGATCACTGGCCCAAACCTTGTGTTGACTCTTTATATGACACGCTGGGCTGTTAACGGATTATACTCAACACACTTTGCCAGTACACAGGAATGCCTTTGATTGCTAGTTTATCTAGCTGCGACTGCTTATCAGTTGAAATTGGGCTTCGATCCGTGATTAACTCTATCCACCGTTCGAAGTTTTTTTTTCAAAGTCAGGATCTACACTTAAATTTCATAATCTTTTGTACACGCACGCTATTCTTTCATTAAGGTCAGAAAGGTATTTTAAATCAGTAAATTTCATAATTAATGAGTGTAATCAAGCAGTCAAGAAAACTAGTGACATGGAAGCTAAGTCTTACTGTATAAACACTCCCGTAATTATGTCATTATTCTGTAACACTTGTACAATGCTTTTCATGAAATGAAGGCGGAGCTTATTTTGATTGACATCTTAACACTGATCCAGACGTTTGCCGAGAATGGCACTCGGTTGTAGTTACTTTTTTTTTGTGTGTTTGAAATATTCGGAATCATGCCCGTATATTATTGATTGTAAATCTTAATAAGTGTTACTAATATTTAAATTAAAATCTACGAGTGTATTTTAGTATTTTAATTAAAAATATCTACGAACTTGTTCTTACTCTGAATATGCGAAGCTTTAAATGTAAATAAAGTACACCCAGAACAAAACAATGGTGGGTGTTGAAGAGCGCCGTTAGCGAGTAAAAAAATGTTTTAATTGCTGAACATTTGCAAGTAAGTAAATCTATTGAACACAGCTAGGAGAATCATAAAGTAGTCTGCCTAGAATTAATTTTACAGACCCGTTTATGGAAGCATTATTTAAGCTACGCTGTTAAATAGACATGGGTAATTCAATGGAAAAATAAAACTTCGAAGATCGTCACGAAAAAAAAATTCTCGGACCGGCCACGATTTTTCCACCTGTCTTATAAGAGGGTCAAAGCAAAATCCAAGGATTGTCTCCTCAAAGTAGGGGGGCCCGTCTTATACGCGGATCGACTTATACGCGAGAAAATACGGTAATAAACGCATAAGAAATGCTTAAGAAACGCGTAAAGTGGGTAGGAATATCGTATTTACCACTGTAGCAGTGAAAAATAACTGTGATAATGACATTACCTGTAGGAATATCTTGACACATTTCAGCACAATCTGTTTGAACTCTATGGCCGAGAACAAGCTGAGATCTGAAATGGTAACCCTCTGGTTCCCAGTTACCACCTCCACCTTACTGGTCAGGGTGCACAGAATAACACACAGGGACACAGCATGGGTACCACTAACACTGAAAATAATAGTATACCTAGCATACATGTACATTTAACCAATTACCTCATAACCTGATTCAAGTTTTGAAGACAGGTGTTCACTTAAAGCAGGTTGAAAATAAAGCATAATCGGCTAAAACAAGGTATTTGGCACAATAGAGTAAAAATGATGTTATATGATGACTGAAAGTAACTGAATAGATAGCCAATGCTTTTCTTGCATTCAATATTTGAAGCTATGACCAATGTTGATAGCCTCAAAATTTTAAGTCAATATCTAACTTGGTTGTTGAGATATTGTAACAGATATGCCCCAAAAATGGCCATTTTTAAGCGTTATGCTGTCCCACTTCAATAAATTTTAATTTTGAGCTCAGAATACAATATTTCAACCACCTTAAAATCAGCTGTAATTAAGACAGTCTCATAGATGTATTTGTTTACTAAGTTTTTATAGTTGGATGATGAAAATATACAGTATACTAAGACAGTTATGGCCGTATAAATGAAATAGGTGATTTGGCCTAATCATCAGATTCCCAGAGGGTATGCTTTGTTATATGTCTGTAAAGAACTGCTATATTGTCAATAAACTGGAGGTTAGTGTTTAAAATGACTCATTTTTAATCAAAGTTTAAAATACCGAAATATCTTTGAATTTGCACTTTGCATTTATAAAATTTTAGCATTCGAATGCGGAAAAGCGCAAAATGAATTTTCTGTAGTGTCCGTAACAGTGGGTTTAGAAAGTCAATTTGTATTTACATTAGACATTTTAAATTTCCAAATATTATTTCTATGAAGGTTTGTATGCAAAAGCTAAAATATCAAAGATTTCCTTGAACTGAAAGATAGTTGTTTTCGTGATTTTAGTGTTACGGACACTACAAAAATTGTACACTTAAACTGATAATTCATCATATCAAACTTCAAGAGCTTTTTTCTTAGTTTTGCTGCTTTGCAGAGCAATAAGTTTTGTTATGGATTATTCCATCACTTAAATACTCTTGGAAAATACAAGAAAATCTTGTTTGATACAACAATAGTAAGATGTTATATTGCAATCGAAAGAGGGGTATGCTTCCAAGAAATTTTCCAGTTCACCAGACCAGTGCCCAGTTTAACAAGAAAGGGCTGAAATAGTCTTCTATCATGTCAAACTGAAAGAAAGAAGTCCTGAGTAATGGACAAAACCAACAATTTGAGTCCAAATGATGGCAAAGGTATGTAATAAAGAGTTAAAGCATTGCTTGTTGATAAAATGTAGTGTCCGTAACATTTTACAGGCATTTCTGTGTAAACATGCTCAAGTAGCCCAACACTCAATTGTTACATCTGACTTTTTTAAATAATGTTCCCAAACAAAACAAATGTTGCAATTAACCCAATATAAGTGATCATTATCTTTCTCTCTTATATTTCAAACACCATTTAAGTCAAATTTAGTGATGCAAATAATCTGAAAGTATTGTTTGACTCATGTATTACATCAAATAAAATTGTGTTCCTTGTATCAAGTCATATAGGCCTTTTAAACAACATATTTAAAACCTTAGTGTCTGTTTGATTCACAGCAATCATGTCTTTCCTAAACTTATTTCTTCCTGTCAAAAATGTTACGGACACTACATGATCTATTTAATTTATTGAAGGCAATCTATTTAAGTATTTACACATCTGTTTCTTTCATTATCTATGCCATTTGACCAGGCTATACACTTACAGACAATTTTGACTTGGTTTCTACAGAAACAAATGATCTCAAGCACACATAACCCATCTCATGATGATCTGTGTTTGACAACATTTATGAATTCTTCTAAAATATAATTCTGTTCAGTCAGATCTGTAGTGCAAATGTTATAATGCTTAACATGTATGATACATTTGAAAATAACTAAATGTAAAGGTTCAGAGAGCTCTTGTTTAATCCTTCTAATCTGAACTTATACTGCTTGCAAGTAAAAGAAGTGCAACTATGTGGTCAAAGGTTACGAGATAGTTCAAATGGTATAGAATATAGACTCACATTATTGAGATCTTGAAAGGGCCCCAGAATCTAAGCCTAAACAATTTATGACAAATGATTATAGATCCAACATCAAAGAACTCTTTTAACCCATTACTCCAAAGATACACATTTCAACACTTTTTAATTTGTTCCTTCGCTGAAAAAAATTGTTCCATTTTCTACAGTCATAAATATATATTATAAAAAACCATTTTCTTTATTCTAGTAAATGGTAGCTTAAAGCAGGCTGAAAGTATAGCAGTATGCACCTGAAGGAACATTCTGCTTTACTTTCAAACTGCTTTAAGTAGTCACCTGTCATCTATACTAGAAACAGGCTATGGAGTAAGGATTAAGAGCCCTTTGATCTGTATCTGCACAGTTTATTACTTTAAGTTGATAGCATATAGTGATGCATATTTCAATTGGGTCCAATCATGAAATTATTATTTTGAAATAATCGATTAACGATTAAAATGGCAATATATCTTAAATATATTTTGCAGATCAGAGCAAGAGTTCATCACTGTGACAAACTAGATCTGCTGTCAAGAAATTGTACTTGAAGTGGAAGCTGAGAAGAAAAAGGCGAATACTACGCTGAGAGTTAAGATGAGAAGAAATTGTCAGAAAACCCTAAAAAATATTCAGTGCTGAAGACTGACTAAGACAGAAGGAAAGACTACAGATTAACCTGATGGCATCTTCAGATCCTGGAGTACAAATGTACAAGCTGCTCTTAGAAAGAATAGAGTTGTCAGAGATACAATAAAGCTCGCCGAAGGCACATTTGGAATCTTAAAGACAGAGTCTGAGGTCAAGGTCATAACTTTTTGTGTTCATGAAAAGGCCTTGTCTATATACCTCATGTATACCAAATATAAAAACAAGACATCAAGAGTCATAGCATTTATAAGCATTTTTTAAAACCTGAACACAGATTTCGAAAGCAAAAAGTGGGCCCTAAGTTTGAGGTCAAGGTCACTGGAAAAAAGAGAAAACTTGCCATTACAGGTACATGCAAGCCAAAGGACAATCAGAGAGTGAATGAAGACCATCAAAACTGTAGGCCTTCAGCATAAACTGAGAACCTGCTTCAGAATAGGAAACGGAAGATGTAACCACAGGAAACAGAAACCGCTAAGAAACAGTAAACAGCAGAAAATACCACACAGCAACTTCAACAGTCCAAAAGTTACAACTCTGGGGAGTTTTTTGCTTTTGATTTGAAACCAAAGAAGAACCCATGTGTTTATGTGGCAGAAGTTACAAATATATACGAAGAGGAGTGTTGGCTTAAATACATGTACATGAAAAAATCAGGGGGTTTGTACACATGGCCTAAACAAACAAGTGACTTTGTCGTAAGAGCTGATTGACAATACCATAGGGACATTTTAAACCCTGAAATTGTAAACAAAAGGGGCCTTTTAAGTTTCAAACAAGTGAATTAGACAATGTTAGGGTTATCCTTATATGAAAATACAAACAAGTCTGCTTTAAATAGTTTGGCATTGTAGCTTAACGGTACAGTTTGGAATTGTAGTGTCCGTAACAAAAGTGGTTTGAGATAATTGTATGTCCAAAGAAAATAATTGAACACATTTTGAACATTGAAAAGTGACTGGAATATAAAACTAAGTCCTTGTACTAGCAAATAGATGTGATTTTAACATTGGGTTTGGAGGATGACAAATGTTAGGTGAAACGTTGCAAGTTAATTTTTTTGAAGTTTTGCGCCTGTACTTATTAAAATTAAAAAGAAATCAGTTTTGAATTTGAATTCAACTATATTTCATTTCAGTTATCTTATTTACAATCCATGTTTGAAGTTATGTGTTTAAATCAATAAATATGTTATGTTTTGAAGAAAATCAGTGTTGTTATATGCCTGATGTAGTGTCCGTAACATTTAGGTGACATATACTTTAAAACCTCTACAAAAATACATTTGTAGAAGCTGCAAACTTAAAACAAGATTTGATATGCGTGGTCAAAGCTTTAACTTTTTGATGCTCTAAATTTCAAAATGCTACATTAAAGTTCATTTTTTTATCCAAGTGGGACACTGGTGTGCCAAATACCTTGTTTTAGCCGTTTGCATATTATGGCACATTTTGCTTTACTTTCAGCCTACTTTAAGCTATCATCTGCTAGGATATAAAAAAAAATCTTATGACACATATAAATGGCTGTATAAAAAAATATTTTCTTTAGAAGAGGAAACTAAAAGTGTTAAAGTGCATGCATGTATTTATGGAGTAATTTTAAAGGCCAAGGCACTGAAAAAAAAATATAACCATGTTGCTTCCTCTGTATATTGTAGGGATGTCATCGAATACCAAAACGCTATCCGAATATTCCAAAGTTCTATCCGAATAGTATTCGGATATTCGGTGTTGAAATCCATACAAATCATCGTATGTTCGTAAGTTGCTTGAATAGTATAGAGGTAATTAAGATGATATCCCGTAAAGCTTCTCTCGCGGCATAATAGTGTTAAAGCATTCAGTCAAAGCAGACTTGAATCGATTTAATTTTTGATTTAGTTCCAACCAAGAAGATGCCTGGATATTATCTATTTGGCGTTGATTTTTGCAATGAAACCATTGTTGTTTCAAGTTACAGAGTACATGTTTACCTGCGAGAAAGCGTCACGGTGCCATGATCTGAGCCTTTTTGTAAAATTCACTAATTGTCTTTTTCAGCAATGCACATAACAAGAATGGATCAGTTTATCAAGATTCAGGAAATTTTGAATGATTATTAAAAGCAAAGAAATGTACGACTTTGTTATCACTTAATAAGTTATTGTACTCCATTAACCGTTCCTGAACCAAATTTTTGACCCATTTGTATTTTTAAAATTAATAGATACAGCGCTGTAAATGTTATCTGCGCTCATCGTTTCTTTCTTCTTTGGAATGTATATCTTCTGTTGAACAATTACCAAACTATATGATTACTTTAAGCCAAGAAACGGTTTTTTCTTTTGGCTATCTATTCTGATTGGTTAATCGTAAAGCTTATCATTATACATGTCGTGCATTATTGCTCTTGATTGACAGTTTCTGTTTGAATAACCAATCATAAGCAAATGCTTTTCACGCCATAACAAACTGTCTATCAGTATGATACAATGATTGGATAATGAAAATATCATTGTTTCATGTCAGTGTGATAAAATTACATAATCCGTGATAAAAGTGTACTGTTTATCTGAAATTGCGTGGGATGATAGCCAATTAGCTGAGCCCCCTCTACCCACGACATAATTGGGGTCCGTGAATTGTACCCTGACGTAATGGAAGTTTCAAACAAACACAATGGGATCTTTAATCGCGTATTGTTTTCTTAAGCCTAGACGGGTAAACCGTAATTGATGCCCATCACACGTGCTATAGGTGTCACGCAATATCTTACCATTGACACTTGTTGTAAAAACAAACTTTTAACGCTAACGGGGGTGCGAAAAATCGATTTAACTGGCAATGATTCATGAACGCGGAACAGTATCGAAACAATTTTGTTCTAAATTTTTTTGTTGTTGAAAAACTCGATCCGAATAGTGATCTTCTATCCGAATATTCGGTGAACTATTTGAATATTCGGGTATTCGTTGACATCCCTAGTATATTGTGATAGAATGTAACTCAAATTTCAGTACAACCATGCTAAAGAGATCAAAAGAAAATTCAGTAATGGTTTAACACATTACCTTAACTAACTGAATCATAGCACTGAATATGCTTGTTGTTTACAAATAGTTTATCTGTGAAAAGTCTACTTGTCCTGTAGCCAACAGCCACGTTTGCACTTCAAAAGTGGTGTCCATTACAGTTTGGAGCCTGATCAAACGTCCAGTTACTTTACATTTAGCCAATTACGCCATAGACTGTTTCTAGTTTTGAAAACAGGTGATCACTTAAAGCAGGTTGAAAGTAAAGCAGAACACGCCTTAAGGCGCATTCTGCTTTGCTTTCAGCCTGCTTTATGCTACCAACTGTTAGGATATAGAAGATATTTCTTATTGTGCATATTCATGACTATATAAAATAGAGCAATATTCTTTAGCGGGAGAATCATGTGCACAAAAAAGGCGTATTTATGGAGTAATGGATTAAACAGGTTCCAAACCGCAGATTGAAATAAGTGTTATTAAGAAATTGTCATTTTCTAAATGTCATTGCATCATCTTCATTTCATTTCCCTCAATTCTTTCCTCCTAAGAAGCACCTTAGAGCGTCTCTAACTACTCCTCCATGTAAGAGCCACAAATCAATACTCATTTAATGCTTTGAATACAAGTTCTAGCTGAAAGCAAGATAAAAGTCAGGGCTGACATTTCTCCGGATTTTTCCTAAGTATTTGGATTTTTATCCTAGCAGATGGAAGCTTGAAACAGGCTGAAAGTAAAGCAGAATGCGCCTTAAGCAGTCATGTGTCTTCAAAACAAGAAACAGACTATGGGGTAAAGGTACGATTAGTAAAATTGCATCTGAAAAATGAAAATTATGGCAGCCCTGAAAAGTAATCTTTCCACTTTAACTTCGCCTTGCTTTTTAACCCATGACCACATAAATATGCCTATTACACCTTTATTTCATTCATCCATTAAAGAAAATAGTTCCACTTTATACAATTATAAATATTCAGCATAAGAAATGTATTCTATATCCTAGCAGATGGTAGTTTAAAGCATTTTGCTTCACTTTCAACCTACTATAGATGGTCACCTGTCTTTGAAATGAAGAAACCGGCTATGAGGTAAAGGTTAAGCAGTATCCTGCTATTAACCCATTACCCCAAAAATACACCTTTTTACGCCTCTATTTTATTCATCCGCTAAATAAAGTAGTTCCAATTTATACAGTCATGAATATGTATCATAAAAAATATTTTCTTTATTCTAGCAGATGATACATGTAGCTTAACCCTTTCCCCCATAGAAGCGACTTTTAGCGTATTTAAATTATTCCTCCGCTGAAGAAAATAGTTCCAGGTTAAACCATCATGAACAATTACCATTTACAAATATGTTATATAGCCTAGCAGATTTTAGCTTAAAGCAGGCTGAAAGTAAAGCAGAATGTACCTTAAGGCACATTCTGCTTTACTTTCAATCTGCTTTAAGTGTCACCTGTCTTCAAAACTAGAAACAGGCTATGAGGTAAAGGGTTAAAGCAGGCTGAAAGTCAAGCAGAATGCACCTTAAGGCACATTCTGCTTGTTTTTCAACCTGCTTTTAGTAGTCCCCTGTCTTCAAAACTAGAAACAGGCTATGGGGTAAAAGGGTTAATACAACGGGATATACAGGATAGTTTCACTCACTATTGTCAATGGAAGTAAGGATGATGCTGGAGATATATAGGATCTGTCATGAGTCGATGTTTAAGACAAGCTGATCTCAAAAGAGTCTAGAATTGAAATGTTATTAAGCGAGCCTTGGCGAGTTTGAGATCAACTTGTCTTAAACATTAACGAGTGACAGATTCTTTTTCTCACATTACCAAGGATTTAAGCTATTTTTTAAGCAATATGCATTTTTTTCAAACCCCGGTGACGTCAAAACGTTATAAATAATGACGTTATTGTGACGTCATCAAAGTGATCTTACACATGTCGGAGATAAGGATATTCGTCATCGTTGTTCGCTATAGAAAACAGAGGTAGTTATGTGAGAAAAAACGGTTTTTCCCTCTGTGTAAAAACTGTGTCAACTCACCTGGTAGCCAGTATGATGCCATGGCCTAGTGGGTATATGGAGCAGTCAGGACAGTTTGTTATGATGGTGGAGGCAGGACCAACAGTCATACACTTATCCTTGCCATCTTCACCTGTAAACAATTCTGGCTAATTAGATAACAAATCACTTATTAATGGAATTGGTGATTTCATTGCATATACATGTATATTCATTACTGTTTTATCTGTTGATAATGATCAGGTTATCTGTTTAGCTAAAACCATTTTTATTATGATGATTTAACCCTTACTGGATCTTCATAATTTGCATAAGACAAGTGGTCTTTTAACCCTTTCCCGAATAGGAGCGACTTTTAGCGCATTTTATTTATACCTACGCTGAAGAAAATAGTTCCAATTTGTTCAGTTATAAACATGTACGATAAGAAATATTTCATAATTCCTAGCAGAAGGTAGCATAAAGCAGGCTGAAAGTAAGGCAGAATGTGCCTCTTAAGGGGCTTTCTGCTTTACTTTAAACCTGCTTTTATTAGTTACATGTCTTCAAAACTAGAAACAGGCTATTGGGTAAAGCGTTAACAAGAATTCAAAGGGATAAGACAAGATGCCTCCTTATACACTAAAAACAAACATTCAGAACAGGAGGACTTTTACTGTTTAGTCTCACTTTAGCTTTTTGTTGTGGTGAGGCAAATACATGTATGAGTCATGGCCAAGAAACACAATTCAGTTCACACAAAGATTTTGGGGACATAGAAATTATCAAGGGTTAACCCATTACCCCATAAATACGCCTTTTTATGCCTATAATTTATTCCTCCACTGAAGAAAATATTTCCCTTTTATACAGTCATGAATATGTATCATAAGAAATATTTTCTATATCCTAGCAAAATAATAGCTTAAAGCAGGCTGAATGTAAAGCAGAATGCGCCATATGGCGCATTCTGCTTTACTTTCAGCCTGCTTTAAGTGGTCACCTACTTTCAATACTAGAAACAGGCTATGGGGTAATGGGTTAAGGGACAATCTGACACATTAAATAAACATTTTTAAAAAGGTTTTAGTGTCTTCTTCATTCCTTAAAAGCAACAAATACTCAAACAACCAAGAACATCACAACAACCGTAAAACAACTAGGCTAGGAATCGTAATATTAATATTAATATTAATATTAATAAATTAATCAATTACCTGGCCACACAAACAAATGCTTAATTAATCATTTAATCCGAACACCACTAGGACAGACAGACAAACAGACAGGGCAAAAGCAATACACCCCTAAGTAGTGCGGAGGAATAAAAAGTAAAGTACCAAGTTATAGTCTACTTTCAGTCCGAAAGACCGCTCAGCCGAGTACATTCACTCCCCTGATCATTGAGCCATCTTGCCTACAATATTGAGCACTGCTAACATATGGCACATAGGCGGCGGCAGTACCGGCTAAGACCCTTGACAGGTACCCATTTTAACCCCTGGGTGGAGAGGAGCAATTCCTGGTACATGTCTTGCTCAAGAACATTCTTGTACATCATGGGGGATTTGGAAAAAATCCCCTAGTCAGACCGCTAGTCCGGCAGGGGATCGAACTTACTACCCCTGGTACCGTAGTCCAATATGTTACCACTGGACTACTACCGCCGGTGTATTTATGGAGAAATGGGTTAACCCTTTACCCCATAGTTTATTTCTGGTATTGAAATTAGTTGGCCACTTAAAGCAGGTTAAAAGTAAAGCAGAATGTGCCTTAAGGCACATTCTGCTTTACTTTCAACCTGCTTTAAGCCATCATCAGATAGAATATAGAAAATATTTCTTATAATACATATTCGATCATGACTGTATAAATTGGAACTCTTTTCTTTAGGGGAGGAATAAAATTAATGGCGTAAAAAGGCGTATTTATGGGGTAAAGGGTTACTACAAGTTTTACTGTACCTTCTTTAACTTGTCTTCTGTACACATTGACTACTGTACCATCATCATCAGCACTGTGTTCTCTCTGACAGTAGTACAATGTATCATGATACACATTCAAACAGGCAGCTGTTATAGTTGCCATGGAAACAGAACCAATTTGAAACTCAGTGACACGTTTCCATGATTTGTCTGGTCTGTAAATCCATCTCTCAACTTGGCCATCTTCGAAAACCTGAAGGAAAGTTGTAGACAACTATAAATGTTATGAACAAAATATCAAATTTTGTTAACTAGAGAAGTGACTGCATCTGTAAGACACCAAACTATAACGACTCCTAGCTTCATGTACCATAAATGTGACAAATGACAATGTTCAACTGATGGTATTAAAATTTGTTTAACCCATTACCCCATAGCCTGTTTCTTATTTTGAAAATAGGGGACCACTTAAAGCAGTTTGAAAGTAAAGCAGAATGTGCCTTAAGGCACATTCTGCTTTATTTTCAGCCTGCTTTAAGATATTATCTGCTAGGATCTGGAAAATATTTCTTAGGATACATTTTCATGACTGTATAAAAGGGAACTATTTTCTTCAGTTTAGGAATAAATTATTAGGTGTAAAAAGGTGTATTTATGGGGTAATGGGTTAAATAACTGACATAAATCAAACCCCTGGCAATGCACACATCTGTGGTATATGTGGAGATATCCTGTACAAATATAAGGTTGTACATTTATGAAATGAATTGATTTTTTTCGGCGTTCAAACGAAATGAACGACAGAAATTTATCGGCAAATCGGCTAGCGCGATTCATGGTAAATTTCCCGATAATTTTCTGTCGTTCATTTCGCTTGAACGCCGAACAAAATCTGTTCATTTCTTATATTTACAATGTATTTACTGTAATTTCTAATACCAGATTAACGTTGTGCAAGTATGCATGTATGTTTAATCCATATTAGAGGTTGATAACACGAATAATGTGTACCCTATAAGTAACAGCCATGACCGACTTACATTCGAAAGCAGGAAAAAATAAGTTCCATTGTTTACATTATAAGATCAATAACTTTGACAGTTTGGCACGAAAATTACGATTTGATGTCATTTGGAAGTGACGTCATTTTGAAGAAGGATAAATATATCGGTTTTTTGTCATAAAGGAAACGCAGATAGCTTATGTCTATAAGGTATGTCAATTTTCTTGCAATTTATCTCATTAATAAAGAATAATTTTAGTCGGGAATCATCGTTTTCACTAATTAATAGAAAGGTAAATAGATCGGTTAAGAACAAATTTTGAAAAAATCCACCAAATGTTTGCTGTCCCAAGTTCCAAAGATTAATTTGCGAATGAAAACTGCATATGCCCCGCCTCCTCTTCGAAACTTATCAACAAGTCCCGCCCTCTCAAGAAATGGTGTTTATATGAAATGAACACCAATTTTTTCAATGAAATTGAATGGGGAGAATGTAAATATTGTAGTTTGAATACTTTAAGAGGAGTTAGACAGCCAAAGTATGTACACTATAATTATGTGGATGGACAAAATGAACAGAAGGATCATGATCAGATTTCAAGCAACTTTGCAACTGATCTGGATCCAAAGTATTTACAAATGTCAGCAAAGTCGGACTTGAAACATTAAAATGTAGTAATGAACTTACAATGAAGACTTTATTAGGAGACTGTGCAATTATTGTAACAATTGGTGACTTTGATTTCAGGTCTAAACAACCTTCACTGTCTGAAGTCTGAAAAGTAAAAAGAACATAGTATAGTTCAACAGTACACTTTGCATCATAAAGGTTTAAAGTACAGTACAAGAGCCCCATGGGGCATATTTCGCTCACCTGAGAATAGCTGAAAAATGCAGATAATGATTTATGTCCAGGACTGACCTAGATATGCAAAAGACCGGAACCATTTTAACAAAATATGTAAAGGATATTTTAAAGTGTTCCCATAGTGAATATAAAAGCTCTGGCCATATAAGTTTCAGAGAAGACGTTTGAAATTTTCTCTATATAACTTTATGTAAAACTGTGACCCCAGGGCGGGCCAATTTTGACCCCAGGGGCATAATTTGACCAAACCTGATAGAGGACCTGTAGGCGATGCTAAGTGCCAAATATCTAAGCTCTGGACCTTGTAGTCTCAGACAAGAAGATTTTTTAAGTTTTAAATGAAAAAAAATCTATTTTTAGCTCCTGTGACCTAGTTATGCAACCGACCAGAACCATTTGAACAATTTTGGTATAGGATATTCTAGAAGTGTCACCATGCCAAATATCAAAGCTCTCTCAATATAAGTTTCAGAAAAGAAGGCGTTTGAAAATTTCTCTAAAAAATTCTATGTAAAACTGTGACCCCCGGGGCATAATTTGAACAAACTTGATAGAAGACCTGTAGGCGATGCTATGTGCTAAATATATAAGCTCTGGCCCTTTTAGTTTCAGACAAGAAGATTTTTAAAGTTTTCATTGAATAAATCTATTTTTAGCTCCTGTGACCTAGTTATGCAACTGACCAGAATCATTTGAACAATTTTGGTATAGGACATCTAGAAGTGTCACCATGCCAAATATCAAAGCTCTGATCATATTAGTATCTGAGAAGAAGAAGTTTGAAAATTTCACTATATAACTCTATGTAAAACTGTGACCCCAGGGCGGGCCAATTTTGACCCCAGGGGCATAATTTGATCAACCTTGATAGAGGACCTGTAGATGATGCTATATGCCAAATATCTAAGCTCTGGCCCTTGCAGTTTTGGACAAGTAGATTTTTTAAGATTTCCTTATTTTTTCACTTTGGTTGCCATGGCAACCAGAGTTCTGCATTGTTTCAAATTCTTTGAACAAATTGAAAAGAGCTTGACCCAAGGAACATTTCTGTAAAGTTGGGTTGAATTCTGTCAAGGGGTATAGGAGGAGATGTCATTTGAAGCAATTGTTAACGACGGCGGACGACTAACGATGCACGACGGACGACGCCGGACACAGGGCCATCCCAAAAGCTCACTGGTGAGCGAAAAAACTGTTAATCTTGTATTAACCCATTACCCCATAAATACGCCTTTTATTTATTTTTTCCACTGAAGAAAACAGTTCCATTTTATACAGATATAAATATGTACCATAAGAAATATTTCCTGCTTTCTAACAGCTGGTAGTTTAAAGCAGGCTGAAAGTTAAGCAGAATGCACCCAAAGATGCATTTTGCTTAACTTTCAACCAGTTTTAACCCATTACCCCATAAAAATGCGGTTTTACGCCTCTATATTTTTCATCCATTGAGGAAAATAGTTCAAATTTACACAATTATGAATATGTACCTTAAGAAATATTTTCTATATTCTATCAGATTTTTGCTTTAAGCAGGCTGCAAGTAAAGAAGAATGCGCCCTAAGGCGCATTCTGCTTTACTTTCAACCTGCTTGAAGAAGTAACTTGTTTTAACAACTAGAAACAGGCTAGGGGGTAATGGGTTAAGTGGTTACTGGCTTTGAAAACTAGAAACAGACCACAGGTTAAGCGACCAAATTTTGAAGGAGCATGAAGATCTCTAAAAGACAGTAGACTGCTAGATGCAGGATAATGACAAGAGCCGTATACAGCCCTAAATCGCTCACCTCGAACTGTTGACATAAATGTAACATATCTTGGAAAGCTGAGAAATTATAACAATATAACTGTGTCAATTACTGAGTAGATGATGCTGAGTGCCACATATCTAAGCTCAGGGTACTGTGGTGTATGACAAGAGTTTTTTGAGGTTTCATTAAAAAAATATATTTTTACTCCTGTGACCTATAATGCAACAGACCAAAACCACTTGAACAATATTGGTAAAATACCCCTAGAAGTTTCACAATGCCAATTAGTATCAAAGCTCTGGCCATAAAAGTTGCAGAGAATTAGATGTTTGAAGTTTCACTATATAACTATGTAAATTTGTGACCCCTTGGTGTGGGGCCATTTTTTACTCCAGGGACATAATTTGAACAATCACGATAGAGGACCTGTACTTGATACTTTATGCTAAATATCTAAGCTCAGAGAACTGTGGTTTTAGACAAGAAGATTTTTGAAGTTTAATTGAAAAAATTCTATTTTTAGCTGCTGTGATCTAGATATGCAAAGGACTGGAACCATTTGAACAATATTGGTAAAGTACCTCTAGAACTTGAAGTGTTACAATGCAAAATATCAAAGCTCTGCCCACATCAGTTTCAGAGAAGAAGGGGTTTGAAGATTTCACTATATCACTCTATGTAAATTTGTGATCCCTGGGGCAGGGTCATTTTTTAACCCAGGGACATAATTTGAACAATCTTCATATGGGACCTGTAGATGATGCTTTGTGCCAAATAACTAAGCTCAGGGTACTGTGGTTTCAGACAAGAAGATTTTTAAAGTTTTAATAGAACAAAATTAAAACGGTGACGCCCGGGGCGGAGCCAATTTTGACCCCAGGGGCAAAATATGAACAACCTTGATAGAGGACCTATAGATGATGCCATGTGCAAAATATCTAAGCTCTGGCCCTTATGGTTTTTGACAAGCAGATTTTTAAATTTACATTGAAACGGTCTATTTTTAGCTCCTGTGACCTAGATAATTTTTATGCAACGGACCGGAAATGTTTGTACAACCATATAAGGATAATTCCTGCCAAGTTTGGTAAAATTCCATCAAGTAGTTTAGGAGGAGATTTCGTTTAAAGAAATTGTTGATGACGGACGGACAGACACAGGAAGATCAAAATAGCTCACCATGGCACTTTGTGCCAGGTGAGCTAAAAATGCATAAAGCTCCTATAGGAGCTTTCTGCATTATTTTTATTCAGCATTAAGTAAAAACCTGTATGTAAGACAGCAAAGAGAACTTCTTTAGCGCTGTTACTTTATACAAGACCAACTGTAGCCAGTTATGTTTCAAATGGCTCGTTTTTCTTTCGTTTCATAAAACAAATTGAGATCAGTGCAAAGAAGTGTCCATAAGAAGATCATTTCAAATATTTAAATAAATGAATCCGTTTTTTCCACCAAACAGCATGTTGTTAAACCTTATTCAAGCGTCACTTCAGGGCTGCCATTTCTCCGGATTTTTTCTAAATCTTCGGATTTTTTTCTAGTACATGGTAGTTTAAAGCAGGCTGAAAGTAAAGCAGAATGCGCCTTAAGGTGCATTCTGCTTTACTTTCTGTCTGCTTTAAGCAGCCACGTGTCAACAAAACTAGAAACAGGCGATGGGGGAAAAGGTACGATTCGTAAAATCGCACTTGAAAAATGCAAATTTGGAAATCTTAGGATTTTTTATGTCAACTTATGGCAGCCCTGTCACTTTGAGACAATTCTAATGAATCGTCAGTAGGCACATGGTATATATATATACATGATATGGTGTAATTGTAAAACATTTAACCCATTGCATGCTGGGTAATATTTGGCAGCCATTTTAAAATGTCGTCTGCAGCGGGTATAACTCAAATATTTGCTAAACATTTTAGCAGTTCCTGATAGAGTATTGACTTAGCTGCAAACAGTTTTGATCTCAGATCAGGCCCCACAATGTGGGGCCTGATCTGAGATAAAAACTGTTTGCCTAGAGATACACCTAAAAGTGTATTCCGCATGAAATGGGTTAATTTACCTGGATATAATCTGCACACTTTGCATCGAAGGTAAATAGTGTCTGTCTGTCTTCCAATCTTACAAACACATGACCGGCAGTAAGCCACACATTCTTCACCTTGCCATGATCTCTCTCAACTACAACCTCATCATACAGCTGAAATAGATTTTTGTAATATGTTTGTAGTGCTCCCTCCCTACAATGGCCCTCCCAACAACAATTCCCTCCTTACAACAATGCTTGCCACTGTTCCCCAAACAAGACAATTATGTTTAATGCAAAGCTTTACTACTGCAATATCGTCTGTTTTAATTGTCCCCTTCTGTTTTTCTTAAAGTTACATAAATTGGACATTTTCACAGAATGATGAAACATACAAATTTGACTAATGATAAAAAGTTTTAAGACTGATCTGGATTCAAACTGTTTATAAATGTATGCCAAGTTGTGTTTAGCACTCTAAGGGTATTAATTGTCCCTCCTTAAAACAACTCCCTCCAAACAACAAATACAATATTTTGTCTCTGATTGGGTGTTGTTGTAGAGAGTGAGTACTGTATGTTTTATTTAACCCATCAGTCCATAAATTATAGAATATACACTCAGCACAAAAAGAAACGCACATTTTGTATCACAATCTTATTTTTATGTAGAAGGAACGTATTGGGGAATTATTATTAAATCATTATTGAATTGGTAGCATCACAACCTGCACTAATCGGTGCGGTATTTTAAACAAGCTGTAGTTAATTCTTTCGCTGCCAAATTAATCGTGAGGTTTTTTACCCCTTCACCGTATTATTGTCGTCTGCTTCAATTTTGTTGTTTGCAAGATCGTTTCAAAGTAAAATTCAATGTAGAATGACTTAAATGAAATCAATAAGAGTGTCAAACAGTTTGGATCCTGATCAGACGCCGCGTTACGTGGCGTCTGATCAGGATCCAAACTGTTTGCAAACGCTTTTTGGCGTCATTAGGAGGGAAATGGTTAAAAGGCAGCACAATGTTTTTGAGGTTGTTTTTTCTGAACTTGTTGCAGAATTAAATAAATCTTGAGATATCGTCTTTCTTTTCTAATTTTCCTCAAAAAAATGTATCCTTATCTGCGCCTGAGCATGATGTGCGTTTCTTTTTGTACTGAGTGTATGTCCTTTAACACCTTTAATTTATTCCTTTGTTTCTTTTTAAGACATATATATACAGCGTTCCCTCTCTACAACGACATCCAATGGGAGACAACAATTATGTGCGTTGTTCGGAGGGAGTCGTTATAGGGAGGGAAATTGGCCTACATTTGCAAACAGCTTGAATCCAGATCAGACGCCGCGTAATGCGGCGTCTGATCTGGATTCAAGCTGTTTGTCACTCCTCATTAAGTTTTTTTCCATCAAAATGTCCATTATGTAAAACAGCAGACGACAACTTTAAGCAGACAACATGGCAGCAGTAAAAGCGTTAGACATAAATGTCCTATTTAGGTAACAGCGACAAGTGTCGTTGTAAGGAGGGAGTCGTTGTGGGAGGGCCGTTGTAGAGAGGGAGCACTGTATGTTGTAATAATTTAATATAATTTATTTGTTTTCATTACTTTTGGTTAGCTGTGATTGGCTGTATGTTTTGTTCATAACCCCATGAACAAAACAAATTTAGGCCACACCTTGTCAGGACTACTTTCTCTATAAGTCCAACTGTTCTCCACATTAAGCACTGCAAGAAGCAGGACGCCAAATGACATCATTGATGTTGATGTTACTTCAAAACAATTTCACGTTTTGGCGGTAAAAATATATGGCAGAGGGACTACAACCTACGGCTTATAAGTGTCAAATACTGAGTACTGACATGTCAATTCTCTATTGAATTTATGTCTTAAATTCAGTAGTGATATTAAATTATGCGGAATAAATCGAATATTTATGTGTTCATGGAGGTATGGAAAAAAAAAAGGTCATTTTTTTGTATGAAACAGCGAAGTGTCACCCGGCCAAGTGTTTTTTTTATACTCCATGAACACAATTAAATATTCAAATTATTCCTTAAATATACTAACCAGTTTTACTCAAATAATTGTAACGATGCATATATGCAGACCTTTTTGATCTGTGTAATTGTGAAGAATATTCTTGTACTTTGGAGATAGTGTAGTGTACTCACTGTTTCCTGAAAGATGGCAGCTTAAAGTTATAGGGATGAAAGTTCACCTGAAAGCTGAATATATTTGTATTGTAACTTGTGGGTTACTTTTATTCTACGACCACCTGCCTTAAACATGGAAAGCAACATATTATGAGAGAAAGGGTTAAAGGTTGTTGTTACGGACATTTAACCTGTTAAATCACATTCATGCTTTAATTCATTTGCCCCATAAACATAAAATGTACAACTCAAGTTTCTAAAATCGAAAGGATGACCATTGACTTAAAAACCAAAACAGCTTGTTGTCAGGCCGCGACAGATGTATGGTGCCTTTGTATTGGAAGTTGACATATATGCATATGTACCTCTTTGAATTTCTAAATGATGGCAAGATCTCCGATTCAGAATAAATCGAAACATCTTACTAACAGGGCTGTCATGTCTCCGGATTTTTCCGAAATCTTCGGATTTTTATTCCAACAGATGGAAGCTTAAAACAGGCTGAAAGTAAAGCAGAATGCGCCTCAAGCCGCATTCTGCTTTACTTTCAACCTGCTTTAAGCATCACATGTCTTAAAAACTAGAAACAGATTATGGGTTAAAGGTATAATCCGGGAAATCGGGCTTGAAAAATTTGAAATCTTAGGATTTTTGTTATCAACTTATGGCAGGCCTGTACTAAATATATTTTGAATTTAAGCAAAACTTATACTTTTCATTCTGACAATATCTACCGGTATGCAAAAATACTACAGGTATGAGTGTTCCTACAGAAGTTCCCGAAATTGTCATATGAACCTTTTCAATCAATTTAACAGGCATGCAGCTTAATACATTCTAGTGTAGATATTGCCAAAATGTGCACACTTTTACCTCCTTAAGATAAAGGTAAAGGTAAAGGTGAGAGGTTTATCAAGTCTGAAATTTATATGTCATATTCTGCCGACTTTTACAATTTACCTCCCTGTTCATCGAGTCACAAGTAGGCCATTTACATTCGGCGCTACTAGCAGCCATGACACATTGACTTATTTCTCAGGTACCCATTTAAATCACCTGGGTGAAGTGGGGCAATGTAGGGTTAATTTTTTGCTCAGAAAAATTTCAGTGATCCTGACAGGGCTCGTACCAGGAACCTCTCGCTTCCTAGTCGAGCATCCTACCCACTGGACCACCGACACCTACTTTACCCACGGAATTATACAAAACGGAATAGCAACTAAGTTAAGTTGAATAGGCGAGTATCTGAACTCTCGCGGCGGTTGAATTTTGCGAGATTATGTGTCACGTGACTACATCTTCACTTTTTGCCTCATTGTCCGCCATTTCTGGCGTGAAATTTACCGACTCGAGTGTTTTTATTGACATTTTATAGGATTTAAACGACTTGGTGGACATTCCTATCAATTCACGGCAATATAAACCCGTGAACAATGCTTCGAAAACACACATTCATCATATTGACTACCAATAGACAGTCTCTTATCAAGTCTCGCGAGTCTCGTATCCGCCGCACGAGATTTACGATATAGCGCGAGGTTTCGATTCCGTCAGTGTATAATTCTGTGCTTTACCTATAAAGCACAAAGTAAAATTGAGCCGCTGATCTCTTGATCTTATCCAGGTATGGTTTCTTCTGCGTAGTTCAGAACCTTGCACATCAGGGTTTCTAGGAGTGTTTTCTATATAATAATTCTAGTCTATCCTTAAACAATCCACCAGAACATCTCTCTTCAAACTGCATGAATACTGCTACCCGATAATTCGTCACAAACAAAAAAACAGTACAGCGCGTTCTCATGACAGCCTTTTGCATTTAGAAGCATTTAGCAATTTACAAATAGCAATTAGCATGACGCACCGGTCTTCCATAAATTTGATAAAAGTTCTTCCCCACCCATTATTTGATCCAAATTCCAATCCAAACTATCATCATCCCAGCAAACTTTTCATACAAACCTTTGTTCTACATATTGGTAAGCACGAGGACAGTGAGTTTATGTTGAAACGAGCTTTCATATTTCTTTAATAGCGTCACGACACTCGTTGCTGTATTTTGATAATTAAATGTTATTTCCATCTAAAACTCAAAAGTTGAACAGGAACAGCCTACTTTCACTTTGAGCTCTTCAAAAAAAAGGTAAGCCTTAAACGAGTTGTTTCCCTTTGATTGACAAATTGCTCAACTAATTCAGTATTAAAATCGTTGATTCATCACTGAACGGTAACATTTTCGATTTTTAAAGTTCTTTTGAATTATTGATATGTAGATTGAAGTTCTGAATTAAATAGCGCCTTTCTTTCACCTCTTAATATCTTTTATATATGAAAAGTCATTGGTTTTCGCGTTTCATGTTTTTTAGTGTTGATGACACTTGACAGGTATTTGACAGTCACACCAGGTTTATTCTGTAATTATGTGTAATCTGGACACTAAATAGTTGTTTATCAAACCTGTGTAGTTTAATTCAAACCATTCTTTCATAGCTTGAATGAATTGTTTGTAAATAGCCTGAAATAATTTTCTATAGGCAAAGAAAGTGCTCTTTTATCTGTCTGTTTTATCCTTTTTCTCCTTCTGTGGGTACCCCAGCTACTGGGCCAGGCAGCAGGTGGCCAAATTGTCTAACAACTGTAGTGACTCTAAGTAAAATAGGTATACAATAGACAACACACAATCTCAGACATGTTGTGTAGACTGTATTTTATTAATCCAACGTTTCGGTCATACAATGACCTTCATCAGGGAATACCTGATAACTGTAGTGACTGTAGAGGTGGGTATCGCGATAAACCGCCCAGAAGGCCAGATAGCTCAGTCGGTATACCATGGCCGATTCTAATGAATAGTAACATAATAGGATTTGGTGTTTAAATGAGTGAGAAAATGTTGGATTTGTTGAGTTTACTCTCTCTTATCTAGAGCCCTGTATATGTTTCCTTACATAAATCCACAGTTCCATAGTTTTTTAAGCGGTCGTAATGACTTGAATTTCAAGTGATTGCCGATCGTGTGTTTCATTCAGACTGTAACAGGGATACGCAAGTACTTTCTCTCTCACACATTCACTTAGGTTTAATAACTTGTACCAAGTAAAACATAATTACATGAATTTCTGAAAGCTCAGACCTTGTTTTGTCTTCACCTTTCAGTGGTTATTAAATTCAAGGAATTCTGCTTTAGTCGACCACTAGTCAACCATTGATCGATCACTCAAATGTGATGATCAATCACAAAATATAGAGTGATTCCCAACCCTAATTTTGACTTAAGAAATACTGCAATGAGCATCAAACAGTTTGGATCTTGATCAGATGCTACATGTAAGTTGTAACTTGGCGTCTGATCTGGATCAAACTGTTTGCAATTAAAGAAAATTGTGCCATTAACAGTGAAAGAGTCATGTAGCATCTGATCGAGATCCAAGCTGTTTGACGCTCATTGCAGTATTTCTTAAGTAAAAAATATGGTTCACAGTCCTTTAGTCTTTTTGTCTGACCATAACAAAGCGGCCAAAGTAAGACTGTTTTCAATTTGCTTTACCGTTTCGATGAATGGCAAGCATTTGGATTAAGCTCCAACAGAAAGATTTTGTTTTCATCTTACAGTATATCTGATTCTCTATCAGGGCTCCAGATAAGAGGGGGTAATCTGAACAAATACATTATTTTTTCACTCATTTCAGAACCAAATCCTATGGTGGTTACTACTCATTAGAATCGTCTCGAAGAGACGATTCTAATGAGTAGTGACGCCATAGAGTTTAATGCAGAAATAAAGATTTTAGTTTTTGAAATACTCCCCTTATCTGGTGCCCTCTCTATGTTTGCATATCTTAGGTAATGCCTTTTGAATCTGTGTCAAAGGGCTGCGATAAGTTGACATGAAAAATCCTAAGATTTCCAAATTTGCATTTTTCAAGTGCGATTTTACAAATCGTACCTTTACCCTATAGCCTTTTTCTTGTTTTGTTGACATGCGACTACTTAAAGCAGGCTGTAAGTAAAGCAGAATGCGCCTTGGGGCGCATTCTGCTTTACTTTCAGCCTGCTTTAAGATAACATATACTGGGAAAAAATCCGGAGATTTAGGAAAAATCAGGAGAAATGGCAGCCCTGGTGTCAGAGTGGCAAGACATTTCAAATATACTGAATTCTTGTTTCATATTTTCATATTCTAGCTGTCTCCGCTTCAGGAGGAACAAACACACAAGATGTCTTCTGACGAGGATGATATTCCAGACTTGGTGCCAGTTGTGGACAAGAAAGTGCCAATCACCGTAATCACTGGCTTCTTAGGTACAAACTGGTTTATACATTTCATCAGTATTTAGTTTGCTATTTAATGGTTCCAAATTTTCTATAGTTGAAAAGTTATAATGCACCTTAAAGCACATTCTGCTTTACTTTCAGCCTGATTTAAGCTGCAATCTGCTAGAATATAGAAAATATTTCTCATAATACAAATTCATTTTCAAATTGAAACTCTTTCCTTCAATGGAGAAATTAACTAAATAAGTAAGAATGCATATCAATGAAGTAAAGGGTTAAAGCAATACTCAAATGTGCATTAGAATTTCAGGACAAATTACAGAAGTTTCTCTTTGGTAATTATCTGCTTTACAATTTTGCTGTATTAACCCTTTACCCCATGAACTGTTTCTAGTTTTAAAAAAAGGTGACTATTTAAAGCAGGTTGAAAGTAAAGCAGAATGCGCCCTAATGCGCATTCTGCTTTACTTTCAGCCTGCTTTAAGGTACCACCTGCTAGAATTAAGAAAATATTCCTTCTGATACATATTCATGACAGTATAGATTGGAGTTATTTTCTTCTGCGGAGGTTTAAACGGAATGCGCTAAAAGGTGCTTCTATAAGGTAAAGGGTTAATTAGATGTCCATATTGCTAAGCCTCAGCATCTATTTATACAGAAGGCATGTAGTGATTGTCTTGCCCATGCTTTTACCCGTTCTGTGTGTATGAGGTTAACCCATTACCCCATAAATACGCCTTTTTTCACCTCTAATTTATTCCTCTAGTGAAGAAAATAAATCCAATTTATAGTGTTACAAAATTAATAAGAAATATAAGAATGATTTTCTATATTCTAGCAGATAATAGCTTAAAGCAGGCTGAAAGTGGCCACCTATCTTCAAAACTAGGAACAGGCTATAATGGGGTAATGGGTTAACCAGATTTTACCAGTTTGTCTGGCTGCAACAGCAGTTAAATACTACCATGTAATAACATTCAACCCCATTTTGACCTTTGACCTCTATTTCTTGGTGAACAAGGTTTTACCATTTTAACATTACCACTTTGTAACATTTGTGTGCTATTCTAACACACCTCGCCCACACCCCTATATAAGCGAAGAAGGACCGTCTCAGTGTACAAATTTTCAGTAGAACACTCACGCGCTAAACGTTCTAACGTGACGTCATTTGGCTTCGAAAATGCGTACGCCAAGAAATGTAGCGCCGTTGCTTCGGTGCAAATTCAGGTTAAATTATGTGTTAGAATATAAAATAATAAATTCATACCAGTGTTTTATCTAACAATTGAACACGGGTAGTCGTTGAAATGCTCAAAATTAAACCACTCGGCCTACAGGCCTCGTAATTAAATTACTATGCATCTCAACTCCTACCAGTGTTCGATTGCACGATAAAACACAGGTATGAATTTATTGTTTCTTAATTAAAACAGCTCATGGATGAGAGTTTAATATTATTTGTAATCCATGTGCTGTACAAATTAATCCTCTCTTGAATGACATAGCAGTAAGAATGCTTGGATAGTTTTAAGGCACTTGGCTGCTAAATTCAGAACTAAAAGGGACTTTCTGAATTCCTTGTGTCTTGCAGTAAGCAGCTACATGTACCTACCTTAAAATTGCTTTTGTTAAATACCAACAGCTAGGCGTGTTTAACTCTATACCCCATAGTTTGCTTCTAGTTCCCAAAACATTTGACCACTTAAAGCAGGCTGAAAGTAAAGCAGAATGTGCCTTAAGGCACATTCTGCTTTACTTTCAGCCTGCTTTAAGCTACCATCTGCTAGAATCTTCTTATTTTGCATATTCCTGACTGTATGAATTGGAACCATTTTTGTCAGTGGAGGGATCTAATCTAAAGTTGCAAAAATGTGTGTCTATGCATATCTCTGGAGTGATGGGTTAACCCATTTTATGCGGAATACACTTTTAGGTGTACCTCTAGGCAAACAGTTTTGATCTCATTGTGGGGCCTGATCTGAGATCAAAACTGTTTGCAGCAAAGTCAATATTCTATCAGAAACTTCTAAAATCTTTTGCAAATATTTGAGTTATGTCGGCTGCAGACAACATTTTAAAATGGCCGCCAAATATTACCCAGCATACAATGAGTTAAAGTGTTCCTGAGGAGAGGCTTTACTGTATGTCAATCTTGTATCATTGCTTTCACTTCAGGGGCAGGGAAGACAACTCTTTTGAACTATGTTTTATCAGAGCAGCATGGAAAGAAAATTGCTGTGATAATGAATGAATTTGGGGAAGGTAAGAAAAACATACATCTCAGTTTGGCATTTCAGGGGCAAACATGTGTAACCGAACTTGACCGTTATCTTGTTAAACACAGCTAGTCATATATTATTTGTAAACAACTGAGATCCAGATCATGATGTCGTCAATTTAAAAAATTATTGTCAGTTTTTATTGCTCAAATTTAGAGTTTAAGTAATTGGACTTAAGAAATATTGAAATGAGTGTCAAACAATTTGGATCCTGATCAGACACTGTATGATGCAGGGTCTGATCAGGTTATAAACTGTTTGCGTATAATGATCTGTCTAACAGGAGTGCACTGTTTCTATGACAAAGATTTCCTTATCTTATTTTCCAATGCAATAGACCTGATAATAAATGTTCTTAGTAGACAGTTTTGTATGTGAATAATCAGCCTGAGAAGAATAATACAGTGTTCCCTCCCTACAACGGCCCTCCCAACAACGACTCCCTCCTTACAACGACCCTCGCCGCTGTTCCCCAAAACAAGACAAATATTTCTAATCCTTTCACTGCTGCAATAACGTATGCTTAAATTTGTCGTCTGCTGTTTTTCTCAACGGTACATGTACATATAAGTGGACATCTTAATAGAATAAATATAATGACGACTGACAAACAGCTTGAATCTAGATCAGACGCCGCGTTACGCTGAGAATTACCATGTGTTTTCTTCCTGTAATACAGTGTTCCCTCCCTACAACGGCCCTCCCAACAACGACTCCCTCCTTACAACGACCCTCGCCGTTTTCCCCCAAAACAAGACAAATATTTCTACAACGACTCCCTCCTTACAACGGCCCTCCCAACAACGACTCCCTCCTTACAACGACCCTCGCCGTTTTCCCCCAAAACAAGACAAATATTTCTACAACGACTCCCTCCTTACAACGACCCTCGCCGTTTTTCCCCAAAACAAGACAAATATTTCTACAACGACTCCCTCCTTACAACGACCCTCGCCGTTTTTCCCCAAACAAGACAAATATTTCCAATCCTTTCACTGCTGCAATAACGTATGCTTAAATTTGTCGTCTGCTGTTTTTCTCAATGTTACATATAAGTGGACATCTTGATAGAATAAATATGATGAAGACTGACAAACAGCGGCGTCTGATCTGGATTTAAGCTGTTTGCAAATGTAAGCAAACTGTTAATTTTACCTCTCTATAACGACTCCCTCCAAACAACGCTCACAATCTGTGTCTCCCATTGGGTGTCGTTGTAGAGAAGAGGGAGAGCATCAACTGCAGATTCATACAAAAGTCGTACCTAAATGAATCATGTTTTCAGTAAAATATTCTAATGAAAACTGTTTCCATGCTATTGGCCAGTACAGGTAACTTGTGTTAGGCAGCCACATGACATACTATGAATTGGTAGCTTGTATACCAAGGTGTTTTTATAGTGCAATTAGTTTAACCCTTAGCCCGCCAAATAAATTGTTGTCTGCTATATTTCTCATCTGCTTCAAGTTTCAAAAGGCTTTAAAGTTGCTCAAAATTGCTGAAAATGTTGTCCGAGTGTCAAACAGCTTGGATCCGGATGAGACGCCGAGTTACTCGGCGTCTCATCCGGATCCAAGCTGTTTGCATATGGAGCTATAGTCGTGAGTGGCAGGCTAAGGGTTAATAAAGTCTACTGTCAAAAGTCTACATGATTACGTACATGTTTAAGATTTCTGTTTGTAGCAGTTGTAATCTGTGATAACTGATAAACTTTAACCCAATACCCCATAAATACGCCTTTTTACACCTTTAATTAATTACTCAAATGAAGAAAATAGTTCCAATTTATACTGTCACAAATAAAAATCATAAGAAATATTTTCTATATAATAGAAGATAATAGCTTTAAGCAGGCTGAAAGTAAAGCAGAATGCACCTTAAGGCACATTCTGCTTTACTTTCAACCTGCTTTAACTCTTTCCTCCCTGAAATTTTAAATGGACAATTCCAGTTTCCATCTTAGTCTAGTCCATTTCTGACTTTAAAGGGTTGTTTTTGTCAATGTTTGGCATTGTGACAAACAGTGAAGACCCTGATCAGAGGGCTCCTTTCGGAGCCCTCTGATCTGGGTCTTCACTGTTTGCATAGGACATGTGTACTATTCACATGTACACTGTTTGAAAAACACGCCTATATGCGGGACTAGAGTTCAAAGGGTTAAGTGGTCATATATCTTCAAAACTACAAACAGGCTATGGGGTAATGGGTTAAAGCAGTAATATATTCTTTACTTTTTATTTTACCAGGAGATTCCATGGAGAAATCGTTATCTGTTGGCAGTGAGGGTGAAAAATATGAAGAGTGGCTGGAGCTTAGAAATGGATGCCTGTGCTGCTCTGTCAAGTAAGTTTTATAGAAGAATTTAACCCTTCCCCATAGAATTGCCTTCTTATTTCTCTGCCTCTTCCTCATAGAAATACCTTATCATGCTTCTATCCTGTCTAGTTAACACATTACCCCATAAATACCCCTTTATATTCCTTTAAATTTATTCCTCCACTGAAGAAAATAGTTCCACTTTATAAAGTCATGAAGCTTCAAAAGAAATAGTTTCTATATCCTAATAGATGGTAGCTTAAAGTAGGCTGGATTGGAAGTAAAGCTGAATGCGCCTGAAAGCGCATTCTGCTTTAATTTCAACATGCTTTAAGTGGTAACATGTCTTCAAACCTAGAAACAGGCTATGAGGTAATGGGTAACAGAGTCATAGGAAATTTTTCCTACTTTTTGGCGGGTAGCTGTTTGAAACAGTTGAAAAGTAAAGCAGTAAGTTCAGGGTCCAAGGTTATAAAGCTTTTCAGTTGAGTCTAAAGTCGTTCTCAAGCATTTGATTGGTCAGATTTTAGCCTAGGCTCAAATCTTACCAATCAAATGCTTGAGAACACACTCAGACTCAGCTCAAACGCTTTATAACCTTGGACCCCGTAGGTCAAACTTATGTTGAGTGAGTTTTCAAAGAGTTGCACAGTCATGATAGATCTTAACCCTCTACTCCATAGATGCATATTTTTTAGTATTCAATTCATTCATACACTGAAGAAAATAGTTCAAATTTATACAGTCATGAATATGTGTTATGAAAAATATTTTCTAAATTCCAGTAAAAGGTTACTTAAAGCAGGCTGAAAGTAAAGCAGAATGTGCTTTACTTTCAATCTACTTTAAGTGGCCACCAGTCTTCAAAACTAGAAACAGGCTTTGTGGTAAAAAGGATTAAAGATATTATCTTACATGTACATCCATTGTTAACGCATTACCCCATAGCCTGTTTCTGGTTTTGAAAATAGGTGACTACTTAAAGCAGGTTGAAAGTAAAGCAGAATGTGCCTTAAAGACTTTTCCTCAGTCCATTGATGGACTAACCCTAGTGTTTTAGCCAGACTCTCAAAAAGGGCAGGGGGGCACCAAAAAGGGGCAGGGGGGCACCAAAAAAGGGGCAGGGTGCAAACAAAGTGCGGACCCGCAACTTCGGCGAGGGGATTGTTAACATTTCCAGGTGTCTTTTCATCATATTTGAAGTATTTTAAGTCCATAAGCACTTTTAATGTATTAAGCATAGACATCTGTAATGTGAAATGTTTTTTAATACTTGTGTCAAATGGGACATAGGGGAGGGTGTGGGAGGGGCCTCCCCTCCTGCGCTGCGGCGGAATTTGTTTGCACTTTTAACGACAAAATAGTGAAATTTTGCTATACAGAGATATATTATATACATGTATGTAAATGTAGTGCATTTTAGCTTTGCATGTACATTATACAGATGCATACAAGTATTATGGGAAATGGATGAAATCAGCCAATGTTTGCAAATAGAATATTAACAGATTAAGGTTTTTTTTCTTCAAATTCACTCATTATTAATATTTAAAGTTACACAACTAATTTTACTCCAGCACCCGATGATTTCCAATACAGCTGTTGACTGAGGTTGGCATTAACTAGTATTCCATTCTTTTGTAACAA
Organism: Gari tellinella; assembly: GCA_922989275.2. Lineage (NCBI taxonomy): Eukaryota > Metazoa > Mollusca > Bivalvia > Cardiida > Psammobiidae > Gari > Gari tellinella. Next base: position 57,073,532 of record OV277859.1, read on the forward strand.
TGTATTTTGTAAAACAGGGGTGTAAAAGCCCCAAAATAATCAATACTAGAAAATATCAATTCTCTTACTTTATTCTTTAAAAAAGCCAGAAACTAGGTTATGGAGTGTTTGAGGTTCTTTACCTATGCTAATAGTATAGACCCAAATCAGAGTGCTCTTGGGTGAGTCCTTTGTAAAGAGTATATTCCCTGTTTGTCTGATTTTAAGCTATTTTGAATTTTTTTTTAAATCATTTTATTCTGTCACACAGAGTCAAACATACACACAAATAAATACTATAAATTACAAAAATTATTATGATTTTAAATTTTTTCCTCGTAGAGACAACTTTTCGTTCCGTTACTACTCTCTTGTCAAAGAGCATTGGATTGTTGCTGTATCCAGACAGGTGGGTGTTTAAAGGATTTTCCTATTAAAATTCAGCCTTCTCTAAGCAACCACCTGTCATAAAACAGATTACAAACTTGGGGAAGGGTTAATTAGACTGCATCACGGGAGAAATTAAACAGGATCAACCTAGATACTTGTTGTCACACTGATGTTTTGTTTCAAATAGATCATTCAATATGAACTTACCAAAATAAAATCGATACTTTTAGAAATAGAAATATTCCATTCTTCGATTCTTGCGCGTATTTGATGGCAGAAACGGACGTTAACAAACCTCTCTCGGTCGTAACTTATTTCCAGAAACTCCCGCGAAATATACACCCGTAAGACGTAATTTGTTAATTTCACATCAATTATCAATACTGTCTTTCTAAACGAGTGTATATAACGTCCACACTCATTGGATGTTTTTAAAAAGATGCGGGGAATTACCTTTCTTATAGCCAATAAAACAAGTAAGGACGTGTTAAAGTTCGAAGAACGGTGCGCGTTTGTATTCTCCATTTCCGAAATTTGGAAGACTGTTCGTTTCTGTTACGTGATTATTAATAAAGATTTGTATGGAAAGTATTTCCTTCCAAGAAATTAATTTCGGTTCTAGATCTATATCCACCTAAAATGTTCGTTTGTCGCGCATATTCGGAGAATAATTTTATTCTTATTCTAATTGGCCCTGTATCGAGCATATTTTTCCAAAATCCGACTCGGCAATTTGCGTATTAAGGTAAAGCAACGTCTTGATTCGTGGCGATTTTGTTCAGTTTTCAAAATGGTTAATAATCATACAAATGTTTAAATTCAGGGAAAGAAGTGTCGCATATTCTGGTTTTCAACGATATGCCGAATAATTTATTGTTTTTCACGATATGCCGAATAAGTTATTGTTTTTCACGCGCGTTTCGAGTTAATCCGGCTTCAGTCGTACACTCCCGCTATGCGGGGTACCATACCAGGTGCATATGTGTATCGGTCGATTACTCGTTGATTGTTTATGACACGCGTGTGTCATAATGCACTGATTGGCAATAATGGGATTAGCGACAGTAAGTAGGATCGCTTGGGGCAGCAGGGCGGTACATATCAAATGGATGGGGCAGAGAATAGGGGCACTAGGGCGGATCCTTTAAACGGAAAAAGGGCAGAAGGGCGGATCAAAAGGGCAGAAGGGCGGGCCGCCCCGCGATTCCGCATTAGCTAAAACACTATAACCCCCATTGTCTTGATCGGTGTGATGTTAACTTCCAAAGCATGTGCAGCACAAGCTATACCTATCTCAGTTTACCTGGTGAGGCCCAGATTATACTCATGCTTAGGGCGCATTCTGCTTTACTTTCAGCCTGCTTTAAGCAAAAATCTGTTAGAATATATAAAATATTTCTTATGGTACATATTCATGATTGTGTAAATTGGAACTGCTTTTCCTCAGTGGATGAATAAACTAGAGGTGTAAAAAGGTGTATTTATGGGTAAATGGGTTAAGTGATTTATACTGATGTTTTCAGGGATAATGGAGTAAAAGCGATAGAGAATCTGATGCTAAAGAAAGGCAAGTTTGACTACATTCTGCTGGAGACGACTGGCCTAGCTGACCCAGGTTTGTAGCATGTCTTGTTAGTTAACTCTTTGAACCCTAGTCACGCATATATGCATCATTTGCAAACAGCGTACCTGTGAGAAGTACACTTGTCCTATGCAAACAGTGTTGACCCTGATCAGAGGGCTCCTTAAGGAGCCCTCTGATCAGGGTCTACACTGTTTGTCATTTTGACATATATTGTAAAAATCAAACCTAAAAGGTAAAAAATAGACTAAATTGAAAACTAGAATTGTTCGTTTGAGGTTTCAGGGACGAAAGGGTTCCCTGTCACCCTACAATTTTGGGTAATTTCAAGTTTCATGCAAATTTCTTTTCTCCTTTAATCCTCTTGGTGCTAAACGTGTATTTTGATGACTTTTTAGCTCACCTGAGGGGAAGTCTTAAGTGAGATTTTAGAATCACTTTTCAAGCTGTCCGTCCGTACTTTATATGTCTTGTATTTTGCAAATGCTAACAACTTTTTGATAAGATTTGGGCTTTGATTACATGTGTGTCATTACACCTTGAACTTGACATTCTTAGAAAAACTATTGTCAATATGACATTCATTTCAAAATGAGTACATGCCAAGAGAGGCTACTGTGTTTTTTAATGTTTTATTGTAAATGTAATAGTTGTGTCCCTTGGTGTTTCAGGGCCAATTGCCTCAATTTTCTGGATTGATGAGGAGTTATGTAGTGATGTTTACTTAGATGGTAAGTTCTAGGTCTGAGGCTAAAAGCGCGTCTTCTGATCTGGCTATTTGCTGTTTGTAGCAAGTGATAATAAAAAATATAAATTAAAATTAAAAATTTTGACATACGCGTAAGTTGTTTAGTAAAACGGGCCCCAGCTTCTTGGTATGTCTCCAGGTTTCTGCTCCATATAACACTACTGTTTTGACGTTGGAATCAAACAGTCTGATCTTGGTTCTCAGGTGAATATTCTTCCAGATTGGTTTGAGCATGGCACAAACAAAATAGTGTTTGGTCTGCAGCAATTGTCATCTGCTGTTTTCCTTAAAAGAGATTTATGGAAGCATATTTTCAAAAAAGGGTCAGAGTGACATGCATTTATGATCCATAATGTGGTGTCTCATCTTGATCCAAACTATTAGCAGTGTTGTTTTATGTCTCATTGACTTTTGGTTTATAATGATGTTAATTTGTTTAACACATTCAACCCTAGCGGCGAGTCTTGACTTGACTTGATCCTGAGTTTATTTTTCAACTGCTGCTGGTGTCCCAGAAACTGGGGTAGGCAGCAGGTGGCTAGAGTGTCTAACACCCCGTCTCCACGCTTCTCTATCCTGTGGATCTATGCCTGCAAGGCTGCAGATGTTCAGGTCAGTCCTTACACAGTCTGACCAAGACTTTCTTGGTCTCCCTCTACCTCTGGAGCCTGGAATGGCCATACTCATGACTGAGTATACTCATCATTTACAAATAGCATGAGGATTACACTTGTCCTACGCAAACAGTGTAGACACTGATCAGGAGCCCTCTGATCAGGGTCTACACTGTTTGTCATTTTGTAAAATATTGTCAAAAGAACATTCTTATTATTCAAAATTGGACTAAATTTAATTGTAAACTGGAATTGTCCATTTAAAATTTCAGGGGTGAATGAGTTAAATAGTGATTCAACTCTAACCAAATGATGATTTTCGAACAGCTCTCAGGAATGCATCAATTATTATTGCAGTTAACTTGCAAATTAGAAGCATACTTTGAATTTAACTGCTTTGAAAGACATTAAATTCTACAAGTTCTTTGTAGTTGATTGTTCATTTTATTTCTTGACCAGGCGCATAAGAAATAGAATAGGAATGCTTTAGAATTAAGTACTGTAAAACCGGTTTTATTCGCGAGAATATAACTTACGCATTAATTCTCGAACATCTCTAGTTTTGAAAAATGGTGACTTCTTAAAGCAGGTTGAAAGTAAAGCAGAATGTGCCTTAAGGCACATTCTGCTTTACTTTCAAACTGCTTTAAGCTACCACCTGCTAGAAATATTGCATGATGTCGCGAATCAATACAAAGTTGCAATACGCGAAATATTCATGACGGGAAAAATACCTGTTTTACAGTAGTTTGCACTACTTTTGTTCTACATTGAGCAGCAACCTTCATGAAGATGCACTGTAAGAAATAGTTTCAATACATTGTATCTTTGTAGTTGGTAGCTTAAAGCAGGCCAAGAGCAAGTAGAATGCTCCATAGATTCTCATTTTAACGCATTCAATTCATTCTTCCACTGAAGAAAATAGTTCCATTTAATACAGTAATGACTATGCAGCATAAGGAAGATTTCCTATATCGTAGCAGATGGTAACTTAACCCTTTGAACCCTAGTCCCGCATATAGGCATTCTTTTCAAACAGTGTACATGTGAATAGTACATTTGTCCTGTGCAAACAGTGAAGACCCAGATCAGAGGGCTCCATAAGGAGCCCTCTGATCAGGGTCTTCACTGTTTGTCATAATGCCAAACATTGACAAAAACAACCCTTTAAAGTCAGAAATGGACTAGACTAAAATGGAAACTGGAATTTTCCATTTAAAGTTTTAGGGAGGAAAGAGTTAAAGCAGAATGTGCTTCATTACTTCATAAATACGCCTTTTGATGCCTCTAATTTATTCCTCCACTGAAGAAAATAGTTCCAATTTATACAGTAATAAATATTTATCCAAAGAAATGTATTCTAATAATCTAGCAGATGGTAGCTTAAAGCAGGCTGTAAGTAAAGCAGAATGTGCCTTATGACACATTCTGCTTTACTTTCACCCTGCTTTAAGTTGTTACCTATCATCAATACTAGAAATAAGCTATGAGGTAGTGGGTTAAGGCACATTCTGCTTTATGTTCAACCAGCTTTAAGTGATCACCTATTTTCAATGTTAAAAACAGGCTATAGTAGTCCAGTGGTAACACAGGGGTCGTGAGTTTGATCCCCCGCCGGACCAGCGGCCTGACTAGGGGATTTTTTCCGAATCCCCGATGATGTACAGGAATGTTCTTGAGCAAGATATGTACCCCGAATTGCTCCTCTCTACCCAGGGGTTAAAATGGGTACTTGTGAAGGGTATGAGCCGGTACTGCGGCTGCCTATATGTTAGCAGTGCTCAATATTGTAGGCAAGATGGCTCAAAGATCAGGGAAGTAAATGTACAGTCAGCTGAGCGGTCATTCAGACTGAAAGTAGACTTTAACTTAGAATATATTATTATAGAGTAAAGGGTTATGGAGTATTCTGCTTTACTTTCAACCTGCTTTAAGTGTTATCCTTTCTTCAAAACAAGAATCAGAATATGGTGTAAAGGGTTAAACATCTGTAATGTCATAAAATGATTTTGTAATTTCTTTTAGATGTTTGTTTTCTCTACAGGTATTGTAACAATGGTTGATGCCAAGTTCTGCGAAAAGGTGAGATACTACTTCCTGTTCAGTGTCTTGCTATAGTTAACCCTATTTATGCTGAAGTTTTCAAATGAACTCTTCCACATTTGAAAAATGACTGTTTTATTGCTGATTGCTAGGGCTATTACATAGAGGATAACTGTTTTTTTAGCTCACCTGAGCACAAAGTGCTCAAGGTGAGCTATTGTGATCGGTCGCCGTCCGTCGTACGTTGGTGTCGGTGTTGGTGTCGGTGTTGGTGTCGTCTGTTCACAATTTGTTTCAAATAACTTCTTCTCTGAAACCAATGGCCCAATTTTAACAAAACTTGGTCAGATACATACAGTAGTTGTGAGCTTCAAAAGTTGTTAAAAAAAAGTGGGTGGGACGATCGGTCTTGTTTTCAGTGTAAGATCGAAATTTTATCCATTGAGAGAACATCAGACGTTATATAAAATATAACAGTCTGATGTTCACGAAATGGATTAAACTACATCTTACACTGAAAAAAAACAGTTATTCTATTTATTTATGCTTTTAAGCCACTTTTTAAACGAATTTGTTCGACAATTGAAAGTGAAAGTACATTATTTATCCCGTGTGGAGGCCAAAAGTTATATCGAACACATTTTAGTGACAGTTTGCCATACAAAAACGTCATTGAGTGATTTATTGATTTGACGTCATCGGAATTACATCATTACTTCCGATCTTGGATTTGTGTTCTTCTGTTGAGGTGTTCGCAACAAATTGGGCTGCCGGAATGAAACGATGATACACGATTGACTACGATTCTTGGGGAGCCATACAGGGAAAATTCATAAAAGAAGCACGCGCGACGATAATCCCACTGCTTGATACAGTGAAATTATCAAGTGATAATCCACTGCTTTTTCCCGGTAATCCACCGAAAAGCATAAATAATAGTAAATATTTACAAAGAAATAAAAGTAAACCAAACAGTGCAGACTCTGGAGACTTAGGAGCTCTCTGATCAGGGTCTGCACTGTTCACAAAATGTACATATTCTGGTTAAATTTCTTTTTCAATATCGGTGTCTGCTTAAATTTTCAGTTTTAATTTCCATGCTGTTCTAATTGTAATAGAAGAAGTAGATTCTCTAAGTAATAGGTACACTAAATACTTTTGTAATTACAGTGAAACCCCTCTAAACTGGACATGTGTGGGGACAACATATATGTCCGGTTTAGAGGGGGTTCCGGTTTAAAGGGGTTTTAACCCATATCTTGTTTCTATACTTAACAAAAATAGAAACTTTACATACTTTAAAGCCGGTTTGAGCGATTTTTAATGACGTTTCATAAAATATACGTACATTTCATAATGGGATTATCGATAAAGACCATACAGAGCCACACTCTCGCTAATTTGTACCGCGCACGACGTAGCATGCTTTCCACTTCCGGTTTTTAACTCTGACGGCGAGTTGACCTAGTCAGGTTTATTTCAAGTTTATTTAATGCAACAGACACAAGCAGGCTTGAGCCAAACACCGAAAAAACAAAATTGTAAACACCTGCGTTTCAAAACTGAGATGTCACAGCTTTCTGAAAATAACAGAAATCAGGCCATATGGCATGCTTACGGCGGGTGCGTCAGCAACTGATGCTGGGCGTCATTTTGGAGGCATACGATAGAAAATTCATATCCTAACTACTCGTTACAGAGTTACGGGGTAAGTCCATGATCGTCTGAGATCGTTGACGTCACATAGAGACCACCGCACTCTTAGGTTAACGTATCGACGTAACTGTTCAATCCCAGCTACGGTTACTGCTCGGCGGTTTGGGATCGCAGCCGAGACAATCAGGAATCGTCTGAAGCAATGCCACAGTCCTATCCGTACCCGTAGACTGCATTCATGGCAGATCTTAACTGCACTTACAAAGCCCAGAATAACGTCAACGTCATGCCATGGCCTGCGGTATAAACAGATTTGAAACCAATAGAGCATGTTAAGGGTAAAGTTGGCGACGGATGCGGAACAAATACCAGAATTACCCGACCAACAACCTCAGAAATGCTCGATTACGAAAATGGCATGGCATCCCAGATGACGTCATTAGACGGTGCATCAGAGACGGGGTGTTGCTTGTCTGAGGCGCGACGGTGAGCATTCACGCTACTGAACTGTCTTTATGCAAAAAAGTCATTTAAAACGAAACTGTAAAATGAATAAAACACATCTTGCGTACATGTTCACATCTCTGATAATTTTAAAATCGACCCCTATGCATTTTGACGTCAAATCACGACGTGGCTTTTAGATTTTTTTCATCACCGTTGTCGAAAACTTACAGACATTGATCCAAAGTTTCGAAAAACACTAAGCTTTCTGCAAAATTGTGTTTGTAGACAGAATTATACACATTTGAATCCAATGTAAAGTTTCTATTTTTGCTGAGTATAGTATGGAAGATAGCTGATCACTTAAAGCAGGTTGAATGTAAAGCAGAATGCGCCTTAAGGCGCATTCTGCTTTACTTTCAACCTGCTTTAAGCTATCATCTGCTAGAATTTAGAAACATATATCTGATAATACATTCTGAAGTGTATGAATAAATCAAAGGCGTAAAAAGGCATATTTACGGTGTAATGGGTTAAAAAAAAGAAGGGTTGGAAACGGGACCAAATGTTTTGTCCGGTTTAGAGAGAGTTCCGGTATTTGGAGGTTCCGGTTTAGAGGGGTTTCACTGTACATGTAAGTGTGAAAGTGCTATGACTTCTTATGTTAGATCTCAGTGGTATTTAGTTCATGACATATTTTCTTTTCAGCATTTGAAAGAAACAAAAGAAGACGGCTCAGTAAATGAATGTACAAGGTATAACAAAGAGCAACTTACAGTTGTAATTGAACTCTCTTGGTGTTTAACCACTTCCTTCATAGCCATAAAAGTACACAACTCCTATATCTAGCTGTGTTTATGCCAGCTTGCTGCTTAGAGCAAGATGAAAGTAAAGCAGAAAGCTCCTTTAGGAGCTTTCAGCTTAATTTTATCTTACATTAACCCTTTGAACCCTAGTCCGGCATATTGGCGTCCTTTGCAAACAGTGTACATGTGAATAGTACACTTGTCCTATGCAAACAGTGAAGACCCAGATCAGAGGGCTCCTAGGAGCCCTCTGATCAGGGTCTTCACTGTTTGTCATAATGCCAAACATTGACAAAAATAACCCTTAAAAGTCAGAAATGGAATAGACTAAAATGGAAACTGGAATTGTCCATTTAAAGTTTCAGGGAGGAAAGAGTTAAGTTGTTACGTATATTTAACACTGTCAATGAACAGTCACGTTTAGTGCTTACATGTAAAAGGTTTGATGAAGACTTGTTTAACCCATTCGTCAAGAAATATGCCTCCTCTGAATAAAATAGTTCCACTTTATACAGCCATGAATAGATACTATAAGAAATATGTTTTGTATTCCAACAAAATTTTATGGTACAGTGGAGAATCTGTTATTCTTTCCCGTTTAAACGCAAACGTACGCAAACGCAAAGTACTAAAACGTAGAAAAGTACAACTTTTGGACAATTTTGATAATTCATGTTTATCTTGGTGGCAAACAGTTTGGAGCCTGATCAGACGCCGGGTTACCCGGCGTCTGATCTGGCTCCAAACTGTTTGCACTGCAAATAATAGTTTTAGCGTAAACGCGTTTATTGGGAAAGAATAACAGATTCTCCACTGTAACTCAGAACAGGCTGAAAGTAAAGCAGAATTAACCTTAATGCACATTCTGCTTTACTTCCAACATGCTTTAAGTGGTCACCTGTGTTCAAAACTAGAAACAGGCTATGGGGTAAAAGGTTAAGACTCATTCTGCTTTACTTTCAACCTTCTTGAAGTTGTCACCTGTCTTCAAAACTCAGAACAGGCTATTGGGTAAAGGTTTAACTGAAAAAGTCACAGGGCTGCCATAAGTTGGCATGAAAAATCCTAAGATTTCCTAATTTGCATTTTTCAGTGCAATTTTACAAATCGTATTTTTACCCAAATGCCTGTTTCTAATTTTGTTGACGCGTGACTTCTGCTTTACTTTAAGCCTGCTTTAAGCTTCCATGTACAAGAAAAAAAATCCTAAGATTTAGGAAAATCCCGGAGAAATGGCAGCCCTGAAGTCATTGAGTTTACAGCAGCAGTTGTTGACTATTGCATAAAAGCATTCCAGCTTGTGTAAGCTTTATTCTTAAACCATTACTTTAAAACTGGTTTTCCAATGTAAACACAAGTTTTGCACCATAAAAACTGGATTATTGATGTGCGTAGGTATGTGAAAATCACTTGGAATTTTTTGCATGTTGTGTGTTTGTTGAATGTTTTTAACATCAGAATTTTTCTTTTTTCAGGCAGATAGCCTTGGCAGATGTTATTATCCTGAATAAAACAGACCTAGTCTCAAAAGACGATGCCATAAATGTCCACACAGAGATTAGGTATGACACACTCTAGATATTGCATTGATGATGATGATGATGATGGTGATGCTTCATTTTCAACCTTCAATGATGCACACCACCTTTGCATACCGTCAGATCACCTTTATCCAACTGTTTTTAACCCATTACCCCATAAATATGCATTTTTATGCCTCCAATTTATTCCTCTACTGGAGAAAATAAATCCAATTTATACTGTTACAAATAAGAATCATAAGAAATATTTTCTATATTCTAGCAGATAACAGCTTAAAGCAGGCTGAAAGTAAAGCAGAATGTGCTTTACTTTCATCCTGCTTTAAGTGGCTACCTATCTTCAAAACTAGAAACAGGCTATTGGGTAATGGGTTAAGGCTTTAAGCAAGATTAAAGTAAACAAAAAGCTCATAGGAAAATTTCTGCTTTACTTTTAACCTGCTTTAAGTAGCCTGTCATAAAACTCTGAAGCTGTTAGGGAAAGAGCACATGACTAATGTTTGCAGATAACTGTCCTCCAGGGTTGCACATAAGGGGAGTATTTCAAAAATTAAAATCTTTATTTCTGCTTTAAACCCTATGGTGTCACTACTCATTAGAATCGTCTCGAAGAGATGATTCTTATGAGTAGTAACACCAAAGGTTTGGTGCTGAAATAAGTGAAAAATGCTTGTTTTGTTCAGTTTTCTCCTGCTTATCTGGAACCCTGGTCCTCTATACTGGATACAAGAATAGGATCCAAAACTGCAATCTTTAGCTGAAGCATAACTATGGTGAGTGATATTTGACATAACTTTTGCACATAGTTAACCCTTTACCCTATAACCTGTTTGTAGTATTGAAAATAGGTGACTGCTTAAAGCAGGTTGAAAGTAAAGCAGAATGCGCCCTAAGGCGCATTCTGCTTTACTTTCAACCTGCATTAAGGTACCAATTGCCAGAAATAAGAAAATATTCCTTGAATGAATGAATGAATGACTTTATTTACCGAGGGTAGGCCATTTAGTCAAATGACTAATCCTCCATGAGGCCCTCCATTAAAGTATTACATACATACATTTTCTATAGTTTTAACCCTTATCCTGCTAGATCTATAATATGGACTCCTTTGAAAATGTCGTTTACAAATTTCGTAACATTCAGATTTATGCAATTTTTAATTATAGAAAACCAAAAACGAGTGTCAAACAGTTTGTATGAAGATGAAACGCTGCCTGACTGAGCGTCTTATCTGGATCTGAACCGTTTGCAGATTGTAATAAAAATCGGGATTAGCAGGTAAAGGGTTAAATATGTACAGACGAAAGCAGCTCAATAGCAGATTAAAGAAACATATACTTTTAAAATACTAAAATATTATAAACCCTACATGACGCAGTGAGAGATTTCCACAGCAGAAGAATCATCAAGATATCCAACACTTAAACAGATATTCCAGGCCTTCTGATACATATTCATGACTGTATAGTTTAGAATTGTTTTCTTCCGCGGAGGATTAAACGGAATGCGCTAAAAGGCGCTTCTATAAAGGTAAAGGGTTAAGATCCAGATTTGATGCCATGTAATTTGATGCCTTATCAAGATTCACATGTTTGACATTTTGATGATATTTTTTCATAATAAAGACTATAAGAATTCACCATGAGTGTTGATGACGGATAGGAGTTTCTCCCCCGAGGGTCAGAAACTTTGGGCAGGGACGAGTCCATGCCTGAATTTTCTGACCTGATGGGGAGAAAACAATACACATGTTATTATTTCAAAGAACGTAGCCTAGCCTCGCTTCGGCTTTAAATAGGAATATATTCGAGATAGGCGAGTTTGTGATATCGAACCACAACTGTAGTTATATACAAATTATTATTTGATTACAAGTATCTTTATACACGTACATGTACATGTACTTTCAATAATTTATGATTTCGACTCATATATGTATATGTTTAACACTGTTCATACCTTGATTGTATTTGGAGAGGACTCACATAGGCTTTGCCTGTTGTCCAATCCTTTTCTTTTGAATATAATATTGTTTAAACTAGAAAACAATACTCCAAATTTGGAATTAAAATAATATCAAATTATAAAATTGGTCGAGTCTAATATTTCGACCTCTAAGGGCCTTTACAAAAGAAGATCATCATATGACACGATTCTCTTTGATAAAAGCCCTTAAAGGTCGATATATTAGAATAGATATATTTTTTCTAAAAGGAATAGCAGATTAGAAGAATAAAACTTGATGGAGATAACAAGATTTTACATTCAAACTCTGCCTAGTTGACTAAAGGTTAAACAAGTGTGGAAGAGTATTGTTTTGTTTTACACACATAGTGATTGTGAAATCCTTTCATCTCTTTGTCATTTAACATCAATAGATTGATTGAGCATTCCCAGAATACACAGGTAAACAGCACATGCCTAGAAGTCAGCTCACCCTTTCCTGCAATCCATCTATATCTAGCTGTTACAGTGGAGAAAACGTTATTCTTTCCCAATAAATGGTTTACGCAAAAACTATTATTTCCATTGCAAACAGATTGGAGCTAGATCAGACGCCGGGTAACCCGGCGTCTGATCAGGCTCCAAACTGTTTGCCACTCACTTTAAAATGAGTTGTCAAAATTGTCAAAAAATTGTCATTTTAATGCACTGCGTTTGCGTTTCGTTTGCGTTTAAACGTGAAAGAATAATGTTTTCTCCACTGTAGTAAGACAGGTGACAGCTGAGCCCATTACTCTATAAATATGACTTTATATGCTTTTAATTTATTCCTCCACAAAAGAAAATAGAAATCTTTCCTATATCCTAGCAGATGATGGCCTAGTGGTAAAGTCACTGTGACTTACATCACTAAGCTCCTCACCGCTGTGGGTTTGAATCCTGGTCTGGTCATTCAGATTTTTCATGTGAGGAAGCCTTCCACCTGGCTTGCGGAAGGTCGGTGGTTCTACCCAGTTGCTGATTCGTGCCTGAAACAGTGCATAAAGGGAATCTGGGATCTTCCTCCACTGATAATTAGCTGGAAGTCAGAATATGACTGAAATACTGTCAAAAGCAACGTAAAATCATAACAAATCAAATCAAATCTGATAGTAGACCTGCATATTTTGAAAGAGAGATTTAAAACATTTTCTCTACAGAAGTACATTATTATTCCTTTTCCTATTCCCCCCTTTTAAGCACTTAAGAAAAAGTTTACCCCCCTGGGACTGTTTTAGACAGCTGGTAACTTAAGGGGAGTGGTTAAATCAGTTCTCTTTGGAATAAGCATTCATTAACAAAGTTGATCGTAATATGAATACATGTATATACATTTATCCCCTCTCCCTTTACAAAAAGTGCAAATCACCTAGCATAAACTTGTGTTTTTGGTAGGAGACTGTTTAAAACAATATAAAAGTAAAGCAGAATGTTCATGTGAGAGTGTTCTGCTTTACTTTTATTTTGCTTTAAACTGCCACCTGTATTCAACACTATCAATGAATATTCTTTGTGGTGTGATATGTGGAGGAGAAGGTAGGGGTGTTTTATCCCATTATCCCATAAATATGCTTTAATACGCCTTTAATTTATTCCTCCACTAAAGAAAATAGTTCCAATTTATACTGTCACAAATAACAATCATAAGAAATATTTTTTATATTCTAGCAGATAACAGCTTAAAGCAGGCTGAAAGTAAAGCAGAATGTGCCTATTGGCGCATTCTGCTTTACTTTCAACCTGCTTTAATTGATCATCTTTCTTTAAAACTAGAAACAGGCTATGGGGTAATTGGGTTAACCCATTACCCTATAGCCTAATTATTGTGTTGAAAATAGGTGAAAACTTAAAGCAGGTTGAAAGTAAAGCAGAATGCGCCTTAGGCTCATTCTGTTTTACTTTCAGCCTGCTTTCTTTAAGCTACCATCTACTAGGATGTAGAAAATATTTCTTATGGTGCATATGCATGACTGTATAAAGTAGAACTATTTTCTTCAGTGGAGGAATGAATTAAAGGCGTAAAAAGGGCTTTAGGCGTATTTATGGGTAACGCTGCTTTTGAGGAGACAATGATTAGGGAATAGGGATATGCATGTGATATATATGATTGTATATTTTTTTTGTTGCAGGTCCATAAATAAATCTGCCAAATTGTTAGAAACAACCCATGCACAGTAAGTTTTTGGACCTTTTCATGTCAACTGTCATAATATCTTGGTTGTTATTGTTGTAACTAATATGGATTCATGTCCTTCAAGTTATTTAACAATGTGTCATCAATTGGTCAGAAATTATCCATTTTGGTTCGGACGTCACCATTTTGATTCATTCAATCTTGATTTATTTCAGTCTTGAATTAAGCCACCATAAAAAAATATGCCTCTGGTCTTTAATACCTGTGGCTGCTTAACGCTTTGAACCCTAGTCCCGCATATAGGCGTCCTTTTCAAACAGTGTATATGTGAATAATACACTTGTCCTGTGCAACAGTGAAGACCCAGATCAGAGGGCTCCGAAAGGAGCCCTCTGATCAGGGTCTTCACTGTTTGTCATAAAGCCAAACATTGACAAAAACAACCCTTAAAAGTCAGAAATGGACTAGACTAAAATGGAAACTGGAATTGTCCATTTAAAGTTTCAGGGAGGAAAGAGTTAATGCAGAAAGCTCCTACATTAGAGTTCTGCATAATTTGTATCCTTCATTGAACAGTCACTTGCTGCTTCAGTGAATGATCATTTATTGTATTCTTACATAAAACAATGTCTTTTCTCCACTCCACTTGAATGAGTGATTGGCAAACGTTTGACAGTATTAACCCATTACCTCATAATATGACTTTTTACGCCTCTTATTTATTCCTCCATTGAAGAAAATAGTTCCAATTTATACAGCCATAAATATGTATCTTAAGAAATATTTTCTATTTTCCAGTAGATTGTAGCTTAATTAAAGCAGGCTGAAAGTAAAGCAGAATGCACTTTAAGTGGTCACCTGTCTTCAAGCTTTAGAAAAAGGGTATGGGGTAATGGGTTAAATCTAAAGCTGCATTTCCAATTACCTTGATCATAACTAACATCCTGTGGTACTTTGTCACATCTCCTGAAACCCTTGGTAATTAATAAATTGTAGACAAACTTGTATTTAGAGGCTATTTAACTCTTTCCTCCCTGAAACTTCAAATGGACAATCCCAGTTTCCATTTTAGTCTAGTCCATTTCTGACTTTTAAGGGTTGTTTTTGTCAATGTTTTGCATTATGACAAACAGTGAAGACCCAGATCAGAGGGCTCCATAAGGAGCCCTCTGATCTGGGTATTCACTGTTTGAATAGGACAAGTGCACTTTTCACATATATACTGTTTGAAAAGGACACCTATATGCGGGACTAGGGTTCAAAGGGTTAATAGAAGATATCTTGGTAGTCTTTAGACCATGTGGTAATTTTCAGAATAAGAGGCAGCTTAACCCATTACTCTATTGATATGCATTTCAGGCCTTTAATTTATGATAATTCCAATTCTTACAGTATCAATATGTATCATAAGAAATGCTTTATTTATATATATATATATATTATGCGGATTGACGGACATGAGGCCCCATGGACATGAGCCCCCCCCCCGGCCGATTTTGCGTGGGCAGACACGTTTTTATTCGGCTATAAATATTGTCTCACTTGTTGATCATAATTTGCCAATTATTAATTGTTTCATTTTAATCATGATACCTCGGAGGAAAAACATTATGTTGATAGATCTAATCCTTTGTGCTGTCTACCTGATTACACTAGATAATCGTTCTCTCCATTGACTATTAGCGAATCAAACTATCGGTAATACTTTGATGATACCCGGAATTAATTGTTTAATTGACTCTTGTTTGCTGAAGAAACGCCGTCAGGGAAACTTGTAAGTTTGATAGATTGATTGAAACCATTGTCCTTATAATCGTAAGTTAAAGGTGTTGTTTGTGTCTCATAATTTCTCAAACATATCAAAGTTCTCAAACATTTCGGGGAAAAACATATACAAATTGTATTATTATTATTCACTCCTTCCTTTCGTCAAAGAAAATCAAAGTCAATAATCGCAACAACCATAAAGTAGTCTGTTGTCGTAATATGGATGAATGGAAGTGAGAAAAGAAAACAATTAGAATAATAAAATTATCATCCATATGACGTATTATTGTTTGACAAAACTATGAAACTATATGAACGGTAAAGTGAAGTAATGACAAAAAGTACACTTAAGAACACGTTTTGAAGTTTTAAATCTACATTTTTTTACTCTATAAAAACATGTATAATTCTATAGGGTAGGGTCGGGGGGCTTATGTCCGCACATGCAAACTGACCGGGGGCTCATGTCTGTCCGCGCAAAACAGGCAAGGGCTCATTCCGCCCGCGCCAAATGGGCCGGGGGGCTCATGTCCCAGATGGTAGCTTAAAGCAGGTTGAAAGTACATGTAAAGTGGCCACCTGTCTTCAAGACTAGATTAAACAGGCTATTTGATAAAGGATTAATACAGGATAAAGGTAACACAGATTTGAAAAATCTATGTGCTTCTCTTTGAAATATGTCTTATCTCAAATTTAACTGTAGCTCTATTGTCATAACCTTGTGAAGCCCCTCTGTCACGAGAAGTAATCATAAAGTATCTTTTGCTTTACTTTCTATCTAATTTAAGTGTGCATCTGTCTTCCTATAGAAACCAGCTATGGAGTAAGGGGTTAACCTTCTTTTGCACTTCGCCAAATTTATTGAAGCTCCCTATGTCTTATGGATTACAATCAAACTTACATGTACAGTAGAGCCTCTCTATTACGACCACTAAAATGTGTCAAATAGTAGTCGTTTAAGACAGGTGACTGCTTAAAGCAATGTGAAAGTGAAACAGAAAGCTCTCTGTCTCACTTTCACATTGCTTTAAGCTGTCACCTGTCTTTTATACAGACAATTAGCCTTCTTTTTAGTGGTCGTAATAGAGGGGTTCTACTGTATATTAAATCTCCATGGTAAAGAAGATGCTTTTTCTTTGGTTTTACCGACAGGTGAGAGTCTTCAGAGAAAGTGGCAGTATAATACAGGACAAAAGAAATTCAAAATCTGCCATTTGGGGCTTTTTTGCCTTTCCTTATTCCAGCATTAGACAGTCACCTGGGTTTAGAAATCTCTGTACAACTTCATTGAATGATGGATTAACTTATTGAACCCTAGCAATTAGTATACTTGTAACTGTAAAGAGTACACTAAGTCTTGTCCTGTGCAAATAGTGTAGACCCAGATCACAGGACTCCTACAGGAG
Organism: Gari tellinella; assembly: GCA_922989275.2. NCBI lineage: Eukaryota > Metazoa > Mollusca > Bivalvia > Cardiida > Psammobiidae > Gari > Gari tellinella. The sequence continues at coordinate 57,090,625 of OV277859.1, forward strand.
CCCTCTGATTTGGGTCTGCACTGTTTGTCATTTTACAATATTTACAATCGCCCCATTCAATTCCATTGACAAAAAGTGTGTTCATTTCAAATAAACACCAATTTTCGAGAGGGCAGAACTTGTGGAAAAGTTTCGAAGGGGAGGCGGGGCATATGCAGTTTTCATTCGCGAATTAATCTTGGAACTTGGGGCAGCAAACATTTGGAGGATTTTTTCAAAATTTGTTCTTAACCGATCTATGCCTTCCTACTAGTGGAAACCATGATTCCCGACTAATATTCTTCTTTATAAATGAGATAAATTGCAAGAAAATTGACATAAGAATCTACCTTATAAACAGCGGCCTATATCTGCATTTCTTTATGACAATAAAACCCCGATATATTTATCCTACTTTAAAATTACGTCACTTCTAATGACGTCATAAATCAGCATTTTTCGCGCCAAACTGTCAAGTTGTTGACAATGGAACTTATTTTTTCTGCTTTCGAATGTACACAGATTCAGTAAATCGATCATGGCTGTTCCTTATAGGGTACACATTATTCGTGTTATCGACCTCTAATATGGATTAAACATACATACGTACTGACAAAATGTTTATTTATTGTTAGAAATTACAGCAAATATATTGTAAATATAAGAAATGAACTGATTTTTTTCGGCGTTCAAGCGAAATGAACGACAGAAAATTATCGGCAAATTTACCATGAATCGCTAGCGCGATTCATGGAATTTGCCGATAATTTTCTGTCGTTCATTTCGCTTGAACGCCGAAAAAAATCAGTTCATTTCTTAAATATATTGCAGAAACAACCCTAAATAACTGTAAATGGACTAAACATAATTGGAAACTGGAAATTTTCATTATTAAACGTTACAGAGGTGAACGAGTTAACACAAGTTTGGCTGTAGTTTAGCTGCACTAACTGTATCTCTCTTGAAGCCCCTCTGTCATATAAAGTAATCATCAAGTTTCTATTCTATCTCAAATATTTTCTGGTGGAAGTCATCAAAGTCCACCATCATTGTCCAAGTCTATCAAACTATTTGTTACCTCGTTAAACACTTTACCAAACTTGTATGGCTTTGCTGGGGACAGACTTTTAATTGATTCCCCATTGTCTACTCTACTGTTTTATAACAATCAAACTTGTATGAACCAACCCCTCTATGAAAGACAAAATATCAGTATTTTATACAGGTAGTAGCTTAATGCAGGACAAAGTAAAGCAGAAAGCTCCTAAAGGAGCTTTCTGCTTTACTTTTATCCTGCATTAAGCTGCCACCTGACTATATAGAGATTCATGCTTTGTCAAGAAGTGGCTGCTCACCACAAATATTACTGTATAGTCTCGGTACTTCCCGTATTATCATATCTCAGATACATTAATTGATCCCATAGAAGTCGCCCACGTCTGAGTGTATTCACTATGAATTAGTCTCTGTGACATCTAAAATAATAGCTTTGTCTTTTCCAATCAGAGGAGACAACTCTATATTACACACTTACCCCCTAACGTTCAGTGGGATACCATACAATCTCATTTGCTATTCAATTTGCTGGTTAACTTTAGAGGTTTTTCATTATAGATGCTGAATGTAATATTGGTTTAAGGAAGCCGGAGAAGTTCAGACACAAATTCTTCTTAATGCGTCAAATGTCAACAGTTTTTGCTGAAAGTCTGGAAGGGAAATATGTTACTTAACCATAAAATCATAAAAATTGCAATCTGCTTCAAAAATGTTCACTGTCTTTTTTTTCTTAACCCATTACCCAATAGATACGACTTTTTATGACTCTAATATATTTCTCTACTGAAGAAAATACTTCTAATTTACGCAGTCATGAATATGCACCTTAAGAAATTATTTCTTTATCCAAGCAGATGGTAGCTTAAAGTAGGTTGAAAGTAAAGCAGAATGTGCATTGAGAAGGTCATATGTCTTTGAAACTAGAAATAGGTTATGTTGTAAAGTGTTAACCCTTTCCCACATAGAAGCGCCTTTTAGCGCATTAAGTTTATTCCTACACTGAAAAAAATAGTTCTAATTTATACAGTCATAAATATGTACCATACGAAATATTTTCTATATTCTAGCAGATAATAGCTTAAAGCAGGCTGAAAGTAAAGCAGAATGCGCTTAAGGCGCATTCTGCTTTACTTTCAACCTGCTTTAAGTGGACACCTATATTCAATACTAGAGATATGCTATGTGGGAAAGGGTTAAATAAGATTTTAGTCTTGATAAATGGAAATAACAATTGTTGTTGGTGTCCTAATTTGGTAGCTCTGTTGTTTTCCATTTGTTAAAGAAATGAAAGATTTGTCCAGATTGACCTGCTTTATCTCTTTGAACCTTAGTCACGCACATTCTGCTTTACTTTCAGCCTGCTTTAATCTACAATCTTCTAGGGTGTAGAATATATTTCTCATGGTGCATATTCATGGCTGTATAAATTGAAACTATTTTCTTCTGTGAAAAAAGGAATAATAGGTTAACTTAGGTTTGACTGTTCTAGTAGATTTACTGATAATAGTGGAGCAAGGAAAGCATGTTTACAAAGCTATTAGTTTTGTGAATGCCCAAAGATCCAAAACATCAGGAATAGAGCCAAAAGAGACATTCGAAAGATCCAAAACATGAGGAATAGAGCCAAATGAGACATTTGAGGAATGAGCAGAATACAGTCAATCGTGTATTCAGCCATCATTCAATACAAGACACTGAGTTGTCTTTGAATTACCTGGTTGCTTAATGTAGGATAAAGATAATGCATATTACTTTGTACATTATTTTATCCTGCATTTAGCAGTGACATGTATTTAGAGATTTCCATGTAACTTAGTCGAAGGGTCCCTTTTTCTCGAAATTGAGTGTAGACAAAGCTGTCTTGGCCAAATGATGTTTCATTGTAAGATGCCCAAGTTTAGTTGTAATTGGTTTACCAGACCTGTCTTCTGTGACTTTGATGTAAACACAAGCCCTGTTTTAACACATTGTATACTGAGTGATATTTGGTGGCAATTTTAAAATGTCATCTGCAGCGGGTTTAACTCAAATATTTGCAAAAGATTTTAGCAGTTTCTGATAGAATATTGAACTAGCTGCAAACAGTTTTGATCTCAGATCAGGCCCCACATTGTGGGGCCTGATCTGAGATCAAACTGTTTGCCTAGAGGTACACCTAAAAGTGTATCCCGCATAAAATGGGTTAACCCTTTACTCAATAGCCTGTTTATAGTATTAAAGCGACTCGCAACCAGATGGTGTATTTGCAATAATAAAAGAAAATACTCAAATAAAACCAAATGTGTAGTATTATCGTGCAACTGGCATAAGAAAAATATGATCAGTCTAAAAACATCCATAGGAAAATTGTCTTCAATTTTTATTTTTTTAGATATTTTCCATCGCTTTATCCGTTGCGTCCAAAGACGCAACAGAAATTGACCACAGGCTCTGACAAAAACCTGGGCTGAATTATGTACTCTCCATCGTTACACACTAAAGTACATTAAAACGATCCCAGAGATGTAATAGCCCCCTTGGTCAAGTAGGCTAAGAGGTTTCCCTATTTTGCTTTTCTGTCTCTGCATGCCAGTTCCTGGGTTTGAATCCCACCAGAGCTCAATATTTTTTTTTTATATTGAAATGCATAATTTGTTAAACAGAATTTCTTATTCTAAACTAGTTCTTACCCATTTATATAAGCGTTTGACATATTATTTACAAATGACTATTTTTAATGCTAAATCTGGTTGCGAGCCTCTTTAAAGATAAATGACCACTTAAAGCAGGTTGAAAGTAAAGTAGAATGTGCTTTAAGCTCCCATCTACTAGAACGTAGAAAATATATCTAATGATACATATTCATGACTGTATAAATTAACTACTTTCTTCAGTGGAGGAATAAACTATAAGCGTAAAAAGGTGTACTTATGTAGTAATGGGTTAAAGGAAACTATCCTAAAGCCAATGCAATAAAATGAAGAGAAGGGCAAATTTTAATTCTTGACAGATTGGATCCTGGAGTTATTCGCCATCTATTCTACTTCCTATCTGAGTGCAGGGGACTTCAGGTCATAACCCTTTACCCCATACCTGTTTCTACTTTGGGTGACCACTGACCACTCAAAGCAGGTTGAAAGTAAAGCTGAATGTGCCTGCTTTAAGCCTTCATCTGCTAGGATATAGAAGATTTTCTTCACTTACATGCTCATGACTGTATAAATTGGAACTGTTTTCTTCAGTGGAGGAATAAATTGAATGCGCTTAAAGGCACTTCTGTAGGGAAAGGGTTAGCTAGAGTAGAAACTCTTTTGTTGGGGAAAGAATAACATTTCACCCTCTCAGTATGTGTCAGTCCCATTTAGCTTGTCTGTCAATGCTGTGTATTCTAAATATGAGAATATTAACATAACTCGGGCCCGGAAGCGGTATGCCTTACAGTTTGGGCTATAAAATGTTTCAACAACTTTATGGTCGAAAGATTTAGCAGGGGCAAAGGTTAATTATTACAGAGGAAGCTGGTGATATCAGTTTGCACTATTTGTATGCATAGACAATTTTAACTCTGTGCATGCTGGGTATTTTTTCGTCTGCAACAATTGTCATCTGCTTCTGTTCTAAAATTAGAATTTTTCAAAATTTCTTTTAAAATCAGTGTCAGAATGGCAAACAGTTTGGATCCTGATGAGACGCCGCGTTATGCGGCGTCTCATCAGGATCCAAACTGTTTGCAGAGATAATCGCTATGGCAGGTATATCCGCCGCTAGCATGCAAAGAGTTAACTCTTAGGAAGCTAGCCATGAAACCATGGGGAGCTTTGCAAATAGTTTCAAGCCTAATGAGACGCTGCGTAATTAAGCGTCATCAGGGTCCAAATTTGTTTGACACTCTGACCCTGTTTTGAAAAATAATTTGTGAAAAATCTAGTTTTAGAACAATAGCATATGACAATTATTGCAGACGAAAAAAAAATACCCATCATGCAAAGAGTTAAACGACAATTAAATCTTACAAAAACGATTACTCAAAAAAGGAATTGTTTTAAGAGTTTCATGCAGGTTGCTGCTTTAAAAGCAGGATTAAAGTAAAATAGGAAGCTCCTACAGGAGTTTTCTGCTTTATTTTCATCCTGCTTTAATCTGCCACCTGTCATTAACACCATAGTGAATATTTGTTCAGAATGGTTGTTATAGAGAGGGTGTTATTGAATGTCTACCATTCATTGTGTGATCATGTTTCTACACTGAGATGACCTTCAACCCATTTCATGCGGGATACACTTTTAGGTGTACCTCTAAGCAAACAGTTTTGATCTCAGATCAGGCCCCACATTGATCTGAGATCAAAACTGTTTGTAGTTAAGTCAATATTCTAACGGAAACTGCTAAAATCTTTTGCAAATATTTGAGTTATACCCGCTGCAGACGGCATTTCAAAATGGCCGCCAGCATACAATGGGTTAAGTTCTTATAATACCATATAACTCCATTTAAACGCCCCTGGGGAGGAGGGGGGATGCAATTTTACTCCCCAGAATTTTTGCATGGTTTCAGTGTTTAACATTAAGCACACTAACAGCACAGGCCTTTTTTTGGACAAATTGCAATTTTTTTGAATTGGGAATATTTTGGCGTGAGGGGAAGATTTCTGGGTAACAAATTTGTTTCTTGAGCTCTTACCCTATCTCAAAAGAAAACCGGTATTTTAAAATTTTTAAACTTAGATAATATTTTGAGGGGGCTTTTATTAGAGGTTCAATACATGGAAGCTTACCATAATTGCCAAAAGTGCAATACTGTTGCATGGTGTTTAACCCTTTCCCCCATGTAAGCGCCTTTTAGCGAATTTGATTTATTCCTCCGCTGAAGAAAATAGTTCCAATTTAATCAGTAATGAATAATGTATTATGGGGAATATTTTCTATATTATAGCACATGATAGCTTAAAGCAGGCTGAAAGTAAAGCAGAATGCGCCCTAAGGCGCATTCTGCTTTACTTTCAACCTGCTTTAAGTAGTCACATATCTTAAGTACTAGAAATAGGCTATCAGGTAAAGGGTTAACCAATTACCCCGTAATAGCCAGTGATTCTAGTTTTAAAGACAGGTGACCACATAAAGCGGGTAAGTAAAACAGAATGCATAATCTACTTTACTTTCAGCTTGCTTTAAGCTACCATCTGCTAGGATATAGAAACAATTTCATATGGTACATATTTGTGATTATATAAATTGGAACTATTTTCTTCAGCGGAGGAATAAATTAAAAACGTAAAAGAAGTACTGTATCTATGGGGTAATGGGTTAAAACTGAGTCGTCTTTTGAAAGATTGCAACATCTATTTTCATCTTTCACAGTACACCTTATGCGGGATACACTTTTAGGTGTACCTCTAGGCAAACAGTTTTGATCTCAGATCAGGGTCCACATTGTGGGGCCTGATCTGAGATCAAAATTGTTTGCAGCTAAGTCAATATTCTATCAGAAACTGCTAAAATCTTTTGCAAATATTTGAGTTATACCCGCTTCAGATGACGTTTTAAAATTGCCGCCAAATATTACCCAGCATACAATGGGTTAAGTTCATGTTGGAGATTGTTGGTTTGTTTCTCTATACTCAATAGTTACTGTAAAACAGGTATTTTTCGCGTCAAGAATATTTCCCTTTATGCGATTTTGTATTAATTCGCGACATCATGCAATATTTCTAGCAGGTGGTAGCTTAAAGCAGGTTGAGAGTAAAGCAGAATGTGCCTTTACGAAGTCACATATTTTCAAAATTAGAGACATTCACGAATTAACGCTTAAATTATATTCTTACGAATAGAACGGGTTTTTTCAGTAAGCATATGAATGCTTCTTATTTATACTTCCACTGAAGAAAGTAGTTCAAGTTTATACAGTAATGAATATGCACCATGAGAAATGAATTCTATATTCTTGAAGATGGTAGCTTAAAGCAGGGTGAAAGTAAAGCAGAATGTGCCTTAACACACATTCTGCTTAATTTCAACCTGCTTTAAGTTGTCATCTGTCTTCAAAACTATAACAACCCATGTAGTCCGGGCCAACCCAGAGGGAACCTTGCACTGAGTTGCATAGAAAATGTTTTTGCAGTTATGAATAGCTGAGACCTAGTAGTCTATGAATCCGATTGATGGACATCTGTCACCATTGGGCAACTCTCAGAATCCAAGATGGCCGCCAGATTTAGCTCAGAATAACCATATCACAGTAATATATAAGAGCCAATGAATATTTAAGTACACGTATCAGTCATTTTGGGCTTTTAGAGCAATGTTTTACCATGTATATGATGGGTTAATAAGAGTTTATCAATTCTGGCGGCCATCTTGGATTCTGAGAGTTGCCCAATGGTGACAGATGTCCATCAATCGGATTCATAGGCTACAAGGTCTCAGCTATCCATAACTGCAAAAACATTTTCTATGCAACTCAGTGCAAGGTTCAGATGATATTTTGAGTTTCCGGCCCGGACTAGTGGTCATGATGGACTAAATGATTGAACATTTTGTATTTTATTCATATTATAACACCTTAAAAACACATTTAATTAATTCCTCTACTGAAGAAAATAGTCCCTATTAAAGTCAGGAATATGTACCATGAGAAATTTTGTCTATATCCTAGCAGATAGCAGCTTTTAAAAAGCAGGCTGAAAGTAAAGCAGAATGTGCCTTAAGGTACATTCTGCTTTACTTTCAACCTGCTTTAAGTTGTCACCTTTCTTAACCCTTTACCCCATAGCCTGTTTCTAGTTTGATGACAGATGACCACTTAAAGCAGGTTGAAAGTAAAGCAGCATGTGCTTTAAGGCGCATTCTGCTTTACTTTCAGCCTGCTTTAAGCTACTATCTTTTAAGATATATAAACAATTTCTATTGAACCATACTCATAACTTTATAAAGTGGAACTATTTCTTCAATAGGGGATTAAACAAATGGCGTAACAAGGCGTATTTATGGAGTAATGGGTTAAAATCTAGAAACAAGCTATTGGGTAAAGAGTTAAGGAAAGTAAAACCTTATCAGCATAAACACCAGACTATTTAACTAGTTTCCTTCACATGACAGGTTAAGGTATATAAGTTCAGTTCTCAGCATCTTAAAGGTTAATTAGTTGAGGAATTTGAAGGGAAGTTGCCCATGTCACTCAAAGTAGACGTAAAGTTTTGCCCTGTAGCTTAGTTCTACCATTGGTCCTATAGCAGGTACCAGGCTTAGGGCGAGTACAAGTTGTTATTGTAGCTGCCGGATCGTAAATCATACTGACAGAGCCATGATTGCAAACCATAATGTTTTATTTTCCGTCAAGTGTGAAGGAAGAGGGGAAAAACATAAGCTTATGATATTTCTGCGACAACAGTAATGAAAGTATTACATTGTTTTGTTTTTGCAACGGAGATTATACTGATATGTGATCACCGTAAAATCCTGGTATTACAGCCTCGTAAACAAGAGATTTATATACAAGTGGCGGCTTCAAGTAAGATGAAAGTAAAGCAGAAAGTTCCTAAAGGAACTTTCTGCTTTACTTTTGTCTTGCTTTAGGTAAACACATACCTTGAATATTGTTTAAAAAACCCATATTTTGAAAAAGTATTAATAGTTGTGATTTACTGTATGATGTTATCACAAAAGGGAACGAGGGGAAAATAGAAAGAAAATGCAGCATTCTGTAAAACCTGTGTTAAGCGATCACCAAATAAATATGCAAGGTGATTTTTAAAGACGGGTGACCACATCATGCAGGGCCAAAGTCATGTACTTTTACCCTGCATTAAGCTGCCACCTGCCATAAAAACTACAAATGTATCATCCTTTTAATAGTCGCTTAACACAGGTTTGAACAGCAAAACTTGCAGGATGGTTGTAATAGGGGTTAAATAAGGTGATTGCGCAACATCTGTGCTCACATGTTTTAGATGCAAGCCCCCATGACATATTTATCATGTGCAGCTCACTAAATTGTTTTGTTAATGAGAAAATAGTTTTGAAGTGTCACCAATATGCACAAAAACACAAATAATTTACAATTATAAAATCAGCATGCATTTTGTTTAAAACCCAGACTTACTTGAAATCAACAATTGTTTTATCGCTGATTTTTTATGTAGTATTGTTTTTAAATCATTAGAAAGAAAGGTAGGATGCGAATAACTACAGGCACCGATATAGTAGACAAAATATTTATTGATCTCGGGGTTTCGACCTAATTAGGTCTTCATCAGGATACAAAACATGAAAAAATCATCTTTAAAGTACACAATGTCGTTTTTTTTCAAGTCACATGATTTCTGACAGCAGAGCGTCCTTGGCAACTATGACGTCATAGTAGACTATTGATAAACAAGCACTAAGATTGTTTAAATAAGATGAAGCAAATACTGATTAGAATTTGATTTTAAAAAGAATGAGTTGGCATTTAACAATATATATTAGAAAATGTAGAGTGCAAAATGGAACAGTTAAATCAGATTCTCGTAGTTTACGGTAACATTTGATAGAAGTTTCAAAAGTTCTTCTGTCTTGACTATTAGTGAAAGTCTATAGAAAATTCATCGTTCAATTGTTGGCTATCGTCGGATTCTGTGGGTGGGTTTCCAGTCTGGTAACAAGTTGGCCCCATGATGGAAGCATCAAGCTCCTCTAATGTTGGGAGATGTATCACTAGAAGGTCATCCGTGTACTGTAGAGACTGTATTTTGGACGATCTGGAGATTATCAATAGTTCAGAGGTTTTCTGGATGAGTTCTAGATGGTTTACAGATGAGCTGGGTGCAAGTTTCACTTCTATCTGGCATGTAATGGTTAAAAGAATTCAACATACCTCGATTAGGGATTTTTAGGGTATTGTTAGCTCGCCTGTACGAAGTACATGACGAGCTATTGAAATACCCCCGGTGTAGTCGTTGTCGTCGGGAACGGCGTAAACAATTTTAAGAAAATGTCTATAACTTCTATGTCCCTTGAGGTATTGCTTTCATATTTGGTATGTGTGTGTATATGGACAGCACCTTTCCATGCACAGAAAAATTTGGACCCTTGTGACCTTGACCTTGAACTTAGGGCCCGCGTTTAGGTTTCGAAATCTGTGTTTAGGTTTTGCAAAATGCCTATAACTTCAATGTCCCTTCAGGTATTGCTTTCATACTTGGTATGTGTGTGTATATGGACAAGACCTTTCCATGCACAGAAAATTTTTGACCCCTGTGACCTTGACCTTGAACTCAGGGCCCGCGTTTAGGTTTCGAAATCTGTGTTTAGGTTTCAAAAAATGTCTATAACTTCTATGTCCCTTGAGGTATTGCTTTCATGGTTGGTATGTGTGTGTATATGGACAAGACCTTTCCATGCACAGAAAAATTTGGACCCCTGTGACCTTGACCTTGAACTTAGGGCCCGGGTTTACGTTTCGAAATCTGTGTTTAGGTTTCGAAAAATGCCTATAACTTCTATGTCCCATCAGGTATTGCTTTCATACTTGGTATGTATGTGTATATGGACAAGACCTTTCCATGCACAGAAAAATTTTGACCCCTGTGACCTTGACCTTGAACTTAGGGTTCACATTTAGGTTTCGAAATCTGTGTTTAGGTTTCGAAAATGCCTATAACTTCTATGTCTCTTGAGGTATTGCTTTCATAGTTGGTATGTGTGTGTATATGGACAAGACCTTTCCATGCACAGTAAAATTTGGACCCCTGTGACCTTGACCTTGAACTTAGATCCAGGGCTTAAGGTTTCGAAATCTGTGTTAAGGTTTCGAAAAATGCCTATAACTTCTATGTCTTTTGAGGTATTGCTTTCATAGTTGGTATGTGTGTGTATATGGACAAGACCTTTCCATGCACAGAAAAATTTGGACCCCTGTGACCTTGACCTTGAACTTAGATCCAGGGTTTAAGGATTCGAAATCTGTGTTTAGGTTTTGAAAAACGTTTATATTTCCTATGTCCCTTGAGGTGTAACTTCATATTTAATTTTCATATGTATATTGACAAGACCTTTCCATGCAGACAAAAAGCTTTACCTCGGTGACCTTGAGTGTGCTTTTAAGTTTCTAAATGTGCCGATGGCGAGCTTTGTTGTCTCTCTGACAACTCTTGTTTTTATTATTATTATGTTAAGAGACTTAAAGACCATGATGACAACATTTTAAGTTATTATGTTTTGTTGTGGTACATGTATACATAACTTATATTAACTTCACTTCTTTAATTTTCTTTCTTGTAAGATATGAACTAAGCTTTGTTTTGGTTTCTCTTATTTCCACTGGTTCTGTAACCCTTTGAGCCCTATTCATACATATACACATCTTTTGCAAACAGTTTAACCTTAAAGAGTACACTTGTCCTATGCAAACAGTGAAGACTCAGATCAGAGGGCTCCTGAAGGATATAGCCCTTTGATCAGGTTATGCACTGTTCATCATATTGCAATATACATGTATTGACAAAAATATTATATCTTAAAATCATCACCATCTCTAGAATAATTATCATCATGTTCAAGAATTTCATCATCATCATCATCATCAACATGATATAATAACACTTTATTTTCAACTGAATTCCCTTTTGTGACCCAGGGCTGCCATAAGTTGACATGAAAGATCCTAAGATTTCCAAATTTGTATTTTTCAAGTGCGATTTTACGAATCGTACCTTTACCCTATAGCATTTTTTTTTTGACATGCGACTACTTAAAGCAGGCTGTAAGTAAAGCAGAATGCGCCTCAGGCGCATTCTGCTTTACTTTCAGCCTGCTTTAAGAAACCATGTAGTGAAAAAAATCCGGAGATTTAGGAAAAGTCCGGTGAAATGGCAGCCCTGGTAACCATATCAGCATTATTCCTTTCCCCCATGGGCATATGCACAAATCGGCTGTACCAAACTGTGTTTAAGACAAGTAGCTGCAGTTTAAAGCAAGATAAAAGTAAAGCAGAAAGCTCCTATAGGAGCTTTCTGCTTTACTTTCATCTTGCTTTTAGCTGCTACCTGCATTCGTCTTCATCTTCATCAACAAATGTTTAATTATGTCACTTATCAAGTTATGTGTTGGAGTATGTAGAGACCTGCTTTAACCCATTACTCCATAGCCTGTATCTTTTTTAAAAACAATTTTCCACTTAAAGCAGGTTGAAAGTAAAGCAGAATGCACCTTAAGGCACATTCTGCTTTACTTTCAGCCTGCTTTAAGCTAACATTACTAGAATATAGAAAATATTACTGATTAAACATATTCATGACTATATAAATTGGAACTGTTTTCTTTAGTGTAGGAATAAATTTAAGGCATAAAAAGGTGTATTTATGGGGTAATGGGTTAAGCTACCAGCTGCTATGATATAGTAAATATTTCTCATGATACACATTCATGACAGTATAAAGTTGAACTATTTTCTTCAGTGGAGGAATATATAAAAGGTGTATTTATGGTGTTATGGGTTAAATGCGCTTCTATGTTGGAAAGGGTTATTCATTTAGTATTTTTGTGACCCAAAATATATTGGCACCCGAAACCCTATCTACTTTCACTGCTTACTTTTCAATAGGAGGTATATGGTTTAGCAATTGAAAGTTTTGCTATTATTTGAGTAATTACTTGCCAATTGCTTGTGCAATCCCAGCGCTGTGTTGGCTGCCATCGGAGCTGATCCAGAGGGCAGTGACTGGCGAATCACTTAGTGACATTATTAAGACATTTTCGGGGAGCTTAAACCAGGAGCAGCCAGTCGCAGCCTCCCCTGCCAGGAGTTCAAAGTGTTTAGAAGCTGTAGCAATTATTGATACAAACAGAGAAAATGTTTTTAGAAGTCGTGACCCAGAGACAAACATCATTTCCTTTTGATGAGCGGTAATGGTGTAGAAAATTGCTTTGGGTCCATGCGTTTACAGAAGTGTATAGGTACAGTGGAGAAGACGTTATTCTTTCCCAATAAAACATGTTTATGCTAAAACTATTATTTCCATTGCAAACAGTTTGGAGCCTGATCAGACGCCGGGTTACCCGGCGTCTGATTAGGCTCCAAACTGTTTGCCACTCAGATTAAAATAAATAGTCAGAAATGTCAAAATGTTGTTATTTTCTACATTTTACAGAAATGTGATTCATTTGGCGTTTAAACGGGAAAGAATAACGTCCTCTCCACTGTAAGGCATGGTTTTGCATGTTCCTAGTGTTTGGCTGGTTTTGTAGCACATAATGTGTCAGTCACTCCACTGTTGTCTCACATGTTGAGTTTAACATGGGTCAGAGATTGGATTAATTACCTGTACTAAAAGTCATATAATTGCATTTAGGCAACGTAAAAGTGACAATGTTATGTGTTAATTAACTTTTGTCATATGAGACATGTATGTCTATGTAAACGATGCATGAAATTCAGTTTCTGACTTAGGTTTTTGGCAGTTTTGATCAATTTATTATCTCTTAGCCATTTTCTTCATATCTTGGTTCTAGTGTTTGAAAATATGCAGTTGCTTAACCCTTTACCTCATAGCATGTTTCTAGTTTTGAAGACAGGTGACCACGTAAAGCAGGCTGAAAGTAAAGCAGAATGTGCCTTAAGGCACATTCTGCTTTACTTTTAGCCCGCTTTAAGCTAAAATCTGCTAGGCTAAATAAAATAGTTGTTATAGTAATTGTTAATGAGGGTATAAACTGGAACTATTTTCTTGAGCGTAGGAATAAATTAAATACGCTAAAAGTCGCTTCTATGGGGGAAAGGGTTAAAGAAGCCTATAATTTAAGCAGATATTTCTCACCCACTGATTTCTGCATTATTTTCAGCCTGTTTTAAGCAGCCATCTGTAATGCTGTATGAAAACTTCCTTGCTTCTCTTTCATCAGCAGAGGACAGAAGCATGTCAAGGATTTTTATGATGAATTATAGACACACAAAATTTTTCTGTGATTGAAAACACCGGCAGATATAGGGGTCGTGAGTTTGATTCCCTGCGGGACCGAGTCCTTCGGATGAGACTTTATAAACCGAGGTCTGATGTATCAGTACACTGGGCATCTAAAAGAACTAGAGAACACTGTCGATAATCAGAGTAAGGCATTGCACCCGGGTGTTCTGTATCAGCTCCTCTCTCTCTGGGGCATTCAATTAGGCCATAGATGGCAGAAACAGACGTTAACAGTGATTGAAAACTATATCCTGTTTCTACCCTGTCCTGATAAATAAGCCAATCATGAAACTTTATGTACATCATCTTATAAGCTGAAAGCATTTAACCTGTTACCCCATAAATACGCCTTTATATGCATTTAATTTATTCCTTCACTGAAGAAAATAATCCCACTTAAAATTTAAATAGTTGGAAATATGTTACATAAAAAATAGTTGTTATATTCTAGCTGATTATTGCTTAAAGCAGGCTTAAAGTAAAGCAGAATGTGCCATAAGGCACATTCTGCTTTACTTTCAACCTGCTTTAAGTGGTCACATATTTTCAAAACTAGAAACAGGCTATGGGGTAATGTGTTAAGCGCAAAGATTTCTGCTTTACTGTCAATGTACAGTATGTTTTTGGGCGCAAAATGACCATCTTGTGTTGATGGGCCGTAAAACACCATTCATTCATTCATTCAACTTATGTTAGCACATTCTTCCATTAAGTGTGTATCAATGTCATGAATTTAAGAAATTTTCAAAGTATATGAAAACACTTTTTTGATTGTTTTGTATTGAAGAGCTATTTAAGATGAATGAAAAAATAGAAAAAGTGTACATTTTGATGAACAACAGTTGACTCCATGGCCATGTAAAATTTACCCCATCCACTTTCTCCATTTTGTCCTTTTCAAACAGCCCGCTTCAATAAAATCCATTTTAAATGAAAACAAATATGATAATTTGGATTTTGTTGTTTATTTCCTATCTATGGTAGTATGTCTTCATACAAAAACTAATTTAAGAGAAAACAGGCACCAAATGTGAAATTTATAAAGCTCTAAATATCATCGATATGGTACTTTTTTGTAAATTTTGTAAGGGGAGATAACTCTTTTTACTTTCATAACTCAAAATTTTCAACACTGACCTTTCAATTTCTTTTCATATTTTGAACTGCCTTAGCATTGGCTTTCATTTGTTAGAATATAAGAAAAAAGTTTAATATAACTAGAACTATTTCATTTTCAAACTTTTTTATTTTTTTTTTCATAAAATAAAAATTCAAATAAAATCATGCCCTATAAAAAGCATATTTTTGATATTCGAGGATCCATATTGTTCAAACCTAGTGCCTGCTTTGTCTAAATTTGGTTTCTATATGTGAAAATACCACCATAGACATGAAATAAATAATGAAAAACCAAATTACCATGTTTGTTTTCTTTTGAAATAGATTTTACTGAAGCTTGTATTCTGAATTGGTAAAATTTGAGAGAAAAATTTGACATACATGTACCTTTTTCAAATCGCTGTAGCTCAAAAAAAAGGACACCACCATATATTTTTTTCCCCATTTTTTCATTCATCATAAATAGCTCTTCCTAAAAAACAATGATAGAAAAAAGTTTGATACTTTGAAAAAATCGCTTATGGGTTGGATACACCCTTAACTATAGTTGGTTAAGTAGACTGGTTTATGTTTTAGTATCTGAAATGATCCACATGAGAATCTTATAACCTACAAGTCAGTTAGAGTGACAAGGGCCTTGAAAGTTACCCCATTGAACCTTAGTTATGCGTATACACCCTTTCCAAACAATGTACAGTGGAGAATCTGTTATTCTTTCCCAATAAACGCGTTTACGCTAAAACTATTATTTGCAGTGCAAACAGTTTGGAGCCAGATCAGACGCCGGGTAACCCGGCGTCTGATCAGGCTCCAAACTGTTTGCCACCTAGATAAACAAGAATTATCAGAATTGTCCAAAAGTTGTTCTTTTCAATTTTAGTGCTTTGCGTTTGCGTACGTTTGCGTTTTAACGGGAAAGAATAACAGATTCTCCACTGTACTTTGGATCCCGTCTAGGGATCGGTTCCCAATCAAAGGTAAGGAATATACTTTGCAGTATAATAAAGTGATTGTGCTGTCTGTCCGTATGTCTGTAACTGGTTTACTAGATTTACCGTTTCGCCTAAAGCCAACACTGCTTATTCAAAAATTTTTAATACTAATACAGTTATTGCCTTGGACCATTCCCAATCAAAAACTATCTTCCAACAATGTTTTTGACCTTGAACTAATTTGGACTTAGAATATTGTAAATTGGCTAACTCTTCGTTATAATTAGACTTTACCGTTTCTTCTTGCATCAACACAACTGACTGCAATGCTCAAATACTTATTCAGTTGTTGCCTTGAACCACTACCAGTCCACCCAAATTCCCTAACCTTGAATGTGACCGGGACCTTGACCTAATTTTGACTTAATATTTTAGATTGGCTATTTCTTGGTTAACCCATTACCCCATAGCCTGTTTCTAGTTTTGTAGATAGGTGACCACTTAAAGCAGGTTGAAAGTAAAGCAGAATGTGCCTTATGGCACATTCTGCTTTATTTTCAGCCTGCTTTAAGCTATTGTCTCCTTTGATATAGAAACTATTTCTTATGGTACATATTTTTGACTTTATAAATTGGAACTATTTTCTTCAGAAGAAGAATAAATGAAAGGAGTTATTATGAGGTAATGGGTTAACTAGATTTTACCATTTCGTCTAGCGTCAACACTATTTACTACAAAGCTTTGATACTTATACAGTTGCTGCCTTGGACCATTACCGATTCACCCATATAACCCAATCTCAATTTGACCTTGACCTAATTTGGACTTAAAAAAGATTCAGAATGAAAATTATATTGTGAAGGATGCCTGTAACTGGGGACATACTAAATGCAGGGCTGCAGATAAGAGGGAGTAAACTGAACAAATCCAACATTTTTAGCTCACCTGAGCACAAAGTGCTCAATGTGAGCTATTGTGATCGGTCGTCGTACGTCGGTGTTGGTGTCGTCCGTTCACAATTTCTTTCAAACAACTTCTTCTCTGAAACCAATGGCCCAATTTTAACCAAACTTGGTCAAATACATACTGTAGTTGTGAGCTTTAAAAATTGTTAAAAAAAAGTGGGTGGGGCAATCGGTCTTGTTGCCATGGCAACCATGCACAATATTTTAAAAAATCCTCTTCTCAAGAACGACTGGTCCGAATTCAATTTGGTTTTCACCAAAATGTTTCTCAATTAATATACTTTCAAATTTGTTCAAAGAATTTTGATCCGTCTAAAAACATGGCCGCCAGAGGGCAAGGTCAATTTCCATACTTACATCATCAGTTTTACATAGACTTATATAGGAAAACCTTTAAAAATCTTCCTCTCTGAAACCGTAAGGCCCAGACCTGATATATATGGCATCTAGCTTTGCTTTGTGGTCCTCTACAAAAATTGTTCAAATCATGACCCCAGGGTAAAAAATGGCCCTGCCAATGGGGCTTATCAGTTTTACATAGACTTATATAGGAAAACCTTTAAAAATCTTCTTCCATGACCCTGTAAGGCCCAGACCTTTTATATTTGGCATCTAGCTTTGCCTTATGGTCCTCTACCAAAATTGTTCAAATGACCCCTGTGTCAAAAATGGCCCTGCCCCAGCTAGGGCTTATCAATTTTACATAGACTTATACAGTCATGTATAGGAAAACCTTTAAGGCCTTTGGCTACCGGAAGTCGGTCTTGCGGGCGAGCGGATATGCGTCTTGACGACACAGACTGTTTTCGTACGTGTTTATACTAGAAAATTTATATAAAGGAAATGTTGATACGAATTAGTATAATCCTTCATAGCGCAGTTAGTATAGTGGTTGACTAGCAATCAAAAGGTCATAGGTTCGAGACCCATCCGATCCAAATATTTTTTTTAGTGTCCGATTTATTGACTTGTCAATCCATAACGCAGTAATCGAGAGACATGTTATGTTTAGTCTTCGTTGATTAGAACTAGTGATGTTTACGGTCCAAGTATATGTCCACTTACCTGTACGTTTTAGTTTAATGACTTACAAGTCAATTAAATCAGTATACATGTAAACGATTTGATCGAACTATAAAGCCACACATTGAAGCTTATCAATACGCTAACCTTTTCAAGATCGATATTGCCCATTATAATTATGTTAAAACAATATAATAAACCTTGTATGCAAGTCCATGAATAAATAATAATGCATTTTAATGACAAAGTTTTAATTCTAAGGTAGGTAACTGTATCTAAACAACAAATATCCCACATTTTAATAAGAAAATATGTTATTACAACAAATCCTGACTGTAATATTTTCTAATTTTTTCAGACTGACTAGTTCATCAACCATATATTTGAATAAAATGAAAACAAATATACATTGAATGAGTCAGTTTTTTGTAATTCAACTTTTTAGCATTTTGCAAAATTTAAATAGCTGACAACATCTTTCTGAACACCTTTATTCAAAATGTTTTTAGCTTTTCTTGTAATGAATGTTGTGGACTACTTATTGGGTGAGAATTATAGTCATTAGCTTTATTCATTTTTAAGAAAAATAAAATCATCAAAATTCTAGGTTTTTGTCAGAAAAAAATACCTTAAAGACAAACCACACGATAAATTTTGCCTATATTTACACACATTGTTTCTTAGGCTATTATCATTCTTCATGAAAAGTTTCATAACAATCATATGGAAACTACGCGCATATGCGAAGTACATTAAAAATCTTCTTCTCTGAAACCATAAGGTCCAGACCTTTTATATTTGGCATCTAGCTTTGCCATACTGTCCTCTACTAAAATTGTTCAAATCATGACCCCTGTGTCAAAAAATGGACCCGCCCCAGGGCTTATCAGTTTTACAAAGACTTATATAGGAAAACCTTTAAAATCTTCCTCTTTGAAACCGTAAGCCCCAGACCTTTTATATTTGGCATCTAGCTTTGCCTTATGGTCTTCTACCAAAATTGTTCAAATCATGTCCCCATGGTCAAAAATGGCCCTGCCCCAGGGCTTATCAGTTTTACATAGACTTATAATGGAATTTTTTAAAAAACAATTGCTTCTCTGAAACCATTGTCTGAATTCAATAATATTTGAATGAATATTGTTTAAGTGACCCTTTATTAGCACTATTTATATCATTGCCATATTTTCCCCTTTTGCTCAAATAGTAATAATGACAAACAGATTCTGAATTACTTCTTCATGCAACAGTCCACATACATGCAATGACAAACTTCATTTTGCATTGACTAGTTACATATATTATGATATAACACAATAGTCTTCAGGTGAGCGATTTAGGGCTGCATGCTGCTCTTGTTCACTCATTTCACCACCAAATCCTATGGTGTAACTACTCATTAGAATCGTCTCAAAGAGACGATTCTAACGAGTAGTGATACCATAGGGTTCAAAGCAAAAAAAAAGATTTTAATTTTTGAAATACTCCCCTTATCTGGAGCCCTGCTAGTCCACATGTGCACAGTTACATGATATGGAGCTATTTCTCGTCTTTGCCATATCCCTCACACAACTGTCACAAAATATAATGTCGTTCCAGGGGTTCATTAATGAGACTAGAGCCCTGCTGAATGTGTTTATTGAACACAGACTTTTGTGTCGATGGGCCGTAAAAGGTAGCTGGTCTTAATGTCCCATTGCATGAATGTACCATTGCCTCAATGTACCATTTTCAGTCTGAACGTACCATTTTTAAAAAATCCTATGGTGTTCCAGGGGTTCATTAATGAGACTAGAGCCCTGCTGAATGTGTTTATTGAACACAGACTTTTGTGTCGATGGGCCGTAAAAGGTAGCTGGTCTTAATGTCCCATTGCATGAATGTACCATTGCCTCAATGTACCATTTTCAGTCTGAACGTACCATTTTTAAAAAATCCTATATTACAACCATGATTGACCATTATTAGTTGATGATAGTAAAACACCATTCATTCATTCATTGAACACAGACTTGTTATAATATTATATATATTGATGGGAGATTAAAAAGAAAGCTGAGAACTTCTGGAGATTTCTGCTTTACTTTCATCATGTTTGAGAATGATGAATACCAGATTAGGCGTTAAAATACATACAGTAAAATCTCTCTATTACGACCACTTAATCGAAGGCTAATTGATTTTATAAAAGACAGGTGACAGCTTAAAGCAATGTGACAGTAAAAATGAAAGCTCCAAAAGGAGCTTTCATTATTACTTTCACATTGCTTTAAGCAATCATCTTTCGTAACCACCTTATAATTTACACAATTATTTGGTCGTGATAGAGAGGTTTTACTGTATTTTGTAAATGATTGCTAGGTGCCTATATATAAACACATTAGTTTAGGAAAAAGATTTTATGTTAAAAAATACATTTTATAGAAAAAAATATTGAGCTCAGGCGGGATCAAATTGACACGGTGGAGGCACATCATATTTCTTTAATGCCTTATGCATGATTATAAATGCCACAAATTTGCTTTTATTTGATTATTTTTCTTTCATTTTTGCAAATACACCAGCAGAAAATGTGTCCTTATTACAGGGCCATGTAAAGGCAGTTTGCAATTTTGGCAGTTGGCAGAATGGATTAAATAGCCAATTTTTGTCCTTAACCCTTTACCCAATAACCTGTTTATAATATTAAATACAGGTGATCACTTAACCCTTTGAACCCTAGTCCCGCATATAGGCGTCCTTTTCAAACAGTGTACATGTGAATAGTACACTAAAAAAGTCTTGTCCTATGCAAACAGTGAAGACCCAGATCAGAGGGCTCCGAAAGGAGCCCTCTGATCAGTGTCTTCACTGTTTGTCATAATGCCAAACATTGACAAAAACAACCCTTAAAAGTCAGAAATGGACTAGACTAAAATGGAAACTGGAATTGTCCATTTAAAGTTTCAGGGAGGAAAGAGTTAAAGCAGGCTGAAAGTAAAGCAAAAGGCACATTCTGCTTTACTTTCAGCCTGCTTTAATCTACCATCTGCTAGGCTATATAAAATATTTGTTATGGTAAGTGTTCATGAGGGTATAAACTGGACCCATTTTCTTCAGGGGAGGAATAAATTAAATACGCTAAAAGTCGCATCTATGGGGGAAAGGGTTAACACTTGAAACAAAAAAATGTATGAGTAGTCATAATTAAAGTTGGATTTACAGTTATGATTTATGCTGCATCTGTTGAATATTTTACTTGAATGTGCTAGCGGCAACTTAGGTTGGTTGACCCTTGCAACACTCAGGACCTGTTTTGAGGTCATATGCAAATAGTGCAGACCCAGATCAGTCATGCAGCTGCGATAGGAGCTGGTGAATCGGGGTCCATAATATTTGTCATATGAATGGTATCTTATGATGTAATACTAATGGAACTGTGAACTACTCTCCGGCTCTACACTGAAACAAACAAACAAACAAAAAACCACTCTGTTTTTAATCATGCCATTGATCTTTTAATTATTTGACTCATTTTAAAAATGATTTTACAAACTTACTATAACAGTTTTATAATCTTGGTAATAATATTGAAAGAATTTCCATGTTTCCATGAATCTCAATATTGTATCATTTTTATTGTGAATGTAGTTATTTGTCTTTCTCGCTTTGTAGGTACATTTATATAATTTCATGTGAAGCGCTTTTGAACGCACAACTCCTGTGTGAAAAGAGCGCTACATAAATCGGGTATAATAATAATACTAATAATAAAATGGTGAAATTGGTATTTTCTCACATAACTACCCCTGTTTTCTATAGCGAACAACGATGACCAATATCCTTATCTCCAACATGTGTAAGATCACTTTGATAACGTCACTATAGCGTCACTATTTATAACGGCATTTTGACGTCACGGGGGTTCAAAAAAATGCATAATTATTGCTTCAAAAATAGCTTAAATCGTGGGTAAATGTGAGAAAAAGAATCAAGGCTCGCTTAATAACATTTCAATTCTAGACTCGTTTGAGATCAGCTTGTCTTAAACATCGACTCATGTCAGATCCTATATTTAATTATATCTTACCAATATTGTAAGAATAGGATTATCTTAATATATATTTTTTGGCTGCATTATAAGCCTTGGTGATTTTCGAATTCCCCCACTTAAAAATGACAAATCTTTATTTATATGTGAAAAAAAAGGATTTTAAAACTGTGTGAAAATATGAGCATCTTTGTAGGAGCAGACTGTGTGAATTTTCAAATCGGAAAATGGCAAAGAGCTTAATTTTTCCAACAAAAAAAGGAGAGACAGTGTAAAAAGTGGGTGCAGTTAATGTAGTATAGAACTGTTCATGGATTTATTCATGGGAAATTGTTATCAAGGGCTAAGTAGTCTATCAAGAAAATTTCATTACACTGAATAAAGAATTAGATCTGTCCATTTTGATCCAAATGGAACAGGTCCCATGTTTGTATTTATGGGAAATGACGCTAACTCGTAACCTTCTGCAAGCTACAGTCGAATTTGTAAAAATTGTTGCAATCAGATTGGATCCAGATGAGGTGCCGAGTTACTCGGCATCTCATCTAGATCCAAACTGATTGATAATCCATTGATATTAACTCAAAGAAAATGCTGATTTATTCATTTTGAGAGTTACTGCAGACAACAGAATTTGTGGACAACAAATTTTATAACAATTATGTTGCTTGCTAAAGGTTAAGTCAACAAGTGTTCTTTCGGAAGTGTGATGGTTCATAACACATGACTAACTTTTTAAAAGCCGAAGATCTGAGAGTCTCAAAAACATGTGCCAGATTTTAAAGATATCAAAGTTGTTTTTTTCTTAAGTGGGTTCATTCTTTTTTTCAGTTGCCTGAGTGAATTATAATGGCATTAGACATTAGAAAAATATCAATTTCAAATTCACAGAAAAACACCTGTCTATACACAATTGTTTTTGCTATGATTTTCTCTCATGGTCATGGTATCTTCATATCACTGGTAACTGATTGCATGCTAGTGTTTTCTTCTGACATGGACCAGTTATTTTTAGATTGGAACTTTACTGATTGTTATTCTTTCTCAATAAACGCATGCATTTGCTTAAAAAATATCATTTCGATTGCAAACAGGTTGGAGCCAGATCAGATGTCGGGCAACCCGGCGTCTGATCATGCTCCAACCTGTTTGCCACTCAGATTATAAAGAGAGTTAGAAATTTCTAAAAGTTGTAATTTTCTACAGTTAGTGCATTGCATTTGCGTTTAAAAGTGAAATAATTATGTATTCTCTTCTGTAATTCATATAATAAATTCAGTTAAATTCAGTTATCCGTATCCCTGGCTAGCTGTAGACAGGGCTCCAGATAAGCGGGAGTTAACTGCAGAAATCCAACATTTTCTCACTTATTTTAGCATCAAATCCTATGGTGTTACTACTCATTAGAATTGTCTCTTCGAGACAATTCTAATGAGTAGTGACACCATAGGGTTTAAAGCAGAAATAAAGATTTAGTTTTTGAAATACCCCCCTTATCTGGAGCCCTGTGTAGAGAAATCATCGGGCCCAATGATCATCCCATATTCAGTTTTAGAATGTTCCAATCTAAAAATAACTGGGCAAACAACACTTACAGTGGAGAATCTGTTATTCTTTCCCGTTTAAACGCAAACGTACGCAAACGCAAAGCACTAAAACGTAGAAAAGAACAACTTTTGGACCATTCTGATAATTCTTGTTTATCTTGGTGGCAAACAGTTTGGAGCCTGATCAGACGCCGGGTTACCCGGCGTCTGATCTGGCTCCAAACTGTTTGCACTGCAAATAATAGTTTTAGCGTAAACGCGTTTATTGGGAAAGAATAACAGATTCTCCACTGTAATGTCAATGAGACATCGTAAAATGAAAATCTAATTGATATTTATAGAAAGTGTTATCGAAACATCGAATTGGTACCCTGCAGTTTTCAAGCATAGTAAACCGGAAGTTGACCTGTTACGCTTCAATTAAGCAATAAACAATAATGGTGCCTAGTGTAACTGGCCTGTGTTAGAACTTAATATTTCTGGATTTTAAGCCCTTGAATTATCAGGCTTACAACGAACCGCTTGAAAAATCAAAAAAGCTCTACCGCCATGACCGTGAGTCTCAGAACGTCAACCAAGGTACATGCATGTGTACGTTTGGGTCTGTCAAATATATGTCAAATTGATATATATTCATAAGGTTAAGTGAATTAGTGTGAATAAAATAACAAACTCAAGGAGTCTAAATTTTAATGTCCAACAAATATATGTTTAACAAACAAAACTCTATAACATATATGGTCCAATGTGGGGTACTCACTGGTGAAATTTACCTAGTTTCTGGTCAGTCAAAATTCCCTCCTGGAATAAGAGACCACTTGTATTAACCATTTAACCTATAGCCTGTTTCTAGTAGTTAAGATATGTGACCTATTAAAGCAGGCTGAAAGTAAAGCAGAATGTGCCTTAAGGCACATTCTGCTTTACTTTCAGCCTGCTTTAAGCTACCATCTGCTAAGATGTATAGAAAATATTTCTTCTTGTACATATTCTTGGCTGTATAAATTGGAACTATTTCCTTCAGTGTGGGAATAAATAGAGGCGTAAAAAGGCGTTTTTAAGGGGTAATGGGTAAAGAGACTGGTTTTGTCAGGTCCCCAGGGTGGTCGCTTAATCCAGGTTTGACTGTATATCTTTTCAGGACGAACCTTGATGATATTCTAGATCTGAATGCATATGGAGATTTAACACCAGCCAGGTAGGCTTACAGTAGAGAATCTGTTATTCTTTCCCGATAAACGCGTTTACGCTAAAACTATTTTTCTTTTACAAACAGTTTGGAGCCAGATCAGACGCCGGGTAACCCGACGTCTGATCTGGCTCCAAACTGTTTGCCACCAAGATAAACATGAAATATCAAAATTGTCCAAAAGTTGTTCTTTTCTACGTTTTGGTGCTTTGCGTTTGCGTACGTTTGAATTTAAACAGGAAAGAATAACAGATTCTCCACTGTATCAGTTTATAAACCTAATAATGCTGAAGTTTTCAAATGGACAATTCAACCTTTGAAAAATGACTTTTGAGGGCTATTTTCAGATAATGT
Organism: Gari tellinella; assembly: GCA_922989275.2. Lineage (NCBI taxonomy): Eukaryota > Metazoa > Mollusca > Bivalvia > Cardiida > Psammobiidae > Gari > Gari tellinella. Next base: position 57,115,735 of record OV277859.1, read on the forward strand.
AAATCTTTTCTACATATAGAAGCATGCTTTGATGCCTTAACCTCATAGATACTTTTAATTGTCCATTTGAAGTTTCAGGGGTGACTGAGTTAAAACAGGTTCTACTGTAGTTAAAGTAAAAGTAAAGTACCAGTTAAAGTCTACTTTCAGTCCGAATGACCGCTCAGCCGACTGTACATTTACCCCCTGATCATTGAGCCTTCTTGCCTACAATTATATTGAGCACTGCTAACATATGGCGCTAAAGCAGCCGCAGTACCAGCTCAAACCCTCACAGGTACCCATTTTAACCCCTGGGTGGAGAGGAGCAATTCGCGGTACATGTCTTGCTCAAGGACATTCCTGTACATCATAAGGGATTCGGAAAAAATCCCCTAGTCAGACCTCTGGTTATGATGAATAGTTATTCAGAATGAAGTCAAGGTGTAGCTTCATGATATTTCGTGTTTTGAGCTCAACTACCGTATTTGAAGAATTAAATAAACACCTTACCAAGTTGTTTGCCTTTGTTGACTTTATTTAGATGCAATGTTGAAGTATTTTCACTTGGTCGCTGATAATATTGGCATGCTTATACAGTGGAGAATCTGTTATTCTTTCCAAATAAACGCGTTTACACTAAAATTATTATTTGCAGTGCAAACAGTTTGGAGCCAGATCAGACGCCGGGTAACCCGGCGTCTGATCAGGCTCCAAACTGTTTGCCACCAAGATAAACATGAATTATCAGAATTGTTCAAAAGTTGTTCTTTTCTACATTTTAGTGCTTTGCGTTTGCGTACGTTTGCGTTTAAACGGGAAAGAATAACAGATTCTCCACTGTACTTATACATACTGTTTAAATGTCCCTGGGGGGCGATACAAATTCCCAAATTTTAATCAGGGTTTCAGTGTTCAACTCTCTAACAGCGACAACAGTATTACATTTACAAACAGTTTGGATCCAGATGAAATGCCACATAACACAGCATCTCATCAAAATAACAAGTTTGATTTGATTTGATTTGATTTGATTTGTTTTAATTTTACGTCGCTTTCAACAGTATTTCAGTCATATCGCGACGTCCAGCTAATTATAGGTGGAGGAAGACCCCAGAAGCCCTTTATGCACTGTTTCAGGCACAAATCAGCAACTGGGTAGAACCACCGACCTTCCGCAAGCCAGCTGGAAGGCTTCCCCACATGAAAAATCCGAACGACCCTACTGGGATTCGAACTCACAGCGGTGAGGAGCTTAGTGATGTAAGTCACAATGACTATACCACTAGGCCACGGAGGTCCCACAAGTTTGACATTCTGTGTACATTTCTAAAGGTTTTTTTGCAAATTCTAAATATAGAAAAATATCAGACGACAACATTTTTTAATACTGCTGGTGAAAATTACTATGCATTAAAGAATTAAAGTTTAAGAGTGTCTTCAGTGTTTTGGGGTTATTTTTTGGCAGGTCTTTATAGGGGATTTTTATTAGATGGGGTGCATTTAAGGCACATTCTGCTTTACTTTCAATCTGCCTTAAGCTACTATTTGCTAATGAGTAATAGATTAATAAAGGCCAGAAAAGCTATGGGTCCATGGGACTCGCAACTTTTTAAATGATGAGTCCTTGGCAAATTTAACTCTTTCCTCCCTGAAACTTTAAATGGACAATTCCAGTTTCCATTTAAGTCTAGTCCATTTTAGACTTTTAAGGGTTGTTTTTGTCAATGTTTGGCATTATGACAAACAGTGAAGACCCTGATCAGAGGGCTCCTTTCGGAGCCCTCTGATCTGGGTCTTCACTGTTTGAGCCGGACAAGTGTACTATTTATATATACACTGTTTAAAAATGACGCCTATATGTGGGACTAGGGTTCAAAGGGTTAATGAGAATAGGACTCGGGATGCACAAGGTAAAATTATCATTGTACCATATTTTGTTTTAGTATTGAGGAGACTTTCCAGGACAGGGGCTTCAAGACAACAGATGTACACATTATTGATAAGGTAAAAAAAGACAAGTATACTTTATCATTTAATTCATGTCTCCATAATTTCTACACAGAGGAAAGTAGTTGCCATTGAGGAAGTCCTGAACATGAAAGAAAGAAGCAGGGCTGCCATAAGGTAACATGAAAAATCCTAAGATTTCCAAATTTGCATTTTTCAAGTGTGATTTTACAAATCGTACCATTTAGTCTAATTACCCCATAGCCTTTTTATTGCTTTGTTGACATGCAACTACTTAAAGCAGGCTGTAAGTAAAAAATATAAAAGCAGAATGCCCCTTAGGGCGCATTCTGCTTTACTTTCAAACTGCTTTAAGCTACCATGTACTGCGAAAAAATCCGGAGATTTAAGAAAAATCCGGAGAATAGCAGCCCTGAAGAAGGTGTTTTGAGTATCTTTCCAGATGGTTGTTTAACCCATTACACCATAAATATGAATGCTTACGCCTTTAATAGAGGCCTCCACTGAAGAAAATAGTTCCACTTTATGTGGTATTGAATATATTTGCTATATCGTGGCAGATTGTAGGCTAAAGCACGCTTAAAGTAAAACAGAATGTGCATTTTTAAAGGTGCATTCTGCTTTTCTTTCAGCCTGCTTTAAGTAATCATCTGCTAGAATATAGAAAATATTTCTTATGATACATATTCATGACTATAAGTTAAAACTATTTTCTTCAGGGTAAGAAAAAAATTAACCCATTACCCCATAAATATGCGTTTTTACGCCTTTAATTAATTCCTCCACTGAAGAAAATTATATAGTTCCAATTTATACTGTCACAAATAAAAAATCATAAGAAATATTTTCTATATTCTAGCAGATAATAGCTTAAAGCAGGCTGAAAGTAAAGCAGAATGTGCCTCAAGGCACAATCTGCTTTACTTTCAACCTGGTTTAAGTGGTCACCTTTTTTCAATACTAGAAACAGGCTATGGGGTAATGGGTTAAGTAATCATCTGCTAGAATATAGAAATATTTCTTATGATACATATTCATGACTATAAGTTAAAACTATTTTCTCCAGGGTAAGAATAAATTAAATGCCTAAACATGCATATCTATGAAGTAAAGGGTTAAATGTATATTGCTCTTGTTATTTTGCACCTGTGTCATACAAGAACCAGCACCATTGATAATGAATTCCCCAGACTGGTACCCTGTCAGACTATCTAAAAACTCCTACATCAAGATCTAGGAAAATTAGTTCCAGTCTATTAGTTCCACAGCTTGCATAAAACTGTTTAATGTGGCTTTAATGGTTGTGAAAATCGACTTGTGCCGACTGACAGCCAGGCCCTGTTGACAACATAATTGCCCAATTTACTGAACTTTCCCATATTTTCAAAACATAGAAATTCTAGCCATATTTTCACACTCCATTGCTGGGCAGATTTATGGTTTCTAAGAGCTGGGAATGATTGCCATGACAACTCGAAGTGCAACAACAGTTTTCATAACAATCATAAACATAGACTTAGTATGTACAAGCCATCACTTCTTCTAGCATTAGCCATTTATTATCCCTTATTCTACCCTAGCTTAACCCTTTACCGCACAGACTTAACCCCTTACCAATTAAATAGACCTTTTTATGCTTTTACGTTTTTCCTCCACTCAAGAAAATAATCCAAATTTATACAGTCATTAATAGGTGCCAAAAGAAATAGTTTCTATATCTTAGCAGATGAGTCTACTTGGAATTTGGGAAAATTATGCAAACAGTGCAGACCCTGATCAGAGGGCTCCTTTAGGAGCCCTCTGATCAATGTCTACACTGTTTGCAAATGTACTGAGTATATTTTGAACAGGTGCATGGTGTTGAAAGAGTTTATATAAGGCACATTCTGCTTTACCATCCCACTGCTTTAAAGCGACTCGCAACCGGATGGTGTATTTGCAAAAATAAAAGAAAATGCTCAGGCATTAGAAAAATATGATCAGCCTAAAAACATCTTCAAATCTTCATTTTTTTAGATATTTTCCATTGTTTTATCCATTGCGTCAACAGAGGCAACAGAAATTTAACACAGGCTCACACATAAACCCGAGCCGAATAAGGTACTCTCCATTGCTACACACTGAAGTACGTTAAATCAGTACCATAGATATAAATAGCCCGTAGTCAAGTGGTCTTAGAGGTTTCCATTTTTTGCGTGTCTGTCCCCGCATGGAGGGTTACGGGTTCGAATCCCACCAGATCTTCTTTTTTTCTCTTTTTCTTTTTTGAAATGCATTTTTTAACAGAATTTCTTATCCTAAACTAATTCTTACCCATTTATATAAGCATTTGACATATATTTACAAATTACTATTTTTATGCCCCCGGCATCGACAGATGCGGGAGCATATAGTAATCGTCCTGTCCGTCCGTCCGTCCGTCCGTCCGTCCGTCCGTAACCAGGTTAAGTAGATTTTACCGTTTCGTCTAGCATCAACACTGCTTATTCAAATGCTTGGATACTTATACAGTTGTTGCCTTGGACCATTCCCTAGCCACCAATAATACCCAACCTCGATTTTGACCTTGACCTTGACCTAATTTGGACTTAAAATATTTTGAATGGGCTATTTCTTGGTTAACTAGATTTTACCGTTTCGTCTAGCATCAACACCGCTTACACCAATGCTTGGATACTTATACAGTTGTTGCCTTGGACCATTCCCTATCCACCAATATCACCCAACCATGATTTTGACCTTGACCTTGACCTAATTTGGACTTAGAATATTTTGAATGGGCTATTTCTTGGTTAACTAGATTTTACCGTTTCGTCTAGCATCAACGCTACTTACTAAAATGCTTGTATACTTATACAGTAATTGCCTTGGACCATTACCAACCCATCAGTAATACCCAAGGTCAGTTTGACCTTGACCTTGACCTAATTTGGACTTAGAAAAGATTCAGAATATATTGTCAAGGATGCCACGTGGGGCATAAGCGTTTATTGAACGCGCAATCTTGTTAATGCTTAATCCGGTTGCGTGCCTCTTTAAGTTACCATAATAGGATATAAGAATTATTTCTTATGGTGCACATTCATGACTGCATTAAGTGGAACTATATGCTTCTGTGAAGGAATAAATTAAAGGAGTAAAAAGGCATATTTATGAAGTAATGGTTTATTGTTTTAGCAGTCAATTGCCTTTTACACTGAATTTGACTTTTAACTAAAGAAATCTGGGTCCAAGGTTATATCCCTCTCAAGCATTTGATTGGTTAGATTTAAGCTTTTGCTAATCAAAGGTTCAAATCTGACGAATCAAAATGCTTGAGAACCTTCTCAGACTCATCTCTAAAGCTTTAATCCTTATACCATGTGTTAACCCTTTACCTGATAGCCTATTTCTAGTACTTAAGATAGGTGACTACTTAAAGCAGGATGAAAGTAAAGCAGAATGCGCCTAAGGGCGCATTCTGCTTTACTTTCAGCCTGCTTTAAGCTATCATGTGCTATAATATAGAAAAATATTGTCCATATTACATATTCATAACTGATTAAATAGGAACTAATTATTCAGCGGATGAATAAATTATATCCGCTAAAAGGCGCTTCTATGGAGGAAAGGGATAAACAGAGTGAATGATCATGCCAGTTTGTTTGCACTCCAAATCTTGATCAGAAGTATCCTATAATTTGATAGATACATGTTTAACCCTTTACCTCATAGCCTGTTTCTAGTTTTCAAAATAGGTGACTACTTAAAGCAGGTTAAAAGTAAAGCAGAATGCGCCCTAAGGCGCATTCTGCTTTACTTTCAGCCTGCTTAAGCTACCACCTGCTAGAATCAAGAAAATATTCCTTCTGATACATATTCCTGACTGTATAGATTGGAATTATTTTTTTCCGTGGAGGATTAAACAGAACGCGCTAAAAGGTGCTTCTATAAGGTAAAGGGTTAACATGATACACATCAATTTCAGACAGATTGATTCAGTTTCTAGATCCCTGATTTAGAGTCTGATATGATTGTCCATGCCATGGTTACAGTGGTAAATACGCTATTCCTACCCACTCTACGCGTTTCTTACGCGTTCGTTAACCGTTCACTATGCGTTTCGTTAAACGGCTTTCCTAGCCGTTTCTTTACGCGTTTATTTACGCGTTTAAAAGAGCCCGGATGAAAGGGTCATCACATAGCCGACGGACCCCTTAGCTTCAGCGGTTTACACACCCACTTTATGACATGTGTATTACAGAACACTAGGTGGTATCGCCGATAACATTGCTATCTTTAATTGGCAATACACTGTTAATCTCCCGATATCTGAGTGGCATTACATAGGCGGGTTACATAAATAGATTGGTTACAGGCGGTGGTCAGTGCCTGTCGATAAGATCCGAAATCTCCGCGTAAAACGGATACCTGAAGCACCAATAGCAGCATCTCTGGTATAATCGTTTATTAACGCGTTTAAACGGGTTAAGATCGTTAGGCGTTAACAGTTTGTTAAGCGTTCGTTAACCGTTCACTATGCGTTTCTTACGCATAGATTAACGCGTAAATGGGTAGGAATAGTGTATTTACCACTGTATAAAGTGTTTTAGATCAAGTCGGAAATCATTCTCAAGCTTTAGATTTGTCAGAATTTAGCAGTTTGCTTTACATTCAATCTGCTTTAATTGTTCACCTATCTTCAATACTAGAAACAGCCTATGGGGTAATGGGTTGAGAAAGCAGGCACGGGGTAATTATGTTATAAAAACTGGATCAGTATGTTATTCCTAGTAAGAAATAACATAATAAGGAGGCATCTACTACAAAACAAATGTTTGTTGGTTGTGTTGAGACGTGGAACAATAAATAATAATATGGCAGGGAATATTTCCCTAACATTAATCAATGTCTTTATTCAGGAGCGAAATACACTAGACAGTACAGTGTTTGTAGACTGTTCTTGCCAATTATAACCACTCAATTGGCTGCTGATATAGTAAACCCCATGTTAAGGGACCTTTCAACTCCTTCAACATCATGAACCAGTGTTTAAAATATACTCATTATATACGGTTGCGACCAGTGTATACCCAGATCAGAGGGCTATTATACAAGGTGTCCCAAAATTGTGGGGACCTAAACTAGTAAGTCATTATTCAACAGGATTTAGAAACAAACTAAGCATCATTAATTAGCAGATCAGATACACAAATAAACAAATTTAAAATATCAGTAAGGAAAAAGACAAACATTTCATTTTTTCGTGAATTATCTCCCCTTTAATAAACTGTTGAATTTAGCATTATTCAACTACATTTGGAACTTGTTTCAATGATCCAAGTGGATCTGCTCATGTTAAATAGGTAAAACAGTGACATAAGGTTCAAACAATTGATAGAAATTGCTCTTCAGAGGTTTTCAGGTTAACAAAATTTATATCACTTATATGTATGTGTGTTCTAAAAATCACTTTTTCTGGAGCTGTTCGAAAACCATATATGATAAAGTAATAGCTTTGTTGCCAATTTGTCCCTTAAAATGACCCTCATAGAACATAATCTATACAATAGCTTTAAATCTAAGCTGAATGGATGTATCATATTTGACATGAAGTTAGTACAAGACAATACCTTTTTTTCCATCTATTTGGTTTTGACCATTTGACTTTGACCTTATGAGATTACCCATGATTCATTTTGGCCTGACTATTTCTGTTCTTAAATAGGTCATTTTGAGATAATTGTTCACCCTGTTTACTTTATTCCTTAAAATATGTCTTTTAAATTATAAGATTAACCAGGTGTCACTAATAGAACTGATAATTTCCTTAGAACTTAAAATTATGAGCTGTAAAATGTTTATTTATTTTCAAGTAAAAGCCGTCTAGAAATTCTTGAATTGACAAAATCTGATGTTCAACTTTCTAAAATCACATAGTATTTTTCTCTAAAGGAAATATAAATCTTTTTAAATTGTGTTTCTGCATTAACCCTTAGCCTGCCAATCAGGACTATAGCTCCATATGCAAACAGCTTGGATCCGGATGAGACACGAGTAACTCGGCGTCTCATCCGGATCCAAGCTGTTTGACACTCGGACAACATTTTCAGCAATTTTGAGCAACTTTGAAGCACTTTGAAACTTGAAGCAGACGAGAAATATAGCAGACAACAATTTATTTGGGGGGCTAAGGATTAATGGTTATTAGTACTCTATACCATGTTGAAATATGAGCAAAATACATTTATAGGTAAAAAGGTTACGGGCCTTTACTTTTGGTCCCCGAAATTTTGGGACACCCTGTAGTAATTATTATTAAACTACTCAGAATTCTAAGTAGACTGGTTCATGTTTAGGTAACTAAAACGATCCACAGTGGAACCAAATAACCAACAAGAGTTAAAAGAGTTAAGGGACCTTTCTATAAAGAGTACTGTCAAGGTGGCTGTTACAATGATAATGCAGGGCTGCCATTTCTCCGGATTTTTCCTAAATCTTCAGATTTTTTTCTAGTACATGGTAGCTTAAAGCAGGCTGTAAGTAAAGCAGAATGCATTCTGCTTTATTTTCAGCCTACTTTAAGCAGCCATGTGTCAACAAAACTAGAAACAGGCGATGGGGAAAAGATACAAATGCAAATTTGGAAATCTTAGGATTTTTAGCTCACCTGGCACGAAGTGCCAAGGTGAGCTTTTAGGATCGCTGGATGTCCGTCGTCCGTCCGTCCGTCCGTTCACAATTGGTTGTGAACACTCTAGCGGCTACAAATTTCATCCGATCTTCATGAAACTTCATGACAATGTTTGTCTTGATGAAATCTAGGTCAAGTTCGAATGTGGGTCATGTCCGGTCAAAAACTAGGTCACTAGGTCAAATTGTAGAAAAACCTTGTGAACACTCTAGCGGCTACAAATTTCATCCGATCTTCATGAAACTTCATGACAATGTTTGTCTTGATGAAATCTAGGTCAAGTTCGAATGTGGGTCATGTCCGGTCAAAAACTAGGTCACTAGGTCAAATCATAGAAAAACCTTGTTAACACGCTTGAGGCTACAAATCTCATTGGATCTTGATGAAACTTGGTCAGAATGTTTGTCTCATTGATATCTAGGCCAAGTATTATATGGGTCATGTCCGGTCAAAAACTAGGTCACTAGGTCAAATCATAGACAAACATTGTTAACACTCTAGAGGCTACAAATCTCATTGGATCTTGATGAAATTTGGTCAGAATGTTTGTCTCATTGATATCTAGATCAAGCTTGAATATGGGTAATGTCCGGTTAAAAACTAGGTAACTAGGTCAAATCATTGGAAAATCTTGTTTACACTCTAGAGGTTGATTGTGGGTATACATGTCCAGTCATAATCTAGGTCACTATAGGTCAAGTTTGCCATTGTGTACCAGGTGAGCGATTTAGGGCCATAGTGGCCCTTGTTTATGTCAACTTATGGCAGCCCTGATAATGCAGGAAATAATTAAGCATGAAGCAAATATCTTAACCCTATATTCACCCACTTAACCCATTACCCCCATTAATACACTTTTTTTGCTTTTAGATAAGGAGAGTATTTGAAAAACTGAAATGTTTATGTCTGTATTAAACCCTATGGTGTCACTATTCATTACAATTGTCTTGAAGAGATGATTCAAATGAGTCGTAACACCACAGGGTTGGTGCAGACATTGAAGAAAAAATGTTTAAAATCTTGAGTTTACTCAATAATATCTGGAGCCTTGGGTCCAAACTGTTTGCAAATGTTTACGTACAGTGGAGAATCTGTTATTCTTTCCCGTTTAAACGCAAACGTACGCAAACGCAAAGCACTAAAACGTAGAAAAGAACAACTTTTGGACAATTCTGATAATTCTTGTTTATCTTGGTGGCAAACAGTTTGGAGCCTAATCAGACGCCGGGTTACCCGGCGTCTGATTTAATGTATGGCAAATGTGTACAAATAGTTAACAATTAAAACAAATTGGTTGTAAACAAGCTTCCTCTGTATATCTATAAATAGATTTCAGATCATATCATAGAAGCATACACTTCTGTGGCCTATTCATCAGCCCTGAGTGTAGTAAAAGCCAGCCTGTATCTCTAAATTTTACACCCACAGTCCACATCATGTAAAACTGTAATGGGACATAAACCAGCCTACAGGGCTCCAGATAAGAGGGAGTAAACTAAACAAATCACATTTTTTCACCTCTTTTAGCACCAAACCCTATGGTATTACCACTCATTTTGATTGTCTCGAAAAGACAATTCATATGTTTAGTGACACCACAGGGTTTAATGCACAAATAAAGATTTTAAGTTTTGAAACAATTCCATTATCTGGAGCCCTGGCTACTATCCAATCAGACTATGCAGTTTCAAGAGGTGCTCTTAATTCTAAATTTCTGATCAAATATTATTGGGGGGGGGGGGTCATAGCTTACGCGCCGAAAACCTGTGGTCCCGCATATAGGCGTCATTTTCAAACAGTGAACATGTGATTAGTACACTTGTCCTATGCAAACAGTGAAGACCCGGATCAGAGGGCTCCGAAAGGAGCCCTCTGATCAGGGTCTTCACTGTTTGTCATAATGCCAAACATTGAAAAAAACAACCCTTAAAAGTCAGAAATGGACTAGACTAAAATGGAAACTGTAATTGTCCATTTAAAGATAGGGAGGAAAGAGTTAAGCAGAGGATATTGCTGTCTTGTTTGGGGAACAGCAGCAAGCTTTGTTGTAAGGAGGGAATTGTTGTAGGGAGGATGTACTGTACTTCATTATGATTGAAAATGTTCACGGGGTTTTGTTCATCATTATAAGGATTAACTACAGTCAATAAAAAAATGTTTTAAATGAAGCTTTAAAAAAACTGTTAATTTTTATATGGTTTCAGTTGTTAAATCATCAGTAAAGATGTTTGTCCATCAACACTTTAGACATGGAGTAATTGAATTCATAATGGATATTACAAATTCAGGGGCCATTTCTCGGGATTTTTCCTAAATCTTCGGATTTTTATCTGGTTCATGGTAGTTTGAAGCAGACTGGAAGTAAAGCAGAATGCGCCTTAAGGCTCATTCTGCTTTACTTCCAGTCTGCTTTAAGTAGTCACATGTCAACAAAACTAGAAACAGGCTATGTGGTAAAGGTACGATTCATATAATCTCACTTGAAAATTGCAAATTTGGAAATCTTAGGATTTTTCATGGCAACTTATGGCAGCCCTGGAAATTAACTCTTTGCATGCTAGCTGTGGAAGTGTGATTATCTGCATAAACAGTTTGGATTCTGATGAGACACTGCATCTCATCAGGATCCAAACTGTGTAACCCTCGAGCTAGATCTGACCCGGTTTTGAAAATATATGTTGTAAAATCTATTTTTAGGATAGTAGCAGACAACAATTGTTGCAGACGGAAAAATTACCCAGCATGCAAAAAGTTAAGGAATGATTCTGGACAGGAAGCACTTAACTCTTTGAATGCTGAAAAAATGTTGTCTGCTTCAAAACTGTTGTCTGCTCAAATTTTTTAATAAAATCATTAATCTTTAATTTTTCAAAAATGACCTTCCAAGTAACACAGACACCACAGTCATAATGTAGTGTCTGATCCAGATCCAAACTGTTTGCTACAAAGTTCAAATATTCAACTACATGTATATCACTCCAGGGCTGCCATAAGTTGATCATAAAAATCCTAATATTTCAAATTTTCAATTTTTCAGACGCAATTTTACTAATCATACCTTACCCAATAGTCTGTTTCTTGTTTTGATAGCACATGTCTGCTTAAAACAGACTGAAAGTAAACTTTCAGCCTGTTTTAAGCTACCATCTGCTAGGGTAAAAATCTGAATACTTAGAAAAATCCGGAGAAATGGCAGCCCTGTCGCTCTAAGAGTTCACTTCTGATATATATTTAATATTTCAATAAAAACTGTCTGATAAATTGGTTAAAAAGGAATGGTGAATCCACTTAACAGAAAACTATCTTTTCTCTTCAATAAAAAAGACATATATACACATGTAATATATTTATTAGTTTATGTCAGTTATAAATTGAATTAAAATATTTCAGTCTGATTTAAACTACCATCTTCTAGGGTATATGAAATTGTTGTGCTTACTCATGAGTGTAAATTGGAAATAAAAGAGGAATATTAAAAGCGTAAAAAAGTGTATTTATGGAGTAATTGGTTAATGCATGGAACATGTATTTTATACCTTTTCAAATGACTTTGATACACTTCTGGACCCACACCATTTCAGTCCTGATCTTGATCCAAACAGTTTTTGTTTTGCAATGAAAATATTTGAAAAACTATCAGGGCTGCCATAATTTGACATGAAAATCCTAAGATTTCCAAATTTGCATTTTTCAAGTGCGATTTTACGAATCCTACCTTTACCCCATCGCCTGTTTCTAGTTTTGTTGACATGTGGCTGCTTAAAGCAGAATGGAAGTAAAGCAGAATGCACCTTAAGGCGCATTCTGCTTTACTTTTAGCCTGCTTTAAGTTACACTGAACTAGAAAAAAAATCTGCAGATTTAGGAAAAATCCGGAGAAATGGCAGCCCTGAGTTATTAGGAAACAATTTGACATTTCTAACGTGTGTTGTTTCAGACACATTTATAACCTGTGTTGTTTCAGACATTTATAAGCTGTGTTGTTTCAGACATTTATAACCTGCATTTGTAACCTGTGTTGTTTCAGACATTTATAACCTGTGTTGTTTCAGACTGTCACTACTCATACAGTTGAGATATGTGGGAATGTGGACAGAGGTAGACTGGACAAGTTCCTACAGACATTATTATGGGAGAAACCAGTGAATGAATCAACAGGGGAGATAACTGATCTCTACAGAGTTAAGGTAAACAATACCAAGGCTCCAGATAAGGGGAGTATTTAAAAAAAACTAAAATATTTATTTCTGCATTAAACTCTATGGTGCTACTACTCATTAGAATCGTCTCGAAGAGACGATTCTAATGAGTAGTTACACCATAGGATTTGGTGCTGAAATGAGTAAGAAAATGCTGGATTTATTTAGTTTACTTCCTCTTATCTGGAGCCCTGTAATATGCTACTGTAATCAATCATATCATCCTTTTCCATTATAATAAACCAGGCCCATAGGGAAAGCCCCCCCCCCCCCCCCCCTCCTAAATAATTTTGGCAATATTGGTTGCAGATCTTTTACATAGATTTATGTTAGTATTTTACCTGTTTTGAATGAGCAAAACGCCACCAGAATGTAACCAAAGACCATCTAGAAATTTAAAAAAAATCCCTGGGAGCATGCTCCGAACCCCCTAATAACAGTGTGTACACTAATCGGAGGGGGTAGGGGTTGGCTTTTAGGCTAATAGCTGGAAGACAAAGTCAAAAAATGTTATCCTGTATTATTAACCATTTGTTATGCCCCCACACCACCGGTGGTGGGGGCTATATAAGAATCACATTGTCAGCCCGTCCCTAGTCAGAATTGTCGAAATGTCAATTTTAGCTCGACTTTTTCGAAATGTCGAGCTATTGTCGTCACCCTGTCGTCTGCGTCAGCGTCTGCGTCTGCGTCAGCGTCTGCGTCGGTTAAGTTTTTTGCTTAAGGTTTTTGTAAGAGTTGATTTCTCAATAACTATCAAAGGTATCCATTTGAAACTTGGAATAGTTGTTTAGTATCAAAAGGGCAACTCATTACAACAAGGCAGGTAACCCTTGGATTTGTGATTTCAGAGTTATTGCCCTTGTTTTATTTACTTAAAAATTATAAATAAACATATCTCAATAACTAGCAAGGATATTCATTTGAAACTTGGAATAGTTGTTCAGTATCAAAAGGGCAACTCATTACTACAAGGCAGGTGACCCTGGGATTTGTCATTTCAGAGTTATTGCCATTGTTTTATTTACTTAAAAATTGTAAATTAACATATCTAAATAACTATAAAAGATATTAACTTGAAACTTTGAATAGTTATTCAGTATCGAAAGGGCAACTTATTACAATAAGACAGGTAACCCTGAGGTTTGTGTATCCAGAGTTATTGCCCTTGTTTTATTTACTTAAAAATTAAAAATTAACATAACCCAATAACTATCAAAGGTATCCATTTGAAACTTGGAATACTTGTTAAGTATCAAAAGGGCATCTCATTACAACAAGGCAGGTAACCCTGGGATTTGTCATTTCAGAGTTATTGCCCTTGTTTTATTTACTTAAAAATTGTAAATTAACATATCTAAATAACTATGAAAGATATTAACTTGAAACTTTGAATAGTTATTCAGTATCAAAAGGGCAACTCATTACAATAAGACAGGTAACCCTGAGGTTTGTGTATCCAGAGTTATTGCCCTTGTTTTATTTACTTCAAAGTTATAAATTAACATATATCTAAATGACTATGAAAGATATTAAATTGAAACTTTGAATACTTGTTAAGTATTAAAAGGACAACTCATTACAACAAGGTAGGTTACTCTGTGATTGTAATTCCAGAGTAATTGCCCTTGATTTATTTACTTAAAACTTGTAAATTGTAATATCTTAATAACTGTCAAAGGTATTAACTTGAAACTTTAAATACTTGTGTTATATCAAAAGGGCAACTCATTCAAACAAGAAAGGTGATCTGGGATGTGCCATTCCAGAGTTATTGCCCTTTTTTTATTTACATAAAACTTGTAAATTGAAATTTCTCAATAATTACCATAGGTATTAACTTGAAACTTTGAATACTTGCTCAGTTTCAAAGGGGCACCACCTTTCAACAAAGCAGATAACCATGGGATTTGTCAATGCATAGATATTGCCCTTGTTTGACTAAGAATTTGTATATGAAATTATTCAGTAACTGTAGAAAGACATTAATTTCAAACTTCCAATATATTTGAATACTTGTTTAGTTTCAAAAGGGCAACTCATTACAACAGGGCAGGTAAAGCAGGCAAAGATATTGTCCTTCTTTTGACTTATAGTTTACTTTTAAATGGAATGTAGACTATCCAAGTATGTTTAAATTGTTGTTGCTTACAAACTTCTATGATCAATAGGGCATTAAACACCCATACACATTCTTTTTAAGTTTGAAAAATGTAGCCGTCTCAAGTATGTCGAGCGTCCAGCACCCGTTTGCGGTGCTCTCGTTTAGGTTTTATTGTGATGCGTTTGCGGGTTTTTTTTGCGTTTAAACGGGAAAGAATAACGTTTTCTCCACTGTAGCTGATTTGCTCTTTTGATCATGGGGGAAAGGGTTATATTTAAATGATATTATGATGTTTCTAATTTGTACTTAACTTAAACTGGTATTCAATTGTTTTAGGGTGTAGTATCCCTGCCAGATACAGACCGACGTTGTATTATACAGGCGGTTCATGAGCTGTATGACTCTAAACTAACAACACCTTGGCTACCATCAGAAACACAGAGAAACATTCTGGTTTTTATAGGTAACTGATAATATACATTTCTCACTTAACTACCTCTGTTTTCTATAGCGAACAACGATCAGGAATATCTTTGTCTCCAACATGTGTGAGATCAATTTCATGACGTCACTTTAACGTCACCATTTATAATGGCATTTTGGCGTCACCAGGATTCTAAAAAATGCCTATTGCTTAAAAAAAATAGGTTAAAATCGCTGGTAGTGTGAGAAAAAAAATCTGTCACTCGTCGATGTTTAAGACAAGTAGATCTCAAACTCTTCTAGAATAGAAAAGTTATTAACTCGCCAAGGCTCGCTTAATTACATCTCAATTCTAGACTCGTTTGAGATCAGCTTGTCTTAAACATTGACTCATGACAGATTCTACATGTACTACCATTGCCTTAACCCATTATACCATAAATATTTCCATTTACACCATTAGTTTATTCCTCCAGTAAAGAAAATAGTTCTGCTTTATACAATCATGAATATGAACTGTCAGAATATTTCTCGTATCCTAGCAGATTGAAGCTTAATGCAGGCTAAAAGTAAAGCAGAATCTCCTTAACCCATTCCCCCAAAAATACGCCTTTTTACGCCTCTTATTTATTCCTCCACTTAAGAAAAAAGTTACAATTTATACAGTCATAAATCTGAAGTGAACCATAAGAAATATTTGCTAAATCCTAGTTGATGGAAGCTTAAAGCAGGCTGAAAGTAAAGCAGAATGTGCCTTAAGATACATTTTGCTTTACTTTCAACCTGTTTTAGTGGTCAACTATCTTCAAATCTAGAAACAGGCTATGGGGTAATGGGTTAAGGAGTATTTTGCTTTACTTTTAGCCTGCTTTAAGCATACATCTGTTTTCAATCTACATGTATACTGTAAGTTGGTCTAAACTGCTCAATACGGTAGGTAATACAGCTACATAAAATGCTTTAGACGCATGTGGGTGTCAAACAGTGTAGATCAAGACCAGCTGGCACCTCTTTGACAGGGTGGCTGGCCTTGATCTACACTGTTTGCAATGCAATAATTTTTTCATGGCATGGCTCATATGCTTTATGTTCTTGTCATCAAAGCTTTTCTTCTTAGATAACATTTAACCCTTTCCCTGATAGAAGCGCCTTTTAGCACATTCAATTTATTCCTCCACTGAAGAAAACGGTTCCAATTTATACAGTCTAGAATATGTACCATAAGAGATATTTTCTATATCCTAGCAGATGTTAGCTTAAAAAAAAACAAAAAAAAACTGAAAGCAGGCTGAAAGTAAAGCAGAATGTGCCTTAAGGCACATTTTGCTTTACTTTCAACCTGCTTAGAGTGGTAACCTATCTTCAAAACTTGAAACAGGCTATGGGGTAAAAGGTTAATTGGATGACAGTGCACTTTTAATCAATAGATTATAAGAACTTCTTTTTCCTTCTTTTTTCAGGGAGACACCTTGACAAGGATTTTCTACTAGCTGAATTAAAGAAATGTTTATGTAATGATACTTGAGTAGAACTTTATGTTTAATTTATTAAAATAAACATTTATTAACATTTAAAACATTAAACATTTTTACTGCCAAGCGTTTGGTGTGTGTATTTACATCCTTAGTAAAAATCATGAACTCTTTGAACCCCAGTCACACATAATATTTTATATGCGTCATTGTCAAACCATATTATACCTGTAAAGAGTACATTTGTCCTATGCAAACAGTGAAGACCTCGATCAGAGTGCTCCTAAAGGAGCCCTCTTATCAGGGTCTGCACTATTTGTAATATTGCAATACATTGACAAAAACAACCCCTAGAGACTCAAAATATGGACAAGACTAAATTGGAAACTGGAATGGTCTATTTAACCCATAACCCCATAGCCTGTTTCAAGTATTAAGTATAGGTCACCACTTAAAGCAGGTTGAAAGTAAAGCAGAATGCACCTTAAGGTGCATTCAGTTTTACTTTCAGCCTGCTTTAAGCTACCATCTGATAGGATTTATAAATTATTTCTTATGGTACATGTTGATGAATGTACAAATTGGAACTTCTTTCTTTGGTGGAGGAATAAATTTAATGTGCTAAAAGTTGCTTCCATGTGGGAAAGGGTTAATGTTTCAAAGAGGGGAGGGTTAAACCCTTTAATCAATAGCTATTTCATTTAACCCATTACCCCATAAATACACATTTTTACGCCTTTAATTTATTCCTCCACTGGAGAAAATAGTTCCATTTTATACAGTAATGAATTTGAAGCATAGGAAATATTATCTATATTATAGAAGATGATTGTTTAAAGCAGGTTGAAAGTAAAGCAGAATGTGCCTTAAGGCGCATTCTGCTTTACTTTCAACCTGCTTTAAGTGGTCACCTATTTTCAAAACTGGCAATAGGCTATGGGGTAATGGAATCTCCTTTGAGAATCAAACAGATTGAACACATATAAGAAACAAGTAATTGGACACCTGCACGTCTTGATCCAAACTGCTTGCAACAGTTATTTGATCATACAGTGGAGAAAACGTTATTCTCTCCCAATAAACGCGTTTACACTAAAACTATTATTTGCATTGCAAACAGTTGGGAGCCAGATCAGCTACAGTGGAGAAAACGTTATTCTCTCCCAATAAACGCGTTTATGCTAAAACTATTATTTGCATTGCAAACAGTTGGGAGCCAGATCAGCTACAGCGGAGAAAACGTTATTCTCTCCCAATAAACGCGTTTACGCTAAAACTATTATTTGCATTAAAAAAACGTTATTCTCTCCCAATAAACGCGTTTACACTAAAACTATTATTTGCATTGCAAACAGTTGGGAGCCAGATCAGCTACAGTGGAGAAAACGTTATTCTCTCCCAATAAACGCGTTTACGCTAAAACTATTATTTGCATTGCAAACAGTTGGGAGCCAGATCAGCTACAGTGGAGAAAACGTTATTCTCTCCCAATAAACGCGTTTATGCTAAAACTATTATTTGCATTGCAAACAGTTGGGAGCCAGATCAGCTACAGCGGAGAAAACGTTATTCTCTCCCAATAAACGCGTTTACGCTAAAACTATTATTTGCATTAAAAAAACGTTATTCTCTCCCAATAAACGCGTTTACGCTAAAACTATTATTTGCATTGCAAACAGTTGGGAGCCAGATCAGCTACAGTGGAGAAAACGTTATTCTCTCCCAATAAACGCATTTACGCTAAAACTATTATTTGCATTGCAAACAATTGGGAGCCAGGCTCCAAACTGTTTGCCACCAAGATAAACATGAATTATCAGAATTGTCAAAAAGTTGTCATTTTCTACGTTTTAGTGTTTTGCGTATGCGTTTAAACGGGAAAGAATTAAGTTTTCTCCACTGTACCTGGTGTCTGATCTGGCTCAGAACTCTTTGCCACGAGGAACGTTTACGTTCCTGTTGCCACTTGGATAAAAATAAATTGTCTGGATTGTCAAAAAGCTGTCATTTTCTACATTTTATTGCATTGTGTTTCATTTTAATTGGGAAGAATAATGTTTTCTCCATTGTAGCATGATAAAAGTTCATGGTGAACTTTTGAGAAAGTTGTTGGCTCCTTTTGGAGTCATCTGCATTACTTTTGCTCTGCATTGATCCACCACTTGCGTCAAAGATTGCCAAATTACACCTTCTCATGAATGATCAGTCGACACATAAGATTGAATTGATTTTTAGCTCGCCTATTCGGAGAATATGAAATCACCCTGGCATCGGTTTTGTAACTCACCTGGCATAAAGTGCCAAGGTGAACTTTTTAGGATCGCTGGAAGTCCGTCCTCTGTCCATCAGTGCACAATTGGTTTGTGAACACTAGTGGCTACAAATTTCATCCATTCTTCATGAAACTGTATTACAATGTTTGTCTGGAAGAAATCTAGGTCAAGTTGTAATGTGGGTCATGTCTGGTTAAAAACTAGGTCAAAAACTAGGTCACTAGGTCAAATCATAGAAAAACTTTGTTAACACTCTAGAGGCTACAAATCTAATTGGATCTAATGAAACTTTATTACAATGTTTGCCTCATTAATATCTATGTCAAGTTTGAAATTGGGTCATATTCAGTCAAAAACTAGGTCAAATCATAGAAAAACTTTTTTAACACTCTAGAGGCTTCAAATCTCATTGGATTTTAATGCAACTTGGTCAGAATGTTTATCTTATTGATATCTAGGTCAAGTTTGAATATGAGTCATGTCTGTTCAAACTAGGTCACTTGGTCAAATCATAGAAAAACCTTGTTTACATTCTGGAGCCTGCAAATCTTATCCAATCTTCATGAAACTTGGTCAAAAAGTTTGCCTTATTGATACCTAGTTGAATTTAGAATGTGGGTCATGTCGGGTCGAAAACAAGGTCACTAGGTCAAATCGTAGAAAAACCTTGTTACCACTCTAGAAGCTACAAATCTCATTGGAGTTTAAGGCAACTTGGTCAGAATGTTTGCCTAATTGATATCGAGATCAAGTTCGAATATGGATTATGTTGGACCAAAAACTAGGTCACTAGATCAAATAAAAAACAACAGTGTAAACTCTTCAGAGGCTACACATCTCATTAGATCTGACTGAAATATTGTCAGAATGTTTGCCTACATCCAATCTAGGTCAAAGTCAAATGTGGATTGTGTCTGGTCAAAAACTAGGTCACTAGGTCAAATCATAGAAAAAATCTTGTTAACACTCTAACGGTTGTGGGTCATGTCCAGTCGTAATCTAGGTCACTATAGGTCAAGTTTTACATTGTGTACCAGGTGAGCGATTAAGGGTCATGGTGGCCCTTGTTCGTTAAACTTTTGGGGTATTAACGACTTTATTTACTGAGACTACACATTTATTCCATGTGGGCCTCGGGAAGTGTTGCAATGTACTAACATACTACATGTACATGCATTAGGTAGCTGATATTTAGAATGGAGATTCCCTGTGTGTTAAACATTGATGTTGGGTAGTTAAAATTGAAAAATAAAAAGGATTTTAGTCCTAATTTCACCTGCTTTGGACTTAGTTTTTTCGGCTGATTTCTCGTGGTTATTAAAGTTTGGAGTAAGTGTTGAAATGAACTAATACTTGATGAAATATTTGCATTAGGAAGCTGATATTTGGAATGGAGGTTTCCTGTGGTTGGAACATTGATGTTGGGTTGTTAAAATTGAAACAAAAAATCGAATTTTTGTCATAATTTCACATGTTTTGGACTTCGGTTTTTCGTCTGATTTCTCGTGGTTAAAGTTTTGGGGATAGTGTAAAAATACACTGATACTACATGATATTGTTGCATTAAGAAGCTGATATTTGGAATGGAGGTTCCCTATGGGTTGAACATTGATGTTGCGTAGTTAAACTTGAAAAAAATTATTGAATTTTAGTCATAATTTTACCTGTTTTGGACTTAGGGTTTTCTTCAAGTTTTGGGGTAAGTGTTGAAATGCACTTATTTGCATTCGGAAGCTGATATTTGGAATGAAGGTTCCCTTAGGGTTGAACATTGATGTTGCATAGTTAAAATTGAAAAAAAAGAATTTTCATCATAATTTGACCTGTTTTGGACTTAGTTGTTTTCAGGGCTGAAATATCCAAGTTAGTTTTTGAGTATGTGTTAGAAAGTAATAGTAATACATGGCATATGTTTGCCCAAAGAAGCTGGGGTCCGTTTCATAAAACTTCGTACGACAAATGTTGTCGTAAGTCAGATTATAAAAGTTTCAATTATTATTTATTTCTTCATCTAATCCTGTCTTGTGACATCTCTCTTGAATAGTCTTGAAAAGAAATTAAATGTATTTTAAAAATTTGACTTACGACCGTTTTTGTCGTAAGAAGTTTTATGAAACTGGGCCCCGATATTTGGAATGGAGGTTCCCTGTGGGTTGAATATCAATGTACCGATACACTTTTCTATTGATAAATACCTATTTAAAAAGGTTTTCTTCTTGAATGGTGTCTATAAACCCTTCAGTGACAAAGTCAACCTTGTATAGTCAGTTAGTTATCCACCTAAAAGAAACAGAATTAACAGGCTTTAAGCACGGGGGTCAACTAGGTATTACGATGAAATGTTACTCTACGACAACCTATATAGGTATTATAACAGATTTGTCAGGGCTGCCATAAGTTGACATGAAACATCCTAAGATTTCCAAAGTTGCATTTCTCAAGTGCGATTTTACGAATCTTACCTTTACCCCATAGCCTGTTTCTTGTTTTATTGACAAGCGACTTCTTAAAGCAGGCTGTAAGTGAAGCAGAATGCGCCTTAAGGCGCATTGTGCTTCACTTTCAGACTGCTTTAAGCTACCATGTACTGGAAAAAAATCCGGAGATTTAGGAAAAATCCGGAGAAATGGCAGCCCTGATTTGTATAGCTACGAAGTCAGTGTCATGTTTGTCTACGACAACAAAGTTGCCTTCGTAGCTATACAAATCTGTTATAATACCCATATAGGTTGTCGTAAAGTAGCATTTCATCGTAATACAGTGGAGAATCTGTTATTCTTTCCCAATAAACGCGTTTACGCTAAAACTATTATTTGCAGTGCAAACAGTTTGGAGGCAGATCAGACGCCGGGTAACCCGGCGTCTGATCAGGCTCCAAACTGTTTGCCACCAAGATAAACAAGAATTATCAGAATTGTCCAAAAGTTGTTCTTTTCTACGTTTTAGTGCTTTGCGTTTGCGTACGTTTGCGTTTAAACGGGAAAGAATAACAGTTCTCCACTGTACCTAGTTAGCCCCCCATGTTAAGACAGATGGTAGTTTGATGCTGGGTAAACGTAACACAAAACATTCGGCCATAAAAGCAGAGATATACAAGCATTCTGATTTAATGGTTTACTACATCAGGGCTGCCATAAGTTGACATGAAAAATCCTAAGATTTCCAAATTTGCACTTTTCAAGTGCGATTTTACGAATCGTACCTTTACCCCATCGCCTGTTTCTAGTTTTGTTGACACGTGGCTGCTTAAAGCAGACTGAAAATAAAGCAGAATGCGCCTTATATTGAACGAGTTGGATAAAATAATTATGTTACGAGCCTTTGGCGAGCAACATATTTTATCCCACAAGTTCAATAAGTTCAAAACGATTCAATTTAATATTCTATTTAAATGGCGTCATTATGAAATAAGATTCTCTAAACTTTATACAGTTTGCGTAATAATAAACAGTTATTTCAGTGATTCGTAAATTAATATAGTACATGTATATACACAGTGTGCCATACGATTTATATTGCACTGTATATTTTGCACGTTTATACCTGTATTTATATTAATATGAATGTCAATATTTTATACACAAGTCTTATCACAACCGTAGATCTATATATTAAGAAAACATGGAGTTAAATGTACATCTGCTCCATGTATATACCATATATACATGCATTTATTTCACTCCAAATTACACATTGCTGGTATTTACAAGCAGTCATAAGTTGAAATCAGATAGACCATCATAATTATTAACCCATTACATCATACAGTGGAGAAAACGTTATTCTTTCCCGTTTAAAAGCAAACGAAACTCTTTTTTTCACTGGGGTAATGGCTAATTTTTTATACAAACTTATTAAAAGTGTACACTGATAGCAGAGGCTAAGATGCATTTATATAATTGTCAACCAAGTCGATTCAGCCTGAATAATTTTATCTTCGATTGTCCCTTTTTCTTTCTTTTTTACATAATCCCCTAACCCCGAATACCTTTATATTTGCAAACAGTTTGCAACCTGACCTGACACTAAGTACCACGGTGTTTGATCAGGTCCGAACTGTATGAATTAACTATAATTACAGTCAATTATTCAGTAAGAAAAACGACAGGTTAGATCCATAGAAAGGCAGGGATGTAAAGTCGCAGGGCTGCCATTTCTCCGGATTTTTCCTAAATCTCCGGATTTTTTCCCAGTACATGGTAGCTTAAAGCAGGCTGAAAGTAAAGCAAAATGCGCCCTAAGGCGCATTCTGCTTTACTTACAGCCTTCTTTAAGTCGACGCATGTCAACAAAACAAGAAAAAGTCTATGAGGTAAAGGTACGATTCGGAAAATTGCACTTGAAAAATGCAAATTTGAAAATCTTAGGATTTTTCATTTCAACTTATGGCAGCCCTGAAGTCGTAGGCAGACGATATTCTGGCGGCAAATGGTTGAGTTCTGTTGAATACCTCAGTAATAACCCCTCTTCACTGCTATTTTCGTCTGCTTTTATTTCTCAAATTTAAGTTTAGGTATTTATTGAAACGAGTGTCAAACAGTTTGGATTCTGATCAAAAGCCGCGTTACGCGGCATCTGATCAACATCAAAACTGTTTGCAAATAACTTTTGACCTCAACGTAATGCAGGGCTGTCATAAGTTGACATGAAAAATCCTAAGATTTCCAAATTTGCATTTTTCAAGTTTGGTTTTACGAATCGTACCTTTACCCAATCGTCTGTTTCTAGTTTTGTTGACACCTGACTACTTAAAGCAGACTGCAAGTAAAGCAGAATGCGCCTTAAGGCGCATTCTGCTTTACTTTCAGTCTGCTTAAAGCTATCATTTACTAGAAAAATATCCGAAGGTTTAGGAAAAATCCGGATAAATGGCAGCCCTGCGAGTGAAAGGGTTCGCGGCATATTCAATTGGAAATCGTCTGTTAATAATTTACAAACTCAATTGACAGGCTTATTCCCTAGAATATAATCTACAGGTCTACAAAATCTGTTTTTCTATTCACGCATGTTCACGTATTTTCACGGCACGGTGCGAGACGGCTTCCACGACCAATCTCCTTTGAACATTCGTCACGCCCATTGACATTCAGATCCAACCTTCTAAACGCATGGAAAGCGTTTCATGAGACTGATGATGGTGAAAATTGTTTCCGGTTATTGCTTTTTAACTGGAATTTTGCGTCATTTAATGGCAATTAATGCACAAAGTTAACTCACAGTCATGATAGATTGGGTTACAAACGAGCAAGACGCTAGCTATGGTGAGCATACTCGGATGTAACGCATATGGCAGATACATAATGGCTGTATTGTATTCATGGGTGCGTGTTTTTAACTTTTTGGAAAGATTAAAAGCGGGGATTTGGTCATTAAACAATTAAATATGTATAAAAGAAAGACGTTATCAGGGGAGATAATACATGTATTTGTAGAAGTTATGTGACTTTTTATGCCCCCGAAGCGGGGCATACAGTTTTTTTAATTGTAAAATAAAATTGTAATAGCAGTTTATCTTCGAAAAATCATCTAGATATCAGAAATATTAACTACTTTAAAGATATTTTAACTTAAAAAAGCACCGCGGTGTCTGTTATGGATCTAAATAGTTTGCAATGCTTAATGCAGCACAAAAGGAAAACAGAAATTCCTTCAGTAACTTTCTGATTTCCCTATATTCAGGCTGCATGCTGCATTAATCTGGCATCTTTCGTAAAGACTACTGATTCGTCATACCGATTGATACAATGTTGACTCTACAGTAAAACCAGCGTTTTAATAATTATTAGAGCACAAACGCATCCATTGTTATTTTTAGTTTCAGGTCTGCTATAAGTTGACATGAAAAATCCTAAGATTTCCAAATTTTCATTTTTAAGTGCGATTTTACGAATCGTACCTTTACCCCATAGCCATTGTCTTGTTGTTTTTTTTACATGCGACCACTTAAAGCAGGCTGTAAGTAAAGCAGAATGCGCCTTAGGGCGCATACTGCTTTAATTTCAGCCTGCTTTAAGCTACCGTGTACTGGGAAAAAATCCGGAGATTTAGGAAAAATCCGGAGAAATGGAAGCCCTGTAATTTCGTTCTATTTATGACAGTATTCAGTCTTTCCAGATGCCTATGGTCGACTGAATGGTCACTAAATAATATACTAGATAAAACATGCACACATGCCGTCTGTCTGTATCTCTAAGAATGCTATGTATTTGTTTTATTTATTATTATTATTATTATTATTATTATTATACCAGATTTATATAGCGCTCTTTTCACACAAGAGTTGTGCGTTCGAAAGCGCTTCACGTGAAATCATGTAAATGTACTTACAAAGTGAGAAAAGACAAATAACTCCATTATTTTGCTTTGAGAAATATTGATTAAATCAAACAGTTTGAGTCTTATCATACTACGCGTGACGTGGCCTTTGGTCAGGGATTAAACTGTTTGCAAATGACATGGTAGCTATACTTGGCATTGGATATGTCTAACCCTTTTCCCAATAGAAGCCATTTAAGCACATTTAATTGGTCCCACCGCTGAAAAAAAATACATGCAGTTCTTATTTATACAGTCATAAACATGTACAAAAGGCCGAATATTTTCTATATACTGGTAGATCGTAGCTGAAAACAAAGCAGGCTGAAAGTAAGCAGACTATTAAGGCGCATTCTGTGGTACTTTCAACCTAGTGCTCACCTATCCTCAAAAATAGAAACAGACTTTTTTGTTAAGGGTTTGATTCGACACTAACAAGGGAAAGGTTACTTAGTTTGTGTCCACCACTTGAATTTGGGACAATAAAACGCAAACAGTTTCTGGCCAGCTTAGACGCCGAGTAACTCGGTGTCTGGTAGGCTTGACATTATTTTATACCCATATTGAACTACAGCGCTCCCTCTCTACAACGACACCCAATGGGAGACAACAAATATGTGTGTTGTTCGGAGGGAGTCTTTGTAGGGAGGGAAATTGACATACATTTGCAAACAGCTTGAATCCAGATCAGGATCTGGATTCGAGCTGTTTGTCACTCGTTATTAAGTTTTTTTTTGTCAAAATGTCCAATATGTAACTTTTAGAAAACCAGCAGACGACAAATTTAAGCAGACGGTATTACAGCAGTAAAAGCGTTAGACATAATTGTCCTGTTTAGGGAAATGTGGCAAGGGTCTTTGTAAGGAGGGAGTCGTTGTTGGGAGGGCCGTTGTAGAGAGGGAACACTGTACACCCATATTGAACTAATTTGTCAACATTTTCCAAGTGGCTGTCATTTCCCCAATTGCGCTGCATTCCACTTGCACTTTGGTTTGTTTTAAACTGAAAAATAACGTTTCCAGAAATATTTACAGTCGATCTTAAGTAACCATTTACCTGATAGCCCATTTCAAGCATTGAAGATAGGTGACTACTTAAAGCAGGTTGAAAGTAAAGCAGAATGCGCCTTAAGGCGCATTCTGCTTAACTTTCAGCCTGCTTTAAGTAATCATTTGCATGAATAAAGAAAATATTCCCTATAATATATAATCATGGCTGATTAAATTGGAACTATTTTCTTCGGCGGAGGAATAAATAATATTCGCTAAAAGGCGCTTCTATGGGGAAAAGGGTTAATTAAGCTCCGAAAGAGGTCATAATGACAATTATTTCATTTCGGGGTATTTGTTTCATTAACGGAACGTCGGATAGATAAAATATATGCCGTACCACGAGAAAACAAGACGTATACATGAAACACTCCATATTTGTGAAGACAAATCAACGTCGTCCTCTCAATCTTTATATCTGAGGGGAAGGGCCGAATCTAATGTTGTGAGAACTTGTGGCCCAACCCCATTTCTATGTATATCCATGGAATAAAATATGTTTAAACTATCTTAGCTCATTTCACACTGCCAATTAATGTATAATAATAGTACTGTAAAACCGGTATTTTTCGCGTCATGAATATTTCGCGTAATGTGATTCGCGACATCATGCAATATTTCTAGCAGGTGGTAGCTTAAAGCAGGCTGAAAGTAAAGCAGAATGTGCCATAAGGCACATTCTGCTTTACTTTCAACCTGCTTTAAGAAATCACCTTTTTTCAAAACTAGAGACATTCGCGAATTAACGCGTAAATTATATTCTCGTAAATAAAACCGGTTTGACAGTATTTGCTTATAATGCTCAGTATGCATGTGATTATCAAATAGTGCAGATCCTGACCCGTTTCCGTATCTGAACTTGAAAAATGTGTGATAAAATAATTATGGGCTCATTTGACCAGTTAAAATATTCATCAAACGATGGCTGTCAAATCTGGTGCATTTGCAGCTTAATATGGCCGCGTATTTGTTCTTCTATTCTTTTCCTTTATGAATTCAATGATACATCATTAAAGATGATGAAAATTAATTTCGTTTTTATGTAAACGAAAGCGCTCATTTGTGTGCGACTGTTCACAGGGCCACAATAAGGCCAACTCTGATCTTGGGTCAGGCACTTGGGGACTTTTGTAGGTTTTTAATTGACAGCTGGAATCCACGTGACTCCATCAATATTTCTTCTTCCAAGGTCGTTACAGTGAATAAACAGAAACACAAATTTCTTTTCAGTAGTTTCGTACATATTTGTTCAGCGAAAATGAGAAGTGGTAGTGCCATTGATTGATGGTAAAAATCAAGTACCAGCGCTCGCCTGTCTCCAATACAACTGTGGTGACGTTTATGAGTGCTAATTAAGACATTTATGCTATACCATCTTTCATATTAATACTCGTCTTTTGGCTACTGGAAATGTGCATATGAGTACGTACAGAATTTGGTGACGCGTCGGCGACACTTCTGTGAAATTGACAGAGGTCTGCCACAGAAAACATCAATCGTTGTCATGCGACGAAAGAACATCAGCTACTGTGGATTGGAAGATTAAATTTGCGTACATTATTTATTTGTCAAGGTACTAAATGAATGGTGGTATTAAACAAATACTTGAGCCGTGCCAGCCTTATTGCAATGCAACATTGCACAGACCAAGCACCGTTGTCATACCAGGCTCTGTATCTGATTTTGGTCTACACTGTCAAATACAGTGGAGAATCTGTTATCCTTTCCCGTTTAAACGCAAACGTACGCAAACGCAAAGCACTAAAACGTAGAAAAGAACAACTTTTGGACAATTTTGATAATTCTTGTTTATCTTGGTGGCAAACAGTTTGGAGCCTGATCAGACGCCGGGTTACCCGGCGTCTGATCTGGTTCCAAACTGTTTGTACTGCAAATAATAGTTTAAGCGTAAACGCGTTTATTGGGAAAGAATAACAAATTCTCCACTGTACCGTCTATAATGCAGCTACATAAAATGCTAAAGATGTATCATGTGGATTTCAAACAGTGAAGATCAAGACCAGTCACCACGTGTTTGACGCGGGGGCTGGCCTTTGTCTTCACTGTCTGCAATACAATAAGTCATGGCACGGCTCATTTATACAGTGGAGATTCTATTATTCTTTCCCGTTTAAACGCAAACGTACGCAAACGCAAAACACTAAAACGTAGAAAAGTGCAACTTTTGGACAATTATGATAATTCATGTTTATCTTGGTGGCAAACAGTTTGGAGCCTGTTTGCACTACAAATTATAGTTTTAGCGTAAACGCGTCTATTGGGAAAGAATAACAGATTCTCCACTGTATCATGCACCGTCTTACAAAGGATATAAACTTGGTGTCTGCTGATTTTCCTACATAATTGACATTTTGACAAACTAACATAGTGACGAGTGGCAAACATTTTGAATCCAGATAAGAAGCGGCGTCCGATGTGGATTCAAGCTCTTTGCAGATGTAAGCCAATTTCCCTCCCTATAACAACTCCTTCCAAACAAAACACACAAATTTTATCTCCCATTTGGTGTCGCTGTAGAGAGGGAGCACTGTAGTACTACTATTATATAATTCAAAAGAAATACAGCGCTCCTTCTCTACAACGACACCCAACGGGCGACAGAAATTATGTGCGGAGGGAGTCGTTATACAGTGGAGAATCTGTTATTCTTTCCCGTTTAAACGCAAACGTACGCAAACGCAAAACAATAAAACGTAGAAAAGTACAACTTTTGGACAATTCTGATAATTCATGTTTATCTTGGTGGCAAACAGTTTGGAGCCTGATCAGACGCTGGGTTACCCTGCGTCTGATCTGGCTCCAAACTGGTTGCACTGCAAATAATAGTTTTAGCGTAAACGCTTTTATTGGGAAAGAATAACAGATTATCCACTGTAGGAAGGGACGTTTGCAACCAGCTTGAATCCAGATTAGACGCCGCATAACGCGGCGTCTGATCTGGATTCAAGCTGTTTGTGGCTCGTCATTAAGTATATTTCTGTCAAAATGTCAAAAATATAACTTTGAGAAAAACAGCAGACACTATTTAAAGCAGACGACATTGCAACCGTAAACGCGTTAATTACATAATTATCGTGTTTAAGGAATTGTGGCAAATGTCGTTGTAAGGAGGGAGTCGTTGTAGGGAGGGCCGTTGTAGAGAGGGAGTACTGTAGCAGCAGCCATATGTCTTTATCAAACACGTTTTCAAAAAGATGATTGTTGTAGATTCCAGTCTATTACATTTATCACTATAAAGAGTCATTTTCGGCAATATATTTCAATATGGCAAAAAGTGCAGACCCTGATCAGATAACTCCTTTAGGGTATAATCGTCGCTAAGACTCATTGAGTTACTCTGGTTTTATATTTTAATGAACTGTCAAGAATGCATGATGTCCCAAAATTAATCTTTATAAACAATCACGAACACATTATTTGAAACAATTCTATTTTTCCAATATTCACGGCAGCGCAAACTATTAACGTTTTCATTATTAGAACAAGGTATGTAGCACCACATGTGAAACTAATTGCAAAGGCCAGAATTGAGAATGCATTCATATCATTTATAAATGAATATTAAATACTTCGACAAATATCGCGTGACGATACTACCTTGATGCTGGTGCCAGAACAGCGGATACAGATGAATAAATAAAGATTTGTTTGACTCGCCTTTGATTTATAGTTTAGCTGTACATAAAAACAGTTAAACTTTTTGTTCGGCGACACTTAAACTAATTTTAATCATATTTTTATGATAGATGAACGCTTTTTGCAGTACTCAAGTAATACAGAAAGCTCCTTTAGGAGCTTTCTGTATAACTTTTGTCCGGCATCAAACGATCACCAGTTTCAAAGATCGCCATTCTTGACAACTGTTATGCCGCGTAAGAGAGGAGTTACTGTACTTCGAAATATTTTGCTTAATTTCAAAATCAAACCATGACAAACGATTAGCAATATTGTTCCTGACAGTAACTGTCCACCAAGATGGTTTCTATCCAGATGTCGGACTTTGATCAGATCACACTGATGATAGGGACTAGTGGTCCCTTGGCTGGTCAAAGAACGGCAAGAAACCGTTAGAATTATTGCCTCAATTAGCGATGACTTTTCCAACTGTTATCCTGTAATTAATAGGTTATCTCTATCTTATCGCCCCGGTCGTTACAGGTTCTGTGTTGACGGCAAGCACATTCAAACGGGTATGTTCGTAGCCGTGTTTAAGGCGATTAAAATGTTTAGCATTTTTAGCAACACGCTGGGCAATTGATGGTTTTCGTATACAGTAAATCGTCGCTGTTACGACTACTTCACTGGAAAACTCGATAATGTTTTAGGCCGGTTGCCTCGAAAAAGGTAGAATGCAAGTAAACAAAAAACGTCCCTTTAGACATTTCTACGTTATTTTCTTTGTTCCATGTTTAAACAGACATCCGCATACATGTAACTGCAGTACAGTAGTCTGTACTTTTCAGTGCAATTCCACCACTGGAAATTGTTCACGGAATTAGAAATGATTTAAAACTGACTTGCGGTCAGTAACTATTTAATATTGACAAACACTTGTCCAGATTACTTTACAGCTATATCACATGCATGACTGTATAAGAAGAATATTGTACAGCTTCAGCCTTTTCCGTCATAACTTGTTTTTCAGCATTAAATATATTTAAATATTATGAAGTAGATAAAGCAGGCTGCAACCAAAACATACAGTTCTTGTACTCTTAAATGCTTTCAGCTTTACTTTAACTTTTTCTCCCATAGACGCATCTTTTAGCACATTTCATTATTCCTCCGCTGAAGAAACTAGTTCCAATTTATACAATTATGAGCATGTACCATAAAAAAAATATATTTTATTATATTCTATTTCCTAACAGATTATAGCTTAAAGAATGCTGAAAGTAAAACAGATTGCGTCTGAAGGCACATTCTGCTTTACTTTCAACTTGCTTTAATAGATGACATGTTTTCAAAATTAGAAACAGACTCTGGAATGCGCCTTTTTGACGTCATTTATAGTGAACGGGTTAAAGGACGTTGTTCACACTAAGATATTGTATAAACTTAACCCTTTCCCCCATAGAAGCGACATTTAGCGTATTTAATTTACTACTCCGCTAAAGAAAATAGTTCCAGTTTATACCCTCATGAACAATTACCATTACAAATATTTTATATAGCCTAGCATGTTTTATCTTAAAGCAGGCTGAAAGTAAACCAGAATGTGCCTTAAGGCACATTCTGCTTTACATTCAACCTGATTTAAGTGGTCACCTGTCTTCATAACTAGAAACGGGCTATGGGGTAAAGGGTTAAATAAAAATAGTTATTATAATTATAGAAAACATCAGGGTGTTTTTTTCAATGAAAGCACTGTAATATAGTGCTTGTGTTTCGTTTCTTTTCTTTATGTTTAAGTACGTTTTTAAGCGATTATTGTGAAATTATTCTTGATGGTTGTTACATGTATAAGTGATAGTATTCGTTAATATTAGATTATGTGTAATGTGATGTGATAAAATACGCAGACGTACTCACAATAATTAGTGTACATAATTAGCGAGTTCTAACACTTAAGTATATGTTTGTTATTATATTTACTGCGGATGCCCGATTCACCCTACCCTTATTATTGTTGCTGTTAAATGTTCCTGGGATTCCCCTTATGTATCAAAGATAGTTCTGGACTGATTTAATGCTATAAATGAGAAAGTATCACAACTAAACAAACACAGAAAACCTATTAGCAGTCCAGTGTTTGGAGAGCAGCGCTTTAATGCTGCAAGCCAAAATCAAAAGTACATAAAGAACGTCGACGACGTCCAAAAACCAATAAGCATCTCACATGAAAAGCGGATAAACATTACCGAATTCAATTTATATTTATACAAACGACCAAGTAATGAAGAAACACTGTCCAATAACAAACACGGAGGCCACAAAACAAATATTTTCCCGAGAAATGTAGCTTTGATGCTGTTTCTTCAAGCGGGCACCTACTGGCAATTTCACACATAAACCATGCTGAATAAATAGATGCCCGCGAATTGATGCCATATGAAATCTGATAATATCATGGGCATATAGAAGCATTGGGGCTTGATCTTATCACCTCGTATTAATGATCAGATGAGCTAGCTTGACCAATATGTACTAACCCATTACTCAATAAGTACGCATTCTAACGCCTCTAATTATTCTTACACTGAGAAAAAGTAGTCCTTACCTACGAAATTATGGGCATGAATTATATTGCAACTTTTTGTCCAGATAGGCATCTGAAAGTAAAGCAGAATGCGTCTCAATGCGCATCCTGTCTTACGTTCAACCGTTGCTTTTAGTTGTCACCGGTCTTCAAAACTAGAAACAGACTATAGGGTAAAGTGGTTTACGATAATTGAATAATTTCAGGTTGCTGCTTAGTTTTCATACTGAATAATTTTCAGTGTTACATATATTTTATTAGCTTTCATATTCCGTATCTTGCTGAATTTATTCTTTTAACGTCAGTTATGCAGAAAATGAATTTGATTGTTAAACAGATTGAATTCATACCAGGCTCCATCTTAGAGGGATATGATCTGGAACATTACTTGTATAATTTGGAACTACCTTCTTCAATGGAAGAATAAATTAAATGTGCTAAAAGGCGTATTTATGGAGCAAGGAATTAAGCAGACACCTTTCTGTAAGACTGGCAATAAATTGTAATCAATTTACGAAGATTCAACCTAAAATGCTAACACATTTCATGGCTTTGAAAAGTCGGGTTACATGTAAACTAGAGATACCGGAAGTTTTGATACAATTAAGGTACATGTATATTTAAGAAGAGTGTAATTCTAACAAATGATATGAAATATATAAAAAATAATGAAAAAATGATAATTAATTAAGTGTAATTTGTTTTTGTTTGAAACATATAAGTTCGCTGCGTTGAATATACATTTAGTGAAAAACATACAGTGGAGAATCTGTTATTCTTTCCCAATAAACGCGTTTACGCTAAAACTATTATTTGCAGTGCAAACCGTTTGGAGCCAGATCAGACGCCGGGTGACCCGGCGTCTGATCAGGCTCCAAACTGTTTGCCACCAAGATAAACAAGAATTTTCAGAATTGTCCAAAAGTTGTTCTTTTCTACGTTTTAGTGCTTTGCGTTTGCGTACGTTTGCGTTTAAACGGGAAAGAATAACAGATTCTCCACATGTATACATCTATATCTGAAAAGACGGGTGACATTTTAATACAGGACTTCACTTCTCTATCGTTTTTTTAAAAAGATACATGTACAAGAAAGCCTATTAACTAGTTCAACATATTGGACCATATGGAAACATAATTATACTTGTCATTTTCAAACGGGTGCACGAAAACCAGTCCTAAATACATGTAGTACATTTGAAAGTTTAGGTTTCGATGCTTGACATTGTCAAAACGACAGGTTTGGCTGTAATATACTTGTACTCAGTATGTCATTTTTTTCCCAAAAGCATGTAGTTTCACTTTCGTGTATATTTATACGGCATTTTCACGTGCGTGTTTAATGTTTTACGTTAATTTTCATAAAATGTGGTTTACAGTTTTCTGTGAATAAACGACAAATTCTGCCAAAATGAAATACAAGAAGTAACTTGTAAATAATAACAATTCACAATAACAAGTGATTGCGTGGGCATTCATTGTCTTGAAATAAATGTGCTACAGGGCTGCCATTTCTCCGGATTTTTCCTAAGTATTCGGATTTTTATCCTAGCAGATCGTAGCTTAAATCAGGCTGAAAGTAAAGCAGAATGCGCCTTAAGGCGCATTCTGCTTACTTTCAACCTGTTTTAAGCAGTCATGTGTCTTCAAAACAAGAAACAGACTATGGAGTAAAGGTACGATTAGTAAAATTGCGTCTTAAACATTGGAAAATTGAAATCTTAGGATTTTTATGATCAACTTATGGCAGTCTTGGTGCTATGTCAATTGAGAAATGCCTGTCCAATACTGAAAAACCTCTATGGCGACCACTAAAACGAAGGCTAATTGATTGTACAAAAGACATGTGATAGCTCCAAACAAGGTAACAATAAAACAGATTTACTGTCACCTTGCTTTACGCAGTCACCTGTTGTTAACACCTAATAATTAACACACTGTCGTCGTAAGAGAGAGGTTTGACTACTCGATTGCCCATTATCTTCACTACTAGTATATTTTAGAAGACTCTTATAAAAGTTATTTGCAGTCAAGTTTTGCCTAAACGTAGATGAAATAACCCCATTTGCAAACCTCTGTACCCTGTACTAATTTGCATTTAATACCAACCGTTTAACCCGATGGATTAATTGAGCATGGAATTAATTTGTTTACATATCATTCCCAATTTGCTGCCTCACGTGCGTGGCATTTTCACGCGCAAGCATGAGCGCCTAGCAAATTACGTGACAGATGCCCGAACACCGTTTCGCGTTATTACGAAAGTCATTTCTGCCACCCCGACAGATATTGGTCATAAAAGAACAAGGTTTGTTTCAAATGACTGTCGTTATTTAGCATTAATGATTAACCTTTGCAATATCGAGATTCAAACTGACTTTTCACGTATGTTTAAAAGACAGATACGTATGACTTTCAAAGGTATAGCTCGTAATATTTAAAATATGAAAGCATTGCAGATCCTGACCGGAGGACTTCCTGGAGCCAACTTGTCTGAGTCTACAATATTTTTCACAGAATTGTATTCTCGATCCAAGCATTTTAAGGATTTGAGTAATTTGTATTGCAAGCGTTTGAGTGGCATGCGTCAGTCACTGTTCAAAGCGCTTAATCGAGACGGATTCTTTCAGATTACAAAATTAAAATTATACACAAATTGAAATGCAAAGCACGCTAAATATGGTTAAAACTAGTGAATTCCGTTAGTCTTGTCAATTATTCGATTGTGTATATTAGTGCCTTAGTATATATTTAATAACAAGATATTTATTTTCGGTTCAGATAAATGTATTGAGGAAGGCAGTTTAGCATAAATATTTTACGTTTAATATTTGTATTTTCTCTTTTCGGCTTTAAAAATTGCTTTTCTTTCGTTGACTAGCATTGCATTTTACGATTTTTGAAATTACCGAATTTTTATTTAGTTTTCTTCTATAGTTAACCATGTTTTAGACTATATAATGCGAGCTAAACGCAATGTGATAGAAATTTTACGAGATCGATGGAGTTTGATTTGACTGTGAATATATACAGTCGAACCCCAATCATTCAGTATTGTTTAAGTCGAATATACCTGTATTTCAATGTTAGAACGTAACTTAGAGATGATTTATGTTGAAATACGAGCGTTTTCGACTTCAACGAGATCGAATAATCGAAAATCAGCTGAAGAGATACGGGTTATTTCGTCTTAAGCAAGTTCGAGGTATCGAGTTTCGACTATGTTAGACTTGCGTATTATATTGCGGTAGATGTGGCCCATGTTGATAAACAATGCCACCGTATTTATCTAGCATTTCTCGTTAGCAGAACAAATGTACAGTGGAGAAAATGTTATTTTTTCCCGTTTAAACGCAAACGAAACGCAAACGCAAGACACTAAAACGTAGAAAATGTCAATTTTTAGATATTTTTTGCAATTCATTTTTACATGAGTGGCAAACAGTTTGGAGCCTGATCAGACGCCGGGTTACCCGGCGTCTGATCTGGCTCCAAACTGTTTGCAGTGGAAATAATAGTTTTAGCGTAAACGCGTTTATTGGGAAATAATAACACATTATCCACTGTAGTTTGCCTTATTTACTTTGCATTGCTCGTTAGCTACAATTTACGCTACAAAATATGTTACGTCAACTCTTCCATCCCCCAGAAGGGAGGGCGAACCAGTGAAACCTGTCTGAGATTAATCATTAGATTGCTAATTAGCCACATGATCTGGTCAGTGTTTATTTACTCGGTCGGTTTGTTTGTATGGTTGGCAGAAGTCATAAGCTTAGTTATTGCTGACCGATGTTGCTCTAAGAATCTTAAAGTCATTTGGGAGTCGGGGTAGAGTTTAGTCAAGGATAGAGTAATACAGTGGAGAAAACGTTATTCTTTCCCGTTTAAACGCAAACGAAACGCAAACGCAAAACACTAAATGTAGAAATAACATTTTTTTTTTACAATTCTGACTATTGATATTAAGCTCAGTGGTAACCAGTTTGGAGCCTGATCAGACGCCGGGTTACCCGGCGTCTGATCTGGCTCTAAACTGTTTGCAGTGGAAATAATAGTTTTAGCGTAAACGCGTTTATTGGGAAAGAATAGCGTTTTCTCCACTGTACTGTGCGTGTATAGACAGATGTCATTTGCAGAATCATGGGTTTCCTTGAATACATTTGACTACTTAAATGTTTATCCCATAGCCTGTTTCTTGTTTAGAAGACAGGTGAAAACTTAAAGCAGGTTGAAAGTAAATCAGAATGCGCATAACTGTGCATGCTCCTTTACATTCAGCCTGCTTTAAGCTAGTATGTACAAGGATATAGAAACACATTCTTGAGGAACATGTTCAAGACAGTTTCAATTGTTACTGTTTTCTTCAGTGAAGGAATTAACTGAATGCGCTTCATACATATGAATATGCACCATAAGAATACACTAGCAGATGGCAGCTTATAAAAAGCAAATTGAAAGAGAATCAGAATACGCATTACAGGGCATTCTGCTTTGCTTTCATCCTGTTTTGTGTAATCACCTGTCTTTAAAAATAGAAATAAGCTATAGTGGAATGACTGATGCAGAATAGAACTGATGCAGCTTTCTTTTTTCCTTTTGTCTTGCATTTGAGTGTTATAATTCAGAGACACTATCAAATGGACGTTAATTCGATGACCGCGCAATACATGTTCCATTGTATTCGGATAGTGTGTGGTAATACCTCTTAAACATGTGATGATCGCTAAGCATATACAGCCGGTTTGTTTTAAGCAAATACATGTAGCCATCAATACTTTATTATATAGGATAATACACGAGTGATTGTAATTTATTACCAAACGAGACCTTTAGAAAACGAGTTTTCTAAAACGACGAGTTTGATAAATCCAATATATTATTAGCACACTTGGTATAATGTTTTGTATCATAAAATTAAATAAAATATATTTCACGTATGGTCATAGTTTGTCGGGTTTATCAAAGTAGTACTTTAGAAAACGATAAAATCGAGGTTTTACCGATTTTTTATCGGTTTCTAACATGACGAGTTTGATATATCAAATAAATTACGAACACGAATGTTTTACTAAAAGTTCGTTTTATAACATAACCAGATAATTTGAGTCCGTGTATTTGTTTTGCTTATTTGTCCATTTTAAGTGGACAGGACAAAACGGTTCCAAGTTAACCATTTACATATTAGAACAACGACAGATTTTAGAACATTTTCTTATAACGATTCTGTCCTTCCATTTACAACACATGCAATATTATTACGTGCCTCTTCAAATCCCGAACAAGGGAGCAAATATTACATTTTGCTCAATTATCAAATTACGCTGTGCCTGATCTTGCTCCAACGAACTTGCGATGGGCATCGGTTCTTCGTGAAACAGAAGAGCGTTTACCATTGTACACAATATTTCGTTCTTGTTACACAATGACACGACAGGACTGGAAACTATACGCTTAGCAAGGACAAGCATGCGTGAACAATGCTGATCTTCAAGCGTGTTTATTTATTTTGGGAAGATGGGATCAGGCTGGAACGATAGGAAACATATCTCACAATGTTTGTTTAGCCTGGCGTAGAACACAGGACGTATCTGCACCCTAATGAGACTATCAAGTTAACATTTCACGCCCTAAGTATGCTATGTTCACATAAATATATTTTATTACGCGTAGGTTGTATCTACAGTTTGCAATGAGTTTTTTACCGTGTCTGATTACGGCCAATCCGATTTGAATTATACTTTTGCATAAGCGTACGTACAACTGGAAGATGGAAAAACATAGTATATAGTTTGAACATAGCGATGTACAGGCCTATTAAAGGATGTAGACTAATTCTTTAATCTGCTGTAGAGAATATATTCTCCGAAGGTAAAGGTTCCTGAATCTCATGCAAATGCTTTTCTCGCAGCATTTCGATTCGTAGTACAGAAAACCATCCTTA
Organism: Gari tellinella; assembly: GCA_922989275.2. NCBI lineage: Eukaryota > Metazoa > Mollusca > Bivalvia > Cardiida > Psammobiidae > Gari > Gari tellinella. The sequence goes on from OV277859.1 coordinate 57,154,353, forward strand.
CATTTATGTCTTCACTCTTGAAAAATAGTAACATTCAATTGATATAGATAATACATTAAGCAATTTGCACTAACCAAGCTAACAATGCTTGTGATAGACGGAGTGTCAAAACGACTTCAGCTTACAGGGGTGGGCTGTATTCTAGACAAGGCAGACGGAGCGTTTCATTTATTAACCCCATTCACTGTCGTGACGTCATCAATTTTAAACAATTGTCTGCTGTTATTTCTTAAATTTTAATTTTTGCTATTTTGACTGAAAAAATATTGAAATGAGTGTCAAACAGTTTGGATCCTGATCAGACGCCGCGTCACGCGGCGTCTGATCAGGATCAAAACTGTTTGCAAAATACTGTTGTGCTCGGGGTAAGGTAGTGAAGGCGTTAGGATTTATATGTAGTGAAAAAAGTGTACGACGGCTATCAAAAATATATTAATCTACAGTATCATTTACTTCATTTATCTTTTTAGTGGTATTCAAGAAAAGGATTAAAGAGCATTATGCATTTGTTAACCATATATATGTACTTATTCTACCCTGAAATATCAAATTGACAATTACAGCTTCCGATTAAGTCGAGTGCTGTTTTGACTTTCAATATATTATAGAATGATAGGAGCTTTCTTATCAGGGTATATACCGGTATATAAAGAGAGGAGTGTCAAACAGTTTGAATCCTGGGTCCATGCTAATAAAACGTTTGAGCTGAGTCTTAAACCATTCTCAAGCATTTGATTGGTCAGATTTGAGCCTAGGCTTAAATCTGACCAATCAAATGCGTGAGAACGAACTCAGACTCAACTCAAACGTTTTATAAGCGATGGGCCTTAACTAACTGTTTGCAAATACCAGCGTGTACGGGGAAGGGAATGAGGTTAGTTTGTAACGCAAGTGGTGTCGCTGACTAAACACACTTTCATTGTCTGAAGAGCATATCAAGCGGCGAAGATTGATAAGTTGATTCAGTAAGTCTACGACATGTTTGCGCTAGTTGTTAATTCGCGAAACCTTAGAACGACAAGCATGTTTTCTTTCAATTTCTGAGAGCTACACTGGTATGCTGATGTGGGGGAGATACGCTGTACTATTTGTATTTATCACCAAGACGTGTCTGCATTTTTGATACGTTTCACATTTTCAACCTTTAACTTGTTAAAGGCTTTCAACCAAGTTTTGGTGAAAATAGGAAAACATTATATTTTTCAAAAATCTATAAAAGAATTTTTGGGACAAAATAGAGGAATTCTTAAGAGACTATCGCAATTTTGCAAATAATTACTATAAACATGACACAATTATACACAATAAAATGCATACATTATCTATTAATCTTGCAAACAAGACTCTTTAAAGGGATTGTCTTTTTGTCTGTTTGCTTAAAAAGTGCTTATGTACCATGTACTAGAAAACAATCCGAAGATTAAGGAAAAATCCGGAGAAATGTACGGAAGCTCATTGGGGACATTTTGTCTTAGCTCTAATGTCTTAGATCTTAGGTATTATGTCTTAGGTATTACATCTTAGGTGTTAGGTATTAGGTCTTAGCTGTTAGGTCTTAGGTATTACGTCTTAGGTGTTAGGTATTATGTATTAGGTGTTCAGAAACGCGGCAAGAAACGGCGGGAATTTCAGCAAGCGCCCATTTTAAACTGAACAGGGATATATATACGGTATATTGGTATTTCCGAGAAAAAAATAACACAATGCAGGTTAGTGAGGCTTATTGAGTGCAATTCTAACCAAACTGGTTGAACAATGTTAACTTGTTAACAATTATGATCGTTGGATTCATTAGTCTTACTGTATGGGCTACATATGTGCTAAACAAAGGTGTAGGTCATCGACAAGTTATCTTATAAAGGTTTAAGGCCATGGTTCGAGGAAAAAAATGACGATTTGAAATCGTATTAAAACCGCTATATGAAGACTAGAACACTGGCCAAGTCATTGCCTTTTGTTATCTTGCTTTTATATCGGTCCCTTGGTGTAATGGAAGAGTGCAGGGTTCGTAACCAAGGTGTTCGTGGTTCGAGCCTGACTGTTAGATCTACCATATTTTGGTTCGAACATAAATAAAAAAAAAATTGTTTACCATAATAATTGAGAAAAACATACTGAATTTTATCTAGTATGATTCATTCGAGGCTTTTGGTGACATTTCTTGCAGAGAAGCGCCTCGAAAAAATGAACCTATAGGTTATCCACGACCTTAAAGCAGTATTAGTATAGGGATCAGATGTTTAGTGTGGAGAAACTTTTGGAGAGCAGTGTATAATGTATATGTATGGTTTGATTGAACTTTAATTAAAAACATCTTCATATTTCTTTTAATTTTGTACATTTTCAGGCAAATGCTGTGATGATGATATACTTGTTCATATTCCAATGGTCTCGAGCAACAGCAGCTGTGCCATCTTATATACTACAAACTGGAACTAGTACTATACTTGATCTGATCGTTATTTCTTCCGTGGATTTACATACCCTGAAATTGTCCTTCTGTTATTCGTGGTGAACAATATAAGAATATCGCTCCGTCAGCTAATGGGAGTATTGAAACGTAACAACCTGAGACGACGGTGATACTGTGGCAAAGTACGTATTACAAGAAATTGGTCATAACTTTTGCAGCAAAGTAAACAGAGAAGATGTGCAGGTATGCTGTGAGATGTATGCATCGCAAAGGCAAAGGTGCAGCCAAGACTTTGAAACTCTTGCAAGACTTCTCAATCCAGATCTACAAGCACCTTTTAATGAACAGATGGATTTACAATTATACAGAGAACTCCTTGTTCTCGTTGAAAAAAACGTTTAAGTTATGTGGGGAAAATCAGTGATCATTGATATCTGTCCTATGCTTACTTGATTTTGGTCAGAAAAAAAAAACCCACCCACATTCGTATGATTCTTTGTGACAGCTTTATGAATTGGTAGGGTATTTGAAGTATTGAATCCCGAGGAAACAATAACTATTAAGTGTGTCAGAACATTTGTTATGAAAGTGTATATCAACTTGAAAATCCTATTGAGTAACTTCTGTTACGGACACAAATGTTACTCTGCCACAAATTTTACTCTGCCACAAATGTTATAAGCTGAAAAATTTATTTTATAATAATGCTAGGCCACAGGTGTTTCAAACCTGCCACAAATGTGGCCACATTTGTGGCAGGTTTGTAACATTTGTGGCTTATCTAATTTTGACCAACATTTTCAAACTGTAACATTTGTGGCAGGTTTGTAACGTTTGTGTCCGTAGTTACATTTGTGGCTGCAACGAACGTCCTTATGGCACCAATGTGTTCTAAAATATCTTTAGATTCTCCTTATTAGATCACTAGAATACGAATGAATGTATGCGTGTTTGTATTATTATGAATAAATGAGTATACACATTGGAACATTTAGTTTTACTACTTCTACAATATCAGGCCAGTGTTCTGATGATGATATCCTGATACATATTCCAATGGACGTTAGTAACTGCAGTTGTGTCATCCAATATATTTCACTATCTGCAAATTTGCCTCCAAATGACAAATTTCTTTTTCAAAAATGTTTTTATACCTTTCCTGAACACAGTTAACACCATATTATGTTCAGAAATGGTAAAAAATTAGTTTCGAAAAAATGTCATTTGGAGGCAAAATCGCAGAGAGACGCATACAGTTACAAACGGGAACTATACTAATCCAAACATCTAATGCAATCATTTCATACTTATAGAATTTAAGTCCGAATTTTATTTTGTGAAAATATTTATATAGTTAATTTAATAGTTATGGTCAGTGTAAGAGCTTTCCTCAAGCCCTACTTATTTAACTACGCCGATATTCAAGATACGAGTCCTAACAACAGCTAAATGTTTCCTTGAAATAGAAAAGCTATTAAATAGTTAGAAAATCAGGTATTACGTATTAGGTCTTAGATATTAGGTCTTACGTCTCAGATCTTACGTCTGATGTATAAGTCTTAGATATTAGGTCTTAGATATTAGGTCTTACGTCTTAGATATTAGGTCTTACGTCTTAGATCTTACGTCTTAGATCTTACGTATTAGGTCTTACGTAATAGGTCTTGGATCTTACGTATTATGTCTTACGTATTAGGTCTTAGATCTTACGTATTAGGTCTTACATATTAGGTCTTAGATCTTACGTATTATTATAGTAATAAGCTGACCAGTAGGCTTAGCTTGTACTCACACGCTTATTATAAAACATAAATTTGGTCAACTTTGCACTTTTCCTGTCATTAGATAAAACTGTGGTCTCTAGAGTGTAAACACGAAAACTGTTGTCAACGAATGTCCAAGTAACACAAAAGCTCTATCTGAGCTTTGCTCAGGCGAGATAAAAATGCCTGCACACTCTCTTACTTTGTCAATGTTAAGAGTTATACACTGATTAAATTTAGCCTATTAGTTTTGCAATATATCACAGACCTAGTTACTGTAATGTTTGACCACCATTTGTCCACTCTGTGTTTAAGACAGGGTATGCATACAGTCAGATGAAAATTAACCAGAAAGCTCCTATCTGCTTTCCTCTCATCTTGTTTTAAGCTGCCACCTGTATTAGTGTTTTAACCCCCTCCCCCTTAGAAGTGCCATTTAGTGCCTTTAAATTATTCCACCACTGACAAATAGTTTCAATTTAATTGAATGTATGCACTCATAAACATGTACCAAAAGAAATATTTTCTATAACCTATCAGATGGTAGCTTAAAACAGTGTGAATGTAAAGCGGAATGCTCATTAAGACACATTCTGCTTTACTTTAAACCTGCTTTAAGTGATCATCTAGCTGTCCATAAAACTAGAAACAGGTTATTGGGTAAAGGATTAAAAGCATCAATAAATAGTTACTGGTAGTGTGGAGAAAAGGGAAAATCACCTATTGTATTGGTGTAGTGTATGAAAGGGATGCATGAATAGTTAATTAAAGCAATATATTTTCACATCAGTTTATTATAGTACTGTTGATAAAATATCTACTGTCCTTTTCACTCAGCTCTGTCACTCAATTTGTATCAAATTTTTTTTTATTTTAAACAATTTCAACTTTGTACCTACATGAGCCGATCAGATCGTTTTTTACGAACTCACATGCAAAGTTTGAATAATATCGGGACCGTGAGTAGGGAGATATCCTAAATAAATAGTTTTTTCCTATAGTAAACTTGGGATCAGCTGTGTTTGCAAATGGCCGCTGTGTGTTTTAATATTCTTTTTAACAACACCTTCAAAATAGCGATGTTAAAATCTATTTTTATCTTAATTTCACTTTTAGATTACCATTCACGGATTGACAATATCAGTTTTATGTTTTATTTTAATAGGCCTTCTCCACCTCTGTAAAAATAGACTGTCCCACAACGTCACTCACTATTCACAAAGTCAGCCATTTTGTAAACAATTGAGGCCTATTTCACTATGGGGAAAATACATTTTTCACGATAATTTTTCATTCACAGCCTGGATAAATCTGAAACTTTACATGTGAGTTCGTGAAAAACGGTCTGGTTGTCTCGTGCAATTACAAAGCTGATATTGTTTGAAACAAAAAAAAATTCGATAAAAATTGAGTGACAGAGCTGAGTGAAAAGGACAGTAATCACGTGTATTACACAAAACACACAAAGGTCTATTGTAATCCAGCCGGAGATTGTACAAATTCCAAAGAAATTCCCATGGTATGCTCTCTGAAGAATATGAAAACATAGAATATGGTCATTATCATTACATAACTTCTTTGGCTTCAAAGTGAATGTGAACCAATGTTCAGGTTAACTCTTTCAACACTAAGTAGTTATTAGGTTCCCTTGTGGATCATTTGAGTTACCAAAAACATGAACCAGTCTACTTGGAATGCTTGGTAGTTTAATAAATATTAAACAATATAGACCCTGATCATATGGCTCCTATAGGAGCCATATGATCAGAGTCTACACTGTTTGAAAATTTAATGAGTAATTTCAAAATGTAATTAGTATATTCCAAACAGGTCAATGGTGTTGAAAGAGTTTAATATTTGATGCCAGGGTGAACTCTCACTTAAATTGTAAAGAAAGCAGTTATTTAAAAAAAAAGCAGCAAAGCTCCAGATAATAAGAGTATATCAGAAACTAAAATCTTTATTTCAATAAAATGTTGGGACGAAATGACAAGGTAACAAAACGACCAGATCTACCATAATGGTAATTTGTCCAAGGTCAAACACTGTTTAAGGAATCAAGAACATCACAGAAACTTAATATAGCTCTGAAATTTTAATGGTTATGTTTTTCTGGAGTACTGACTCGAATGGTCAATTGCATTTCGTTGCTTTATAAGCGGTTGAAGTTGCTTACGTCTGAACTTTTCTGAAGGGTTGCATGGGGGTTATGATGCCAAGTAGACTTGGGCATTAGTTAAAATAAATGTAAGGGTCTGGAGGGTCCGGCGTCGGTAGATGAATGGATGCTTATCATGTACATATACTTTGTGACACGAATTTATGCTTAATAAAAAAAATCATGATTCTTGAAAATTATGGTAAAATTTTGAAAAAAAAGTCTGGAAGTTTTGGCCTTAAGCCTTTATAAAATCATTTTCGTTGACCTACACCTTGAAATTTAGCACATATGTAGCCCATGCAGTAAGAATAATGAATCCAACGATCATAACTTTTAACAAGTTAAACTTGTTCAACCATTTCGGTTACAATTCACTCAATAAGCCTCACTCACCTGCATTGTGTTCTTTTTTGTCGGAAATACCAATATACCGTATATATATCTCTGTTCAGTTCAAAATGGACGCTAGCTAAATTCCCGCCTTATCTTGCCGCGTTTCTGAACACCTAATACATAATACCTAACACCTAAGACGTAATACCTAAGACCTAATAACTAATACCTAATACCTAACACCTAAGATGTAATACCTAAGACCTAATTCCTAAGATCTAAGACATTAGAGCTAAGACAAAATGTCCCCAATTAGCTTCCGTAGAAATGGCAGCCCTGCAGCACATTCACCATCAAAGTGTCCACCTCGATCAGCAAAGTGTGGTGCAAAGTTGGGATGCTTTAGATGACATGGAACAGCTGTATACTGTAAATAGGAGCAGTTCAATAATTCTATACTAATCTAATTCCCTCTTTTGAAAAAATTCATCTTCCTCGTGGATATATATTTTAATCAGAGTGGATCGGTGCCTGGTCTGGTTCAACACTCTTTGCAATGGACATACGTATTAAACATACGCACATAAGTTGAGAAAAGTATGGTAAACTTTACTATACACGTACGTTTACCGATAACCCATATATACGCTTTTTACGCATTAAGTTTATTATTTCAGTTAAGAATATACTTCAAACTTATACAGTCATTAATATGTATCATCAGAAATATGTTATATGCCCTAGCAGGTGTTACATGTAACTTAAGGCATGCTTAAATAAAGAAGAATGCGCCTTAAGGCAATGGACCTTCATCCTACATTAAGTGGTCATCTGTATTCAAAACTAGAAACATGCTATGGGTTTAAATGGGGGTAAATCTCGTTCAACATTACCGTAACATGTGTATGCTTTTTCAACCTTTACCCCATTGTTTGTGTTCAAGGTTTACTCGTGGTCGTTTAAAGCAGATTGAGAGTAAAGCAAAATGATTCTTTATGCATGTTCTGCTTTACTTTCAATGCATCTTGCTTTGAGCCGCCCCCATCTGATAGGATGAAGAAAAAGATATTATGACTCTTTAACAAAGCATCCATGGTTGAATCGTGAGAAGTATCTATGTGGTGATTAAGTAAAGGCGCCAAAATACTCTTCCATTAGGGAAAGGCTTATCCTTTTCCTCCCTGAATCCTCGAATGGACAATTCTAGTTTTCAATTTAATATAGTCCATTTTTGACTTTTTAGGGTTGATTTTTACAATATATGTCAAAATCACAAACAGTATTGACCCTGATCAGAGGGCCCCTTATGGAGCCCTCTGATCAGGGCCTACATAGGACCAGTGTACTCCTTTCAGGTACACTGTTTGCAAATACGCATATATGCGTGACTAGGGTTCAAAGAGCTAAAATATAATGTTTTAATAGGCAGGACCTTTGCCGGAAATCTTGTTCCTTAGTTGTATGCATATTTGCCGTTTCTATTTCAATAATGATTCGAACTTGATATCTCGAATTCGTTATAGCCGAACATATCCGTATTTATGCAGTTTATTTTATTATATTAAAATCAATTGAGTCGAACATAACCGTATTTCAAAGTTAAAACGTGGCTTAGCCACGTTTTAACTTTAAAACACGGATATGTGTAACTTAAGCGAGTTCGAGATATAGAAGTGTGACTAAAATTTAATCAAACGTTTGGCTTTTGTCAATTGATTATAATTTTCCCCTAAAAATACGAGCTTTCCGTTTATGAAATACTTTTTCGCAACTACACGTTCCATTTACTGCGTGAATTTGACGACGAATAAACATGTCTGCATTACTTTTGATGCCAAGGTTAATCAACCACCTCTCATTAATATTCATAAATGCTACACGAAGTAAATAACGGTTGACAAACACAATGCCTAGAATTTCTTGATTTGTAGAGTGCTAGTTATATTTATTACCAGGGGGTTAAAACCTGACTCTTATTTGCAAAGGAGCATTAATCATCCCATATAAAGATCTAAACACTTACTCTTCCCATTTCCTAAATGGTCTATTCCATTTTATAGAATATGACTAGATATCTATTTGTCTTTCAATGGGTACATTTTCAATCACTATAAATATGACAAACAGTTCATGCCCTGACCAGATGGCTTCTTATGAAGCCCTCTGTTCAGGGTCTACACTGTTTGCAAATGGTGTTTATACTTGTCTCTCTACACAGTAAGGGTTAAATGTACGAATGCTTCAATCATATTTTCTTCCCAATACATCGGAGGCACCGAAGCGACATATACTGGCATTATACGCAACAATTCTCTAGGGGACCGTTTCGCCAAATGTTGCAAATTATTCCGAAAACGGCCTTAGTTATGAAGCTAAATGTATGTAAAAAGCCTCACCGTTAATTAACCCTGGCATTTTATATGCACCATTTCGCCCTTCAGTCTCTCGTCACTAATTCTCAATAGTATTCGATTCTATTCAAGACGATTTTATGAAAGTTGAAGATGTCTCGGGTTATGACAGGATCCCAGTCATTTTTCTCTACTCCTCTCTTTTGGTATTCATTCCAAGACGATCATTAAAGTTCATTACCATGTTTGGATGCTAAGAACATCTGTATAGCATCATTTAATTAACACGCTACCCATAATTCATTTGCAGCCTTTCCCGCTCTCCGTTTCCCAATCATCGAAGGTCGCTCGGGTCGGAAAATGAATGGAGTCAGCATGCTTCTCTGTATCACCCCCTATTATTGTGGAAATTCGGATTTGATAAATATTGTCGTCAATTTGATTTGCCAAGAGGCGGTTTAGATGGCTAGTTAAATCATTTGGTTAAAGCGAAATAACCAGTTTATTGATAGAGGAGGCGTTTTATTCTGTCGGCGACAGTTTACGCCAGAACAGTGATTTGATGAAATCCCTCTGGCGTATGCATCGGACCACGCTTGGGAAATCTTCTATTGTGGCACGCTAAATGTTTAACACTAAACCCATACAATATATTCATTAAACCGAATACTGATCAAACTTCTTAGTTACAGCAAGGTCGGCTAGATAATAATAAATCACCAAATTTGATTTAGCTTCATTTTAGCTTAGAGAGGGGACATTTATTACGGCTTCGGTTTGTTTCTAGCAAGAATAGTGCTGAAGTAATTTCTCTGAGTAGAAATAGACACTTCGTTAAGGAGCAAGGCAGGCTTAATTGAACAATTTGTAAAAGTATTGATGAATGTGTTCTTCATGAGATATTGAATAGGTATTGGGGAAATAGAGATACTGTCACATGTGCGTTTGCCTCAGGACTCATACCCCACATAAGAGTGCTGCTTTCAGTACCACTGTACTGACCTTTAGATCTTAACCCTTTCCCTGATAGAAGCGACTTTTAGCACATGCATTTTATTCATCCGCTGAAGAAAATAGTTCCAATATAAACCGCACTGAATATGTGTCATATTTAATACTTTCCTTATTCTATCTGGTAATAGCTTAAAGCAGGCTGAAAGTAAAGCAGAATGCGCCTTAGGGCGCATTCTGCTTTACTTTCAACCTGCTTTAAGTAGTCACCTATCTTCAATAGTATAACTAGGCTATCAGGTAAAGGGTTAATATAGATCTAATGTGATACTTTCTTATCCATTCTCTAACTGAAGAAGCTGTTTGGTTTAGTTTTGTTTGTTGTTGGATTTTTTATGTTTTGATTTTGTTCATACTAACATGTTGTCTTTTTAAATGCTACCTTCCATGTTACTGAAATTGAAGTCTTTCAAAAAGACTACATTTGACATCTTATTAAAACTAATAAATTCCAGATTAAAATAATATATTGTTATGAAACGGTCATTTTAATTTGATTTCTGCCATAAAACTCGGCCAAAATGTTGTATTTATTTCACTATTTTATAAAACGTATCTCGTTTTCATTGCAGATAAATCGTATTCTTTAACTGAAGTTTACGCATTTATAGAAGCTCCTGACATCCATTTAGGCTTCTTAGGTCAAAGCTGTTTTTCAGTCTCTTTTAAGGATATCTTTGATTATGTGTTCAATTGGCACAACAGTTCTCGAATATTCAACATTTTAGCTAGCTATCAGTTGATCCGTTTTCAACTGAAACGGGCAGTTACTTAATCCATATTACTATTAGATAGTTCATTTAGCCTCTAATTACACGTTTTCTTTTTCACTCGCGCTGGAGGCGGTGCCGATGTCAAGATGTGCGCATTCCTGTGCATGTCACCTACTGCTGATTGGCTCTGCTGGAAACTAGATATGGCAATTACCCCTTTCCCGGGGTACCCGGTGCTTGCAAATCGAACCAAAAAACCCGAAGCAAAAACTTGGTTATTCCACGTTTTGACTGATAACTTATCATTGATTTCTGAAAAAGTATGCTTGTAATAAATACAGTTACGATAAATATTCATGTAATAACTAAAAACGTATTGACAACGTAAATGACAGATAAAAGATTGATTCGCAAATACCAAGAGGGACAGGTGCGCATGCCCAAAGAGCCATCTTGTCATGCATTGTCCTCCTTAAGCGGTACTCAAGGCAATCGGATTAAAACCAGTAAAGTGCTTTGACATTTTGTTTGTAGCATCACAAGTTTTTTGTCAGAGCAGACCTCCAATAAAGCACTTCAAACGACACAGTTTTCCGCCCACCTTTCCCCGCCAAAGTTATTAGCCAGCAGGTATGTGTGGCTGTAAACGATATCTAGAGAAAATGCAAGACGCAGGGCTGCCAGGCCAGTTCTCCGGTCTTTTCCTAAATCTTCGGAAATTTTTTCTAGTACATGGTAGCTTAAAGCAGCCATATGTCAACAAAACTAGAAACAGGCGATGGGGTAAAGGTACGATTCGTAAAATCGCACTTGAAAAATGCAAATTTGGAAATCTTAGGATTTTTCCCTGAATTCCATTGTTAATAACTACCCGGTGTTTGATCAGGCTCCAAACTGTTTGCTACTTAAATAAAGAAACATTGCTAGACGTTTAGAAATAGAATTATTTTCGATATTTTGTTGCATTGCCTTGGCGTTTCAATTTCACGAAAATGGGAAAGAATGACGTCTTCTCCACTGCAATGTTCACCATGCTTTAATTTTTGGAATAAAATGTTGATTTCATGTATGCGTTTCTTCTCTTCCAGAAAATAAATCCTGATAAAAAAAAAGATCAGAATCTGACGCCATGGTTGCAAATCCAAAGTTGCGTCATACATTGTACTTGGTTCTGTAATAATGAACAACAAACAGCGCTGTACATAATGTGAAGTTTATAAATACAGCGCTCCCTCTCTACAACGACATCCAATGGGAGACACAGATTGTGTGCGTTGTTCGCAGGGAGTCGTTATAGGGAGGAAATTGGCTTACATTTGCAAACAGTTTGTATCCAGATCAGACGCCGCGTAACGCGGCGTCTGATCTGGATTCAAGCTGTTTGTCACTCGTCATTAAGTTTTTTTTCAGTCAAAACGTCCATTATGTAACTTTGAGAAAAAACAGCAGACGACAATTTTAAACAGACTGTATTGCAGAAGTATAAGCGTTAGACATAATTGTCCTGTTTAGGGAACTGCGGCAAGAGTCGTTGTTAGGAGGGAGTGATTGTTGGGAGGACCGTTGTAGAGAGGTTCTACTGTACTGTATTCGAGGGATTCATACAGGGGTGGAGAAAAGTAATTAATAGCGCGTTTGTCCCAAAACAACAATGTCCATAACGATCACTTTGGAGCCAGATCAGATTCCGAGTAACTCGGCGTCTGATCAGGTACCATACCGTTTTAAACTGAGATGAATAATAAATCATTTACATATTGATCTACATGAAACTGTCATTTTAGACAATTATGTTATTGCATTGCGCTGGTGCTACTTTTCGTTTCGTTTAGCTCAGTACACAATAAATGCATCCATTGAAGAAAGCAATTTCATTTTATATAATCATGAATATGCATCTTAAGAAATAGATGATAATCAATTTCTTTGGATTGATATGAAAAATATATCACGAGAATGGGTTGTTATCTTGTTAAAAAACGAGTCCGCAGGACGAGTTTTTTAACCAGATAACAACCCATTCGAGTGATATATTTTTCATATCTATTCAAAGGAATTGATTATTCTATTTATTATATATATTTTAAAGACGTTTTTACAGAAAAAACCCCACAAAATTGATTATTTACGTCACAAAACTTATTATGACGTGACGTCATAAAAAGTGATATCATCACTACATGTAGTGATGATATCAACAGTGACGATATGAAATTTATCTAACTGAAAAATCTCTATAAATCATCGATAGCCTTAGGTATATAATAAATGTTTCTTATATCCTTGCAGATGGTAGCCTAAAGCAGGCTGAAAGTAAAGCATAATGTTCCTTAAGGTTTCTGCTTCTACTTGATATTGAAAACGGCAATTGGATAAGGGGTTAACCCATTACACTATAAATACGCCTTAATTATGCATTTAATTGATTCCTCCACTGAAGAAAGTAGTTTCACCTAATACATGAATATGCACCATTAGAACTAGTTTTTGTATCCTAGCAAAAGGTAGCTTATAAATTAGCCAGCACAACATGCCTTTAGGTGCATTCTGCTTTATCTTTAACTTGCCTTAAGTAGTCACCTCTCTTCAAAACTAGAAACAAGCTATGGGGTAATGGGTGAAACAAGAAAAAGAATAACTCTCATCGCCAGATAAAACAGAATGTGTTACAGTGGAGAAAACGTTATTCTTTCCCAATAAACGCGTTTACGCTAAAACTATTATTTCTATTGCAAACAGTTTGGAGCCAGATCAGACGCCGGGTAACCCGGCGTCAGATCAGGCTCCAAATTGTTTGCCACTCAGCTTAATATTAATAGTCAGATTTGTAAAAAAGTTGTTATTTTCTACATTTTAGTGTTTTGCGTTTGCGTTTCGTTTGCGTTTAAACGGGAAAGAATAACGTTTTCTCCACTGTAATAACATGAGTCAGTCAACATGATAGTTCTCGCGTGCTCAGTGAGGACAGATCTTCCCAAAAATATCAGAAAAGAAAATTGTCGAATTTGGTTGTCGTTTGCCTACGGGTATATAGAAGACCAATCTGATGCATACAGGAAATTAATTTCTGGTATTCTCTGTCCTCGCATTGTATAAACATTTACACTATTACATGTAAACGTTTCTATTCTGAATTATTGAAACACAGGACCCGCGGCCACTTGTTTTAGCTTGACAAGAGAAACCCTATTGCCAATCGTTTTAGTAAATTGGAGTCTAAGATAGCAAGCACTTTGTAATATTCCTAGTTCAGATGGCATTGGAAATACGAATATAGCATCTGGGGCCCGTTTCATAAAACTTCTTACGACAAACGTTGTCGTAAGTCAAAACTTTAAAATACATTTAATTTTTGATTTCTCTATCTAATCCTGTCTTGTGAGATCTTTTTGGTCAAGACGATTCCAAAAAGATGTCACAAGACATGATTAGATGGAGAAATAAATAATAATTGATACTTTTACAACCTGACTTACGACATTTGTCGTAAGAAGTTTTATGAAACGGGCCCCTGGTATTTATCATAACGAATTGGTCAGTTGGAAATTATGCCACATACATGTAACCCACTGTTTTCTCTGCATATTTCAGTTGTGCGTGAATATATATTTGAGGATAATATATATAGAGTGGAGCCTGCGATGGGAATACAAATTGGCACTTTTACCTTGACTATGACGAAAATTATACGAGTTAGATAGAACAGTTGTATATGAGACGATATCCATGCCATGAGCTATCAGACACAATAAGTGTCATGGCAACGGAAAGCAAATTATCAAATTATTTTTCCAAAGAACCAAAACAGCGCATTTGAAAAATTTGACTTGGAGTGTTGTCTTGCACGTAGTCATATTTTCTTAATAACAATGGGCAACCAAAGAGTAACTCTTTCATATCAGGGCTGCCATAAGTTTTCAGGTGCGAATTTACTAAGCGTACCTTTACCCCATAGCCTGTTTCTAGTTTTGTTGACATGCGACTACTAAAAGCAGGCTGTAAGTAAAGCAGAATGCGCCTTAATGCGCATTCTGCTTTACTTTCAGCCTGCTTTAAGCTACCATGTAGTGGAACAAAATTCGCAGATTTAGGAAAAATCCGGAGAAATGGAGCCCTGTCATATGCCTATATGTTGTGTTAAATGCCGTCACAACGACGTCTGTACATAAAAGAAACTTCGTTCGGTGTTAAACTAGTTTTATGCCAATGTTTTAATAAAACTATTCCCTTAAGCAAAATAACGATATTATGTTGATTTTTAAAGGTGGTTTTAGAAAATATTTCAGTGACAAAGGTAAAACAAACAGCGTGGACCCTGATCAGATGGCTCCTTCAGGAGGAACCCTCTGATTAGGGTATTTACTGTTAGCAAAGCTTCAGCACTGGTTTACAGCATAGAAAGGATTTAGGTGTTTTTTGTAATTGAACTTTGACTATTTGGTCAATGTACAGGAGTGAACTATTCATGTATACAGCTAATCCCGGATTATTTTGTTTACTACCGGTATAGCTTATACTTTTGAATATTGGAAAGGAACGTTCAAGACCAAACACATGGTAATCTAAACCAGGCGTCGAAAAATTCTGCATCTGATCAACTTCTTAACTGTTTGTCACTCTGTTCATATATCTGTAAACATGGAAAATAATTAGTCATTTTTGAAACAATGCGATTATATATCCTAAGGTTCTATGTCCTAAGCGTTTGAGTTGAGTCTTAAATCGTTTTCAAGCATTGATTAGTCAGATTTTAGCAAAAGCTCAAATCTGAACAGTCAAATGCTTTAGAACGATATTAGACTCAACTTAAATGCTTTATAATCTAGGTCTAATATCTCGAACTCACTGAAATCGATCTTACCCGAACTGGTCCTGCAGGGCTACCATAAGTTGCTCATAAAAATCCTAAGATTTCTAAATTTTCAAGCGCGATTTTAGGAAACGTACCTTTAATCCTTTAGCTGCCAGGCTATATGACAATAATATAATAATGCAAACAGTTTGGATCCAGATCAGACGCCGCGTTCGCGGCGTCTAATCTGGATTCAAACTGTTTGACACCCACATCCGGAGAAATCTTTAAAAAATCCGTAGATTTCGGAAAAATGCGGAGAAATGGCAGCCCTGGTCCTGAGTCGGACACAATCGAGATATTGTAACGCCTACAAGCGCTAGCTTCTTGTGGCGCAGCTCGCTTACATAATGGCGGATACCTCAGCGCTAATAACCGATTGTGAGATCGGCTGTTTTTAGGGTCCGTTTCTTCAAACTTCGTACGACAAAACGGTCGTATGTCAAAACTTTTAGATACATTCAATTTCTGATTTCTCTATCTTATCATGTCCGGTGACTTCTTTTAGGAATCGTCTTTTTAAGACGATTCAAAAGAGATGTCAAAAGTCAGGATTAGATGTAGAAATAGTTAATAATTGACACTTTTATAATCTGACTTACGACAACAATTGTCGTATGGAGTTTTATTAAATGAGCCCCTGTATTGCACTGGCAACTGGTAACGTGTATTATGTCTCGCATGGTACCCGTTTCACAACCTGTCTTACCATAAATAATGACTTTAAATATAGTGAAAACTCGCATTTACAAAATTGAACTGAACCCTTTCCCTCATAGAAATGCCTTTTAGCGTATATTAGTTTATTCCTCCACACAAAAATAGTTCCAGTTTATACAATCATAAACATGTTCTAACAAAAAAATTCTATATTCTGAGATATGGTAGCTTAAAGCAAGGCTGAAAGTAAAGCAGAATGCGCCTTAAGGCGTATTCTGCTTTACTTTCAACCTGCTTTAAGGGGTCAACATTTTTCAAAACTGAAAACAAGCTATGGGGTAAAAGTTTAATAAAAGTTTAATTTCTTCTTCAGAAGAAGCAATGGCACATTTAACCCATTACCCCATAGCCTGTTTTGAGTATTGAATTAGGTGACCACTTAGAGCAGGTTGAAAGTTAAGCAGAATGTGCCTTAAGGCACATTCTGCTTTACGTTCAGCCTGCTTTATGCTACCATCTGCTATAATATAAAATAAAAAACAATCATGACATGTATCGGTAATGAATGTATAAAATGGATAATATTTATTCAGTACAGGAATAAATTAAAGGCGTAAAAGGCGTTTTATATGGGGAATAAGTTGAGCCTATTATCTACTAAAAAGACGATGGTAATCAGCGTAAACACTGATGAGACGCCTATAAGATATGTTCTGTGGTATGGACATGCACTGTGCATGCACAACGTCTTTAGACAACATATTTCGTATCCAACTATAATGAAATGATCATCACGGGAAAAGTCCGGAGCAATACCCATACATGTAAGTAGACTCAATAGAGGAGAAAGTCACTAAAAGAAGATGAAATTAAATTATACAGCTTCCAGAATAGCTTTCTGGTTTATTTTAAACTTACTTTAAGCGACCACGTGCCATAAACTTAGAAAAACATGTAATAATAAATTTTGGGCGATTTTATTGTACACGTTTTATTACATGTAATACACATACTTATAAAACAGGCCCCTCGATCAAACCTGTTTACAAGGTCACAAAACAATTGTAGAAAAAAACCTTGACTGTTTGTCCAATTTAAAGGTCATTTAATCGTTTCCCAGCCGTTTAAAAGTTAATAAACTGTTTCAAAATATCTACCAATAAACAATAGCAAGCACTTTACATGTAAGAGTTCTAAGCACTTCTTGTCTCTAATTCGCGAACAATTTTGTTACCCGTCGTGCGATTAGAAACAAAACTGTTTGCTACTAGGTCATTTTTCTGGAAATATACTACGAAAATTATTTGAAGCCTATTCTAGCCGTTAGAAATGCTAAAGCAGTGGCTTCTGTTACATGTAGCATTCAAATGGTAAACGACTTGTTGACCTTGTTAGAGAGTGAAACAAAACTAGGTGATTATGAGAAGCATTATTTTGTAATACGAGCCTTCGCTTCGCGTCAATGTTAACACTTTCCCTGCCAAGTACAATGATGATTTGCAAACAGTTTGGATCCTGATCAGACACCGTGTAACGCGCTGCATTATGTGACATCTGATGAGAGTCTACACTGTTTGCCTATGTCCCTTTCATTGGACGCTAGGTACTAATGGGGATACTGAAAACTAGCCATGGACTTTCTATTCAGTGCTTGCTATATATGATATGTATAGTAAAACCTGTGTTAGGCGGCCATTCAATGCTCCTTATAGACATAGGGATACAGTGGAGAAAACGTTTTTCTTTCCCGTTTAAACGCAAACGAAACGCAAACGCAAAGCACTAAAACGTAGAAAAGTACAACTTTTGGACAATTCTGATAAGTCATGTTTATCTTAATAGCAAACAGTTTGGAGCCTGATCAGACGCCGGGTTACCCGGCGTCTGATCTGGCTCCAATCTGTTTGCAATAGAAATAATAGTTTTAGCGTAAACGCGTTTTTTGGGAAAGAATAACGTTTTCTACACTGTATATAAAATTATTTGCTTAATTCAGAATTAAAGCTTTGGAAGCTTTCTGCATTATGCATATGTGTGTCCTGTATTCAGCTGCTATATTCCTTTTTAAGAGTCTGTAAATTCAGTATGTTTTAAGTGGCCGCTAAACACAGGTTTTACTGTATAGCGAAGTATTGTCTCCGTTGGTTATGACAATGACCTATCTATCGCCACAGACCGGCAATGATCCACCCGTGCCATACCCACAATAAAAAGATAAAGATAGCCTATTTACAGTGAAACTTCTTTATCACAACCACTTAATTGTGGTAATTATTAGGTGTTTACAACAGGTGACTGCTTAAAGCAAGGCGACAGTAAAACAGAAAGCTTTCTGTTTTACTGCCATCTTTCTTTAATCTGTCCCATGACTTTTTACAATCAATTAGTTTTCATTTTAGTGGTCGTAATGGAGAGGTCTTACTGTATTTAATTGCTGTCATTTAATACCCTTTGAAGTAACCCAAGAACAGGGTTTTAATTTACGTACCGAAATAAAAAATAGCCACGAGCTCGCTTACATGTATTTGTGGTAAATTTAATGGCTTTACAATAACAGTTATGAACTCATTTGGTCTAAATTAATTAATGTTGTCCCCAATAATTGTTAATATTCAAGCTATTATCGTGCAGTGGAATTTTTCAGTCAATAGTGTTTAACCCGTTCCTCTCTTGGGCCCGTTCCATAAAACTTCGTACGACGGTCGTAAGTCAAAACTTTAAATACATTTAATTTCTGATTTCTTTTCAAAACGATTCCACAGAGATGTCACAAGACAGGATTAGATGGAGAACTAAATAATAATAATACTTTTATTATCTGACTTACGACAACATTTGTCGTACGAAGTTTTAGTAAATTGGCCCCTGGACGTCTAAAGGACAATTCAATTTGTTTTCTATAAAAATGTACAGACGTGGACAAATAGATAGCAAGTGCCAATATGGTACACCCAGTTGAGCACTCTTTAGAAAGTAAGGTCGTGCGTTTACTCATTCACCGCTGAAATTTAGAATGGACAAGTCCAGTTTTCTATTAAGTCTAGTCCATTGTTGATTATTAAGGAGTGTTCTAACAAACTGTAAAACTACAAAAGGACATGTTCAGATCAGAGGGCGCTTTAGAAACCCTCTGATCTGCGTCTTCACTGTTTGCATAGGAATTGTGTACTATTCAGTCCACTTATGTTGTTGACGAGGTTGCAGCCTCTGATATCGTCACTTTACAGTGGAGTTAACGTTATTCTTTTCCGTTCAAACGCAAACAAAACGCAAACGCAACACATTTAAATAAAAAAAAATGGCAACTTATTGACAATTTTTATTATTAATTTTAATCTGAGTTGCAAACAGTTTGGAGCCTGATCAGACGCTGGGTTACAATGGAAATAATAGTTTTAGCGTTAACGCGTTTATTGGGAAAGAATAACGTTTTATCCACTGTAACACTTGACAAACACGGAAGATCCTGATCAGCCGCCGCATTTGTTACACGGTGACTGATCTTAGTCGATATTGTTTTCAAATTCCAAACCCGACCTTTGTTTCTAGATCACAATATGCTCATTATTTGTCAGAACCAAAGTTTTTTCCTTAGATGTCACATGATGCTCGAAAACAAAACAACAACAACAGCGTGACTTTCTCTACTGAACCCCGCGGCGTCCGGAACAACGGTACAGTGTTACATTTAACGTATTGACCCCTGAAACGTTTAGTGGAAACTTCCAGTTTCCAATTAAGTCATATCCATTAATGACTATTTAGGGGGTCTGCAATAGTTGCAAAACAGACAAATAGTACAGACCCTGATCAGAGAGTTCCTATACAGGATCCCTCTGATCTGAGTCTACACTGTTATACAGGACAAATGTACTTTTTATACGTTTACTGTTTGTAACTGAAGACCCAAAAAAACCATGTCAGCAGGGGTCATTGAGTTATGCGACATTTCGACGATTAAGCATATTGGTCTGCAAAGATCGGTGTTGAATGCCATTGAACTATAATGCAGAAAACTCCTATACATGAACGAGTTTCTTTTTACATCATTGTGTTCCTGCATTCAGATGTCTCCAAGCCATTTGTTTAGCTTTGAGCAGCCATTTTACGTGACGTTATTTGAAATAATATACTAATTGCTGTATAGACGATTCTATTTTCGAAAATTAGACGGCCGCCATTCTTGGTCACGTGACCTAGCCGCCATGAAGACGCTACGCATTAAGCAATCGGAACTGTTCCTTGGTGACATGGTCAGTACCAGTATATCGCCTTATTAAACATTGTTATCTGGTTACCGGTATTTTCTTATATTTTAGATTGTGATCATCGTTATTTCTGGAAAAATATAATATAAGTGCCAAACAGTTTAGACCAAGATCAGGCGTCGAGTTACTCGGCGTCTGAACAGGGTTCAAATTGTTTGCAAATGCCAATATCAGATAATCCAGGACAAGGCAGTGAAGAAATAAATAAAAGTTAGACCGCATATTATGCAGGGTTGCCATAAGTTGACGTGAAAAATCCTAAGATTTCCAAATTTGCATTTTTCAAATCCAATTTTACGAAAATGTACCTTTACCTCATAGCCTGTTTTTATTTTTGTTGACACGCGACTACTTAAAACAGACTGTAAGTAAAGCAGAATGCGCCTCAAGGCGCATTCTGCTTTACTTTCAGCCTGCTTTAAGCTACCATGTACTTGGAAAAAATCCGAAGATTTAGGAAAAATCCTAAGAAATGGCAGCCCTGTTTATGCTGTATCCATGTCTAACCAGAAACTTGAATCACTGGATTGTTTACAGATGCACTAAGGAGGGGATTTTGCTTGTTTTTCGAAGTACGGATACTAAATGAAGTTCTTTCCCTCCTCCAGTCGGGCTGGTACTGGTCCGAATACATCCGGAAAATTGTTGTCATATCCGGTGGATGTGCTGACTTTGTTCGACGGCGGGAGAGTGCCAGTAATTTTGCAGTTGGGGGACTTCCCTTTTTAGGCTGTTTTTTCGGTGGGATATTCCAGCCATGAGATTCTGCTCGGGTTATTTCGTGCAAAACTAACTGGCGAGCATCTTTTCCATCGATGAATGTCTCGCTCCGCTGCATATTTATGTCGTCACTTCTGAACCATGACGGAATGGTAACCCCTGGCTTTGTATGCTTACATATTGGAGTTAATGACCTTTGATACATAGTATTCTCCCTTGAAAATATTGGAGCACTAGGCGGCGCCATGAGTCGTCTGAGTTGTAATGGCGCATTTCGACTACTCTTTTGTGTCCACTCGGTGGCGTTCAAGAAAGTTTCCGTGTCTCTTAACGATGGTGAGGCCCCACAAATTTTCAACAAATAGTATGCTGAAACAAAATGTCCATTCCTGCATGCTAGCAGCAGGGCGGTGTAGCCTAAATTGTTTCTTGTGTCAATGTCCAAACCGAATTTAACAAACAGTTCTCCTAAAAGTTTCACAATTTTCGGGTTCCCACTGATGGCGGAATGATGCAGCGGCGTGTTGCCGTCATTATCTGACTCATTTATATTCAAAATGTCTTTTCTCAAAATCTCATCAACTATTTTCTCTCGTCCATTCATACACGCCATCGCCAAAGCAGTCCTTCCCATATTGTCTCTAATACTCATATCTGTTTTTGCAGCTACTAAAATTTTAGCCATCTTAGAACCAGCGTCTTCTTCTGATATTGACGTCAGCATTAGCGCTGTACGTCCATAAACGTCTTTGCAGTCCACGTTGACGCCATGTTTTTCCACCAGTAGCCGCACCTGATGCAAGCGTCCGTCCAGTACAGCTTGGTGAAGAGCAGTCTTCACCAGACGCTTGGGAATAGGAGGCGGAGACGCTGGGAGTATCGTATGCGACATCTGAAAATAAAAGTAAAAACGTTAGCCCACTAATTGATCATTTTGAGAACCACACCGATCTGGGGCCCGTTTCATAAAAATTCGTACGACAAATGTTGTCGTAAGTCAGATTATCAAAGTCTAAATTATTATTTATTTCTCCATCTAATCCTGTCTTGTGATATCTTTTTGGACTCGTCTTGAAAAGACGATTCCAAAGAGATGTCACAAGACAGGATTAGATAGAGAAACCAGAAATTAAATGTGTTTTAAAGTTTTGACTTACGATTGTTTTTGTCGTACGAAGTTTTATGAAACGGGCCCCAGGTGCCGAATCTTGCGGCGTCTGATCTTGGTCAAAGTGTTTCCAAGTTCGACTTTAGTCACATGTGGAGTTAAAACGGTTAAAATGATCTAATATATGTTAATAATATAATAGCTATATATGCGACACCATGGGGATGTGATATTGAAAATGTCATATCTAGGCTTGTTTTGATAATTCAGTTTGCAATTATATATATTCGCAGACAGAAAAACTAGGTTTTGAAATTTAGAAATCCGTACAAGTGCGTCGAGGCTGGGTATGCTAATACCTCGACACTTGAAACTAAAATATCTTAAATTAATTTTGACGCGTTAGAATGTTGCCTTGTTTTAATCCACAACAACACAAGATTAGATGGTCCCTGTAGAGTCCTTCTGGTCAGGGTACATGTATGTCTTAACCCTTCGACACCTGTTTCAGTGTGTGAGACAGATGGTTGCTTAAAGCAGACTGGCAGTAAAGCAAAAGGTACCGTGGGCTTTGTTCAGTTAAATCTGGTTTAAGCAGTCAACGGTAAGAATGAAGATAGCGTGTTCAAATGTGCCTCATCTAATCTTTCCAATTTTGAAAAGCAGTGCCTATTTAAAGCAGGTTGAAAGTAAAGCAGAATACACCTTCATATCCGTTCAGCTTTACGTTCAGTTTGCTTTACTTTCAGTCAGCTTTAAACTACCATCTGCTCTGATATAGAAAATATAGATCTCCATTGTTTGTCATTTTGCAATGAATAGTTAAAAATTGGAATAGTCTTTAATGTGCATTTTCCATTTGAAGTTTTAACCCATAACCCCATAAATACGACTTTTAACGCCTTTAATTTATTTCTCCTGAAAGAAAGCAGTTCTAATTTATACAGTTATGAATATATATCAAAAGAAATAGTTTATATTTTCTAGAAGATGGTAGCTTAAAGCAGATTGAAAGTAAAGACGAATGCGCCCTAAGGCGCATTCGGCTTTACTTTCAACCAGCTTTAATTGATCACCTGTCTTCAAAACTAGAAACGAGCTATGGGGTAATGGGTTAAGGGTGAATGAGTTAAGTTATCACATGTATGACTGTATCATTCAATAAGCTAGACGTGTCCTATACATTTTAAACAAACGTCCTATATCACTTAAAAGAAGCCTGTGTTATTTATTATCGTCTGATATTTCGTCTCCTCTTTAATTGATTGTGAAACCTGTCGGTGGGGTATTTTAAAAATGCACTTAAACCATTTATTTGGACAATTATTATTTGCCTTTTAACGACAGGAGCTGGGGGTCGATAATTTGAAATTCAGATAGAGGGAAGCGATGTCTAGTATAATATACGCGCTTGTTTTTCCTGGACCAAAGCTTATAATTCTGAGACCGTTTGCGAGCGTTTGATTGGTCAAATTTGAGCTTTCAGACTCAATTCAAACGCTTTATAACGCCCTGCTATGGTTTAAGCGTTCCACATAGCATTTTTAGATGCGTTATCCCAATTTCATCAGAGTTTGTCACTAGTCAGCATCATACAGCGCTCCCTCTCTATATACAACGACACCCAATGGGAGACAAAGATTATGTGCGTTGTTCAGAGGGAGTCGTTACAGGGAAGGAAATTGGCTTACATCTGCAAACAGCTTGAATCCAGATCAGACGCCGCGGTACGCGGCGTCTGATCTGGATTCAAGCTGTTTGTCACCCGTCATTGTATTTATTCCACCAAAATGTAATTTTGAGAAAAAACAGCAGACGACAATTTGTAGCAGACGATATTGCAGCAGTAAAAGTGTTAAACATTTTGTCATGTTTGGGGAACAGTGGCAAGGGTCGTTGTAAGGAGGGAGTCGTTGTTGAGATTAAAAAAATCAGTATTGGAATATCTGTTAATACATATGTTAATTCACATGCTTATTTGAATATCATTTAAATGCATTTGTTCATTTACATTATACTCCGTGTATAGTTCAACCGTAGACTCGCTAAGAACGTTTGTAATCAAATCAGCGTTGAATGTTTTTCGATCTGGTTTAAAATTCAACCAACGTTGTAAAGGTTTAGATATATTTCGCTACATTATTGTTTGTTGGGCCAACTACTCGAATGTTCCATTCCTGATTTTTTTTATTCAACACCTGCATTTATAATGAGTAATAAATTATATAGATTTTCTAGCAGAGTATCATCTAGTACATATTAAGCACGTACATATCCAGCGATGTTTCTCAGAGGAGTCCAACCGACAAGACTTAAGACGTTCTCCTTTCGAAATAAACACAGTTATGCAAAAACATTGTTTTATTATACATGTATATTGTATGCATCATAAATGCCGTCTATATATGTATATAATTTTTATAAACTTTTCATGTCAAGGTTTTTTAAATTGAATACAATGTAAAAAATTGCAAACGACTTCTTCTCTGAAACCTATAAGCAAAGTGTAACCAAACTTCATCAGTAGGGTGGGCGAATGAAAAGTTGTTAAAAGTTTGTTGGTGGGGTAATTAGTCTGGTTGCCATGGAAACAGTGCACAATATCTACAAAAATATTCTTCTTCAAAACCGGTAGTTCGATTTCACCAAAATGCTTCTAAATAGATAGACTTTAAAAGGTGTTAAACGAATTTTGATCCGTTAAAAACATGGCCGCCAGAGGGCGTGGCCATTTTCTGAGTTCAGTAATATCTAATGAACAGTTGAAGAACCTTCTAAGAGTTGAATTTTTGGTTATATCTTTATAAGATTTTGTCATTGTCATGACCATAATAAGGTTTAGGTCATACATGAATGTAGGTCATGTCGGGTCATAAAGTAGGTCAGTAGGTCAAATCACAGAAAAAGCTTTTTGCCACTCAATCTGCCATATTTTAAGCCCAACCTTCTTGAAACTTGCTTAGAATGGTTATCTTGACAAAGCTAGGCACTGTGTGAAATTAAAAAGTAGGTCAGTAGGTCAAAACATAGAAATAGCTTCTAAACACTGTACATAGGGCCTTGTTTTTAGCCAAAATTTCACAAAACTTGCTTAGATTTATCACCTTGACGAAATCTAGGCAATGTATGAATACTAGTTATGTCAAATCAAAAAGTAAGTCGTTAGGTCAAAGCCGGTATGAAATGGTTCTGAACCCTTTAATTCATTTTTTTTTTTTATGGAGAACGCATATCAACATTATCCTTCAGGACACATTTGCTTCTTATGACAATGCACTAGCTGGGGTATTAATCGCCTTTAGTGCTAAGTCTAGTTAAATCTGGTAACTGTGTACTCTGGTGGGCGCCTTAGAGCCAATTGGGCTCTTGTTAATAATTTTAATTTCATAAGAAGGTCCTAATTACTGTATAGATCTAGTATGGACCCAGATCTAAAGTATTTTTATATGGTATCTACTGATCTTCACTGAAGCCGTTTGCAGATACCAAACAAGACACGAAATTGGTATGTGAAAAAGGAAAAATGCGTCCCTATCTTTAAGAATGTCGTGTATTGCAATTCTACGGAAGCCCATTGAGGCCCTTTTGAGATAGAAGTTAGATGGCATTAATTCGAACTTAAGTTCTAATTCCTAAGTTCGAAATGTTGCCGGAACATCTAAGATCTAATATCTTATATCTAAGGTCTAACTCATAAGTTCGAATTGTTGCCGTAATTGTTGCCAGAACATCTAAAAGCTAAGATCTAAGTTCTAAGTTATAACTCCTAAGTTCGAATTGTTGCCGGAATTGTTACCGGAACATCTAATATCTAAGATCTAAGTTCTAAGTTCTAACTTCTAAGTTCGAATTGGTTCCGGGACCATCTAAGTTCTAAGTTCTAAGTTCTAACATCAAAGTTCTAACATCTAAGTTCTAAGTTCGAATAATTCGAACTTAGAAGTTAGAACTTAGAACTTAGGTGTTAGAACTTAGAACTTAGATCTTAGATATTTCTGGGCATCAATTCGAACTTAGATGTTAGAACTTAGAACTTAGAACTTAGATCTTAGATGTTCCGGCAACAATTTCGGCAACAATTCGAACTTAGAAGTTAGAAGTTAGAACTAAGGTCTTAGATGTTCCGGCAACAATTCCGGCAAAATTCAAACTTAGAAATTATTACTTAGAACTAAGGTCTTAGATCTTAGATATTCCGGCAACAATTCGAACTTAGGAGTTAGAGCTAATATTCGAATGAATGCCTTCTAACTTCTATCTCAAAAGGGCACCAATGGGCTTCCGTACAATTCTAATTACTGTATAAATGTCATCTTAATGATAACCTCGTGATAAATTCTAAAAGTTCCCGCCCCTTGCCATATCCGAGATGCATTGGGCCAAGCTGTTAATCTGTGCCATACCATTACTATACTGAAAGCTTGGTTTACAAAGGCAATGCATAGTTGCCAATAACATAGACTTCATCGATCCCCTACAAGTTTATCAACGAACGTATCAGTATTATATTAACCCCTCTCCTATCAGGCGAACTTTAAATGGAGTTTGTAAACATTTTGGATCCAGATCAGACGCCGGGTAACCCGGCTTCTGATCTGGATCCAAATTGTTTGACAATCGTGTCTATGTTTATTCAGTAAAATGCAATATTAGAAATTTTAAAGTCTATACATTGTAGAGAGAGGAGAGTTTTGCAGGAGATGAGTTTGTATAACAGGTGACAGGTTAAATACTTTATCATTTCGTTATGATATAAAGGTTGTATGAAGAATAATTAATTGTCGAATACACATTATAGAAAGACCAGAGATATTTGAAGCCTGTCCATTCACCGAATCTGTGGTTGTGGTAATAGTTTAAAAGAAAAAAATGTTAAAATATACAATAATTTCTGTTTTGAATAACAGTTCGTTACAGTAAAACTTCTCCATGGCGACCGCTAAAAAGAAAGCTTAGTGTTTTTTAAAAGACAGGTGACAGCTAGAAGCAAGATGAAAGTAAAGCAAAGAGCTCCCAAATTAGCTTTTTGCTTTACTTTCATCTTGCTTTAAGTAGCCACCTGCTTTAAACACCGAAACGTAATAGAGGGGTTCACTGTATATAGAAGTATGTGGATTTTTAAAAACGCTCGACAGCTATGTACAGTGGAGAAAACGTTATTCTTACCCAATGAACGCGTTTACGTAAAAAACTATAATTTCTATTGCAAACATTTTGGAGCCAGATCAGACGCCGGGTAACCCGGCGTCTGATCAGGCTCCAAACTGTTTGTCACTCAGATTAAAATAAATAGTGAGAAATGTCAAAAACTTGTTATTTTCTACGTTTTAGTGTTAGATAAAAATATATAGAGAAAAATGTAAAAAAATAATTATTTTAGTGTTTTGCGTTTGCGTTTAAACGGGAAAGAATAACGTTTTCTCCACTGTAAGTGCAGAACAAAGATACTTATAGAGAACTTCCCCGGTCCTGTCTGAAGCCTAGCCCCTTCACTGTCAGGAACACACTGCCGTCTTAAACATTGAGGCCTGTATTAAGTTCCTAGTTAAAGATCTTAGGTGTGATTACTTGAGAAAAGGGACATAAGTTGCAAACAGATTGGATCCTTACTCGGTATCTCGTCTCGGTTAAAACTGTTTGCAGATCCCCGATAACAAGGGCCAAGGCAATGCCTTTAAAATTGTCAATTCGTGTGCTTTTCTTTTACAGTAAAACCTCTCTATTACCACCACTAGAAATAAGGCTCATTGTTTGTATATAAAAGACAGGTGATAGCTTAAAGCAAGGTGACAGTAAAACAGAAAGCTCCTACAGGAGCTTTCTGTTTTACTATCACCTTGCTTTAAGCAGTTGCCTGGTCTAAAACCCTTAAAAATGAACACAATTTAGTGGTCGTAATAGAGAGGTTTTACTGTACATGTAAATCCACTCAATTCATATATGCAGGTACAGTGGAGAATCTGTTATTCTTTCCCGTTTAAACGCAAACGTACGCAAACGCAAAGCACTAAAACGTAGAAAAGAACAACTTTTGGACAATTCTGCTAATTCATGTTTATCTTGGTGGCAAACAGTTTGGAGCCTGGTCAGACGCCGGGTTACCCGGCGTCTGATCTGGCTCCAAACTGTTTGCACTGCAAATAATAGTTTTAGCGTAAATGCGTTTATTGGGAAAGAATAACGTTTTCTACACTGTATTTGACTAGACCAGATTGGTGAAGAGGCTTTCACTTTACATAACTTTTGTCCTGCATTAACCTGCCTTAAACGACTGCTAATTCAATTTTGTTCACTGGGACCTAAACACCCATAAACTAGAATCCTCATTAAACCAATCCGTTTGGTTTTAGAGTGGTAAGGTTTCATGCTATGAAAGATATATTCCACGGTCCATATGAATATTGAACCCCTGTTGCGTAATGGGTTTTTTAATTAAGTTTACCGATTAACCGTTAGCCTACAAGTCGCGACAGCGCTAGAATTTTAGACCCGTATCAGACCCGACGACACACGGCGTCTGATCGGAATCTAAACTGTTTTACACGTATGCTTATATTTATTGAACTAAAATGTTTTAAACTTAAATTTTAAAAATAATTACTGACGACAACTACATGTATGAAACAGGTGATACTGTAGCGAGCAAAGAGTAAAATGTACAGTGGAGAATGTGTTATTCTTTCCCAATAAACGCGTTTACGCTAAAACTATTATTTGCAGTGCAAACATTTTGGAGCCAGATCAGACGCCGGGTAACCAGGCGTCTGATCAGGCTCCAAACTGTTTGCCACCAAGATAAACAAGAATTATCAGAATTGTCCAAAAGTTGTTCTTTTCTACGTTTTAGTACTTTGCGTTTGCGTACGTTTGCGTTTAAACGGGAAAGAATAACAGATTCTCCACTGTATACTGTTAACCCCTTCACTGCCATGACGTCATCGATTTTCAACAATTGTCGTCTGCTTTTATTTCGAAAATTTAAATTTTAGGTATTTTGACTTCAGAAATATTAAGATGGGTTTCAAATAGTTTGGATCAAGATCAGACGCCGCGTTACGCGGCGTCTGATCAGGATCTAAACTGTTTGCAAATAACTATGGTACTCGGGGTAAGGCAGTGAAGCGTTTAAATAATGAGCTAGACTACGTCATAGTTGAGAGACAAATGGATTAGTGGTCAGCCAGGTTAAAGAACAATCCAGAGAGTCAACTATGGAGTTCAATTGACTTTAGAATAAGTCACACAGATATTAACATATTATACAAAGTGGATTCTTCCATGCTTATATATTGGATAAGTCAATTTTTATGTTTTATATTGAATTTCCTATCAGCAGGCAGTGTAGACTCTGATCAAACGCCACATAATGCGGCGTCTGGTTAGAGTCTTCACTGTTTGCCTTTTATGGGACGCTAGGCAAAAATGGATTAAGTGATCTTTCTATACAATACAACATTGACAGTTTAATGAATATGGTAGTTAAAGACATCCCTAGATGACCTTTCGATCATAACACATTGCCAGACAATTTCCTTGCAAAAATCATGGATCTTATGGCCATGTCGCTAGCAAAGAACCATTGAAGCTTCTCGTGTGAGACTCTACCTTTATATTTGATAGTTTGGTTAGAAATAACCATTGAAAAGCACTAGAGCGTGAGTATAATCTGGTTCTCACCAGGTAAACTGAGATTGGTACACCCACCGGCTGCACGTGCTAAACATGTTTTGACAGTTACATTGACACCTCAAATTCAATTGGGGGGGGGGGGACTCTTTCAAAGGACTGAGGAAAAGTCTTTAATTATCCTTGTGTAATAACAATGCAGTTCTAAACTCCAATAGGAGCCTTCCCCCATACCTCATAGTCTGTTTCTAGTTTTGAAAAACAGTTGACCACTTAAAGCTAAAATCTGCTAGGCTATGTAGAATATTTGTAATAGTAATTGTTCATGAGGGTATAACTGGAACTATTTTCTTCAGCGGAGGAATAAATTAAATACGCTAAAAGTCTGTTTTATGTATATCCTTTTCATATACATGTACATATGTACATGTATCAGTTAGTAAACAATCACCTGTCTAAGAGAGTTGCACACTTCTTCACTCGATTGCTTCCCTCACATTCGACTACATGTATATGAATATCGATACTGTACATTTAGTTTCCGTCTATTTCATATGTCTATGTACATTGTAACCCCATCACTGCCTTACCCCAAGTACAATAGTGTAACGTGCAAACCGAGAGACCCAGCAACAACAAACCCCGTCGGTGCTAAACTTAAGCTCACCCCAAGAGTTGTTTGTTGCGCTATATAATTGACTCTACTTCCCAACATACAACGGTTTGGGAAGCCTCATTTGCATATACCAAAGTACTACGTACGTTACAATAGGTATTTGCAAACAGTTTGGATCCTGATCAGACGCCGCTTAATATTTTCTTAAAAAACACACATGTTTCTAAAATTTAAATATAAAAATAAAAACAGACGACAATTGTTTAAACTGATGACGTCATGCCAGTGACGGTGTTATTGTGTCTTTTCTATTTTGTCTAATATATATATTGTATTCCCCTTGACTTTATTATCGCAATATAAATATATATATCCGGAATAATTCAACTATTGCATTTACATTATACCAAACCAAGTTTGTGTTTTCAATTTTTAATTTCAATACAGTAAGATGATTAATGATTAAAGCAGAATTATAACCCTAGAAAACTACATTAAGGAGTGTTCTATTTTACTTTCCCCCCGCTTTAAACTGTACAGTTGAAAATACGTTATTGTTTCAGAATTAGCGCGTTACCTATCATTTCCAAATTGCAAACAGTTTGGAGCCAGATCAGAAGCCTGGTAACTCGGCGTCTAATAGGCTCCAAGTTGTTTGCCCCACATATTATAATGAATCTATAGAAATGTCAAAATATTTAATTTTCTCAACTTAATCCCTTCACTGCCTTACCCCGAGCACAACAATTCTTTGCAAACAGTTTGGGTTCTGATCAGACGCCGGGTTACGCGGCGTCTGATCAGGATCCAAACTGTTTGACACTCATTTCAATATTTCTTTAACCAAAATACTTAAAAATTAAATTTGAGAAATAAACGCAGACGACAATCGTTTAAAATTGATGACGTCACGGCAGTGAAGGGGTTAAGAGTATAGCGTTTCCGTTTCGTTCGCAATTAAACGGGAAAGAATAACGTCTTCTCTTCTGACTGTAAACCCTCTGTAACACGAAAAGAGTACATTCTTTTGTGATGTCGAAATTTCGGGGTTTACAATATTAATATTTCGTGAAACTGTGCCATGTTTTTTTTTTTTAAATATATCTAATTTTATGAATACCTATACCCGCTCAACACATCACAGATCCACATGCAAAACACACTCACGCACACACATACTTTAGAAACTCCGTTTTTCATTCCCACTAAGCATGTTTTGTGATTTGTCATTCTGATAAGAATAAACAGTCTACTTTTTCGAAAAAGCCATTTTTTATTCATTTTATTATAATACGTTTACGATCTAGTTTCTTTTAAAACAGGAAAAACAACGTATTTCCACACACTCAAACTAGCTATCACTCACCGGCCTTTCTTCCTCTCTTGGTGGAGTGGACAGTTTTGATACACCTAAATCTTCCGCTAAAATTGTCTGCATTTTGATAGTTTTGACGAATCCCTCTGTCATTGTTACACGCTAATACCCAGTCCAGTGTAACGACATATCCTAAAACACTTCTGCACTCAACTAATCACGATAAATACCCCCTCACTATTATCTTAATACAGTATAATAAACAGACTTCGATCCCCACGCACAGTTAATAAATCCGATGGTGTATATTAACCGGCCGTGAAGTAGTCAAACGTATTGAATATTTCTTAAGTCGATGAAAAAATCGATTGAATTACAAAACAATTGATTAACAATCAAACTTGTGTAAAACGGTCACTTCAAAGAAGTGTGTTAGCAGTTTTTAATACGTCATGTGACTGCTATATGTAGGGCTAAAGCAATGCATAGAGCTCCTGTGGGAGCTTTCTACTTTACTTTTGTCCTGCATTAAAGAGTCAACTGTCTTTAGAGAGATCCATGATACTAAGAAGAATGGGTGCTAAACATAATTTTGATTCTATTCGTCGCGCCTGCGGTTTTATAATGCTTAAGTTTGTTTGCCCTTTGGTCAAATGCACATAGGCACCAGCTATAAAGGAGTAAACTGAACGAATCCAACATTTTCTCTCTCAATTCAGCACCGATCCTATGGTGTAACTACTCATTGGAATCGTCTCGAAGAGACGATTCTAATGAGTAGTAACACCATAGGGTTTAATGCAGAAATAAATATATATAAGTTTTTTTTTAAATACTCCCCATTATCTTGTCCTGCAAATGTTTTATATGTTGACCTCACCATCGTCTTTAAATCGTTATCGTCTGCCTTTAACTCGTAAGTTAAATATCAAACGTTTTGACGAAAGAAACATCGATATGACTGTAAATCATTTTGACCCTCATTTCAATATACACTCGGAGTTTGATCTGTATCAAACTGTTTGCAGATATTGTTTTAAAATCATTAGCGCAGGGCTTCCATAAGTGGACATGAAAAATCCTAAGATTTCCAAATTTGCATTTTTCAAGTGCGATTTTTCGAATCGTAAATTTACCCCATAGCCTGTTTCTTGTTTTGTTGACATGCGACTACTTAAAGAAGGCTGTTAGTAAAACATAATGCGCCTTAAGGCGCATTCTGCTTTACTTTCAGCCTGCTTTAAGCTACCATTTACAGAAAAAAATCCGAAGATTTAGGAAAAATCCGGAGAAATGGCAACCCTGTTAGCGTGGTACACGTTTGTCCAACATTACCGAGCTTCCACTAACCCATTCATTGCCATGACGTCATCAATTTTAAATGATTGTCGTCTGCTTTTATTTCTCAAATTTGTATTTCATGTAATCTGAATTAAGAAATGTTGAAATAAGTATCAATGCTAAGCAGTTGGGGTCCAGATCAGACACCGATCGATTTAGCTGTTTGCAAATAACTATTTTACTCCGGGTATAGCAGTGAACGAGCTTCTACAACTTAAACGCATACTTGAATAGCATCAATGACTGGTGACTGATTAACCCATTACTCCATTTATACGCATTTTTACGCCTTCAATTTATTCCTCCACTAAAGAAAGTAACTTCTAGTTTTTCTATATAAAGTCATAAATATACACAACAAAATAATGTCTATATCAGTAGCTTAAAGCAGACTGAACGTGAAGTAGACTGCGCCTTAAGACACCTTCTGCTTGGCTTTCAACCTGCTTTAAGGGAACACGTGTCTTCAAAACTAGGAACAGGTTATATGCAGTATGAAAGTTTAACAGACAAGCTTCAACAGTTGCCCTCGTCTCGACATGTTTGCTGTAAGCAGCCACTTGCCTTTAAAAATATCGTCTCGTCTTTTCTCTCAATACATGTACATGTATACAGTGGAAAAAACGTTATTCTTTCCCGTTTAAACGCAAACGTACGCAAACGCAAAGCACTAAAACGTAGAAAATAACAAGTTTTTGACATTTCTCACTATTTCTTTTAATCTGAGTGGCAAACAGTTTGGAGCCTGATCAGACGCCGGGTTACCCGGCGTCTGACCTGGCTGAAAACTGTATGATATAGAAATAATAGTTTTAGCGTAAACGCGGTTATTGGGAAAGAAAAACGTTTTTCCCACTGTAACAGCATATTTTACGGATAGAAAATAGCAAACTCAATTTATTTTTTTGTAATGTCGCATACGTTAGGCTTTTTGCAAATTACAATTAAACCTTCAATCGAGCACAATGGGTATTTTCTAAAGCATAAATTGAGTAATGTCCCTGTCAATGTAAATCATATATATTACAATATAAACACCTATTCACAATGTTTGACGCCAAGCCATTAGCTCCTGATACAGAGGAGAAGACGTTGTTATTTTAAACGCAAACGAAACACAAACGCAGCTTACTGAAGTTTTGAAAAATTCAAGTTTTTGAAATGTGTCAGTATTTTAATCTGAGTCAGTGGTAAATAGTTTGAGGCCTAATCAGACACCGGGTTGCCCGGTATCTGATATGGCACCAACCTGTTTTCGATGGAAATTATAGTTTTAGCGTAAACGCGTTTATTTGGAAAGAATAACGCACTCTCCACTGTTGAGAATAGTTATTATTTCCTGAACAAACGAAACTGAAATCTAAACGTAAGTCAACTAAATGTATACAATGAGAGTTTTTTAATTTAAGAATGTTTAGGATGCATTCCAATCTGAGTAACAAACAGTTTAGAGCCAGATTAGACGCCGAGTTTCACGACGTCTGATCTGGCTCCAAACTTTTTGATATGAGAAAGAATAGCTACTAAACCCATGTTCTGATATACATGTATTTAGCTGTCCTTAATTTTCTCATAAACGGCAATATAAACTATTTAGATTCAGATCGGATGATGATAATGTGTCTGTATCATGCACTGCCTTTACCCATTTGCACCCGGTGTATTTTTCCATTTTCTTTTTGTTTTATATTCAAATTCCTACCAGCAAACAGTGTAGACTCAAGTCAGAGTCTACACTGTTTGCCTATGTCCCATATATGGGGTCGTTGGTACAAGTGTGTTTAAGGACCCCTCTTTGCGACGAATAAAAATTAAATTTGAAAATAAAAATGCAGACCTCAAATTCGAAGACAAAAACTATTATGAAAGGCCAAGAGTTCAGTGACCATAACCACAAAGCTGTAAGGATCACTGAACTACCACATATAACGTTATGGTACTGATTTAAAATGTACTTAACCTTTTCATGATCAAATTATTCGGGAGAGGTTTGCCCCTTCACCGCTTTATTGTCGTCTGCTTCAGTATTGTTGTCTGCAAGACACGTTTCAAAGTTAGATTTTTTGAAATTGATATAATATCAATAAGAGTGTCAAACAGTTTGGGTCCTGATCAGACACCGCGTTACGCGGTGTCTGATCAGGATCCAAACTGTTTGCAAACGCGCTTTCAAACGTCATTGAGAGTGAAAGGGTTAATGATATTGTTTGTATATTTCTATGACTCTCACGTCACAATAACAACGTGTTTACAAGACTTCATTTCACTGTAAGCTGTATCACTTACAGTGGAGAATCTGTTATTCTTTCCCGTTTAAACGCAAACGTACGCAAACGCAAAGCACTAAAACGTAGAAAAGAACAACTTTCGGACAATTCTGATATTACATGTTTATCTTGGTGGCAAACAGTTTGGAGCCAGATCAGACGCCGGGTTACCCGGCGTCTGATCTGGCTCCAAACTGTTTGTAAAAGAAAAAAATAGTTTTAGCGTAAACGCGTTTATCGGGAAAGAATAACAGATTCTCCACTGTATCCCCTTCACTGCATTACCAAAATTACAGTAGCTACAATGTAGTTGCAAAACAGGCTGGATCTTGATCAGACGCCGTTTGATCATGATCCAGACAGTTCGACACTCCATCAAAGTATCAATATTTCTTCAGTAGAAATGCCTACCAGGTCAGTTTAAGATAAAAAGGCAGACGACAGTTATTACAATTTATTTTAAAAATGACGTCATGGCAGCAAAGGGGTAAGAAATATATTAAGTTTGATGATGGACTCCTGCTGTTTTAGCCACTCAACAGACTATTGTTTTCGGTGCATTAGACTTGCAGCTGCTCAAAGCAGGATGGAAGCAAAGCAGAAAGATCCCAGAGAGAGCTTTCTGCATTTTCTTTCATCCTGCTATGAGACTACACCTATTTTAACACAATCGACGAGCCTTTTTTGAGAGGCCGTTAGAGTTTGACCAAACTGTACTTAAGCGGGTTAAGATTATAGTATTATAGTTAATCTTAATTCTATCCAATCAAGGTATTATGGCCGCTCCGACGGTGAGTATTCCGAATTAAAAAAAGGATAGACATCATAGAATTTATTAATTCAAAGGGGTGGGTAAATATACATGTATACTAGAAAAACAAATGCTGTGTTCTAGTCCAGTAATAGATCTATATCTATTGCTATCTTATTTTATCTAAAGAAAAGTACTTCTACTTATAGTGTATACGTGTACGGTGAAATGGACCGATGTCCGTTGGTTATACATTTTGTAAAACGTTATTAGAAAATTATTAGATATTGGCTAAAACCTATTTCTACTGAAAATTTAATTCTTTCTACTATATATATAATTTCATATATTTTAAGTCTGTACCAGAAACGAACGGATTTTATGAGGCTTGGTTGTACACACTGAGTGTTAATACAAATGCATTTTTAACCCATTACCCCATAAATACGCCTTTTACGCCTTTAATTTATTTCTCCACTGAGGAAAATAATTCCAGTTCATACTGTTATGATTATGTATGATAATATATTTTTCTATAATCTAGCAGATGTTACATGTAGCTTAAAGCAGGCTGAAAGTAAAGCAGAATGTGCCTTAAGGCGCATTCTGCTTTACTTTCAACCTGCTTTAAGTGTTTCATCTATTTTCAAAACTATAAATAGGCTTTGGGGTAATGAGTTAAGCAAACGTTATTGGACTGTTTTATATAAGGTTGGGATGAAAACGCAATGTTAACAACTTGTAGCAATTTTAAGATTAGTTTTGGATTTGAACAATATCTTGATATTTTAATCCAATAATCTTCGCTTTTATCTAGCTTATTCTCACTCCTAAATGATTGTAACTGATATTACGGTAGAAACAGAATCGCAAGAAAAGAAATATATTGGAGAGTTTGCGATTGTCGTGATATTGAAGATGAATATCCCTTTATCCTTATCTGAAAAAATATTCGAAGACATCCGTAAGCAATATATCCAAAATATTTTATGCAAGACCAAACTTGGAAAACTTTGGACAATTACTTCAAAGCCAAAATAGCCAGGAACTGATAAACCTCGCTCTTAACATTAAATATGCGTGAAACAGGAGAAATAAATAGTTTAATGGGCTCTACTACAGTGGAGACTCTGTTATTCTTTCCCGTTTAAACGCAAACGTACGCAAACGCAAAGCGCTAAAACGTAGAAAAATACAACTTTTGGACAATTCTGATATTTCATGTTTATCTTGGTGGCAAACAGTTTGGAGCCTGATCGGACGCCGGGTTACCCGGCGTCTGATCTGGCTCCAAAATGTTTGCAATGGAAATAGCAGTTTTAGCGTAAACGCGTTTATTGGGAAAGAATAACACATTCTCCACTGTACATGCACGCGAGTCATCTAAAGCTATGCATCTTGAACAGTACATGTATACATTTTAAGTGGTTACATGTAACTGCCTATACAAGTGTAGTGAAATATTTGTATAACTTCTATGCTTTGTGGATGCATGTAAAATAATAGAAGCATGACCACCAATATGTAGTTAAATGTTTGATATGTTACTGATAACGATGTTCAACGTAAAAGTTGAAGTAAATAAAATATCTATCTTTCTGTCTAAACTCGGAGTCAAACACGCTGTTCTCTCCTGTTCATATTAAATAAGGCACAACACATTGTAGGGTTAACTGAACTTTTGGGAAAACTCGCCTTCTACGATGTTTTCGGAATAACTGAATTATTTTAAAGTTCTGTTCTCCAGTTCAACTTCAGCCTCTCGCAATTTTCAGAAATTTCGTTCTTTGTATAAGAAGTCCAAGAATTGAAATCAATGTCTTTACATATGTGTTTGGGTATATATATGCATATGTGGATGCAAACCTTTCGTTCTTTTGTACATGCATATATTGTGCAATTGTTATATTGATGTTATAATCGACTTTTATATGGTCCACATGGTTGCATGGGCATATTTATATATATGTTGCAATGTATCAGGGCTGCCATTTCTCCGGATTTTTCCTTAAAATATGCTGAAAGTGAAGCAGAATGCGCCTTAAGGCGCATTCTGCTTTACTTTCAACCTATTTTAAGCTAACATGTGTCTTCAAAACTAGAAACATACTATGGGATACAGGTACGATTAGTAATATGACGTTTGAAAAATTGGAAATTTGAAATCTTAGGATTTTTATTATCAACTTATGGCAGCCCTGGTGTGTATGTATGATTATCCGTTGCAAGAATAAGGTTTATGTATATATGGATGCAGGGCTGTAGATATACTGATAAGCTGCTTTTTGGGATACTTACCCAATTTAATTCATGAAAATGCAATTGATATACAAATTAAAGGGTAACAAATAGCAAAGAAATTAAGAAGCAAATATATGTACACTTCTATTCTTTTGTTAACGTTGAGGTTACGAAAATACAGAAATGTCCACATTATGATGATTATGTGATTAGTACTTTCATGTAATACAGTATTGTTTATAGATTGTATAATGACGAAAACGGTAAAACTTATGTCAATAAGGAATTATGTCTGTCTGTATTTAAAGTAAGCTGCTTATATGGTTATTACATGTACCTTGAAATTATTCACGGTATATATAAATTCCCGAGCATGCACCACACTCTGTGTAAATACAACTACATGTATTACACGAATGCGGAGTTGGTCACTGCGCAAATCTTGTTCAATTTCCCTGTTCAAAGTTTTAAGATCATGTGTACGCGATGAGTGAATAAAACATGTAATACAGAAACATTCGCATTACCTCATAGATCTTTCAAAATATCGCCAGGAAGGGCGCCGCCATTGTTATCTGACATGATACTACTTCATGTACTTCCGGATACCAAGGGAGTTCTTTAAAAGAAGAGCTTTTTAGCACGGGAGGTAACTCTTATGAAACTTCTTCAAGGTTCGGAATAAATCGCGGTCTGAAAATGGCTCTCTTATACTTTGTAGAAAAGGTTTTGGCCGTATATAGGTTTCACCTATAGTTATATTAATCTAAAATTGGGTAGCATCGACGGCACAAAATGCCAGTTGCACGGCACATTTTGCACACTTTCAAGAGCGTTTCCTGCCCACATATTCTACGTCCATGACGCTGGTATGCTGCAGATGACGGAAGCCATGCCAGAGTCCTAAGTGAAATAACAAAAATTCTGGAAAAGTCAGATAGGATAGAAAGCTACAACTCCAAATACAAACTTCATTCGAGAGTTGGAGATTGGCCAAAGTCCAGAAAGCCACAAGCAGACATCCACGACAAAGGCGATAAATGGAGCAGGGCAGTAGACATAGTGAAAAAGTAAGTTTTTCCAGACACCCATTGTTGTTAACGTCCATTGCTGCAATTTAATAGCTTATAGGAAACCCCAGAGAGAGGGGAGGGGAAACAGAAAACGCGGACCCGATGCGCTACTCTTATTATCAACATATACTGACACGAAAAAGAAACTGTGCACTTGTTTGGGAATTAAATTTCCATAATTTTTAAAGAAATATAGGCACGTGTGGTATCAAAATGCTCGTAAATATTTTCTTTACACGATGCTTTATTTTTAAACCAAATTCGTGTTATTATAAATGCACTGTTAACGCTTGAATGAAGTAGAGGTTAAAAGTAAAAGTTGAACATCGGTAATGTTTCCTAAAGTTTTGAAAATGAAATTTGATTTATATCGGTATGTGTAATGTCCTCATCTTATACTGACCAATGCAATAAATCTCGAACGCATTGACCTGACGTAACGTCTTGTGACGTAAATTCGTCAACGTCATGTATCTACCCTGACGTGATGGCTTGCTGGATCCTGATTGATCTCTAACGCTTCCATTTTGACCGTTAGGATGTTGAAGGGTCATGATGGTATTTTGGTGGCAATCAAACTGCTCAGTGACGTCAGAGACGCTGACGTCGGATTAAAGGTGCTAAAGTGTCTGAATTCGTTCGTTTTCTTGAAGCCGTGGCAGCTTGTTAACGAGTTTAATTCAAATTTACTGTGATTTTATTACTGCATCATCAGTAAAGATATCGATCAGTGAAAATCTGTACTTGTAAACATGTTGCACAGGCAGCACGTGCATAATATTGCATAATAGCCGTTGGTTCGTTTGCATGACATCATGCTTTAATATCGGGAACATTAGTGCAATGTGTGAAGAATTATTTCATCACTCACTATGCTAAAATTTATCATTCTAAACTTAGTAACGAAAAAGTTACACTCAATATAAAAGTGCACAGTTTCTTTTTCGTGTCAGTATAGTTATGTGGTTCTTTTGCATGCCCAGTTTAAAGCACTGATACATCGGACCTCGGTTTATAAAGTCTCATTCGAAAGACTTGGTTCGGCGTCTAGACATCCTACATACGAAACAGAAACTAGACACTGTCAAAACCAGACAAGAAGTTCACCATGATTTAGCTTACATCGCTGGGAAACCAGATGTGAATAGATCTTTGAACGGAAACTAGTCAAATATATGTGTGAAAGTGAGAGACAGAACAAGAGCAGTCCAGAATATCGACTAGACAACTCAGTAAACTGAGAGTGAATGCGTCCAGCTGGCTATGGCAGAAAAGATAAGAGAGGAAGCAAAAAAACCAAAATAAAATTCAGCCGACACGTCTGATCACCATTGCGGGCCCACCGCATCGAGAGTGTTCCTAGAGTTGAATGCCGAAACGTTCTATGACAGGTTAACTATTAAAATCATATGGTGACAGTCATTATGGTATGCAAGTAGCTGTATTTAAGGACATGGGCCACCAAAAAGGCTCTCCTATATAACTTATATAAAATGCGTCATTTTCCAAGGCCCAAAAAATATAATTTTTATTCCAACCACAGGTGCTACCCTATATTTTCCACAAAGATACACCATTTCACAAGTGAAAAATTCAGAGAAAACAGGGGGTCATGTGGCATATAAGAAAAATCTCTTGGCTTCAGTGACATGACTGGTGTTTTGCTACATTTTGAAATAGGCACCGGCTAAAACAGGGACATGTCACTTCAGCACATAATTTCTCCAAAAACCCATCTGTTATGACAGAAAGTCTTTGTATCTATTCTCTAGCACCCATGTATTACATAAAAGGCTCAAAATAGTAAATATTTCTTGACAAAAAGTTTGGTACTATTTCTTTGCCGGACTTCTTTCGACTACACCATGGAGCACTTCCGGTCTATTTGGTGGCCAAATACCTTAACACTCATCCGGCTACAAGTTTTCAGTAAACGGAACACAAACAAAAGAGGACCATTTTTCCAACCTTAGTGTTGAAAGTGATATTCTTTCTCGATTATATGCAATAGTGGTAAAATATTACTATAGTTTGAAAATGTTTACTTTAGTCTAAACAGGTCGGAACCTGATCAAACGTGGTGTCTGTCGGCTTCTAGTTGAACTTCAAACTATATCATGTATTTGCAATACATATAAAAATTATTACAATTTTCTTAACCAGTTATTTACCCCCTAAGACTTCAGATGGACGATACCAGTTTCCAATAAAGTCTAGCCCATTTCTTACAATTTAGGGCTGAATTTTACATTTTCTTTTCAAAATTACATACATGTAAGAACCTTATCAGATGGTTCTCGTAGGAGCCTTCTGATCAGGATGTACACTGCTTGCATAGGACTCGTGTACTCTTCACGTGTAGACTTTTTATATAAATGTACGAACGTTTTTGGGTAAGAGTAACATATTGTCCATTGTAGAAGGACGATGTCACAACTCGAAGAACACTGTCCCAAACCAATACCCGTAAAGTTATCCCACATACCGTATACATGTACTCCCATTTAAACACATCCTCTAATAAACGCCCCTCAAAATATCTGCCAAAAATATTCAAAGATGCACAATTTAAATAAAAGTGAAGAACCTTATCCAAGATAAGACTGCAATATGTGTCGTGTATTGCTCGAAATTTAACGTTTGTAATATATGGCAATAGTGTCAAATACTGTGAAGAAAACGTTATTCTTTCCCGTTTAAACGCAAACGAAACGC
Organism: Gari tellinella; assembly: GCA_922989275.2. NCBI lineage: Eukaryota > Metazoa > Mollusca > Bivalvia > Cardiida > Psammobiidae > Gari > Gari tellinella. The sequence goes on from OV277859.1 coordinate 57,196,651, forward strand.
AAACGCATTGCATTAAAATGAAGAAAATAACAACTTCTTGACAATTCTGAATGCTGATTTTAACCTTGATGGCAAACAGTTTGGAGCCTGATCAGACGCCGGGTAACCCGGCGTCTGATCAGGCTCCAAACTGTTTGCCACTCAGATTAAAATAAATAGTCAGAATTGTCGAAAAGTTACCTTTTTCTACGTTTTATTGCGATGCGTTTGCGTTTCGTTTGCGTTTAAACGGGAAAGAATAACGTTTTCTCCACTGTAAAAGGAAGGCATGTCGGTGGTTTTGATCACATGCACAGCGTGGCAGCGAATTGGGTTAGACGTCTTCCTGAAATCATCTTTCACCATCATCTCACATCATCTTTCATCGGCGCTATAAGACATACAATGTATTTAGTGTCGCAGTGCCGTTAAACCTAACTCACCAACAAGAGTAATTATTTTCAATTTTTTTTTTTATATATATATATTTCCAAATGTTTTATCAGAGTTTCAATGTGTGTCTCTTTTCACAGTATTACCTTTGCAAAACGTTGTTCTTTCCCAAAATCTGGCTCCAAACTGTTTGCAATGGAAATAATAGTTTTAGCGTAAACGCGTTTGTTGAGAAAGAATAACGTTTTCTCCACTGTAGTTCTTGATCCACCTCCGCCAAATAAACAAAACCACTATATGTGACAATAATTAAGCCCCAGAACCACTGCACGTCATTAAAGTATTCGGGGTCTTTGGAATTGTTTAGCCCCTTTTGTAGTTGTCCCCTTTTGGCGTGCGCTACGAGAATTCAGTCCGTGGGTAGAAATCACGGAGAAATGAGTTAATGATTCTGGACATGTTATCATGCACCGGTACTTTTAAAAGTACATTGGATTTAAAGTACATTGAATGCATAATTGATCGATCTTCCACGTACTACGACAATACATGTACCACTTTCATAACATGCGTTTGTTGTACTGTTAGGTGACTTGCTTTATGGATATCATTATAGTCGAACCTCAATAATTCTAGATCAAAAATGTTTTAATAACTCGAAATCTCTTTATAAACCCCCGTGTTTAAACTTTAAAATTAGTGTATAGTCGGTTTTAAAACGTACGGCGAGCTCGCTTCATTAGGCTTTGAATGTATTAGTATATAAATTAGTTTATAAGAAAGTTTATAACCTAGGTTCGTTTCTCATTGAATATTAACATTAGAAGTAAGATATTTATAGTTTAAATCAGCTATAACAAAAAACAGTCAAATAATTACCAATTGACGGAAGCAGGGTTTAGTTTAAAACAAAACAGACAGTCGAAAGAAATTGGTCTTTAGAAAGTTCCCAATAGTATAAAATTATTGCAAAGTGTCAATAAAATCTGCTGGTCTGACATACTTATATACAATCTGTTAAGTTTTTGGAACTATCTACGAGTACAAAATGTACTTCTAATTCATCATACAGAATGTGGACAGGCTAGCTACGATTTTGTGTCCAGATCTGAATGCAGTAGTATAAAACTTCACAAACTCATTGTTGTACAAAATAGTATCTATAGATTTCTAGTGTCCTTTTGAATTTACAATAAATTTAACATTTTGTAAAGCTAATAAACTCTGACATCAATTGTGTTACATGTATACTAGAGTAGATGTCACATTTATTATTTTCCGTTTAAACGCAAACGAACCCCAAACGAATTGCATAAAATGTAGAAAATGTCATTTGGTTTAGAAATTTCAAATGATTCATGTTGATCTTATACACTGTACAGTGGAGAAAACGTTATTCTTTCCCGTTTAAACGCAAACGAAACGCAAACGCATTGCAATAAAATGTACAAAATAACAACTTTTTGACAAATCTGACTAGTCATTTTTATACCAGTGGAAAACAGTTTGGAGCCTAATCAGACGCCGGGTTACCCGGCGTCTGATCTGGCTCCAAACTGTTTGTAATGGAAATAATAGTTTTAGCATAAACGCGTTTATTGGGAAATAATAACGTTTTCTCCACTGTATATAGAGTCAATCATGTACTAAGTGACCACTTACAAGTGTAAGTCTGTTATACACTCTGTTGCTAAATGTACGATAATAATGCTTTGGAAATATTATGGGAGGTTTAATCGTTATTTGTATCTTGCACTTACAAGTGTAAGTCTGTTATACACTCTGTTGCTAAATGTACGATAATAATGCTTTGGACATATTATGGGAGGTTTCATCGTTATTTGTATCCTGCACTTACAAGTTAAGTCTGTTATACACGTCGTTACTAAATGTACGATAACAATGCTTTGGAAAGAGTATGTGGGCATTCATTATTGTTTTTTTCCCGCAGTGTAATGTTTTTGATATCTCCAAACTGAGTCAACGAATTTTGTTTAGATCCAATATAATACTGATGTCTGGTGATTTTCTGACAAACGGATCTAGCTACACTGTATACAGTGGAGAATCTGTTATTCTTTCCCATTTAAACGCAAACGTACGCAAACGCAAAGCACTAAAACGTAGAAAAGAACAACTTTTGGACAATTCTGATAATTCTTGTTTATCTTGGTGGCAAACAGTTTGGAGCCTGATCAGACGCCGGGTTACCCGGCGTCTGATCTGGCTCCAAACTGTTTGCACTGCAAATAATAGTTTTAGCGTAAACGCGTTTATTGGGAAAGAATAACAGATTCTCCACTGTACATCCTTCGCCCGTCAGTTGCAAACAGCTTTAATCAGATCAGACACCAAGGAACTCTGATCTAGATCCAAACTGTGTGCCACTCGTCTGTTGAGTCCATGTTTCTTCAAGTTGAATATAAATACAAAATTTTCAAAAAACGTCAAACGAAGAAGTTAAAGATTGTTGACAGGATAATGGTCATTTTAACCCATTTTGCCTAAACACAGTGAAACTCTGATCAGACGCCGAATTATGCGATGTCTGAGCAGAGTCTATACTGTTTGCTGATAGGAATTTCAATATAAAACAAAACTAAAATGAAACTTTAGACCAAGCATCCTTTAAATAAAAATGGACTAATCCAATATATAAGCATAAGATAATCGTTAGGCAGAATAGTGGACACCGATAGATTATCGATAAACTGTCCTACGCTAGCTTGCGTGCCCGTCAATGTTCGGCTCTTACCGCTCGGTATTTACGGAAACTCCCGACGACTCTTTGAACATATTAATTTTATTTTCAATTTGAAAAAGGACCAAATTAACATTAACTTACAATTCTTAAATTTATATCAAAAGAAAGAACAAATAGTCAAGTATACGAGCCCGTTTGCACAGAATTGATATCGATTTGTATAAATGCACAAGGTCGTGTTATATTATCCGTGTCGAGGCTTATTTTCAGCATTTTACTCTTTGTTTAATGTGATTTAGAGGTGTCTTTTTAAACTTAAAAAAGGACCAAAATCTTATTAAAATATTTTTTCAAAACAATTCCATCATAAAGGAAAATGTTTAAACTAACACAGGCCGTTTGCACAGGAACGATATCTGTCCAGAAAAAAAAGTTATTACAAGTTATGTAAAAATGCCCTTCTTATTTTAATGCTCGAAAATGAGAGCAAGTGGGCCACCTGCGTGTCCACTATTCTGCGTAACGTCATTAGGCGAAAATTTGGTAACCTGGCAACGTTTGTTTGGTGTAAAATTGTTTATTATTGCTCTGTTCCTCTTTTCAGCATACAGTCGAATGTTAGTTTAAACATATATATTGCATATAATATACATGCAGGGGAGTGGGCTACACGTTTTTACAACATAATATAATGCCCACTCCCCAGATATTAACAAAACAGTGACATGGCAATAATAGAGGTCACATTAGTATTTTCAATATAAATAGCATAGTAATTTGAAAACAAACTGCCATGTTAATATCATCATAAACAGTAGAGAAAGAGAGGAAGGAAGAAAAGTGCTAAGATCAAATTCTTGAATTCAAAAACGGCTGGAGGCTCGGATGTAACGATGAACTGCATTAAAACAACTTTGTTGCAATCAGAGAACAGTTTGGGTTTCCAAATAGTAAAATGTCTAAATTGACAGTTGTAATAGGTATTACATCATGGAATAGAATATCATGGAATATAAAATCCCGCATATGTACATAGTTTTGACAATCTAAAAAGTAATGGAAAGCATTTTCACATTGATATCCACATATACATGCTGGGTCGTTTATTAAATTACACCTGAATAGATCGTAATTTAGTGATGTTCGTTCATCCAATGGCGAAGACGTTCCAAGTATACGTGTTTATGCTAAAACAACTCCATCTATTGCAGTTTCGAGTCAGATCAGACACCAGGTAACATTGCTTATGACCGTGTCTTAACTGTTTGCCACTCAGATTAAAAGTTCAAAAAGTTGTCATTTTCCCCATTTCGTTGCACTGCTTCAGCGTTTAGTTTCATTTTAGCGGAAATGCATAGCGTCTTTCCCGGAAAATGCGCCTTGTTCGAAACAATTATGTTCATGAAAATATTTTTAGAACCAAAGCATACGCCGAGGAGTTCGTCGACAGATCAAGTTCAAAACTGTTTGATACTCAAATGCAGTGGAGAAAACGTTATTCTTTTCCGTTAAAAAGCAAACGAAACGCAAACGCAAAATACTAAAATGTAGAAAATAACAACGTTTTTACATTTTTCACTATCTATTTTTATATGAGAGGCAAACAGTTTGGAACCTGATCAGACGCCGGGTTACCCGGCGTCTTATCTGGCTCCAAATTGTTTGCATGGGAAATAATAGGTTTTTTTTTTAGCGTAAACGCGTTTATTGGGAAAGAAAAACGTTTTCTCCACTGTACATATTAAACTTCTTCATAACATGCCATTTTCCTCATTTTATGCATTTGGTATGTCTTTTTCATTTCGTTCAGAACACTGTACATGTATGTTGCTTGAAGTTTTTCAAAATAATAACAATAAAATAAAATTTACACAAACCATTTCCCGTGGTATCCCTCGGTTCATCTTTGCTCGTGTATGACCCTTCTTCGGTCCTGTTCCTGGATCCGAAAAACTGTCTTCGTATCCAAAGCCCTATTGAAAACAGCACTGTTAAGCCGGGATAGTGCGCCGTGATTTACTGGGCTTTTCCACCTTAGGCAATCAATACTTTCTCACCGCTTAAATGGGAATATTATAAACATTTGTTTTACAATGACTGAATTATTACTTACTGGCTTATAAAGCAATCGACAGCTCTATCCACAGCAGGATATAATCCGGTAATCCATTGCCTAGCCCTGTCCGTCTTGGCCAAATCGATCTAATCCCTGGGGTACCCATGTAACTAAGAAAATATATACTAACACGAGAATGTGAAAATCAGTTATGGTAGTGTTAAAATGCAATCGAAGAAGGGACCAAATGCTTTAGTCGGGTTACAGGCTTTTACAATGGGCAGTGTCCATAAAAACCTTTAATCAGCGTTTAGAAACGTCATCTACAAAACAAAATCTTGTGCAAGTCATTATAGATAGTTCTTATTTTGTCTAAAAGAAACAAATGGTTGTTGCCTTGTGCTAGTTTTTAAATTTTAGTCTTTTCTCAGATCTTGGGCATAAATGAAGTGAAACTTGTAGCCGGATAGCTATCGATTAATCCGCAAAACTGGACTAATTTGCATTTTCAAATTGTTTTGGATATGTACAGCTCATATTATGTTTTTTTATTTCTTAAACTCTTCATCATATCAGGATCCAAACAATGAAACACCCCTAACGATGATTCTTCAGCTTAAAAAATAAATGTTCTGAAATTAAATTTATTTGCAGACGACACTTTAGGCAGACGAAATGGTGACAGGACAAGGGTTTTAGTTAATTGTATGACGAATGCCACAGTCGAATAGCCAAAGTCGGGACAATAATATTGACAATAGATATGCGATATCTATCGACTTTTGAAATCGTTTATGTAAAAATGAATGGTGCAGGCAAACAAACAGTTATCGTTGTTTTTGGTAAACGATAATGCTCATTGGGGGAGGATAGATAACAATTGATGCCAATATTGTTTTGTATAGGGTACAGTGAAACCTCCCTATCAAGACCACTAAAATGAAGGCTAATTGATTGTTAGAAAAGGCGGGTGACAACTTAAAGCAAGTCACAATAAAACAGAAAGCTCCTAAAGGAGCTTTCTGTTTTACTGTAACATTGCTTTAAGCAATCGCCTGTCGTAAACACCTAAAAGTTTCAACAATTTAGTGATCTTAATAGAGAGGTTTAACGGTATTCAATTATGTAGGTAAATATATAGTTAAACCCATTCATGTATTTAGGCAAACAGTGAAGACCCTGAAACATTCTAAAGGAATATGAAAACTATATAAGTATGTACTTAACTTTGCTAATTAGTAGTAGTATCAGCAATAATTAGTAGTATTCGCAGTAGAAGTAGTAGTAGTAGTAGTATTAATATAAGTAGTGGTGGTAGTAGTAGTAGTAGTAGTAGTAGTAGTAGTAGTAGTAGTAGTAGTAGAAGAAGTAGCAGTAGTAGTAGTAGTAGTAGAAGTAGTAGCAGTAGAAGGAGTAGAGGTAGTAGTAGTAGTAGTAGTAGTAGTAGTAGTAGTAGTAGTAGTAGTAGTTGTAGTAGTAGTAGTAGTAGTAGTAGAAGTAGTAGTAGTAGTAGCATAAATTATAGTAGTACTAGTATTAACTTACTAGTAGTAGTAGTACTAGTAATAGTCTGAGTTGTAGCATAAATAGTCGATTAAGTTGTAGTAGTAATAGTAGCAGCAGTGTCCGACGAGCAGTAGTAGTAGAAGTACAAGTTGAAGTAGCACCATCAGCAGCAATAGTAGTAGTAGTAGCGGTGGTGGTAGCAGTCGTAGAAGCAGTGGTAACAGTCGTTATTTCTTAACAGGGGTAGCTAGCTTCTCTTTGGCAAAATTAGATTTTAACATGAATTTATTTCATGTGTTTTAATTCCGTAAATCTTTTATCACATTATCTAATAGATTATTATGATACGTCTTTTTTTAGTCAAAAATTCATTCCTCCACTCAAGGGGAAATGGTTAAATCTGGCTTAACCCTGTATCCAAAACACAGTTTCATATTTTGAAGACAAGTGACCACTGAAAGCTGTTTTAAACTTTAAAGTAAAGCAGAATGCAATATAAATACGAAAGACCCGGCTCAGACCCTTCACATTTAACCCCTGGGCGGAGAGGAGCAATTCGCGGTACATGTCTTGCTCAAGAACATTCCTGTTCATCCTCGGGGGATTCGGAAAATCCCCTAGTCAGACCACCGCTCCGGCGGGGGATCGAACTCACGATTCCTGGTACCGTAGTCTAATGTGTAACAACTGGACTACTACCACCGGCTTAACTCATGTGTACCTAGCGCACCATAACAAGAACATATTAAAACAGTATATAATCTGTTCAGACGCCGCATAATGCGGCGTCTGATCAAAGTCTACGCTGTTCGCTGATATGAATTTCAATATCAAACAAAACGGAACTTGACGAAAATTTAGAACTTGCACCCCTTACATAAAAAATGGACTAATCCATTATACATGACTTTGTACATGAATAAGCATGAAAACTCCACTAGGCGCAAATGGGTTAATAAAATAATAGGACAGCAAATGTACTCTAAGAAATGCTGAAACTGGCAGACGAACATTGCGAAGTGTGCTATAGATCTAGGTTAAACCATTTTAACATTTCAAAGGCCCATCCATTTGACAGTTCCTGGGAAACAAAGCAAAACTGCATTTAATCAGATTAACCTTTACAACGCTCTGTCGTAATAGTCTGCAAGAATTTGTTATCTGCAACAATTTTCAGACTTAATTTATCTGCGTACAAAATCATTGAAATGTCAAACATTTTGAATTCAGATGAGACGCCAGGTAACTCGGTGTCTCATCTGGATCCTAACTATTAGCAACAGTTATAAAAAAAAAATCAAGTACAGAGATTAAACATTTTTGCTTTTGAAAATTAACTAGACAAAAGGGATCGCAAATAGCCTAATGATTTTTCACAATGTGTATAATCGTTTTCGTGTACCGTTTGTTGTCTCGTCATCTTTAGCCAATGAACAAAATCGAGTTATTAACCCCTACACTGCCATGACGTCATCAAATTTAAACAATTGTCGTCTGCTTCTATTTCTAAATAAGAATTTTTCGGTATTTTGACTTAAGAAATATTGAAACGAGTGTCAAACAGTTTGGGTCCTGATCAGACACCGCGTTACGCGGCGTCTGATCAGGATCCAAACTGTTTGCAAATAACTACTGTACCCGGGGTAAGGCAGTGAAGGGGTTAATATACATAGATCACATCTAGATCAGACACTGTACCAGTCAGACCAAAGATATCCGAATATTCTCTGAAAGGTGAAACAAGTTACAAGCGTATTTAGAAAAAAATATGATATTTTGTCAGACGACCATTTGATACAGACGAAAATATGCAGGCGACCATTGAAAGGATATTTCAACGATTCAATCAATATCAATTTATAGTTCCCCAAATACAACAATCGCAATGGTTTAAAACGACGACTTGGCAAACATTGGAATAATCGTTTCTAAAATTAGTTGATGTTTGAACTAAACTGAGTAAAAAAGCATAAGGCAAATGTATACGGATCATTATGGACATTCAGAGAATATGTTTCAAGCTCAACTCGGTTTAATCTCTTCACTGCCTTGCCCTGAAATAGCTGATACATGAATATTGTATTTGCAAACAGTTTAAACCTGATCAGCCGTTGAGTTACTCGGCGTCTGATCAGATTCCAAACTGTTTGATACTGATATCGATTTTTTCTATAGTCAAAAATCCTAAGATACAATTCCAGTAATAACATTTTAAGCAGATGACAATTTTTAAGTAGTCGATACAGTGGAGAAAACGTTATTCTTTCCCAATAAACGCGTTTACGCTAAAACTATTTTTTCCATTGCAAACAGTTTGGAATCAGATCAGACGCCGGGTCACCCGGCGTCTGATCAGGCTCCAAACTGTTTGCCACTCAGTTTAAAATAAATAGTTAGAAATGTCAAAAACTTGTTATTTTCTACGTTTTAGTGCTTTGCGTTTGCGTACGTTTGCGTTTAAACGGGAAAGAAAATTTTACGTTTTCTCCGCTGTATCCTTGCAGTGCGTGGGGTTAAATCGTTGATAATAGTTGTCCTTTAGATGCAAACATTGACATAATGTATGCATTAAATACACTTTGAGACCAAATCATTTGGAGCCAATTATCCTTTCCACAGCCAGGAAATCGTTTGCTTAAAATCGTTGTCGCTCTTATTTTAAAGATTAAACTTGTAGGCCATTTAAATGAAAAACATTGATTTGAGAGTCAACTAGTTTGGATCTTGACCAGTCCTCGAGACACTTTCAATCAGACCAGGTACAGATGTACCGTTCAGAACTATTTAAAATTATCTATACACCCGAGACATGGCTGTGAAGAGGTTAATGTTCGATATGAGAACATGTCTTTTAGAAGCAAAATTGACATATACGCATTAAAAATAAACTATTCGGCCAAATCGTTTGGGGCCAATTAAAACGGGTAAATATTTGTAAATGACTGACCCAGATTGATGAGCCCTTGTACTGCTAAAAGATATCTCTAACACTTGCAAACAGTTTAGCTTGGATCAGAAGCAGACACCTATTTCGAATTTTTGGTCACTTTGGAATCGATAATACTTAAAACAAAGTGCAGAGAACAAGTTTTAACGCTTACCCCACCATGTACAGTAAAACCTCTCTATTACGAGTTGGTTTACCCCACTATTATTTCAGAAAATATTAGCAGAGTTTGAAACTGTTTGGATCCAAACTATGTGCATATCATTTCATAGATTACACATAAAGGATTAAAGATCAAACCAAATACAAAACATAGAATATGTCTGATCTCTATATACACGTACATGTAGACTTTATAATCTATATAGTCCGGCAGAGGGTTGACTTGACCTGGAAATGCCGTCCTAAGTTTTTTTAACGACTGATTCTACTTCAGCATATGTTACCTATTGACAAACCACCGGATGCCACTTTGTCACCCTTGAGCATTTTCGTATATTCAAAATGGCGGCCAAAATTTAAACAAAATAGCATACAAATCAGCATTCATTTTTCCTTTTTTTTTTATTGATTTGACATCACCATAATGATAGTTATTATTCAAAAGACGTTTAATGTTTTCAAAATATTACGGGTGACATCTTGTCATTCTTTGGCATTTGACAATGCTTTGAACTATCAATATCAATCAAGAAAAAAACTTAGGACGCCATTTCTAGGTGGACCTCCAAATCCTCATTTCTCTGCCGGACTATATGTATTTTTTTATTGATTTATCACTTTGACTACAATAAGTTTTAGTTCAAACATATTTTATTTCCAACTGTATACATGAATAGCGGTTGGGCCATAAGTTCTGTCAGCTTAGGGTCGGTGCTTCACCTAGAATTTATAAATACAGTCGAACTTCGATATCTCGAACTCGCTTAATTTGAACTATCCGATTTGTCGACACATAATTTGCATTATTTCATGCTCGGTTAAGTCGAATATACCCGTATTCCAAAGTTAAAACGTGGCTTAGCCACGTTTTCACTTTGAAATACTGGTATGTTCAACCTAACCGAGTTCTAGATATCGAAGTTCAACTGTAATACAAATACTATTTAATGTGATACATGTCTTATATATTATACATATCAATACCTTGATTGTATTTCGAGAGGACTCACATTAGCTTTGTCATTTGTCCAGTCATTTTGAATAAAATAGTGTTCAAATTCAAATTATTCAAATTCCTTTATAACGTTTAGATCATGATGAACATGAATACATGAAGAAAACATAATATAATAAATTGTCATAACTAACATTTTCCCCCAAAAAAAATTTTGTTTCGTTTTATCTGTTGATTTTCAGAAGCTTTTATTCCGTTTCATTCTGGATTTCATAGTTTGAGTCCGGGAGAGATGCGGGTAGAAGTAACAGAATTTTTCAGTTGACAAAATTTACCCAGAAAGTCAGACAATTTCAGTTTTCTGTAGTAGGATATCTAACAGCACATTTACTTAAGAACATGTGTAACAATAGTTTGCAGTATAACTACACACGTTCTTGAAAATATTTTTGTGTCTATATATCTTCCTAGACGGGGTCTACTTTCCTTTGTGAAGAAATTGTTTGAATTGTAAAAAGTGTATTTATTGAATAATTGATTAAAAAACAATATTTCAATAAACTATGTACAACTAAATGTTACATTTTTGTATTGAGATTGTGTTTCCTTTTGTTTCAAAGTGAAAAAATGACATTTCCTCCACTTTATGTTATGATATTCAAATAACCTCGCCAACCCCTGTTGCAGAAGATTACGATACAGTTTAACCAAATTTGCGCCCAGTGGATTCTTCCATGTTTTATATATTAGATTAGTCCATTTTTTATCAAAGGGATGCCTGGTCAAAATTTTCATTTTCATTTTGTTTTATATTGAAATTCCTATCAGCAAACAGTGTATACTCTGATCAGACGCCGCATAATGCGGCGTCTGATCAGAGTCTACACTGTTTGCCTATGTCCAATATATGGGTTCGTGGGCACAATTGGGTTAGCCCCATTCACTGCCTTGACATCATCTGCTTTAAAATATTGTCGTCTGAGTTTTTTAAATTCAAAATTTAGGTAATTCGACTGAGGAAATATTGAAATGAGGGTCAAACAGTTTGAATTTTAACTGTTTGAAAACAACCATTGTACTCGGGGTCAGGCAGTAAAGTATGAAAAGAGCAAATGTTACCGGTATCTTTATTTGTCTTACATTATGCATGTTTAGAAAAGCCTAATAATGTAATTGCTAGAGCCTACATACATCACAATAAATATATGAACCTATATCCCATGCCGTGTCCTGACGGAAAACCAAGAAGAGAGAGCGAATAAGCAGTTCAACAAACATGCGTTTTGTTAACAGAAAAGAACATACGTTATTTACCATAGAACATACGTCTTCAAATGCCTGTGAAAATTGGTTTCCGCTCCATTACCGCCGACGTATCAAAGCAAGGCTCACACCTCTCGTCGTATTGTGTTGATTGATGGTGCTTTTCCAAAGGGAAGAATATATTTACATTTGTTTTGGAACGATTTGAAATTACTGGAACTAAACACCAGCTGCGCGAATAGCGTTCAGCGTTCGCGAAGAAATTCCTCAACAGGAGAGGAGTACGGGTGAACTATACAATGGAGAAAACGTTATTCTTTCCCGTTTAAACGCAAACGAAACGCAAACGCAAAGCTTTAAAACGTAGAAAAGTACAACTTTTGGGCAATTCTGATAAGTCATGTTTATCTTGGTAGCAAACAGTTTGGAGCCTGATCAGACGCCGGGTTACCCGGCGTCTGATCTGGCTCCAATCTGTTTGCAATAGAAATAATAGTTTTAGCGTAAACGCGTTTATTGGGAAAGAATAACGTTTTCTCCACTGTATAAAACTCTCTGGAACGATTTTCAAGTACAGTTAAACCTCTCTATTGCGACCGCAAAATATTTTAATTAATTACGTGTTTACGACAGGTGACTGCTTAAAGCAGGGTGCCAGTAAAAGAGAAAGCTCCGTTTACGAGCTCTCTGTTTTACTGTCACATTGCTTTAAGCTGTCACCTGTCTCTAATTCAATCACTTATCCTTCGTATTAGTGGTGGCGATAGAGACGTTTTAATGTGAATACAGTAAATCTCCTCTATTACAACTTCTAAATATTATTTTTAGTTGATGCATTACTCATTTCTCTATCAATAACCTTTTTATGCTTTTACTTTATTCATCCATTGAAGCAAACAATTCCACCTTATACCATCGTGAAAATCTACTATAAGAAATATTAGCTATATCCTAGTGAGATTATAACTTGAAGAAAGTAGCAGAATACACCTTAAGGCGCATTCTGATGCTTAACTTTCAATCGTCTTTAAATGGTCAAAATGTCTTCATACCGAGACGGAGGCCGCGGTTAATAGGTTCGGCCTTAAAGCAATGTGAAAGTAAAGCAGAAATATTGCTTTGAACTGTCAACAATATTTCATACAATCAATTAGCTTTCATTTGTGTGGTCGTGATAAGTCTTTTATACAGTCAAACAGTAACAATAAGAACATTCAAGATGATGTATCATGATTCAAGTTCCACCGCTCATCCATTGTAGGTAACGATTTTGAAAACGTTTTTCTCCTTGAAATGGTTAGGATGAGTGTCAAACCATTTGAATCTCAATCAAGTGTCGAGTCCGTCTGGTATGGAAAATAATTCAAAGCAGGGCTGTCATTTCTATGGATTTTTCCTAAATCATCGGATTTTTTTTCTAGTACATGGTAGCTTAAAGCAGGCTGTAAGTAAAGCAGAATGCGCCTTCAGGCGCATTCTGCTTTACTTCCAGCCTGCTTTAAGTAGTCAGTTGCCAACAAAACTAGAAACATGGACATTTTAGGATGTTTCATGTCAACTTATGGCAGCCTGGAATTGTTTGTTTTTTAAAAAAAAATAAAAAATACCCGTGTGGTCGCGTTATAAAGGTAATGGTTAGATCGAAACTGAAGGACAGTGTTGATGGCAGGACAGTCAAAAGGAATCTAATAGTAATGTCTAAAAGAAACCAAAGGACTTTTCTTCATGAGACCTGTTGAGACCGTAACTTGTATTAAGACGCCACACAGCTCGGTGCCTCATAGTTATGTGTCTGTACTTTTTTACCTTTGTGTGTTGAAAGAGTTTGTAAACATATAAGCATATTAGGAAACATTCATACAGTCAAACTCAAACCCATGTATGCCAAGTGGTTTCTTCCATGCTTATATTTTGGATTAGTCAATTTCTTATGTAAGGGGTGCCTGGTCTAACTTTTCATTTTTGTATTGTTTGATTTTGAAATTCCTATCAGCAAACAGTGTAGACTCTGATCAGACGCCGCATTATGCGACGTCTGATCAGAGTCTACACTGTTTGCCTAATTATGCTCATTTTATAGGATGCTAGGCACAAATTGGCTCACTTAAATGCGTTCGGCGTCCGACAGTTGATTGTCGATAACTTAAAGTTTTTTTTAACCCTTTCCCTTTTAGCGCATTCACATTATTCCTCCGCTGAAAATATAGTTCCAAATGATACAGTCGTGAATATGCACCATAAGAAACATGTTCTACATCTGAGGAAATGGTAGCTTAAAGCAGGCTGAAAGTAAAGCAGAATGCGCCTAATGGCGCATTCTGCTTTACTTTCAACCTGCTTTAAGTGGTCATCTTTTTTCAAAACTAGAAAAAGGCTTTGGGGTAAAGGGTTAAGTCGAAAATACCCGCCACCACTAATCCAGGTTTTAGATAGGAAATATGGGTAAGTTTGTCGTCAACAATTTGAAACCAAGTCGACCTAAGTCGCCATTGGCGGTTAAGTTAATAAGTCGTATATACGAGGCGTGTAAGAAGACGGGTTTACCTTATTCCGGGTAGCTACCTATGAAGATATAAGGCAGAAAGTATATATGGTATTATTTCCCTTATATTGGCTTAACAAATCAGTTTACTGGGGTCGTTTCATAAAACTTCGTACGACAAATGTCGTCGTAAGACAGATTATAAAATTTTCAATTATTATTTAATTCTCCATCTCACCCTGTCTTGTGACATCTCTTTGGAATCGTCTTGAAAAGACGATTCCAAAAAGATGTCACGAGACAGGATTAGACAGAGAAATAAGAACTTAAATGTATTTTAAAGTGTTGGCTTACGATCGTTTTTGTCGTACGAAGTTTTATGAAACAGACCCCTGGTATACATCAATATAGTACTTGTTCAGTTTAAACATTTCAATGCCATTAGCGACCAAAGTCGAAATTGTAACGCGGTGTCTGGGCAGAATCCAACCCTTTTAGCCATCATTTTAATATTTCTTCAGTCAAAACTACAAAAGTTTGACATTTGCAATAAAGGCTGACGACAAATCTTAAGAGACGATGTTTTTGTCTATGAAAGGGTTATATCCGGTTGAATATTCCGATGAAACGGTTAAAACCACTCAGTTCAGCGTACAGGCTCTATGATTATTACGGTTTTTAGATTGTTCTCAAGCATTTAATTGGGCAAAAATCAAATATAAAAATTAAATACTTGATAACGATCTCAGGCTCAACTAAAAGTTTTATTACCTTGTACATGTACCCTACTACATGTATATATATACAGCTAAAACGTAAACCTTTGTCACGTGAAGCTTTGCGGGACACTCCGACGACCTGGGTCCAAGGTTATAAAGAGCTTAAGTTGAGTCTTAAATCGTTCTAAAGCATATGATTGATCAGATCTGAGTCTATGCTCAAATATGACCAATTAAATGCTTGAAATCGAACTCAATACTCAACTCAAACCCTTTGTAATATTGGAACCAGATGAAGATATACAGTGGTATAATGGTAACGAACAAGACAGTCGATCCTTGATAAGTTATCCCCAGACCAAAACAGGCTGATGACGACTCCCGACTCGATTCTACGAACTAGCGTTTGTTCGACATACCCATATTTCAAAGTTAAAACGTTGCTTAGCCACGTTTTAACTTTGAAATACGGGTATGTTCGTCTTAAATGAGATCTAATTATCAAATTTCAACTTAATAAATACGTGTAAGGTTGATTTAAGCGAGTTCGTAGTATCGAGTTTCGTATTTAGGGTTGTTTTAAACAATGTACACGTATTGCAAAAATGATACAATTTGTAAAGAACTATTAAAACTCGTTACGAGGGGTTAACGAGTGAAGTGCCTGTATGGAAGTTAATCCTTATCAGAACCAACATCAGCCGTATTCCAAATATCTCTCTATATCGAACTTTTTTCATAGTGATGGATTTTCAGGAGGTTTTGCTTTCAATGAAACACTCTTTGACTACTAGATATGGCCCAATCTTAGTAACACTATATAGCAGAGAGGGTGTTATCATTTTTTTTATTAAACGGAGCAAACTTCAAAGCAATCTTTTATATAATCCTTTTTGAATTTTCGGATGATTTATTTTAATCAGAGTTGTAAACATTTAAATACAGTTAAACCTCTCTATAACGACCACTAAATTATGTTAATTATTATAGTGTTGACGATAGGTGACCGCTTAAAGCAATGCGACAGTGAAATAGAAAGCTCAGCTTTCTGTTTCACTGTCACCTTGCTTTTAAGCTGTCACCTGTCTATTATACAATTAATTAGCCTTCGTTTTAATGGTCGTAATAGCGAGGTTTTACTGTATCTTATATGTATCATTTAACCATACTGTTTGCAGTGCACATAAGTAATTAAGCCTGAACATGTATTTTTGGAAAGAATACCGTCTTCTCCACTGTAGACAAATGCACATTTTCACTAATAGCGATGCTACAGAGAGAATGTTACTGGGGTGAGTTATGTTCATTCCACAGAGAAGCCGAAACGTGGGTACCTCTGTTATTCCCATTTTGACTTAAAGACTTCGCTGATAAACACGTTAGAACAGTTGTCCAACTGTAAATGTTATTGCATTTGCCGCTGAACATCGCATCGCACCGGGAGGAAAATGGCGATAAATTGAAAAACACTTAGTTCAACACGCTAGATGAGCAAAGAACAACAAAGAATCCGTCAAGGGCCAAGATCATAACAAAAGCACGTCACGTGATCATATTCTGTATCACGTGACCTTATTGATCCGGGTAAATATTTACCTCGCATGTTGGCGAAATGAAGACAAAACAGACAGGAGGATGATTGTTGTAACAGGCGTAAATCAACAACGAACAATTCTGCCTGGAGATGTTTGGCAGCGCCTGTGATGTTTCTTATCTATACTACAATTCTTTTCTAGTCTCTACAAGACTGGCTTATTTTGTTTTCTTTTATCCCTTATCCCATAGCCTGTTTCAAGTTTTGAAGAGAGATGACCACTTAAAGCACGATGAAAATGAAGCAGAATGCGCCTAAAGGCGCATTCTGCTTTACTTTCAGTCTGCTTTAAGCTATACTCTGCTAGGGAATGGAAACTACCGTATTTCTTTTGATGCATATTTATGACACTATGACGTGGAACTACATGTATGCTCTTCAGTGGAAGCATGATAAAGTAAAGGTGTAAAATGCGTATTTATTGAGAAATGGGAGAAAGGACAACAAGAGAGATTTTGGGGGAGGGAGAGACGGAGAGAGAGCTTAAGAGAGAGATAGATAGATAGATAGAGAGAGAGAGAGAGAGAGGGAGAGAGAGAGAGAGAGAGAGAGTAACGCGTAACTGTTTGTGAAACTAAAGCTAAACGCAATACAGTGTAATATAGAAAATGACATGCCCTTTGAAATGTTGACGATAAACTGAAATTCTGAGTTTTCCAACATCCGGTCTTGTTTAAAATTGTTTGAAATGAATAGCATCTGTTTTTCTCACAAACGCGTTTATCGCTAAAGAATAAAATAAATGAATAACTTAGTTTCAAATTGCTAAAGAATAAATGAATAACTTGGTTTCAAATCGAAGTATAACAATTTTACCGCATTGATAATATGAACGAAATTTGCTAAACTAATACAGTGGAGAATCTGTTATTCTTTCCCAGTAAACGCTTTTACGCTAAAACTATTATTTGTGCAGTGCAAACAGATTGGAGCCAGATCAGACACCGGGTAACCCGGCGTCTGATCAGGCCCCTAGCTGTTTGCCACCAAGATAAACATGAATTATCAGAATTGTCCAAAACTTGTACTTTTCTGCGTTTTAGTACGTTGCGTTTGCGTACGTTTGCGTTTAAACGGGAAAGAATAACAGATTCTCCACTGTACCTCGTTACATTAGGATTTACCTTATTCGGGGTAGCTACCTATGTAGTTACAGGGTAGAATGTGTATAGCATTATTTCCCTTACATGGTGTATTAAAGGTAGGCATACAGTGGAGAATCTGTTATTCTTTCCCGTTTAAACGCAAACGTACGCAAACGCAAAGCGCTAAAACGTAGAAAAGAACAACTTTTGGACAATTCTGATATTTCATGTTTATCTTGGTGGCAAACAGTTTGGAGCCTGATCAGACGCCGGGTTACCGGCGTCTGATCTGACTCCAAACGGTTTTCAGTGGAAATAATAGTTTTAGCGTAAACGCGTTTATTGGGAAAGAATAACACATTCTCCACTGTAACATTCACAGGCATTTGATATTTACGCGTGCGCATGCTAAAACCTCACCTGGTAATTAGAAATGTTCTGGTTCAGATTTCTCTTTGGAATGTATTTAAGAAATGAACTGATATTTTCGGCGTTCAAGCGAAATAAACGACAGAAAATTATCGGCAAATTTACCATGAATCGCGCTTAGTTCATTTCTTATATTTTCAATATATTTGCTGTATTGTTTAATATTAAATGAACATTTTGTAAGTACACATTTGTATGTTTAATCCATATTAGAGATTGATTACACGAATAATGTGTACCCTATAAGGAACAAACATGACCGCATTACTGAAGCTGTGTAATTTCGAAAGCAAAAAAATAAGTTCCTTTGTTTACATTCTAATGTCATCAAATTGACATGTTGGTGCGAGATTGCCGATTTGACGTGATTCGAAATGACGTTACTTTTAAAGTAGGAAAAATATATCGATTTTTGCCATAAAGAAATGCAGACAACAGCTGTTTATAAGGTATATCAATTTTCTTGTAATTTATCTCATTAACAAAGAAGAATTTTAGGCGGTAATCATGGTTTCCGCTAATAGGGAGGCATACATCGGTTAAGAATTTGTTTTTGAAAAATCCGCCAAATGTTTGCTGTCCGAGTTCCAAAGATTAATTCGCGAAAGAAAATATGCATATGCCCCGCCTCCTCTGCGAAACTTATCCTCAAGCCCCACTCATTAAGCAATTGAATCTAAACAACACATTTTCCAATGGAATTGAATAGGGCGAATATACAGTGGAGAATCTGTTATTCTTTCCCGTTTAAACGCAAACGTACGCAAACGCAAAGCACTAAAACGTAGAAAAGAACAACTTTTGGACAATTCTGATAATTCTTGTTTATCTTGGTGGCAAACAGTTTGGAGCCTGATCAGACGCCGGGTTACCCGGCGTCTGATCTGGCTCCAAACTGTTTGCACTGCAAATAATAGTTTTAGCGTAAACGCGTTTATTGGGAAAGAATAACACATTCTCCATTGTAATGATTTCGGTAAAACGGGAAAATATAACCTTTCTCCACTGCATCGCTGTCACGCAGTCTTATTTATGTTACAGTCAATCTGTGTAATCAGCCATTACACGTAATGACTAGTCAGTCTGTGAAATGACTTTCTCACATAGTCCTTTAATGTTACAATTTATGATAGTTATACAATGACATTTTTCAAAGGTCTAAATGTTCATGCACAAACACCACAATCTCACTACAAAACCACTCAATTTGTCAAAATTATTTTTAAAAATAAAAATAAAACAAAATATTGCCTGTAGCTTTACATGAAAAGTATTCAATTCTTTCCTATTTACAGCGTCCAAGATCTTAAACATCATTTCACAAATTGACTGAAATAAGGTGTGATATAAATGTGGTGTTTCGTGCAGGAAATCTTTGAACTTTTAAAAAATATCATTGTCTATCATCATAATAGTATCATTAAAGGCTATGTGAGAAAATCATTTCACATATTGACTAGTCATTACGTGTAATGACTGATTAAACAGATTGACTGTAACATGTGGACTGTAAGATTGGGGATTAAACGTTTGAAATACCCATAGTCTCTAAAGATTTCCTGTTACAAGAACTATTATTTGGTAGTGCAACAAAATCAACATGACTTGATGAGATTGCACCTAGAATACTGAAATTAAGTTATAAGACAACTGAATATCCAGATAGTTTGAAAAATACAAACATTTTAGGAAAGGTTCTAAGTCAGAAAAATAACACTATCAATAATTCCGTTCTTGTCAAAAACTATTGAAAGATATGACACCAACCATATGAAGAACTTCTTAGAGGATAATAGATAACTTTATAAAAACAGCCAGCATTTTGTTAAAATCATTCTTGTGAAACAGCATTAACAAACCTTATTGCTGAATAAATAATGCATGTAGCTATCAATAATAAGTCTTATGTTATATATAGGATCTGTCATGGATCGGTGTTTATGACAAGCTGATCTCAACCGAGTCTAGAATTGAAATATTATTGAGCGAGCCTTGCTGAGCTTAATGACTTTTCTATACTAGACGAGTTTGTGATCAACTTGTCTTAAACATCAACGAGTGACAGATTATTTTTCTCACCTTTTTTTGGTTCCCCGGTAACGTCAAAACGCCTTTATAAATAGTGACGTTATAGTGACGTCATCAAATTGATCTCACACATGTTGGAGGTTCGCTATAGAAAACATGGGTAGTTATGTGAGAAAACAGTATTCCTTGATCTGATTAAAGCATTTGATCTTGTCAGTCACTCAGTATTTTTTAATAAATTAAAACTACATCTCTTTAATGAATCTAGCGTCAAATGATGTACATCTTAATTAACAAATTACAACAAAGGTGTTTCTGTAGCTGGCCACTTTTCTTCAACACAACCTATTCCTGAAGGTGTCTATTCTCGGACCAATATTATTATTCTCTACATAAATGACCCTCCACTTCACACAGACAATTAATCAGTTGCCATATTTGTATTTAGGCTTTGCCTATGGAGGTAAAAAAAAGCAGCAAAATTGTACTAATAAGTAAAACTCAATGCTTCCTGATTTTGACAATATAGTGGTACTTTTACCTAGAGTCTTTATAAGTATTATCTAAGATATGACACTGTGACCTGCTTTTTGACCCCATATGACCCATATTCAAAGTGGAGCTACAACTCTTCAAGATGAAAATCCTGAGCAAATATGAACTTGATAGGGGTAGATCTAAGGCCGCTGGAGTGTACCAAACCAATTGTTGACGGACAACAGACATCTACTGATCACTATAGATCTAGTTCACTTTAAAAGTCTCGGGTGAACTAATAAGAACCCCATGGGGCATATTTCGCTCACCTGAGAAAAGCTGACAAAATAGAGATAATGATTTATGTCCAGGACGGGGTCATATTTAACGAGGGCATAATTTGAACAATCTTGATAGAGGACCTGTAGATGATGCTATGTGCCAAATATCTAAGATAAGGGTACTAGGGTTTTAGACAAGAAGATTTTTTTTTAAATTACTGCCTATGGGACAACAGTTTAAGAAGTACATGATGCTTTTCAGACTTATTATAATGTTGTCAACAAATGTTGCATTGATGACGTCATAGTTCCAAATGTCGCTAAAACTACCACTATGCACATAGCTGCAGCAAATAACACAAAAATAACAAACTCTTAACTTTATTCAGATGCAAGACCAAATACTAACCTTACCCATCTAAAAGAAAATTGCGTTTATCAAAATTTTAATTGGAAGTCCCAAGTCGAGCAAGAACTAAAAGATGAACAAATAACTTACACATTCTGCTCAAGATAAAGGTCTCCTTAATCCTTTACCCAATAACCTATAAAAATATGAAAGACAGGTGATCCTTTAAAGCAGGTTGAAAGTAAAGCAGAATGTGTCTTCAGGCCTGCTCTAAACTACCATCTGTTAGGCTATATAAAATATTTGTTATGGTAATTGTTCATGAGGGTATAAACTGGAACTATTTTCTTCAGCGGAGGAATAAATCAAATACACTAAAAGTCGCTTCTATGTGGGAAAGGGTTAAGATTACAATCTCTAATTCGTTTAAACTCATACATGTTTCCTCATCTGGAATACTGCTGCGATATACAGTGAAACCCCTCTAAACCGGACATGTGTGGGGACAACAAAAATGTCCGGTTTAGAGGGGTTTCCGGTTTAGAGGGGTTTGGACTTGTTTCTAGTATGGAAGATAGCTGACCACTTAAAGCAGGCTGAAAGTAAAGCAGAATGCGCCTTAAGGCGCATTCTGCTTTACTTTCAACCTGCTTTAAGTTATCATCTGCTAGAATGTACAAACTATTTTCTTAAGTGTAAGAATAACCCAAAGACGTAAAAAGGCGTATTTATGGTGTAATGGGTTCAAATAAAGACGGATTGGAAACGGGACCAAAGGTTTTGTCCGGTTTAGAGAGAATTCCGGTATTTAGAGGTTCCGGTTTAGAGGGGTTTCACTGTATTGGGAAACTGCAGGGAAGAGTTACTGGCCACCAAACTTAAGTTTCAGAAACGGGCAGCTAGAGAACTAGTAATACTGGACAAGGTCTTACATCATCATCAGAATTATTTAAAGAGCTTAGATGGATGACATTCACAGACGGAATTAAATTTAAAAAGGCCATACTAGTATATAACTTTTCATATTCTCATTATGTTCAGTACGTCTCAACTCTAAATTTCATACTTCTCAAACCTGTTCTAACTATGAGCTTAGGTCAAAATAAAAATATGCATTAGAAGTGCCTAGACATAGACTAGAATTATTTCGCAAATCTTTAAGCTATTCAGGATAAGTAGTTTGGAATGTTTTACCTACTGAAGTTCGTTCTTCTGCAACATTAACAGTTTTCAAAATGTCTTACATAAAATAGAAGTACACTGGTAGTTCTCTTAGTTCTCCGGTTAGTGTGTAGATTACATGTACAGCGCTCCCTCTCTTCAACGACACTCAATGTGAGACAAAAATATGTGCGTTGTTCGGAGGGAGTCGTTATAGTGAGGGAAATTGGTTTACATTTGCAAACAGCTTGAATCCAGATCAGACGCCGTGTAACGCGGCGTCTGATCTGGATTCAAGTTGTTTGTCACTCGTCATTAAGGTTTTTTCTATCAAAATGTCCAATTAGTAACTTTGAGAAAAACAGCAGACTACAACCTTAAGCAGACGATATTACAGCAGTAAAAGCGTTAGACATAATTGTCTTGTTTATGCCTGGCGTCCACTAGAGTGCGGACAAGATTAGGAAGGGTTGCGGAATCAAAAATGACATTTCGGCATAGCTTCCGCGTCTGGTACGAAGCAATGTCCGATTTTTTTGCAATATTGTGAATCTCTGCCATCGGGCTCTGCGTATTGTCTGCAGACATACTTGGGACAGTCCTAGGAATTGAAAGGGACAGATGCAGAATGTCCACCGAACATGCCGATCGTAGTAGGACAAAAATAGTCACGTGATACTTTGTCTGCGTCGGTTCCTCGCACTCACTTATACAGTTCCGCACCGGCTCCGCACGTTCCTGAAGGATTCCAGATACCTTCCGCTTGTCTTCCGCATGTCTTCCTATCGGTGCGCGAAGATCTCTTTACCGCGGAAGCTTTCAGGAGCAGTTACGGAAGAGCCGGAATGCTTCAGGAAAGGCCGGATGTCCTGGCGATGTCGGCAGGACTAGGCAGACTGGTTGCGGAGGGTGTCAGGAAGTTCATTTCCGCGTCCAAATTTTGCTATCGACCAAAATTTCGACGCGGACAATTTTACCTCTCCGGAAGGTGCGGAATCATGGGGAAGTGTCTAGGAAGGATACGGACAATGAAAATAAGCTTTCAAGAATGTGCGGAAGGGTTGCGGAATCGCTAAATTTGTATTCCGCGTCTTGTCCGCGCCCTAGTGGACGCCTGGTCTTAGAGAACTGCGGCAGGGGTCGTTGTAAGGAGGGAGTCGTTGTTGGAAGGGCCGTTGAAGAGAGGGAGCACTGTACATACTGTAGTTTGTAAATGATGTCTTTGTTGGGGCATACTAACACTTTTCTTCGCAGCCATCAGCATAAACCACCTATTTATAGATACAAATAACATATTTAGTAATTCTGTTGTAGGTAGGTGGCTGATTGGGACAGGATGAAAGTAAAGCAGAATTCTCTTTATGAGCTTTATTCTTTGCTTTCATCTTGCTTTAAGCTGCAACCTATATTTTTAAACACCATCACTTGATCCTCATTTTAGTGCTACGTCGTTGATCAGGACAAGCTAGTTTTGTTCTATGATGGTCATGCGAAGTAAGGGACGTCATATGGCACTTACGAGTAGAAACGTTAAGCATTTTGTTATGTATAAGTCGTTATACCATAGTCTGATTATTGTTTTGAAAGCAGGTTACAGCTTAAAGCGGGTTGAAAGTAAAGCCGGGTCCTCCTAAACGAGCATTCTGCTTTACTTTAGCCTGCTTAAAGTTCCCATCTGGAAAGGTACTGAAAATACCATCATGTTAAAAGGACTTCGTAGCTGATGAGTACTGCTTTTGATGTATGCAAAATTGGAAGTATGAAACTGTATATATAGATGTATTGGGTAATGGGTTAATACCTAACGTTAACTTATCTTATTTAATTCTATTGATTTGGTATAATGCATTTGATAAATAACATATTTTATATGTTTTTTTCCAGAACCATATCAGTTCAATGTACATTAATAAGCATTGTACTGAACCATTTTGAAAATTGGTCTGTAAGCAAATATGTTTTCTTCACATAAAACCGCTTCTGGCAGGGTGTAATAAAGCCATTCAATAAATGATAGTGAGATATCAATTTTTTTGGCTCCCCAACATGTTCGTCTACAAGCACTGCATGACGCGGGACGCCAAATGACGTCATTTGTCATGACGTTACCGGAAACAACGTCCAGTTTTGGCGGAAAATACATATGGCGGAGAGGCTACAAACTACGGATTCAGTTGACTTAATAGGGTTTTAAAATGTTTATGTGATATATAGGATCTGTCACGAGTCAATGTATGAGACAAACTGATCTCAACCGAGTCTAGAATTGAAATGTTATTAAGCGAGCCTTGGCGAGGTTAATAACTTTTCTATTCTAGACGAGGTTGAGATCAGCTTGTCTCATACATCGAAGAGTGACAGCTTCTTTTTCTCACATAACCAACGTTGGTGTGACGTCATCAAAGTGATCTCACACATGTTGGAGACAAGGATATTCGCGAGCGTTGTTCGTTATTGAAAACAAAGGTTGTTATGTGAGAAAAATTGAATCTCACATTCGTACTCATTATTTATAATTTTTAATAAAATCGTTGACTAAAATAAATATAACGCTCGCTAAGGCTCGCGTCATATCATTTTAGTCAACTCGTTTATTAAAAATGATAATTTATGAGCACTCATGTAGTATCCTCTATGTCCACAATGAATAAAGTCGTTATTATTATCATTATTATAGTGATACTATTTGCCTTTATTTGTGCGTTAAAATCATATGTATACTGTATTGAAATATGCGATAATATATATAAAAATATATGCACTCAAAAAACTTTCTTTTGGTCCAATGATAAAAATTGAATGTTTCTTTGCACAAACTGTGCATACTCTTGTATTCTGAACTTTTATTTCCATTCAACTTATTCACCCCTGAAACTTCAAAAGGGCAATTCCAATTTTCGATTAAGTCTAGTCCTTTCTCCCTTGTATTCTTTGCTTAAATAGGATTAAATCTAACATTATCTTGCAAAACAAAACAGTGTGAGCCCTGATCAGAGGGTCCCTAATGTATTAACACTAAAACAACTACAGTGCTACCCCTCTACAACGACACCCAATGGGAGACAAAAAATGTGTGCGTTGTTCGGAGGAAGTCGTTGTAGGGAGGGAAAGTGGTTAACAATTGCAAACAGCTTGAATACAGATCAGACGCCGTGTAACGCGGCGTCTGATCTGGATTCAAAGTGTTCGTCACTCGTCATTATATTAATTTTATCAATGTTTCCACTTATATGTAACTTTAATAGAAAAAACAGCAGACGACACTGTTAAAACAGACAATGTTGCAGCGTTATACATAACTGCCCTGTTTTGGGAACTGTGGCAATGGTCATTGTAAGGAGGGAGTCGTTGTTGGGAGGGCCGTTATAGGGAGGGAACATTGCACCCGAATCATTTGAAATACATACCTTTTTAGAATGGTCGTAATAGATGGCGTTTATTGCACATACAGTGGAGAATCTGTTATTCTTTCCCAATAAACGCGTTTACTCTAAAACTATTATTTGCAGTGCAAACAGTTTGGAGCCAGATCAGACGCCGGGTAACCCGGCGTCTGATCAGGCTCCAAACTGTTTGCCACCAAGATAAACATGAAATATCAGAATTGTCCAAAAGTTGTTCTTTTCTACGTTTTAGCGCTTTGCGTTTGCGTACGTTTGCGTTTAAACGGGAAAGAATAACAGATTCTCCACTGTATACATGAGGGAAGATGTTATTCTTCCCCGTTTGAGCACAAACAAAATGCAAAACACAGGGAACTGAAATCTAGAAAATGTCAATTTTTTGACAACTCTGTTTTATTTTTAATATGCGTGACAAACAGTTCGGGTAACCCGGCGTCTGGCTCCAAACTGTTTACAATAGAAATATAGTTTAAGGCGTTTATTGGGAAAGAATAGCACCTTCCCCTCTGTACATGCACTTCAGTGATATACTCTTAACTAAGATGAGAAACTTTATGGAACAATAAAGGTAAACCTTAGCAGTTAGTCACCGATTATTGATATGTTCAACATGCGCTGTAAATCATATTCGCCTATATGAGGGCCTTGGTCCGGTCACTTTATTCGTTCATCTCGGGTTTATGCGGCCATATTTGACCATTTTATCAACAATATTCACACATATCTTTCTAAAACACTCAAATAAAACATTCCGTATTATTTATTGTTTCATTTTCCCACTGTTTATCCTCTTCGCTAACATTTGCCTTATTTACAACATCATCGAGTTTCACGGCCCGGCCTTACATGTTTCATGCATCTGGCAACCGTGTTTTTTTTTATTTCACAAGGTGGTTGGGTCCAGATCAGTCACACAGAAAAGTCACGCATGCCCTTTGATACAAATGTTTTAAAGAGAATTTAGAGTATCTGCGATGGAAGACTGTTAAAATCTCATTAAAACATATATAAATTGGCAAAATACGCAAAATGAAATATTTTTAAACCGGTTAAGGGATATTACCCTGAATTCACGTTCACATTTATAGTAGTACTCGTTGTTGTAGATACCCGGGTTAGATTTGTGGCCTCTCAATCGACCCCTGTCGGTCCGTATGGACTCAGTATACCCTCTTCACAATGTATTTCGACGGGGCAAACAAACAAGCATAAATAATATGCAAATCGCTCTCGAAGAGATCAAATGCAAGAATAAGCCCGCTCTTATGGGTCACAAAACTGTAAAACTTGGTGCTCAAGCACGATTTTCAAACTGCCAGAACAAAGCAATAATAAAGTTTATTTTATTTCATTAGCTGCGACACATTCCGGATTGATTTCTCACCAAAAACACTTCAACTGCGGCGAAATGTTCATTATCGTTGTGAACAAACTTGTATACGCTGTAACCTTAAGCATGCCCCTGACGACTTCGTGGTGATACAGTGGAGAAAACGTTATTCTTTCCCAGTAAACGCGTTTACGCTAAAGCTATTATTTCCAATGCAAACAGTTTGGAGTCAGATCAGACGCCGGGTAACCCGGCGTCTGATCAGGCTCCAAACGTTTTGCCACTCAGATTAAAACGAATAGTTAGAATGATCAAACTGTTGTCATTTTCTCCATTTTAGTGTGTTGCGTTTGCGTTTCGTTTGCGTTTAAACGGGAAAGAATAACGTTTTCTCCACTGTAGTTGCAAACCGTTTCGCTGCAAGGCTCTATAACACTAGCATAATTATGCAAATAGTTTGAATCCAGATGTGGATCTCAACTCTTTGACACCCATATCAAAGTATAAACGCATAAAATTCATATAATTATTAACCTTACATAAATATTGTTAATGTTTGAATTCAAGTGTCACTGTGCCAGCACTGTAACCCCCCTACGTTACGACAACTACAATGGAGAATATGTTATTCTTTCCCGTTTTTAACGCAAACGTACGCAAACGCAAAACACCAAAACGTAGAAAAATACAACTGTTTGACAATTCTGATAATTCATCTTTATCTTGGTGGCAAACAGTTTGGAGCCTAATCAGACGCCGGGTTACCCGGCGTCTGATCTGGCTCCAAACTGTTTGTTATTGAAAAAAAGTTTTAGCGTAAACGCGTTTATTGGGAAAGAATAACAGATTCTCCACTGTATCAAGAAAACTCATTTATGGTGGTAAATGCATTATGACTTCTTAATCTAAGACGAAAAAAGCTGAACTGTCATTTGAATACATTCTGGTTTAATATCACCTTTCTTAATTACGCTCATGCCTTAGACGCAGAAAATAAGTTTTATTTTGAGTATTCCTAACAGTATGATTCACTGTACAAAGGTGCGTGGCGTTGATTGTTTTATTAATTTTTTTAACATCAAAGCCTGTGACGTTTATTCACATTTTTGTCATTGCCAGTTAATGCCAATTGTTTTTATAGAACAAATATTAAAACATAACTTATTTACCTTGTATGCATTTCAAAGCCAATTACAGACTGACACCCAGATGGCGCATTGTCGCAGAAACAATAGATCAAAGGAAAAAATGCAATATTTGTGCAAAGGACACTATGCTTGAGTATTGATGAATAAACCCACTACTGCAGTTCCCCGACTACAATTTGACAATGGTTATTTGCAAACAGTTTGGAGCCTGATCAGACGCCGCGTAACGCGGCGTCTGATCAGGATACAAACTGTTTGACACTCGGTACGAACATATATATGAATCCCCATTTAACATACAGTTGAACTTCGCTATATCGAACACGTTTAACTCCAACTATCCGATAGTTCGACATATGAAATGCATTATTTCATGCTCGGTTAAGTCGAACATACCCATATTTCAAAGTTAAAACGTGACTTAGCCACGGTTTAACTTTGAAATACGGGTATGTTCGTCAAAACCTACTTCGAGATATCGAAGTTCGATATATATGTACGATAATACCTAAGTCAATTCAGCTAAATCTTGAATTAGCCAATTGTTTGAAGCTAATGGCGTCATGGAAGTGAATGGGGTTATCTCCTTCACTGCCGGGACACTGTACCTTTAAAAATAACTATGGCGTATGCTTTTATTAATCAGTTTTATAATTTTAAACATTTTTACTCAGGAAATATCAAAATAGATATCAAACAGTTTGGATCCTGATCAGACATAGTTTCTGATCAGAATCCAAACGGTTTGCGAATACATCTGTACTCGAGAATAGACATACGCTTTATAACCATGGGACCGGGCTCTAAATAGTTTGACACTTAGATATACAGTAAACCCCCTCTAAACCGGAACCTCTAAATACCGGAATTCTCTCTAAACCGGACAAAAACGTTGGTCCCGTTTCCAACCCTCCTTTATTATGACCCATTACACCATAAACATGCCTTTTTATTCCTTTTTACTCCTATTTTCTATATTCTATAGCAGATGCCAGCTTAGAGCAGGTTGGAAATAAAGCAGAATGCGCTTTAAGGCGCATTCTGCTTTACTTTCAACCTGCTTTAAGTGATCAGCTATCTTCCATTCTAGAAACAATCTAAAAAAAACCTCTAAACCGGAAACCCCTCTAAACCGGACATTTATGTTGTCCCCACACATGTCCGGTTTAGAGAGGTTTCACTGTAAATAACTTGTCAACTTTAATTTCTACATTTCATTCCATTGCGTTTGCTTTTAATTTCATTTAAACTGTAACGTTCGTCACCTTCTCGCTGTATCTTTTTCACTCTGTAAAGAAATTTCACATAAGAATTCTAGTTATATTCTAGCTATAACATCGTTTTCATTATAAACGTTAGGTCGACGATTTACAACACTCGAGTATTTCTTCTGTTTCTTGTCTCGGCAAAACCCTACCGCGGAAATATATGATTACATAAATCTCGATAGAAATTAGAGAGAAAAAGGTCTGGTGTAAATTGGGAGTGTGTTAGATTAATCATGTTTGGATATTTTAGCAGGCTAGGCAGTTTTCTCCTACAAATTTTGTCGTATGCAACAATTCCAAGATACAGCGTTCCTTCTCTACAACGACACCCAATGGAACACGAATATTATGTGTGTTGTTCGGAGGAAGTCGGTACAGGGAGGGAAATTGGCTTACATTTGCAAACAGCTTGAATCCAGATCCAACGCCGCGTAACGCGGCGTCTGATCTGGATTCAAGCTGTTTGTCACTCGTCATTGAAGTTATTCTATCAAAATGTCCACTTATATTTAACCTTGAGAAAACCAGCAGACTATAATTTAAGGAGATGGTATGGCAGCCATGAAAAAGTTGGATATAAATGTCTTGTTTGGGGAACAGTGGCAGGGGTCGTTGTAAGGAGGAAGTCGTTGTTGGGAGGGCCGTCGTAGGGAAGGAACATTGTATGATGTTGCACACTTTCAACACTGGCGACGAGTATACTCGTTATTAACAAATAACGTACCTATATAAAGAGTACACGTGTCCTATGCAAACAGTGTATAGCCAGGATATGCGCTGTTTGTTATTTTTTGCAATGCGTTGTAAAAAATCCATCCCAAAAGGTCACAAATTGGCTATACAAAACTGGAAACCGGTATGTTCATTTGAGGTTTCAGTGATGAAAGTGTTAACCCTATCGCTAATTCAACTTCGTCTGCTAAAATTGTCGTCATCTAATGTATCTAAAAGATGTTTTCGACATTTTGACAGAGAAAATCTAAAAATGAGTTTTGACAAAGATAAGATGTCAAGTGTAATCTGGAGCCAAACTCTTACCAAATGGAAGTCGACTCATTCTGTCTAAGAGTTAAGGAAATATTGACGGAGTGGCAAACCGTTTTGATTCAGATGAGACCCCAATACTTAATTATTTAGCGTCTCATCTTGATCCAAACTTTTTGCAGTTCTCATCGCAAATTCGCAGTTGTGTTCTAAACAATTGAAAGCAGTGACAAATGCAATACAGTTCTTGTGAAAATGCACCAAAACACAAGAGTACAGTAGAGAAAACGTTATTCTTTCCCGTTTAAACGCAAACGAAACGCAAACGTAGAGCATTAAAATGGGTAAAATGACAATGTTTTGGAAACTTTGACGACTCATTGTAAACTAAGTGGCAAACAGTTTGGAGCCTGACCAGACGCCGGGTTACCCGGCGTCTGATCTGGCTCAAAACTGTTTGCAATGGAAATAATAGCTTCAGCGTAAACGCGTTTATTGGAAAAGAATAACGTTTTCTCCCCTGTATAATCGCTGCTGTTAATGATTCGTGTGTGTTGCTGAAACATCATACGTATGACGAAAGATAGAACGGGAAGTTGACATACTTCGAATTTTGGCGCGTGATTCTGTGAATACCATTAACCCTTTACCAAAATTTTAAACCCTTTACCCAATAGTTTGTTATCAGTATTAAATACAGACGCTTTACTTAAAGCAGGCTGAAGCTTTAAGCTATCATCTGGTAGGCTATATAAATTATGGTGCATATTTTTGACTGTATAAGGTGTAACTATTGTTTTTAGTGGAAGAATCAAATAAAGGTGCAAAAAGCGTATTTATGGAGTAGTGGGTTAAACTTTAAATAGCGATTGGTGAATGTGGGACATATGTTGCATATAGCTTGGATCAAAATGAGTAACATCTTGATACAAACTATTGTAAGTTTTGTACGGTAGATGGTGCTGTATATTTGAAAAACAGTGTAACATGATAAATACATGTAGTCAGATTTGTCAACAAATTATCATTTCCTACGTTTTATTGCCATGCGTTTGTGTTTCGTTTGCGTTTAAACGGGAAAGAATAACGTGTTCTCCACTGTAGATGGGGTGACATGTTAACATTTGTTCTATAAAAACAGGCTGTTCGATTAAAAAGGACAATGTACAAGCATGAAAAGGCATGGGTATATTGAATATGTATACAGTGGAGAATGTGTTATTCTTTCCCAATAAAAGCGTTTACGCTAAAACTATTATTTCCACTGCAAACAGTTTGGAGCCAGATCAGACGCCGGGTTACCCGGCGTCTGATCAGGCTCCAAACTGTTTGCCACTCATATTGATATAAAGAGTCAAAATCGTCGAAAAAGGGTCATTTCCTATGTTTTATTGCAATGCGTTTGCGTTTCGTTTGCGTTTAAACGGGAAAGAATAACGTTTTCTCCACTGTACGTGTGAAAGTGGTACTTCTATATGATAGAAAGGGTTAAAACTCTGCAAACGTGTCAGATTTGTAAAACACCTCGATTTTCTTTATCCGATTAATGTAATGTTCGGCTTCTTATTCGTACGAGAGAAAAGCATAGCTGGCAATATATATAGGCTTTAAAGAGATTTGTTTCACAGGAATTAAGTGCAGTTATGTATATAATTTGTATAAAAGATTTACTGATTTAGAGGATTATTTAGGTCAAGGAATGAACAGTGAATACCACAGTTTAATTTCGGTACGCTCTCTCTTAAACGACAAACAAATAGCGAAGAAAATGTCCCTTTAAAGGCGTGCGACATCATAATACAAGACAAAAGTAACACAGAAAGCTCCTAACGGAGCTTTCTGTGTTACTTTTGTCCTGTATTAAGATGTCACCTATCTTAAAGACCGACAATAATACTGATTTAGAGGGTCGCCCAATAGAGGCCTCATCATAAATGTCACTGTGATATTACTAAACGGTTATATAGCTAAATCAGATTATTGTATTAGGTTGAATCGACTATCAAAACAAGTATTTTAAAAGGTGATTTAGGCTGCTAATATTGTATACATTTGTATATTGATTTTAAGTGCAAGATTAGCATAAAAAGGTATCATTCAATTGCCAAACACCTTGAAACTTAATGACTTGCATCATGTTATTCTTATCTAAGGTTCTACGAGTATGACGCAAAAAATAGATTATTGAATAATTCGAAATTCTGTACTTTACGGTAAATATACTATACTGTATAGAGATGTAGCTGAATAACATAGGCTATATGTACAAAATTATATGTATCTATTTAGCTATATACGAGTAGAATGTGCATTATTAGACTATTTAACCCATTACCCTATATTTGCGACTTTTTACGCCTTGAATTTAGGAAATATGGTTCCACTTTATGTTGTCATGAAAATATACCTTACGATATACATGTAGTTTCTATATCTGCGCAGCTGTGAGATTTCTGATTTACTTTCACTCTGCTTTAAGTTGTCACATTGTCTTCTAATCTTAACCCTTTACCCAATAACCCGTTTATAACATTAAATACAGGTACTCACTTAAAGCAGGATGAAAGTAAAGCAGAATGTGCCGTAAGGCACGTTCTGCTTTACGTTCAGCCTGCTTTAAACTACCATCTACAAGGTTATATAAAATATTTGTTAAGGTAATTGTCCATGAGGATATAAACTGGAACTATTTTCTTCAGCGGAGGAATGAATTAAATACACTAAAAGTCGCTTCTATGGGGGGAGTGTTAAACAGGGTTAACCTGGCCTTCTTGTCGAAAGTCTATAGATTTCGTCAACGCTATACACAGTAATTAAATTAGCGAAGTAACTGCGTCTTCTTGTATCGTTCACCTGGTCACATCCTCACTAATTAAATACGAAACCACTTTACCGATCTTCACGACCGCCCTGTCATTTCCTTGTTATGCCAATTGTTGTTCAATTTGTCTCAACATTTGTCCATCGGCAAATAATAAATACAATTACCTCAAAAATATTGGCTCGGAAATGAGAAAATATTAGTAGTATTTACTCCTCTATTTGGTATCCATCTTGACGAAGGCCGGTGTTCACCGCAGCCGTATATAGCTAATAGTCAGCATCTTCATTATAATGCCTAAGTGAGGAAAGCTGGCGGGCAAGTTTAACATTACCGAAATCTTGATTTGAATAAAAGCAATTACTAGCCTATGCTGAAGAGGTGGGCTGAGCCCAAGTAGCGGGTAATTCGAGGCTGACAGGAGCGACATGTGTTCAAGTAACACAATCATCCGCAAACAAGAAGTTAAAAAAGTAGAATTAAACCGGGTTTTTCTCCCGAAAGGCTTGCACACTTTAAAGAACGCTTTTGGACATCAAAACGTTTGACAGAAAGACTTATAAGGACAGTTTGGGATTTATTCTTATCTGAGTGCCAAATAGTTTTGAGCCTGATCAAACAATCTGGATCAAATATGATATCCGTTTATGAAATCAAACGTGTTTGTTTGGAGAGAAAAATATGCACTCTTTGAATTTCTGTACTGTTTTTGTTAATACATTGATCCGTGAAAACTCAAATGGACAGTTCCTGTTTCAAATTAATTAGTCGATATTTGTCAATTTATGGATTCTAGTGTTTTGCAAAATGATAAAAAGTGCAGACCCAAATAAGAGGGCTCCTGAATAAGCCCATAGGATCTGGGTCTATACTATTTGCATAGAACATGTGTAAACTTCACATAGTTATACACATTTTGTAAAGGACGCGTAAACACGCCAGTAGGAGTTACAGCGTTCCCTCTCTACAACGACACCCAATGGGAGACAAAAAATATGTGCGTTGTTCGGAGGGAGTCGTTGTAGGGAGGGAAATTAGCTTACATTTTCAAACAGCTTAAATCCAGATCAGTCGCCGCAATATGCGGCGTCTGATCTGGATTCAAGCTGTTTGCCACTCGTCATTATATTTTTTTCTGTCAAAATTTGTAATATGTAAATTTCAGAAAAACAGACTATATTGCAGCCGTGAAAAGGTTAGACATAATTATATTGTTTTTGGAACAGCGGCACTCGTCGTTGTAAGGAGGGAGTTGTTGTTGGGAGGGCCGTTGTAGAGAGGGAGCACTGTAGTTGGTTATTCTGCTGGCGTTTTATCATTGTGGTCGCTTGTCCTGCTAGCTTTCGGACAAGTCCATGCCATGTCCTGTTCTGTCTCGATATACATTGTCGTTGTAGAAAAGGAGTTAAACCAATACCCCTACAAACCAACCAATTATGCTACATGTATATAGTAACCGCTGGTGAAGACTTGCTTCAATAAAACATGCCAATAATTGCCTGCTTCAAGCACTGTTACGTTATCCAAAGATTCCATATTTCCATTATGAAACATTTACATGTAATATCATTCTGTGTAAATAAAACCTGTCTTAACCTCTATCATGTTGAGCGCGAATTGTATTGCACTGTCAAACATTTTGTAATTAGATCAGACACCGAGTAACCCGGCGTCTGATCTGGATAAAACATGCTACAACGACATCCAACGGGAGACAAAAATTTGGAGGAAGTCGTTATAGGGAGGGACATATTACGCGGCGTCTGATCTGGATTCAAGCTGTTTGCCATTCGTCATTAAGTTTTTTTCTGTCAAAATGTCCATTATGTAACTTAGACAAAAACAGCATACGACACTTTTAAGCAGACGACATTGCAGTCGTGAATAGGTTGGACACAAATGTCCTTTTTAGGGAACTGCGACAATGGTCGTTGTAAGGAGGGAGTCGTTGTTGGGAGGGCTATAGTAGGGAGGGGCCACTGTAGTGTTAAAGGTTATTTAGCAGTAACAAATGTTTTTTAACGTAAATCCACTGAAGGAGCCCTCTGATTAGGGTATGCAATGTTTGTCATTTTGAAAACTATATTGCAAAACAATCCTAAACAGTCAAAACATGGACTTAATTTGAAACAGGAATCGTCCATTTGAAGTACCAGGGATGAACGAGTTGAGCTTTCTGCGTACGCTCATTACAGGCAATGGATGGTATTTTTACAGGCTAAAGATTGAAATTACTGCAGTCGTTTCATGAAAGTTTTAAAGCGTTTAATGATTTCTATTTAAGAGTACGTTCATTTATTTATAGGCACTGGGTTCAGGTTACATTTGAGAAAACGTTATTATTTCCCGTCTAAACGCAAACGTACGCAAACCGAAGCACTAAAACGTAGAAAATAACAAGTTTTTGACATTTCTCACTATTTAATTTAATCTGAATGGCAAACAGTTTGGAGCCTGATCAGACGCCGGGTTACCCGGCGTCTGATCTGGATCCAAACTGTTTGCAATGGAAAAAATTGATTTAGCGTAAACGCGTTTATTGGGAAAGAATAACGTTTTATCCACTGTAACTGCACCGAGTGACTTCCGTCTAAACTAAATAAAAATAAAACAAGCTTTAAATGGATAAAACACGAATTGAAATTATTACAAGAGTCGCCAAACAAATGCTCTACTCAAAACACTTATAATTTATACGTTTCAAAAATGCTTGATATTTCAATTTCAACTGGTATCAAATATAGCCAACCCTGCTCTTTGAAAGCACTCAACTTTTCCACAGATCAATAGCAAAATAGTGTTATTTTCACAAAAGCCCTCGGAATGTGTCTAAAAGTCGTTTGTACTTGAGCACAATACCTGTTATAGTTTTGTATACAAATTAACACTATTTAGAAGAACATTAACGCCCAAATTATTCCATGATGTTTTGTAGGCTTTGTCCAAATTGCTCAAAATCATAATTTCATTTTCAAGCCATTATACATCCGCAACTTTTTCTTGCAAATGACCCTTGTATAATTATGCAACACAACCTCGATAACACGAACACTCGTTTAAGTCGAACTCTCGCTACTTCGAATGCTCATTTTCGATAACTCGAGATCGTGTAAGTCAAACATATCTGTATAACAATGTTAAAACGTAGCTATGCTACGTTTTAACTTTGAAATACGGATATGTTCGACTTAGATGAGCGTTCGATTTATCAATGGTTGATTGTATTTGTTAATTGGGTTCCTGAGTGCAAAGTTTCTGTCGGGTTCAGCCTCTGAAAAAAAAGGTATTTACTTAACCGAGAAGAACCCAAGTCATTACAAAGACGAGTACGCTTGTGAAAACATTGTCATTTTAAAATTGAAAAATGTTTAACTCTTTCGCTGCCAATTTAATCGTGAGATTTTTACCCCTTCACCGTTTCATTGTCGTGTGCTTCAATTTTGGTGTTTGCACGACCATTTTAAAAGATATCGATACGAGTGTCAAACAGTTTGGATCCTGATCAGACGCCACTTTACGCGTTCTGGGGCCCGTTTTACTAAACAACTTACGCAAACATTTTGCGTAAGTCAAAATCGTTTTACTCTTATTTTTCGTTCATAAACGTTTGCAAACAGCGTCCTCTGATCTGGCTATTTGCTGTTTGTAGCAAGTGTTAATAAAAAATATAAAATAAAAATTAAAATTTTGACTTACGCAAATAATTTGCGTAAGTTGTTTAGTAAAACGGGTCCCTGATCTGGATCCAAACTGTTTGCAAAGTCGCATTTTTGACGACGTTAGCAGTGATAGAGTTAATCAGAAAGACTATAGATCTTTCGCAAAGAGCAAATAAAGTTATTCCATGCATAGACACAAGAAGGTAAGATTTTACGCTTTAAAGCGACTCGCAACCAGATGGTGCATTAAAAATAGTAATTTGTAAATATGTGTCAAACGCTTATATAAATGGTAAAGAATTAGTTTAGGATAAGAAATTCTTTTTAAAAAAATGTATTTCAATAAAAAAAAATACTGGTCTCTGGTGGGATTCGAACCCGGGGCCCGGCATTGGCGGACAGAAGGCAAAATAGGGGAAACCGCTTAGACCAATGAACCACGGAGACTATCCGTTTATCTCGGATCGATTTAACGTATTTCAATGTGTAGCGATAAAAAGTGCATACAACTTCGTGTTTCGGCTCGGGTTTATGTCTGAGCCCGTGTAGAGAAGCAACAACAACAACTATACCGTCTACTAGTCGGTATAGAAAAACGATGGAAAATATCTAAAAATCTAAGATTCGGTGACGATTCTTGAAACTTTTTTTGGACTGATCATATTTTTTTAATGTCAGAAGCCAAATAATGCCACAAATTTGCTTTTATTTGAGTATTTTATTTTATTTTGACAAGTACACCATCCGGTTGCGAGTCCCTTTAACAGCTTTATAAACCCTTTGCCACATAACATTATACTGTTTCTAGTTTTGGAAACAGTTGATCATTTAAGCCGCATTCTGCTTTACCTTTCGTTTGCTTTCAGCACTGATTTGCTAGGATATACAAATTGCATCTAATGGTACATATTCGTGACTGTAAAAAATGGAAGTATTCTTTAACTCCTGTGGAGGAATGAATCAAAGGCGTCAAACGGCGTATCTATGGGATAGTAGGTTGACATCTACATAAGATTGGAATTTGCAAGAGCATCCTTTTCTGATTTAGGTTGCATGCAGTTTTGTCTTTTAAGAAATATCAATAATAGGGTTTTAGTAATTTGGCGTCTGATCTGGATCCAAAGTGTTTGCAAATATAAGTGTAGTCGCTTTTGTCAATGAAATGATTAACCCCTTTAACCCCTTCACTGCCTTACCCCGAGTACATTAGTTATTTTCAAACAGTTTGGATTCTGATCAGACGCCGCGTTACCGATCAGGGTCCAAACTGTTTGACAATCATTTCAATATTTCTTCAGTCAAAATAGCAAATATTAAAATTTAAGAAATAAAAGCAGACGACAATTGTTTAAAATTGATGACGTCACGGTAGTGAAGGGGTTAACTGCCTACCCCGAGTTCAATAGTTATTTGCAACAGGCGCGGCGTCTGATCAGGATCCAAACTGTTTGCAACTCAGAATAAAATAAGTAGTGAGAAATGTCAAAAACTTATTTTCTACGTAATAGTGCTTTTCGTTTGCGAACGTTTGCGTTTAAACGGGAAAGAATAATTTTTTCTCTACTGTATGGTTTGGTGTATGGTATTGTCTACAGATACAGCAGAGAAGACGTTATTCTTTCCCAATAAACGCGTTTACGCTAAAACTTTTATTTCCATCGCAACCAGTTTCGAGCCAGATCAGACTCAAAACGTTTGGATACTAAGATTAACACGAATAGTCAGAATCCTTTTCTTTAATTGCAATGCGTTTGCTTTTCGTTTGCGTT
The DNA here is from genome assembly GCA_922989275.2 of Gari tellinella. Classification (NCBI taxonomy): domain Eukaryota; kingdom Metazoa; phylum Mollusca; class Bivalvia; order Cardiida; family Psammobiidae; genus Gari; species Gari tellinella. Next base: position 57,235,604 of record OV277859.1, read on the forward strand.
TTAACCCCTTCCCTGCCTTACCCCGAATACAACAGTTCTTTTGCAAACAGTTTGGATCCTGATCAGACGCCGCGTAACGCGGCGTCTGATCAGGATTCAAAATGTTTGACACTTATTTCAATATTTCTTCAGTCAAAATAGCAAAAAATAAAATTTAAGAAATAAAAGCAGACGACAATTGTTTAAAATTGATGACGTCACGGCAGTGAAGGGGTTAAAAGGGAAATAATAACGTCTTCTCCACTTCATCAGTGACGACACTCTTTGTACAGTAAGGCTTACCTTTTTATCTCAAAATATTTAACTGTTTATTAAACCATTTCAATGACAATACAATGTATCGGTTTATTTAACACATTAGTTTAAACCTGCATTTAGGGTGAAAACCTGAAAATGTATCGAAATGAGTCATTATCACGCGTCGGCGTGTCTGTTCAGGATCCAAACTGTTTGCAACGACGAATGTAGTCGACAATAACAGTGAATTGATTAAATATAATTTTTTATCGGGAAAATTACTGTTAAATTTTAACATGGACTCTTAATAATTAAAAAGAAATTAAAAAGAAACGTAGATCAGTAAAGTAACCCCTTCACTGCCTTTATCCGATAGCATTTAAGACCTTAATTTATTTATAAGTAATGTCAGTCTATAATATATAGTCTACTATATATACTAATGAATGCTTAATGATACATATTTCATACTTTTCTCCTGCTAATTGTATTTCCTGATATTGTACAATAGATTTATTTATTGCTAGTCATGTACATAGTACTATGTTATATGGCTATGAACATTGTATATGTTTAATGCCAATAAAACTTTGAATTGAATTGACTTGAATTGAATTGGTATTTGCAAACAGTTTGGATACTTATTAGGTGCCTGGTAACACGGCGTCTGAATGCACAGGGTCGTAATAGTTTTACAATAATTATAATTTGTTTCTCTCGAGCAGTCTAAAATCTAAAACAGCAGTCTAAAATCATTTTTGATAAATGAAAGCAGACGACAATATTTTTAGCAGGCGATGTCTTTACAGTAAAAGTGTTTTTTGTGAGAAAAATTTGAAATGTGAAAAGCTCTCTCCACTTAATGATGTCACTGCCATGTGCTCAGTTACCTGGAATAAGTTATGACGTTCAAAACCGTAAAATAAAGGCTTGAAAGTGACATCCACCCGAGATGACGAAAAAGTCTTTGTCTGAAAGCAGTTGTTTGGCAATACAAGATCTACAGACCGTTATGAGGTACCCTCAGCGCTTATGCTGCAAATCGTGACCTCTCTTACATTTGCAAACAGTTTTTATCCTGATCAGACGACGAGTTACTCGGCGTCTGATCAGGATCAAAACTTTTCGCAACTCCTTTTATGATTTCTTCAAAACTAATTTATAAAAAAATGATTTTAATAAAATTGCGAACGACAATTGTGAAGCAGACGATATTTATGTGTGCCCGAGATTTAACCAGCACAGACAGCATATCATTTAGAGAGGCTGGGTTCTCGCATATCAGTACTCGTTTCCAGCCCAGTACCGAGAAGTAGTGAGAGTCGGGACATTTCATATTTTAACGACATCTTAACGAGGGGTTTTAACCCCTTCACTGTCATGACGTCACCGATTCCCCCTCTGCTTTTATTTATCAAAATCAAATTTTATGTGATACAGTGAAGCGCATTAATAACGAATTCGGATAGAATTACATATTTGATATAATAATCTAATAAAACATATAATTTATTATCCATATCTAAATAACGTATAGTAAAATGGACTTGATACATTGAAATTTGGATATAACGGGAGGAAGTACACATTCCCGAGTACTTTCGTTATAAATGAGCTTCACAAAGTACCATTCAGTATCAAGCTTCACTTTTCCCATGTAAACAGAGTTTATCTAGATCGAAAGACTCCTTTTAAAATAATCTGGTCAAGGTATACACTATTTGTCAGTTTTGTCATATATTGCAAAAAACGGTCTTAAGTAGTCAAAATGGACAAATCTAAACTGAAAACTGACACTGTACATTTAAGTTTCAGAGCCAGTGAGTAAATAAAGTATAATGTACATTCAGCAGAGCTGCCATAAGTTGACATAAAAATCCTAAGATTTCTAAATTTGCATTTTTCAAGTGCGATTTCACGAATCGTACCTTTACCCCATCGTCTGTTTCTAGTTTTGTTGACACGCGGCCGCTTAAAGCAGACTGGGAGTAAAGCAGAATGCGCCTTAAGGCACATTCTGCTTTACTTTCAGCCTGCTTTAAGCTACAATGTACAAGGAAAAAATCCGAAGATTTAGGAAAAATCCGGAGAAATGACAGCCCTGATTCAGGGTCAAAGTATCGGCTGCTTACGTCTGATGTTTTGTTTGATACAGTGGAGAAAACGTTATTATTTTCCAATAAACGCGTTTACGCTAAAACTATTATTTGCAGTGCAAACAGTTTGGAGCCAGATCAGACGCCTGGTAACCCGGCGTCTGATCAGGCTCCAAACTGTTTGCCACCAAGATAAACATGAATTATCAGAATTGTCCAAAAGTTGTATTTTTCTACGTTTTAGTGCTTTGCGTTTGCGTACGTTTGCGTTTAAGCGGGAAAGAATAACAGATTCTCCACTGTATGAATATCCAACAAGTTGACCAACGACCCGATGTGGAATTATAGATATACAAACTATTTGCAAATAAAGAAGAGTGCGCTATCAGCAGTGAAATAGTTCATACAAAGCGATTTTATTCATATAGTCGATTTAAAAACTTTAGCAATTAAGACACTTTACAGTTTCAGTTTCAGTTTTATTAGCATATCAGCAATATACATTGCCTTGGCCATTAACAAAGATATAAGGAAATACGGCAAATACAAAAGACATATACATTAAAGTCCCATTGTGTTTTCAGACCTTTTTTTAATGTGCGAAATACAATAACGGTTAATAATAATGCTTGAACATTCTAATGGGCCAAACTGATCTATGAAATGTTGAAGAAAGACCTAAATCACCAAAAAAGCGATTTAAAACCATAACAAACCGAAAGTAGATCGTCTGACATAACTATTACCACACGGATTAGTGGCACGTGGAACAGCTGGGTTCAATATCACCGGGTGCGAACGGTTGCTATAAAATGAGTCACATTTCGTCACAACGGTGTTTCAGCCCTTTTTGCTCTATAACACAAAGAGTTTTTATCGGATCTTCACCAAACTTGCATTAAATGTTCTTTTATATAAAATCTAGGTACAGTTAAATTTCTACTTAAATCGAATAAGGCATGTAAGACGTTTTGCCCTTTATGTATTAAAAGTTGACTGTTTCAGCATTTTTTGCTCTCTAAAACAAGCATTTTTTAGTTGATCTTCACCAAACTTACTGAAATTGTTTATTATTATAAAATCTTGGTCCAGTTTGATTACTACTAAAATCGCATGTGGCATGTTTGCGTTTTTGCCATTTTTGTATTAAAAATGAGTGATTCAGCAATTATTGCTCTCTTTCACAAATACATTTATTGGATCTTCACAAAACTTGCTGAAAATGTTCATTAGTATAAAATCTAGGTTTAGTTTGATAACTACTAAAATCGTATGAGGCATATCTAAGTTTTTTTGCCCTTTATGTATTAAAATGACTGTTTTCAGCCAGTTTTTATCTCTAACACAAATTCTTTTTATTGAGTTTTCACCAAACTTGCTGAAAATTTTCATTGATATTAAATCATGGTTAAATTTGAATACTAGTAAAATCGCATAAGGAATGTCGGAGTAATTGCTCTTGAATTATTAGAAATGACTGTTTCAGCCTTTTTTGCTCTCTAACACAAAGAGTTTTCATCGGATCTTCTACAAACTTGCTGAAATTCTTTATTTATATAAAATCTAGGTCCAGTTTGATTATTACTAAAATCCCATAATGATTGTCTGAGTTATTGCCCTTAATGTATTAAAAAGGACTGTTTCACCATTTTTTGCTCTCTAACATAAATGCTTTTTATTGATTTTCACCCAATTTGCTGAAAATGTTTATTAATATAAAATCAAGGTTAAGTTTGAATATTACTAAAATCGCATAATGTATATCTGAGTTATTGTCCTTTAATTATTAAAATATGACTGTTTCAGGGTTTTTTTGCACTCTTAACACATACAGTTTTTATCGGATATTCACCAAACTTGCTGAACATGTTTATAAATATAAAATATATCTCCAGTTCGAATAGTACTTATATCGCATAAGGCATGTCTGAGTTTTTTGCCCTTTAGTTATTAAAAATTAATGTTTCAGCATTTTTTGCTCTCTATCACAAACATTTCTTTTCGGATCTTAACAAAACCTTGCTGAAATTCTTTATTTATACAAAATCTAGGTTCAGTTTGATTATTACTTAAATCGCATAAGGCATGTCTGAGTTATTGTCCTTTATGTATTTAGAAATACCTGTTTCACCATTTCACACAAATAACTTTTTTGTGATTTTCACCAAACTTGTTGAAAATGTTTATTAATAAAAAATCAAGTTCATGATCTTAACTACCAAAATCGCACAAGGCATATTGAAGTTATTGCCCTTGAATGATTATAGATTGCATACTTCAGGCTTGTCAGCTTTCTGACTCAAACGGTTTTAATTGGATCTTCACCAAATTTGCTGAAAATAATATTGGATAAAAACTTAGCCCAGTTCTATGAATACCCAAATCGCCGAAGGCATGTTGGAGTTACGGTTCTTCAATTATTAAAAATTTGCTATTTCATCCTTATTTTAGCCCTGTCAACTCTGTAACAGGAACTGTTTTTATTCTATTTAAACCAAACTATTTGGTCAATAGTTGCATGTGCTTCATCTTGGCCGTGTTGGTAATAAGTAAAGTAATAAATGACTACTCCATACCTCCTTTACCTCTTGAAGGATTTTCAGTCAGCTGTATTCGATTTTTGTCTTGATCTATATTTAAAACAAATACACAATGCCAGCAAGTTTGGTGAAGATCCAATAAAAAGTGTTTTGTGTTAGAGAGCAGAAAAGGCTGAAACAGTCATTTTTTTAATTATTCAAGGGCAATAACTCAGACATGCCTCATGCGACTTTAATAGTTATCAAAATTAAGCTAGATTCTATACTAATAAACATTTATAGCAAGTTTGGTGAAGATCCAAAAATAGGTGGTTAAGTTAGAGAGAAGACAAGGCTGAAACAGTCATTTTCAGCAAGATCCCCCGTATTGGATTGTACACGCTTACCACCGTGATTAATTATTTACACGTGGGGACCTTATCTCATAGTTTAATCCTGTGCCTACTGGTCGCAACTGTTTGACTCTAAAACAGACACAGCGTAACGCGGCGTCTCATCTGGATCCAAACTGTTTGACACTCGTCTTAAGGTTTGTTTAATCAAAAATATGTATAAATCTAAACTGAACAAATATTGCACACGACAATGTCAAAGCAGACGTCTTAGCAGCAGAATAAGGGTTAAATTCTTCATTTCATCCGGCTCCAGATAAGAGGAATAAACTGAACAAATCCAACATGTTCTCACTCATTTCAGCACCGAATGCTACGGTGTTACTACTGATTAAACCGTCTCTTCGAGACGATTCTAATGAGTATGACACCATTGGGTTTAAAAGTAGAAATAAAGAGTTTAGTAATCGAAATACTTCCGTTATCTGGAGCCCTGTATTTACAGAGTTGTCCTTCTTTCCATTCACAAGGTGGCTCTTTAAATTGTGCTAGCACAAAACAATTATAAATAAAAATTTAAAAGCGAATTTCTTAGATAAAGCCGCTTTTTATGAAAGAATCACGTCCCATGTAGTTCTAATGGGATCCCAAACAACCGTTTTATGCAGGTTTCCCAAAAACACAATGCGGCTTTAAGTACATACATCACAAAGCAGAAATGATATCCAGGGTTTGTTTACGTAAGTTCATACTCTCTTTAATATACTTAGCAGTATTCAATAACATTTTGAAATTACAAGTAGACATGAAATTATTAAATTTGTTGATAGTTGGCCACTGTATGTTGCCTAAATATTTTTTACTAAATTCATTGTACATAGGGAAACACAATAAGAAACAGAATATATCTGGTTGCTTTGTACATGTAAACAGTCTTGAGAGTTTCAAAGAAGAGATTATTCATACGAGTTTAATTGGTTAAACAGGTGGACAGCCTCTTTGAATGCACTTCGTCCGTTATGGCTCTCCGTGCTACTTGTTTGGTCAGTGATGTAGAAAACGGAAAGTCTCGCCAAACCTCGCGTGGTTTGAAAGAGACCTTTTCAGTCGTTAGTCATATTGAATACATCAAAGTTGTAACGCAGACCGCCTCGCAGGCATCTTCAACGAGCAAATAGCCTCACGAGTAAAAGTGACCATACCATGTGTAAAATTGAAAATTACATGGTCATTTAGAAATCACTCGATGGCTCTTCAGATCATTTCTTTTGAAGCCACGCCTCTTGGAGGTATCCAGCCAATTAGAAGACAAAACATGCAATCGGGATGAAATCAGATCCCCTTGTTGTTCTACTATTTTGCAATTATCAAACATTTTCCTGCATTATCATTTTCATGTTTTTTACCTTTTACATGAGGTATTATCCACCCTCTACCGTCATTGAAAACATAACAGACGCAGCAACGATTAACCGATGCATGTACAGTGGAGAATCTGTTATTCTTTCCCGTTTAAACGCAAACGTACGCAAACGCATTTAGCACTAAAATGTAGAATGAACAACTTTTGGACAATTCTGATAATTCTTGTTTATCTTGGTGGCAAACAGTTTGGAGTCTGATCAGACGCCGGGTTACCCGGCGTCTGATCTGGCTCCAAACTGTTTGCACTGCAAATAATAGTTTTAGCGTAAACGCGTTTATTGGGAAAGAATAACAGATTCTCCACTGTATGGATATATTTAATGATGATAAATGTTTTATTTTCAATTCGTATATTGTGCATTAATAGCATATACAACATATTAATTAATCACATATACGCTATATTCCAATTCATACGTCATGCAATCGTAAAAGCCCATATAAGTTCTAATAAAACATACCCCTACGTTCGTATAAGCATTGGACTATTTATGTCATGACTGAACACAAACGTTAAAAATACATTAATACACTTTGAGATGAGTTCTGCCAAAATTGTCCTTCTGCATTTCATTTCAGTGTTGATTTGTCTGCATCTTCTCTGGGAAAATATCACCAGAGTGTTAAACAATTTTAATCCAGATGACACGCAAATTGGCTGCTTCGTTGGATGGATACATCATTGATTAAAGAAATTCATGTAGACAACATCATTTTACTTTAAGCAAATAGCTTCAATCAGGTATATTAAAAATCAAACAGCGCAGACCCTGATGACCGTCGTCTCATCTGTGTTTTCACTATCTGTGTATGCGTAGTTGAGCATAAACGCATTTAGCAAATGATAATGACACTAGAAGTAACAAACGTATGTGAATGATTGTTTAAACGCTACTTTATAGATATGATGACTCCGAAAATATTGTCAAACCAATATGCTGGACACTTTCGATATTTCCCTGTTAAACATATTTAAGAAATGTCGAACATGCGGGAAATGACTATAGCAAGAATAAATTATTATTAATTTATTTATTTCTCTTCAGTATACCAAATGCCAATGTATTAGATCTACATTTAAAAGAGCAATATCAGCTGTACCGTATCACTCTTAAGTAGAGTTGTAAGAGACTTATACTTTCCATACTGTAATACGGTTTTGAATACTAGTAATTAAATCTTAAAACAACAAAATGAAGTAGGGTTTTCAAAAGTGTTTCTTGTTCTAAACATGCTGATGTATGTTTTATGCACTAAATGATTGAATTGAAAAAAAAAATCTAAAAAAAAATGAATAACCAATATACATTACCAGTAAGCAGTATCGAACTGCCATCCATCCAGACGACCCAAGAGTACGTATGTCATGCCCACACGATGCGGTATAATACATCATTTGATATTTCACCGAGTAGCATACATATAGAGGATAACTGTATTTTTTGGTGCAGGATCAAAATTTAATTCATTGAGTGAGTATCAGACGTTATTTTGTCACGAGTGGCAAAGCCACGAGTGAAAATATAACAGTCTGATCTTCACGAAATGAATTAAATTTAGATCTTTCACTGAATTTGTTTTAGAGTTATTCTATTTATTTCATGCTTTTAAACGATTTTTTTGGAACTAAATTGTTTGTCAATTGAAAGCAAAAGTACATTTAAAGTTACCCCGTGTTGAGTCCCAAGTTTATATCAAACACCTTTTCGTGACATTTTGCCGTAAAGTGACGTCAATGATTTATTGATTGACGTCATCGGAAATACGTCGTTACTCCCGATCTTGTATTGTTCTTTCGTTGTGTGGTTCGCGACAAATCGAGCTGACGGAATTAACGATAAGACACGATTGACTACGATTCTTGGTGAGCCCTACGGGGAAGCGCGCGTTACGATAATCCCACTGCTTGAAACAGTGAAACTATCAGGTGAGTTATCCACCGAAAAGCATAAATAAAAAATAAACGGGGGTTTAACAGTCCCAGTTCATCCAAGACTAAATACCAGAGACTGTATACGCTGGATAAAAACAATATCACATTGACAGAAAAGCAAATATTATATACAGGGTAAAACATTGTCTAAAGACAAAATCCTGATCAGTATAATTAATTTACCAATTTGCGCCCAGTGCATTCTTTCATACCAATATATTGGATAAGTACATTTTTGATAAGGGGTGTCTGGTCTAAATTTTCAATTTCGTTTTGTTTTATATTGAAATTCCTATCAGGTTTGCTAAACTTGGGCAAGGTATTTCTAACAACATTGTACTCTAGCGCTGGTGACACATACAGTGGAGAATCTGTTATTCTTTCCCAATAAACGCGTTTACGCTTAAACTATAATTTGCAGTGCAACAGTTTGGAGCCAGATCAGACGCCGGGTAACCCGGCGTCTGATCAGGCTCCAAACTGTTTGCCACCAAGATAAACAAGAATTATCAGAATTGTCCAAAAGTTGTTCTTTTCTACGTTTTAGCGCTTTGCGTTTGCGTACGTTTGCGTTTAAACAGGAAAGAATAACAGATTCTCCACTGTACCTGCGTTGAAATGCGTACCAGTTGTGTTTCTTTGTCATTTCAATTAAACGAGACATTAATTGGAAATGTTCGATGATTCAATTTATTACTATCTTCATTATTAAATATTCAAATATCAAATTCACGAGCCTCTCGTCACGTGGCTGTGATGCACTGTATGCAAACACTTTTCGTCGATATGTGTTACCTGGTACCACTTGTCGGCGTTACTTCACGATCTAAACATGTTTGCAGTGCTTCAGATGGTTTTATTCTGAAAAAATATCAAAATGTAAAAATTATCGGAATAATATTTGAACAAAACTATTATTGAACAAGTGCACTTTAAAGTTGTGCGCAGATGTTTAGTATACTTTCAAATGATCAGTAGTTAGTTTTCCCATTTTTTTTATGCATCTTTTATTTGAATGAAAACTGCAATAAAGTGTCTAGATTCTGCTCAGACGTCGAATAAATAGGAGAAAGATTATACTCAAAACTGTTTGAAATCAACGATCCAAAGATATCTTGCAATGAAAGTCCCTGTATTGAGAATCTTATTGAATCATTAAAAAGAATACATTGTTTCGGGTTTTCACTGCTCTATGCGTCCACCTGCTGCAGAAAAAAACCAAGAAGGTATTCATTTGAGAGATAAATTACTTTGGAGTTTTCTGCATCACTTATTCAAATATAAGAATAGCATAAAACTCCAAAGAAAATTGTCAGTTTTACCGTGATTCATCCTGCTTGCAGATGCCCTCGTGTGTTTAAGCGCAAATGCGACATTCTTGCAGTAAGCAGGAAAACAAAGAACGCAGAAAATTGCCCAGAGAGCTTTCTGAATTAACATTGTTCTGTATTAAACTCATCAACTTGCATACAGTGGAGAAAACGTTATTCTTTCCCAATAAACGCGTTTACGCTAAAACTAACATCTCCAGTACAAATAGCTTGGAGCCAGATCAGACGCCGAGTAACCCGGCGTCTGATCAGGCTCCAATCTGTTTGCCACTCAGCTTAATATCATAGTCAGAATTGTAAAAAAGTTATTTTCTACATTTTAGTGTTTTGCGTTTGCGGTTCGTTTGCGTTTAAACGGTAAAGAATAACGTTTTCTCCACGGTAACCATTATCAGGTGAGTGTCCATCCATTGCAAAGTATTTTGTCATTTAACTCGAAACACTCTCCGGGCGGTGGTGCAGGTAGTGGTGACCAGTCATTACCTTGCCTGTGCTTGCTGACACTTTAATCCAGTTCGTCTAAGCAAGAGCAAACTGGATGCTCTCTCCGCTGCTTTCAAAAGGCCCAGGACCCGTCTCACGAACGTCGTAAGACAAAAACGGTCGTAAGAGTCAAAACTTTAAAATACATGTACATCTAATTTCTAATTTCTACATCTAATACTGTCTTGTGACATCTTATTGGAATCGTCTTTTTAAAACAATTCCAAAGAGATATCACAAGACAGGATTAGCTGAATAAATAACCACTAATGGAAAATATTAGAATCTGACTTATCACAATATTTGTTATACGACATTTCTTTTACGGGTCCCAGGATAGTAGTTCTACGATGTCCACCTTTTACACCCACAACAAACACCGTCTTCCATATTGACTATGATTGGACTCCTCTATACCCGATCTCTACTTTGAAGACTCGCGTCTTCCAATCTTGGGACATTGGACAAGTGTAGTCTTCATAGGTACTTTGTATCAGTATGCTCGGCACTAGGGTTCGATGAGTTAAAAGAAAACTCCCGAAACCAGTGTTCACCTTACTTTTAAGTTGCGTTAAAAAGTCATCTGTATTTGATACCCCCAAGTCATCAACTGTTAAACGGTCATGTAACCTCCTGAAATTCTAATCACCGCTTAACAAAATGATTTGCTTAGACCTTAAGGGTTCGGTATTGAAAATTTTATAGAACATTTTATATTTTATTACATGTTTTATAGATTTCTCCAAGCATCTTATTAAAAGAACCCTTCAAGTTCGCTGACCTGCAAGCCTACGTGTCAAAGACCATGGCATTATCTAACTAACATTATTCAAGAGCTTCAAGAGACAACTCGACCCTTATACAGCTAAATATTCATATGAACTTATAAATATTCCAATGACTGACTAGTTTACGTTACCACTCTATCGTACTGTCCCTGAAGTATTATATAATATTACAAACAGTGCACACCCTGATCACAGGACTCCATTGGGAGCCCTCTCGTCTACGTCTGGACTGTTTGTGAAAAAACGAACGACTCGATTCCAACACTACAAGGGTTAAGCAGTTTTTATGACATTTTATATCCTTTTGTTTTGTCATTAAAAGTTTAATATGCGTTATTTATTGAACTTCTAAACACAATACAGCATCGTGAACGGTCCGCGGATAACCCATGATAATTGGCACTGGGTTTGGACTCACTTCACACTTTTCGCTGTTAGATTTATTTCATCCAATAGTTTTCCCGCCATTAACAGTGATAACGGGCAGTAATAAAACGACGGCAAAACTTTTATGTTTATCTTACACACTTGTGTCAGACTTTTATTTTATTTGAAATGGACGATTTATGAATTGACAAACAGATAAGTGAAAGAGAAATGTTTGTTTTCGGACAATCCCCCATCGCTTTCAAAAGTTACTATTTTCTCAAAAGGGCCAAGCTGTCTTGAATAAATCTATGGTTACGTCGACAATACAGTACATACTCGATATAACGACCGCGTGACGGGCGGCTTATTCTCTGTGTTTAATAGAGATGACTGCTTTAAACAAGCTTAAAGTAAAGCAGAAAGCTCCTAAAACATGTTCTGTTTTACTTCATCTTGCCTTAACCAGCCTCCTTTCCTTGTCACTGTATTTATGCATTTTACTGAATTGCCGTAATAGCGACGTTCAACTGTGATATTGATTCGACTAAATGTAATGTTAGTTTAAATATCATCGAATGTTCGTTAAAACATCTATAAACTTTGAACTTCGTTTTATGCCTGCCGTTATTAACAATAATATTGGCGTTCGGAACCCCATTTAACCCCGTTAACTGCCATGAAATCGACTGCTTAAAATTGTCATCTCCATTTCTTTTGCAAATTTAGACAATAAGCAGAACAGAACAGAACAGAATGGGTACCTGGTCTAAAATTTTCATTTTCGTTGTGTTTATATTGATATTCCTATCAGCAAACAGTTTAGACTCTGATCAAACGCCGTATTATAAGGCGTCTGCCCAGAGGTCTATTTAAGATACTGTTTATTTCTGTCTCGTCAATGTACATCAAACCTACAATACAAACATATATGATAAAAAGTACATTGCAACTCTATATCCTTAGCAAATCTGAATAAGGGAAGATCCTTTGAAAGCACAGAAATCAAAGCAAATACTGAAAATTGCAGACTCGGTTAAATTGAGTCTGTTCATGAGCAATACTGAAATATGCAACAGTGCCCACGCCCCCTAGCACCGGCTTAAGCGGAATTCAACTTTCAACTGTAAATGCGCCGAAATCAATGATTCCAAAGGACCACAAAGTATAACAACACTGAGAATGAAGTACGGGGCGAGTTTTTACAGCCGCCACACAAGCACTTAACACTTAAAAGCCTGACCGATTTTGTACACATAACACAGACACTACTGGACTAGTTTGAAGCTCATTTTCTGAATAAACACTACACTCTGACAACTCAAAACTACTCTGACGTTTCAAAACGAAACTGAAAGTGACAATCTATTTTTAGAGGCGCTATATTTAAATCGCGTTCACGCAATGCGCGAATTAGTTAAAAAAAGTGGATCCTGAGCTCAGTTTGCGCTCAGTTTGAGCTTTGTGAGCTTTGTGTTGACATGTCAATGTTACTGAATTCCAGCATGAGTGCTATTATAATGGGTTTTGACAAAAAGGTCGCGTACATTTTAAACCGAAAGTAGAAAGATGGACCGTTTCGGCCCCTCTGACATTCGCCTTTTTCCAATCTTGCAAATTTGTGTCTGGATCCATTTTCGATGCTGCCTGAAAGTGTCATATTTTGCAGGAGATCATTGATATTCTAGAAATAGGAAGTGCCGAACCTGGCTTTTCAGAAAAGTCTTCCAACGCGATGTGCGAATCATAACTTTTCATTCTACGGAAGCCAAAATGTGCCATAAACGTCAAAACGTTTTAATACGTTATGGGCGTGGAAAGGATATATAGTAATAGGAGGCTATGGTTATCACATGAATATTTCCAACACCCAACTTCATGAGCACTCACAGTACCACCTCACCCATTACCATTTTCAATGAGCGTACACCACAAAAACACCACCAAAACCGTTTCTTGGAACTCATGTGTCACCTGCCAGTATGCATAAATGGAACATGGAGAGATAGGGGTGGGGGTTTGAGGAGAGCGGGTTGAAAACACTCACCCCAATGATGCAGAAGTTACGAATACTGTATGAATATTAAGTGTTTGCATAATTATGTTCCATCATGGACATCGCTGGCACGGATTGGTTAAGCTGTTGCCTGGATTCGTTTTGGTTGCGTTTAATTGTTGGATTCGGTAGTTTTATTCAAGCAATAGTTTATATTAAAATAAAAGTACGTTTTTATAGCTTTGAAAATTCTCTATACACCAAGTTTTGACTGGAGTACGGGTAGGTTCGACTCAAGCTACAGTGTTCCCTCTCTACAACGACATCACATGATGGACAAAAAAAATGGGTGCGTTGTTCGGAGGGAGTCGTTATAGGGAGGGAAATTGGCTTACATTTGCAAACAGCTTGAATCCAGATCAGACGCCGCGTAACGCGGCGTCTGATCTGGATTCAAGCTGTTTGTCACCCGTTATTAAGTGTTTTCTGTCAAAATGTCCATTATGTAACTTTGAGAAAAACAGCAGACGACAATTTTAATCAGACGACATGGCAGCCATAAATAGGTTGGGCATAATTGTTCTGTTTAGGGAACAGCGGCAAGTGTCGTTGTAAGGAGGGAGTCGTTGTTGAGAGGGTCATTGTAGGGAGGGAACACTGTACATTTAAAATGAAATGTGTGTGTATCAACGCGAGTTTCAGGTACAGTGGAGAATCTGTTATTCTTTCCCGTTTAAACGCAAACGTACGCAAACGCAAAGCACTAAAACGTAGAAAAGAACAAATTTTGGACAATTCTGATAATTCTTGTTTATCTTGGTGGCAAACAGTTTGGAGCCTGATCAGACGCCGGGTTGCCCGGCGTCTGATCTGGCTCCAAACTGTTTGCACTGCAAATAATAGTTTTAGCGTAAACGCGTTTATTGGGAAAGAATAACAGATTCTCCACTGTATCAAGTGATCCAGTTATATAATTTGAGCTCGTTGTAAGAGTTGAGCTGATCCAAAACTTGAGCCTTTTAGTTAAACCGGCTACTGAAGAATGTATGAAAAAAACGTGTGTTATGTGTCACCCCTGTAGAGCATGCACTTCTAATTAACTTTGTTAGAGGATGTTAACAATGGTCAGTTATGATTCAAAGTCAATATCAAAGAGAATCAAATGAATGGTCAGCTTAAACCCTTTAGCACGCCATTTAATTGTCTTCTGTTAGAATTTATCGTCTGCATCAAATCTCAGAGCTAATCTATCTACATTTCAAAAAAGGAATTATCTTCAGACTGTCAAACAGTTTGGATCCAGATGAGACGCCGAGTTACTCGGCGTCTCATCTTGATCCAAACTGTTTGCAACGGTTGTCATAAATTTGTTAGTATAGCGTGCAGAAGGTGAACCCATTCTTAGCTGTCGCATGCTATTAATTAGCTTATAAACATTTGATTTTTTGGGAAAGTATCAAACGTATGGTCATTGCATGGTCAGCGGATCCTTGATTATAAGCGGCTTACGTTATATAACCCATCGATTTCAAGTATTGTTTAACCCGTATCGTGCTAAGCGCAATTTGGCTTACATTTTGCAAACAGTTTGGATCCAGATCAGACGCCGCGTAACGCGTCGTCTGATCTGACTCCAAACTGTTTGCCACTCATCTTTTAACCTTAAATCAGTTTTAAAAGCTTAAAATGAATTTAGGTTTATTTTCGCAGACGACAATTCAGCATGATAAGGGTTAAACTTTTTATCGCCAAAATATCGTCTGCTTTAAAAAATTCTGTCTGCGATGTCCTTTAAAACATTTAGCTTCCATGCACTTTGAATAAACAAACATGGGAGTTATAGACAATGAATTTGGATCCTGATTAAACGTTATAAGGTATGGATTCAAACTGTTTGAAAAATTCATTTCAGTCATCTTTGGGCGGTGTAAGGGCTAAATCACGGTTACACCGTTAAATTGAAAAGTTTCAGCACTTTATTCTAACTATCACACCGCCAAAAGACGTAAATGATCCGATTAATGGTGATCCGTTCGTCAAAATATTGTGAAAAAAATACTTTATATTATCGTCTTTAAAAACGCAACTTGGCTCTTCATTTGCAAACAGTTTCGATTCAGATTAGAAACCAAGATGTTCGGTGTCTGACCAGTATATGAACTGTTTTGTTTCTACCCTCGTATCTAGTTACAGTGTTCCCTCCCTACAACGACCCATCCAACAACAGTTCCCTAAACATGACAATAACGTCTAACGCTTTTACTGCTGTAATATCATCTGCTTAAAGTTGTCGTCTGCTGTTTCCTCAAAGTTACATATTGGACATTTTGACCGAACAAAACTTAATGACGAGTGACAAACAGCTTGAATCCAGATCAGATCTCGATACTATTATTCTACAGCTTGGATCCTGACCAGATACCGGGCAAATAAAAAACCAAATCAAATACTTTATACGATCTCAACGATTCTTGGGTATTATCCACACGTTTTTATACATGTAGCTATTTTCTCTAAGAAAATATCCATAGCAAAAAGGTGTATTATTCTTAACAACTAATGTACCTGTAAGTGTTGCATCGCTATAATGTCAAAAGTGTTTGTAAAGAGGCCTCTCAAATACGAAGACGAACTAGTATTTATATAGTATGTAACACATGTGACAGATTTATACAGACTAAAATTAAACAAAAGGCCCAAGTAGGAGTACATCGTATTTCTGTTTTACTTTTGTTCTTCAATAGACACATTTTAACCCTTTCACTCTCAATGACGCTTAAAGGCGCGTTTGCAAACAGTTTGGGTCCTGAAAAGACGCCGCGTAATGCGGCGTCTGATCAGGACCCAAGCTCTTTGACACTCTTATCGATATTTATTATGGCATTCAATCTTAAATCTAACTTTGAAACGGGTCTTTCAGACAACAATAATGAAGCAGGCGACAATAAAGCGGTGAAGGGGTAAATATCTCCCGAATAATTTGATCATAAAATGGTTAACCCTTTGAACCGCATGCATATGTGTACACGACCTTTGCATACAGTGTATATGTACATGATACATGTACACCTGTCGTATGCAAACAATGAAAGCACAGATCAGAGGACTCCTATAGAAGCTCCCTTATCAGAGACTGTACTATAATACATTGATAAAATAACCCTGTGGTAGCAAACCTGGACTATTCTTGGAAGCTGGAATTGTCCATTTGAAGTTTCAAAGTGTAAATAGAGAGGACTCACATAGGGTTGATGTTGTCAAATCCATTTCTCTGAATAACACATTGTTTAAACTAAACTAAAGAGTAAATGGTTAAGAGGGTTGTGATTGAAACGTACCATAGTTAAAATCAGTACACCACTGCAAAGGCGTCCCTTTAAAGTATAGTCAACACAAATTTGACTTTATATCTGTTTTGTACAATTTAATGTATGTAATGTATCAATATACTAAACTATGCAATATTTGTAGTTTACAAAACTAACATTTACTTAGACCTAAGTTATGGGACTTTTACAACCGGAAATTTATTTTATAATGTCAGCAGAACAGACAGGTTCTTTTCCTATGTTATAAATCATTGATAAAAGAAAACAAAGAGAAACAATAACAGAATTGGCTACACTACAGTCGAAACTCGAAAATTTGCAGCTCAATAATTCGAACTCTCTTAAATCGAACGTACCCGTATTTAAAGTTAAAACGTGGCTTAGCCACGTTTTAACTTTAAAATACGTGTACGTTCGACTTGGGTGAGATCGTGTTATCGAAATTCAACTTATAAAAAATGGATAAGTTCAACTTAGGCGAGTTGGAAGTATTCTGCTTCGACTGTATATACAAATGCACAGGAACCGTTGTTTGAATAGTAAAGCCAAAGAGATTTAACAAAACCCTTCTTCTGTCACTATACCGTCTGTTTTCAAATTGAAGTCTGTAAACAACTTTTAAATTTTGATTCGAATGTGTACTATATATGGCTGTATATTTAACTAGACGAAATAATGTCAAATATCTTTCAAAAAGGTCCGTAGAGACCGAATTATTGGATGATTATCGTCATTTCCTTTGTTGGAATATGTTGTCGGTGAATGTAAACGATTGGTGTGAGAAATGCATGTTAATATATTAACCCTTTACCCAATAGACGCGCCTTTTAGCGCATTCAATTTATTCCTCCGCTGAAGAAAATAGTTCCAATTTATACAGTCATGAATATGTACCATAAGGAATATTTTATTTATTCTAGCAAGTGGTAGCTTAAAGCAGGTTGAAAGTAAAACAGAATGCGCCTTAATGCGCATTCTGCTTGACTTTCAATCTGCTTTAAGTGGTAACATGTCTTCAAAATTAAAAACTGGCTATTTGGTAATGGTTAAATATCTGTAATGTAGCCATGAAACATTGACAATTTATCCGATTTTTCGCAAATAAGATTGTTTTAAATTCGTGCCACACAAAGAAAATCGCGTTGTGTCTTCGGATATCAATGGATGGCCATCCCGAAGCAAAATATTTCACTCCAATTACAGTGAAGCCTTGGTTGTGCTAAATTTGTCCGTGGAAGCAAACACTGTACACAGATTTAGAGACACAAATTATCATTCCATTACTTCTTGGTCCTTGGGTCACAATATTCCAGGGCTGCCATAAGTTGACATGAAAAATCCTAAGATTTCCAAATTTGCATTTTTTCAAGTGCGATTTTACGAATCGTACCTTTAATCCATAGCCTGTTTCTAGTTTGTTGACACGTGACTGTTTAAAGCAGGCTGGAAGTAAAGCAGAATGCGCCTTATGGCGC
Organism: Gari tellinella; assembly: GCA_922989275.2. NCBI lineage: Eukaryota > Metazoa > Mollusca > Bivalvia > Cardiida > Psammobiidae > Gari > Gari tellinella. The sequence goes on from OV277859.1 coordinate 57,253,935, forward strand.
ATTCTGCTTTACTTTCAGCCTGCTTTAAGCTACCATGTACTAGAAAATATTCCGAAGATTTAGGGAAAATCCGGAGAAATGGCAGCCCTGATATTCCGCCATTTGCAGAGTCATGTCGCTTATAGCCTGTATGAAAACCGCTTATGGCAATGAAAGAACATTTGGGGGTTAGATATTTCTAGGTCTTCCTTAAACTAATGTTGCTCTTTAGGTCTACGACAGACTTCATTCATTGATGAACAAAGTGCTAAATTGACGAACTTAGAGGGTATCTTTTCCATCAGGCTTGATCCTTTGTATTGGAGAAGATACGTCATTTCATTTCTGAAGAAATTGCTGTTTCATTCAAAAACTGTGGTCGACCGAATTCAATTTTGGAAACGAAAATATCGAAAATGTTACTCTGTAAATAAGCTTCAATTGAAACTCAATATTTCAAAAATGCAGAAGTCAAAATTATCCGTATATTTAAGACGAATTTTGAAAACTCGATCTCGCTTACATATTACATACCATTTCACCTTTATCAAAATTTAAACCTCATTTATGCCTAGTGGATTCTTCCATGCTTATATATTGGATAAGTCCATTTTTATCTAAAGGGCTCTTGGTCGAAATTTTCCTTTTCGTTTTGTCTTCTATCCGTTCGAGTTGTCTGTGCTCGACTGTACTTTCAGATGGAAGGCAAAAGTTTTGATATCAATAAATGTAATTGTAATCGAATGGAATATGTAAATAGATACATGTAGGCTAATGTAAATTCACATAAAGGACTATAAATTAGCTATCCGCCGACAGCCAAATACAGCCCATCACAAATTTGCCATCTTGACTGTAGATGGAGGCTCACTGCAGTAGATAAATCAATCAACATTCTTCCCCAGGTATTTTCTGTGTTGTTTTTTAATTTATTTTTCTGTTTTAAGTAATACATGTAGCTGGCTTAGAAAATATGGTCGTTGTGTGCATGTTTAAATGTTGTAAGCTTCAAAAGAGAACAGAGCTTTGATACATTTCTCTTGACAAATAATCTCTTCACTGACTTACCCTGAGTACATTCGTTATTTGCAAACAGTTTGGATCCTGATCAGACGCCGCCTGATCAGGCTCCAAACTGTTTGACTCATTTCAATAGTTCTTAAGTTAAAATTTAAATTTGACAAAAAAAAACCCAGACGATAAGTGTTTTAAACTTGATGACGTCATTGCAGTGAATGCGATAATATGCAAATTGAGTTATCAAAACTGCAGGGCTGCCATTTCTCCGGATTTTTCCTAAATCTTCGGATATTTTTCTAGTAAATGGTAGCTTAAAGCAGACTGAAAGTAAAGCAGAATGCGCCTTAAGTCGCATTCTGCTTTACTTCCAGTTTGCTTTCAGTAGTCAGGTGTCAACAAAACTAGAAACAGACGATTGGGTAAAGGTACGATTCGTAAAATCAAACATGAAAATTGCAAATTTGTAAATCTTAGGATTTTTCATGTCAACTTATGGCAGCCCTGAAACTGTCATCTAGTAAATAGAATAACTGTTTTGCATTTACTCTTGTTCTTAATGAGGCTTAAGCTTATTGCTTTGTATGCTGGTGATGATTAAAGGTTTTGTACGATTTTTATTCTATACTTCATGTTGCGATACTGGAAAATACCTCCGAAAAGAAAACGTTCTCTTGCGCAACACGTATGAAATATTTTGACTCTTAAATCTATATTTGAAGATAAGTTTAAACAACTATTGCTCATACAATGGCAACTAAATCTTTTACGAGTATCCCATTTGCTTTATATAGTATGCACGTGCAGTGAATCAAGTTTTATATGTTTTCCAATGAAGTTACAAGTTTTCTATTTACAGCCAGAAAATGTTTGATGTCACTGTGTGGGTTATGCAATTCCAGCAGTAAATCCGTATCAAAACCAAACTTCAGACCACTCGAGGTGATTTAATGCTTGCTTTGAAAATCCCATAGAAATGATAACAGGTTGGGGACACCAGGGTTATCGAGATCTGTGCTTTAAAATAACATTTACATACAGTCGTGATTTTGTTTAAAAGTCCCCATCAAAGAGATCGAGAAACAATATATTACCGCGAGTTTTGTACTGCTACAAGAGAATTACCTGGCACTTAACCGTGTCCAAGGATTGATCACATGGTTTAATCCTTCACAGACACGTGCGCCCAAAGAGAAAGTAATAACTTCTGAACTAAAGCAAACAAATAACAATCGACTCCGGGGTGTGTATGATTAATATTAATACTCATGTTAGGTTTGGGTTTGGTCTACATTAATCTTTTGATGATATGAAGTATTAATAACATTTTGCTTACGAGTCAATGTCTGTCGTTGATATTAAACACTTATCTGTTACCGAACAGTCCTTTAACAGAGATGTGGTGGGTGCATTTACAAGTCCTTACAAATAGTGTGCCTGTAAGAGTACATAATAGTTCACTATGCAATATACTGCTTTTAAAAACTTTAACTCATTTTTCCAATAGACTCAATTATATGTATACACGTACAGCAAATTGTAACCATTGTCCAATTCTGCGATCTGACTTTAGAACGCAATGTTTCTGTCGTCTGCAACAGTTTGTTGTCTGCAACAATTCTGTTGATTCAATTTATTACTTTTTTATCTGAATTTACGTGATAATTCACGTACTGTGGCGTTATTGATGGAATTTGATGAAATAAAAAGTAGATATTGATAAATTAATCCTTTCCCGAGGACACCATTAGAGAATATCGGCGATCTAGTGTATTTTAGCATCAGTTTAAGTCGATAGTTAAGACTATAGGTGTTGGATTGCGCTGTTCACCTTGTATCTATAATAGAAGTATAATAAAAAAAAAAATCTTTTTTTTTTCTTTTTTTTTTGGGGGGGGGGGGGGGGGGGTATTAGATCTTTATAGACGTATCATACTATGTGTCAAGTACCTGTGGTCTCATCTGGGGCCCGTTATATAAAACTTCGTACGACAAATGTTGGCGTAAGTCAGATTATAAAAGTCTGAATTATTATTCATTTCTCCATCTAATCCTGTCTGTGACATCTACATGTATTTGAAATCGTTTTGAAAAGACGGTTCCAAAAAGATGTCACAAGACAGGATTAGATAGAGAAAACGGAAATTAAAAGTATTTTAAAGTTTTGACTTACGGCCAATTTTGTCGTACGAAGTTTTATGAAACGGGCCCCTGAATCTAAACAGTTTGCAACAATTATCACAAAATCGTCAGTAGCGTGCAAACGTTTTCCGGATTCGATCTGCAACATTAAAAGATGACCAATTCAATCGCTGATGCAATGTATTTTTGGTGAAAATATCGTCCATTAACCAACGGGAATATAAGACAAATTATCTCTTTTTGTCAAGTTCAAGTAGAGTGTCTTAACGAATATTCCGCGGTTCAACTTAGAGGTGCAGTACACATGCAAATAAGTAACCCCAGTTGTATTTTGCTATGACGCCGCGCAAGCTAAGGTGGCACAACGACGTAACGTCAAATTGCGTCAAATAATGAAGGGGTTTACGTCAAATATGTACAGTCGCAGTACAGATTACACGTTCATGTATATAAATAGAACTGTTTCTGTTATAATTTACTTTCAGCATATAATTATTGTAAACACATACGGCATATAATTCATTACAGTAAAACACATAAATATCTGAACATTCTGCTTCACGTTAAATGTGTATCTGAATGATAGAAAAAACTGCTGCATTAGACCTGGGTCCAAGATGATAAAGAGTTTAGTTTGAGTTGAGTCTGAGATCGTTCTCAAGTATTTGTTTATTCAGATTTGAGCTTTTGAAAACCGAGTTACCAAATGCTTGAAAAACAGTTTCAGATTCAGATCTAACTCTTATTGACATTTGGGCTTGGATATACATGTATGATAGAAGCTTAAAGCAGGATGTAAATAAAGCGGAAAGCGCCTTAATGCGCATCTTGCTTTACTTTCAATCTGTTTTAAGTGGTAACCTATCGTCAATAATAAAATCAGATTTAAAGGATTTAAGACAGAGATTTCAGAATTCACCTATGAATATAGTCTGATATCTGAATGGTGCCGTTTGACACGTCTAGCCTACTTCATCACAAATATATACGACGCTTTTTGCGGGAACAGTTGCTTTAAAAACTTAACTAAGCTTTGGCGAAACAAGTTATTGGTCAGAGATTGTAAATAATTTCCATGTATAACGTTATGACCGGGTTGGAATTCTGAACCTCATTTATCACGACACGGTTGGCGAAGTCTAACTTTATTGAGACGGCTATCTCAGACGCCTGGAAACAACATAATTATACTAAGAATGCGCCTGACGTTATTAACGTCAAAACCAGTAGGTGTGACATTTTCCTCCACACAGATAATCCTCGATTTAAAAATTACCTGTTATTCGATTGACTTAAAATTCGCAGTGCTTAAACTAGAGAAAAAACCAATTATGTCATTTTATTTTGAAATCAATAATTTACGTCCGTCATGCATTTAACCACTGCACATATTTGCATTACGATTAAAACCGTTTAATTTTAAAAAGTGTGACATTTTCCTCCACACACGTTTTCAGTGATTTTATAAAAAGTTTATACGCGAAATAAACATGCTTACGTCTGCGGCAATAAAAGAAAAAACCAATTTTATGGTTTAAATTTAAAGCCTCTCTGAGTAAAATAAATGCTTAAAAAGCTTACCATAGCCGCGTTGATGTTAGAAAAACGCCGTTTTTCTTACGTCTCACAAATTGTAACAGTAGATAAAATGCATCAGTTCTACGTCGTCTTTAAAAATAACGCTTTCTCCTCCCGGGATTTTAAATGATGGCACATTTAGATCGTCGTGCATTCTTTTCCCGGTCAAAATCGTATACGGTTATTTTGTAATCGACTTGAGACAACAGAGAGACGAGTTGAAGTGTTACGTCTCACGCGACGTTTTTTCTGAAAAGTTCAACAGTTTCTTCCTCGTTAGTCGCTACTGGTCGATTATACGAAAAAAGTAATTATACCATAGCATACGCCTATTTAAAATGAACAGTTTGATGTATAATGTTATGCATTTATTTTTTAAATTGTTTCAAAGGTGGCTGGCATGCTCCACCCGGCAAGCGCTTTTGACGTTGTGCCACCTTAGCTTGCGCGACGTCTATGCATTTGTAGTGGCATTACATATGTATATGTTTTTTATATCCTTACTTTATATCCTGATCAAAGGTCGAGTTACTCTGCATCTGATCTGGATATTAACTGCTCGCACATTTTAGAGAGACAAAAACGCGATTAACAGGACAAGAAGGGTTTGTGCTGGCAACGATTTACTCAGTCGTAAGTTCCATATCTCGGCGTTTCCTCATACCTTTGGGATTTATGGCCTTAAATATGTCACAATATTACATCGCCATCCGTGCTATTCTCAGGCCTCTGTTTGAACAAACGCCAATGGTCGGAGAATGGACTTTTTGATGTGGACGCCTGATTCCAAGCGATACATCACCCTGTTCGTTTGTTCTACGGACCAAAGGATTAGCAGTGGCTTGACAATTGGGAAACAGGCCTTAGATGTGGGGTAGTAATTCACTATTTTATTGGAACCGAGAGACCTAGGTGACGTCTGCTCATAATTCCATTCTAGTGAAAATGGCGGGATCGCCGAAGATGAAAGAATAAAATTATACTATCAACACACCTTATTGAGATATAATTCTTTGTAAACGACTAATCAAAATTATTTGTTTAAACTAGGGTATGATACGTGTACATTGGATGAGCAAAAATTGCTCGGATGAAAACCGTGAATCGGCAACAGTTCAGTGCTGTCATTTCTCCGGATTTTTCCTAAGTATTCGGATTTCTATCCTTGCAGATCGTAGCTTAAAACAGGCTGAATGTAAAGCAGAATGCGCCTTTAGGCGCATTCTGCTTCACTTTCAACCTGTTTTCCACAGTCATGTGTCTTCAAAACAAGAAACAGACTATGGGGTAAAGGTGCGATTAGTAAAATTGCGTCTGAAAAAATGAAAATTTGAAATTTTAGGATTTTTATGATCAACTTACGGCAGCCCTGGCAGTTCAGTGTAACCAATATGACTTGTGTTAAGGTTAATTAAGTTTAAACTTTATTTCTTTAACACCGATTATGAAGCATGATACATTACTTAAACAACTCACTGACACGCTCGATTCCTCGAAAGGTAGCGTATTTGGTACTTTCGGCGGAAAATGATATGACGGATGGAAAACACAGGCTGTCTGTACATACCAGAACAATAAAATAGTTATTGTTCCAGTCTGTGATGCTTTTCAACATTTAATTGCTGTTTTAAAAATCTAATTTTGTTAAGAAACATTGTTCTAGCTAATGTTAAATCTATATTTGTAAAACACCCGACTTTAAATAAAGTTTCTTGTATCTTGTATCTTGTATTTTTGTAAAGACTGCTCATAGAAAAAACACGTGTCCGGATGGGCGATCAATATTCCTGTCACGTCCTGTCCCGACCCGGGATCGAACTCGAAAACTCACTGGTATAGTCAAACAACTAGGTCTGACGTGTCAAAGGTCAGCCGAGTCCATTATTTAGGGATAACAGCATTCCGCATGTTCTCGGACCATTTTTAAACAGTTGAGTTTAGTATATTAAATAAAAATGAAGGCGGAATTGCTGTCAGCAGTTTAGCGCAGTAGGTAAAGTGTAGGTACGCAGACTGCAGTGTGATAATAGTATTTTTGTTCAGCGTGGGTTCGAATCCCGCATCAAACTCAAACTCTTTTTTTTTTTAAATTTAGAATGAATAGTAAAGCATTATCTTATTTCATACTGTTTTTATACTGACTATTTATGCACATGTTCTTTAATGTTGGGGAAGGGGTGCATTAGTTTCAACTTTGAGTTCGAGTCCTATATTATCATTATTATTATTATTATACATGTATATACCAGATTTATATTAGCCATATTTTCAAAAACAAGGGATATCAATACAAGTTTTAGTTGTTTTCTTCTTGGGGCATTCCGCATTACTTTAATGCAATGTAATTATAGAATCCTTAATAGTGTTTTAGCAAAAAAAAAATTTTTTTTTAGGTTGATGCAAGACTCGAACCCGCGCTTGATAAAATGTTTCCCGGTCATGCTTCCTTTTAGCCCTAAGTCTTATCCACTACGCTATGTTTCCGATAACTAATTCGTTTATTGTTTGTACGAATAACTAAACCCTTTCTTTTAAAAATGCCACGAGGATATCCGAAATGCTGATCTCCCTTATAAATGGACTCGGCGACCCCGTGACACGTCTAACCTAGTTGTTTGACTATAAGAACTGGGCGTGGTAACCACTGAGCTATCGGACACCTTATATTGTGTAGTAACCCAGTACCCCATAGCCTTTTACTACTATTGAGGACAATTGGCCCTTTAAAACAGGTTAAAAGTATTTAGCAGAACGTGTATTTAGGCACATTCTGCTTTCCTTTCTACCTGTTTAAAGCTACTATCTGCTAGGTTTGGAAAACATAGTATGGTGCATATTTATAACTGTATAAATAGGAATTATTTTCTTCAATGGAGGAATGAATTAAAAGGCGTAAACTAAGACATAGTTATGGGGTAATGAGTAAATTAACCCATTAACACATAGCCTATTTCTAGTTTTTAACACAGGTGACCACGTAAAGCAGGTTGAAAGTAAAGCAGAATGTGCCTTTAGGTACATTCTGCGTTACTTTCAGCCTGCTTTAAGCTACCATCTGCAAGGATATAAGAAATATTTATTGTGGGGTATATTCATAAATGTATTAAGTGGAACTAATTTCTTCACTGGAGGAATATATGAAAGGCGTAAAAAACGTATTTATGGGGTAATGGGTTAAATTATCACTCATATAAGTAGCGTAACGATCTCCAAATCTGAGCAGGCCACAAAGGCAGAAACGGCTTTATACGTATATGGAGAAAGGCTTCTTAATTTAACACGCAAATCCACAGTCCCCTAATACCAATGGCTACCCAAGGTTAAGTGATATATGTTGATCGTCATAAGGATACCCAATATAACTATTATATAATGGGGTAAGGGTTAAAGGCATACACATGCAATTATTTTCACCCATCTTTATTTGACATCCAATCCCAACACCCACCCGTTTTTAACAAATTTGGCATATATTTTATTGACTTCCCGCTTGTCGTTAGTATACCCTAATTATCATTATCTTACCTCCAATTAAATTCTATTCATTCCATTGGTCAATCTAAGTCACAAGAAGACCCCATAAAACGCATATGGGATCTGTTGAAAGACTTATGAAGTCTTCACAAGAGTTAATTCCCTTAATTGACTGTCATATATGTTTCTCCAAGTTTTATTTAAACGTTCATTTATTTGTACATTACAGGTTTTTTTTTAAATATATATAGATTTACATATAGTTTATGCTTTACCGGCTTGGAAATATAAACAGTAATTAGTTTTTAAATACTCAGACACAGAAATAATTATATAAAAGGCATTTAAGTAATAAAACCAAGCATTTTGTTTGTGTGTATAATTCCTTGGTTTAAGTAGAACTTACCGGCATTTCTACAGGGGAATTAAACCTAGAACTGCTACTGAACGTAATTGTAAAAGACTTGTATATTGCCCATGTTTGATGTGACATGTTTTCCATGGTACTTAAGTCATTCAATATGGTATCCTGTTTTGATGCACTGGCAAGGAACATCACTAGGATGACTGCGTCCCATAAGCCATGGCTTTAACCCAGTCGCTACCTTATCCCGAATGTTATTTGCAAACATTTTGGATCCTGATCAGACGCCGCGTAACGCGGCGTCTGATCATGATCCAAACTGTTTGACACTCATTTCAATATTCCTTAAGTCAAGTACCTGAAATTTAAATTTGAGAAATAAAAGCAAATGTCTTGTTTTAAGCTGATGACGTCATGGCAGTGAAGGGTTAACCTTTAGTTTTCGTCTGTGATACCGTGGAGAATCTGTTATTCTTTCCCAAAAAACGCGTTTACGCTAAAACTATTATTTGCAGTGCAAACAGTTTGGAGCCAGATCAGACGCCGGGTAACCCGGTGTCTGATCAGGCTCCAAACTGTTTGCCACCAAGATAAACAAGAATTATCAGGATTGTCCAAAAGTTGTTCTTTTCTACGTGTTAGTGCTTTGCGTTTGCGTACGTTTGCGTTTAAACGGGAAAGAATAACAGATTCTCCACTGTACAGTCAAATACGTCTTCGTTGAATGGTTAAGTGAGAAAATATATATTTGGGTATTGGGAAATTTGCTCCGGTGTAATGAAGAAAAGGTGCCCCCTTCTAAAAGGTGACTTCGGGGACATTTTTCGACCTTGGGACTTGATTTGGCATACTATTATGACATTGGAGGTCAATTTACTACGTCAAAAAATGTCCCGGAGTCACAAGTCTTCGAAATTATACCAGCGTTTTCAGAAATTTTCGATTCAAGTTCAAAAGTGCGGTTTTTCGAAAGTTACACTGCCCATGTCGCTTCAAATAATTCTTAAAGTCAATGTTTAATGCCACCTCATTAGGGATCAAAATTGTTTGCCAATATTCAAATCAATTGCTACCACCCCCACCCAACGATAAAGTGATATTTTCAAAGTTTCAAAAGTTTTGAAACTTAATAAAGTAATAAACATTCTAACCAGAACTATGTTCGCATTTGTTTTCATTGTATTTGGTTCGTTTTCAGGCGCAAGCTGCTTATTGATGGTACATGTAATCTATTAAAAGGGGACAACAAAGTATTTAGTGATAAAACATGTATAAACTGTAATATTAGAAACGTGTCTTGAAATGTTTTATTTATAGACGTTCAAAGTACAATACTGCAATAAATTTAGAAAGTACATGTACAAATGTATACATATGAAAATGTACTATGTTAAGACAAAACACCATATACATCACTCTATGGCGAGTTTTTAATTCACTTATGTTTCAAAAGATGATTAACCGATTACTCAATAAATTACTACATTGTAATTGTTACAATTTTCATGTAGTGTTTCACCGAAAAGAATAAATCTAGTTCAACTTCATACAGTCATAACTATGCAACATAAGACATAGATTTTATATGTATATCCTAGTTGATGTTTTCTTAAGTCAGACTGAACGTAAATCAGAATGCGCCGTAATGCGCATTCTGGTTTACTTCCAACACGCTTTAAGTGGTCACCCGTCTTCAAAACCAGAAAGAGGCTATTGAGTAAATGGTTAAATATTGCTGTGTTGTTTATTGTTGCTGTGTTGTTTGTTGTTTGTTGTTGATGTATTGTTTATTGTAGTTGTGTTGTTAATTGATGGTGTACTGTTTGTTGATGCTATATTATTTGTTGTTGCTGTGTTTTTATTGTTGTTGTGTTGTTTGTTGTTGCTGTGTTGTTTATTGTTTGGTGTTGCTGTGTTGTTTATTGTTGCCGTGTTGTTTGTTGCTGATGTGTTGTTTATTGTAGTTGTGCTGTTTATTGATGGTGGATTGTTTGTTAATGATATGCTATTTGTTGTTGCTGTGTTTTTATTGTTGTTGTGTTGTTTGTTGTTGCTGTGTTCTGTTGTGTATTGCTGTTGTGTTGTTTGTTGCTGATGTTGTTTATTGTAGTTGTGTTTTTTGTTGTTGCTGTGTTTGTTTGTTGTTGCTGTGTTATTTGTGTTGTTGTGTTGTGTATTGTTGTTGTGTCGTTTATTGTAGTAGTTTGGTTAATTGCAGTTGTTTTGTGTATTGTGGTTGTGTTTATGTATTGATGATGTGTTGTTTGTTGTTTCTATGTTGATTGTTGTTGCTGTGTTGTTTGTTGTTGGTTGCTGTGTTGTTTGGTGTTGGTTGCTTTGTTTTTCATTATTGATGTGTTGTTTGTTGTTGTTGTAATGTTTTGTGATTTGCTTGTATAATTTGTTTTAACCATGTTTGATGGTTTCAAACCGTTGAAACCATCTATAGTCTGCACCGAGTTTCAAAAGCTTTGACGCAGGCCTCACGGCAAGCAAACAGCACTCGGTATCGGATATTATCAATAACCATCCATAAATTTAAAATTCGGTTAATTTTGATAAATGTATTCAACAAAACAATGAAAATGATTTGAAAATGTTTACCTCCTTGTGAATATATACCTAATTCTGAAGTAAACATGATTTTCATAAAATCAGTATAATCTTTTTCCATTTTATTTTGTGTATGAATGATTTCCGGACAAGGAAAGTGACATGCTGCTTTGGAATACGGCGTTATCGAGGGTTGTCGATATCTACGGCGTTTGAACAAACTTACTTGAGATTACCTGATACTGTAGCATTGTTTCTAGTATTGAATATATGTGACTACTTAAAGCAGGTTGAAAGTAAAGCATAATGCGCCCTGAGGCGCATTCTGCTTTACTTTCAGCCTGCTTTAAGCTATTAACTGCTAGAATAAGGAAAGTATTAAATATGACGCATATTCATTACGGTATAATTTGGAACTATTTTCTTCAGCGGATGAATAAAATGAATATGCTAAAAGTCGCTTCTATAAGGGAAAGGGTTATTGAAATGCAAAGACCATATGTAAAGATAATTTCCTAATACATCTGAAATAATATTCAAGTGTTACAGTGGAGAATCTGTTATTCTTTCCCGTTTAAACGCAAACGTACGCAAACGCAAAGCACTAAAACGTAGAAAAGAACAACTTTTGGACAATTCTGATAATTCTTCTTTATCTTGGTGGCAAACAGTTTGGAGCCTGATCAGACGCCGGGTTACCCGGCGTCTGATCTGGCTCCAAACTGTTTGCACTGCAAATAATAGTTTTAGCGTAAACGCGTTTATTGGGAAAGAATAACAGATTCTCCACTGTAAGATCATTTAGGCAAAATGCGTTATAGTCGAATTACAGTATTATTCAATATTAGACATCTCTGCATATATAGACAAATCCTACTATCAAAAGACATGTATAATGAAATATTGTTTTCAGAATGTCCACTATCAATCTGCTGGTTTTCTTTTCATTCCATGCCTCTGTATTTCAGTTTGAAGCCATCATCAGTATTCTCAAGCACTTTGTTGTTCTCTAGATAGGTTCCATACCTGCCGATAGTGAAACTTTTAGCTGTGTCTGACATTTTGGAGAGTCGGAACCGATTTCTAAGGAGTATTTATCGAACGACCAAGAGCAAGTTTACCAACGCTCGCCAGAACCAAAGTATTTCGGCAATATGACTCTAAATGACACATATAATCGAAGTATAATGTTTTTACAACTGAAAAGGTATTGCTTTTTTGCAAATGATGCCAGACAGGAATGCTTAAGCTTAACCATTTCCTGATCAAATTTATCGTGAGATTTTTACACCTTCGCCGCCATATTGACGTCTGCTTCAATATTGTTGTCTGTAATATCGTTTCAAAGTTAGATTTAAGGCAACATTACTGACGTAATTTCAAAACAAGTGGCAAACAGTCTTGATCCTGATCAGACGCCGTGTGATGTTTGCAAATGCACTTTTTGGCGTCAATGAGAGAGAAAGGGTTAAGTATTTGTAGTTCTTACCCTATCATTATATTTAAACTTTATCGTCTTAAATGTTGTCCTCTGCATTTATTAAAGTTTGTTTAATTGTTTAACACTTTAATTGAATAAACCTTAGCATTCTATGTCAAACAGTTTTTATCCTGATCAGACTGATTCAGACGCCGGGTCATCAGAATCCAAACTGTTTTAAAATTCCTGTGTAATCGCGATCGGCGGTGAACAATTCATACGTTATTCATTTTACAAAAGCTCATTTATACTAAAATCCTTATTTCAATTGTAAACAGTTTGGGACCAGATCAGACGCCGGGTTCAACGGCGTCTGACCAGATTTTAAACAGTTTGCCACTCAGATAAAAGATATATTCGGTATTATCAGAGAACTGCAACAGGGCTACCATAAATTGCTCATAAAAATCTTAAGGTTTCAAAATTTTCAAGCGCGATTTAGAAATTGAACTTTTAACCATTTCGCTGCCAGGCCCTCTAACACTAACACGATTATGCAAAGGCGTAACGCGGCGTCTGATCTGGATCTAAACTGTTTGACACCCATATCAATGTTTCCTAAGTAAAAACGCAGAAAATTCCAAACTTTTTAAAGTATGAGCAGAAATCCGAAGATTTCGGAAAAATCCGAATGTCCGGAGAAATTAGGAAAATATCCGGAGAATTTTGTTGCAATATTTTACATTTTATTGTAAGGCGTTTGCGTTTAGTTTCGTTTAAGCGAGAAAGAATAAATCATTCTCCACTGTATAGGTACAGTGGAGAATCTGTTATTCTTTCCCGTTTAAACGCAAACGTACGCAAACGCAAAGCACTAAAACGTAGAAAATAACAAGTTTTGGACAATTCTGATAATTCTTGTTTATCTTGGTGGCAAACAGTTTGGAGCCTGATCAGACGCCGGGTTACCCGGGTCTGATCTGGCTCCAAACTGTTTGCACTGCAAATAATAGTTTTAGCGTAAACGCGTTTATTGGGAAAGAATAACACATTCTCCACTGTAGCACTGTGAATGGTGGTTCTGGTATTAGGCTTAATCAGGCGTAAATAAATGTTTATGTCAGTTTCTTACCAAACAATTTACTCTAGCGAGGGATTAATCGGGCGAGTTACGCTGTTTGAATAATTATCAAAGGCATACGTGGAGAAAAGTGAATGGATTAATGATTTAATAAATCCCTTTGTGGATTACGAGCTTTTCTTAATTTTGTTTGTACTAATTCGGATTTAGCTGATATAAATAAAACTTTACACTTTGTGCCAAAACATAATATTAAGGAGAGGTTTGTTATGCCCCGTCGGTAATAAGTTGATTGTCCGGTACAGTGGAGAAAACGTTATTCTTTCCCGTTTAAACGCAAACGAAACGCAAAACACTAAAACGTAGAATAGTACAACTTTTAGACAATTCATGTTTATCTGAGTGGCAAACAGTTTGGAGCCTGATCAGACGCCGGGTTACCCGGCGTCTGATCTGGCTCCAAACGGTTTGCTATGGAAATAATAGTTTAAGCATAAACGCGTTTATTGGGAAAGAATAACGTTTTCTCCTCTGTATATCGCAACTTCACGGTGTAACAGTGTAATATGCCCGTCCACTGTATGTCTTTCTTCTATATATTCTGTTACACTTCAATTGAAATAACAGCTTAACATATTACCCCATAAATACGCCTTTTTACGTCTTTAATTTATTACTCTACTGAAGCAAATAATTCCAATTCACACTGTTAAAAATAAGAATCACAAGAAATAATTTATATATTCTAGCAGATAATAGCTTAAAGCATGCTGAAAGTAAAACAGAATGTGCCATAAGTCACATTCTGCTTTACTTTCAACCTTCTTTAAGTGGTCGCCTATCTTCAAAACTTTAAACAGACTATGGGGTAAAGGGTTAAAGGAAACTCTATATTTCGTTTTTACGACAGGTGGTTGCTTAAAACAGATAGAAAATTGTATATTAATCCTCTGTTAAGGTCCTACGTACATGTCTTTGATCGCCAAAACAAGAACTTTGTAGTGATCGTAATATCGACATTTAACTGTAATGTTATGATTAGCATTATGAACAAATATGGTGTCTGTTTAACATCTCTATAACTGACAATGAAATATTCAAACATTAACGATGGGGCCCTTCATTGGAAATAGTAGGCATAAATGGCTTAAATAGAAGAGGGCGTTATCCAATAAACTTTTTTCTACAATTTAATGTGACAATTTCAATTTACAAATTGTTTCAAAGAAACCAAAAACAAAACCATGTTTGAGTACCAACGCTAAAATCTATACTACCATTGTTTGCGGGACCGTGCTACCGGTTTTGTCTTCTGCAACGTAAACTTCCGCCGGAAACCATGTCGGTGTTATTCGGTGGAATTTTAATGATTTTCAAAAAGAAAACTGTTTGCTATCTACTGTAAATTTGATGTTGAGCGTTGCTCCGTTCACAGTCATGTTTCCATATGCGAGTAGTTCAACGTGTCTAAACATTTGTATACAATACAGTAAAACCTCTCCATAACGACCACAAAATTACGTTATCCATTAGGTGTTTAATACAAGTGACTGCTTAAAGGAGGACATGCGCTTTCTGTTTTACGTTCACCTTGATTTAAGCTGTCAACTGTATTTTATACAATCAATTACCTTTCTTTTTGTGGTCGTAATAGAGAGGTTTTATAATTACATGTACATGTTCAATGTTTATAAGTGTATGAGTTTTATAAGTGTATGAGTGGATGTAACCGGCTCCATTGCCAGTCAATCGTCTGTTTTACAAAATGCCGTCTGTTTTATTTATCTGAAAATTACTAAACTGAAGAAATGTCAATATGAGTGGTGACGTTGACAGTGACCAATTCAGAAACGAAACTTTTGTTTCCAATCAAATAAAAGCACATGCTCATTTATATACGAACAGCAGTTGCAGGGCTTCCATTTCTCTGGATTTTTCCTTAATCTTCGGATTTTTTTTTCTAGTATATGATAGCTTAAAGTAGGCTGAAATACAAATCACTATAACCTTTCATTTAAAAATTGCCACGAGGATATCCAAAATGCTGATCTCCCTTATAAATGGACTCGGCGACCCCGTGACACGTCTAACCTAGTTGTTTGACTATATCAATAAACATATAATTGTATGTAGCATTAATAAATAGCCCAAACTACCACTTTTATTTACTTATAGTTGAATTAAATATGAAAATATATTGTTATAACTATGAATTAATATTCTCCATAATGTGTTATGTCCTTTTGACACTTGTCTATTCATGTATATCATATTTTATCCCACCACAATTGATGAGTACATGAGTAAACAAACAAAGCAGTGCCAGTACATGACTATACAGATACATGAGAATCTGTTTACTTTCATACGAACAGCCTAGTAAAAGACAATACAAACAAAGTAAGAAATATTAACAATGGGAGGAAAGTGTTGAAGGCATTATTTAAAACAGACATTGAACTGTCTACATGGATCTTGCGTTCAGGTTTTGGGAATTACTGGAAGATAAATAACTCATTCTCCAATATACTAACTGTAACACGATGAATATATAGTGTGCCTAAGTATTTGGTCAGTATCGGTTTTCGACAAAAATCTGCGATGTGTTATCCCTCACTACTGTGTATGACTTCATCCCAGCTTTGTTTATCTTTTATATCTTTATTACAGCGTTAACAAGGGCCGGGGACAAGATTGTGCTGCTGATAATCACTCAGATAATTGCTGGATCTTGCAACCCCATTAAGATAAACATATTAATATCATATAAACGTTTGCAATTTGGCACCCTATTGCTTAGTAATAAAATAAACAGCGGTTACGGGGCTACAGCGGCCCTTAAGGTGCACCAAACAACTCATCTGAATCGTATTTTGAATTTGTTTGGACCCAGTTCATTTGTATAGAATCTTGGCCTACTTTCAATATGTAAGATTTTCGGAATCGAGTCTTCAACCTTGCATGAATATTACTCTTTGAGAAAATAATGTTTTCTGTTTAAAAGTGAGAAACATTTATTGAGAGACTAAAGATTGTAACGTTAAAGGACGCACAAACACCAGTAACTGTAGATTAGTCTTAACCCTTTGAACCCTAGTCCCGCCTATAGGCGTCCTTTTCAAAAAGTGTACATTTGAATAGTACACTTGTCCTATGCAAACAGTGAAGACCCAGATCAGAGGGCTCCAAAAGGAGCCCTCTGATCAGGGTCTTCACTGTTTGTCATAATGTCAAACATTGACAAAAACAACCCTTAAAAGTCATAAATGGACTAGACTAAGATGGAAACTGGAATTGTCCATTTAAAGTTTTAGGGAGGAAAGAGTTAATACAGTGGTCGCTTACTACCGGTTTTACTGTATACATAGTGGAGAAGACGTTACTTTCCCAATAAACGCGTTTGTGCTAAAATATTACATGTATGTCCATTGCAAACAGTTTGGAACCAGATCAGATGTCGGGTAGTCTCCTTACAGCTTTCCACTCAGATTAAAATTGATCGTTAGGGATTTCAGAAAAGTGTTATATAGATCTATACACATTTTGCGTAAAGCTTGCGTTTCGTTAACCCATTACCCCATAGCCTGCTTTGAGCATTTAAGAGGGATGACCACTTAAAGCAGGTAGAAAGTGAAGCAGAATGTACCTTAAGGCACATTCTGCTTTACTTTCAGTCTGCTTTAAGCTGTCATCTGCCAGCATATAGAAAATATTTCTTATAATAAAAGACCATAACTGTATAAATTGGAACTACATGTGTTGTATTCAATGGAGGAATAAATTGAAGGCGTAAAAATGTGTATTTAAGGGGTAATGGGTTAAAACGGGAAAGACTAACGCCTCCTCCACCGTATCATCCCAGCTGATGAGATATGAGGCAATACCAGATATATTACACAACCTCACAGCTTATTGACAAACCATCTATTGTTTATAACCCTTGCAGTGTTGAGCGCCACTTGAATGTTTGCAACCAGTTTGGACTTCGATCAGGTGCCGTGCAACTGTGCATATGATCTGGATCAAAACATTTTGGCACTCGAATCGATGTTTACTCGTTAAAAATGTCTAAAAATCGAAAATTAAGATTAAAAGCATATGCCCGTTCTTCAGCAGACTGGTATTACTGCAACAGAAAGGATGGGTCATCGCTATAGTGGAAAAGACGTTGTTCTTTCCCTTTTAAACGCAGTCGAAACACAAACGCAAATCAAATAAATGTAGAAAATTACATCTTTTTGAAATGTCGAACGAATTGCTGAAAACTAAGTCGTAACCAGGTAGAAGCCTGCTCAGACCCCAGGTTACCCGACGTCTGGCCATGAACACTTGCTCATTCTATTCATAAGCAGGGGAGTCTTTGACCCTTTACTCCTTAGATACGCCTTTTTACGCACGTAAGTCATTCAGCTTAAGAAAATAGTTCCGCTTTATACAATAATGAATATGCACCAAAAGAACTTTTTTCTATATTCTAGCAGAGTCTAGTTTAAATCAGACAGAAAGTGAATCAGGATGAGCCTAATGCTAGCATGCTGTAACACAAAATAGATGCAATAGTCATTGTTAACTGGTCGAAAACATCAGAAACAAAATACAGTAGAACCTCTCTATTACGACCACTAAACAGAAGGCTAATTGTCTGTATAAAAGGCAGGTGACAGCTTAAAGAAATGTGAAAGTGAAACAGAAAGCTCCTGTAGGAGCTTTCTGTTTCACTTTCACATTGCTTTAAGCAGTCACCTGTATTAAACGACTAATATTTGACACAATTTAGTGGTCGTAATAGAGAGGTTCTACTGTAGTTCATTTGAAACGTTTACATCGTGAGGGTTAGGACCTTTAACGTCTCTACTTTGTTTCTTATTACCGCCTTTCCAAAACATAAGTGATTTGTTTTTTAGTTGATAAAAAATGTATTCCTTTCGACGAAAAGAAATGAAACTGTTTTATAAAAAGCTGTCTGTTTCTGTAGTATATAGTGGTGAAGACGTTTTTCTTTCCTAATAAACCGCGTTTACGCTAAAATTACTATATAATTTGCCAGAAGTTGGAACCAGATCAGACGTCGGGTAATCCGGCGTCTGGTCAGTCTCAATACTGTTTGCCACTCAGTTTTAAATGAGTCGTTTAAAATTTCAAAAAGTATTGTAGTTTACAACATATTAGTGCCTTTCGTTTGCGTTTAAACATGAAAGAAAAACATAACAAAAAAAGTATCACAAAATTTGAGGTCTGGGAGATGTATAAAGCGATTGTTTAAATATCGTATTCCACTAGTGGAATATCGTTTTTTGGGCTCCGGTCCAACTTGTTCGTCCACAAGCGCTGCATGTAGCGGGACGCAAGATGACGTCATTTACTATAACGTTAACGTTAACAACGTAACGTTTCGGCGGAAGTTCTATATAGCGGAGGGTCTACAAGCTACGGCTTCCAATCAATTTAATAGGTGCTTAAACTTGTTATGTGATAAATAGAATCTCACATTCGTGCTCATTATTTATCATTTTTAATAAACTCATTGACTAAAATAAATATGACGCTCGCCAATTTTTCAATTTCTTTATTACACTCAGTTCATGATTTTACATGAAAACCAAGGCTCGCGTCATATTATTTTAGTCAATTCGTTTATTAAAAATGATACATAATGAGCATTCATACAAGATCCTCTATATCCGACATACGGTTTATCACTAGGAATTGTCCATGACACGTTGACTATTAGTACGAAATATAACTGGCGGTGTGAATAAGATATTTCTCCGATGCGTATCCATTTTATTTAGAAAAGAAGATTTTCTGATAATTTCGCAACAAGATTGTTGGAGGGATTACTGTTAAAATGAAGAGGCGTATTGAAAAGAAATCTTCAGATTCCCAAACATGTTTGTTTAGTCAAAATAAACATAACATGATTTTATATCATATCATTTGAAAACTTATCCACTTTGAACCTTTAAAACGTTACCCATGGTCAAATATATCACTGCTTAAATGTTCTGATCATATCCGACTGTGATTTTAGAATAATTTATATGATGCATTAAACCTTTTCTTTTGGAATAACTTTAAAAGTTTAAAATATTTCAACTTATAATACGTGTATGGGGACTATGAAAACATTTTTGGAGTGTGTAATATGTTCAGCTTTTTCGGCGCTTGAAGTGTTGGCAAGTTTTAATATGATTTATATGGAGTAAGCGATTTCAGTTGTCGATGGTACTTCAAAACATATTGTTAAAAATCACCCACCATTGATACAATAACAGCCATCTGAAAGAAACCTTCAATTAACTTTTCGCACGCTAGCGACAAACTATAGCATTTTTTCTGCAAACAGTTTGGATCAAGATGAGACGCCGAGAAACTCGGCGTCTCATCAGGGTCCAAACTGTTTGACAATATGACAATATTTTTTATTTTCATTTAAGAAAATTCAAAGACGACTGACCGTGCTGCCGAGAATATAATTCAGCTTTCGAAAAGGTTGTTTCACGCACCCGCATTGGGGTGAAATGTTTGTGTCATGTTTGTTTTCTTTTCATCCATTATTCTGGTTATTATCCATGTAACAATATCCCATTACTTCATTATTACGCTTTTAGGCCTTCAATTTGTTCCACCATCAACGAAAATACATGTAGTTCCTCTTTATAGTGAACAAGAACCATAAGAAACATTTCCTATATCCCAAGCTAGTAGCAGATGGTTCTATCTTAAAGCAGGCTGAAAGTGAAGTAGAATGCGCATTAAGGCGCGTTCTGAATTACTTTCAGCCTGCTTAAAGTGGCCACCTGTCTAAAAAACTAGACTGAACAGGCTAAGCTATTCATTGAAGACAAGCTGATGTTTTTTATAACAAAAAACAAGTTGAAATGAATAGAGCTTTTAGCACGGCATTTGCTTTAAACATAATTATATTGATATCAAAATGGCGTTAAATGGTTAAACCACGTGAAGTTAAACAAAAAGCTTCGTTTTTTGCTGCCATTCACTGTATCAACCTGTATCAATAATGTATCAAATAAAGCCATTTTGTAGTTATTGTTTAGGAAAAAATGTTTCATTGATCGTGAAGACTTCAAGAAATTTAAGATTTGATTGGACGCCGAGCTGAATGCAAGTCAAGTCCGCGCGCCAGGCGGAGAATAGCCAACAGTATATGAAGGGAATAAAATCCCTTAATCCTTTGAACCCTAGTCCCGCATATAGGCGTACTTTTCAAACAGTATACATGTGAAACGTGCATTTGTCCTATGCAAAACATTGACAAAAACAACCCTTAAAAGTCAGAAATGGACTAGACTAAAATGGAACTGGGATTGTCCATTTTAAGTTTCAGGGAGGAAAGAGTTAACCTATTCACTGCCATGGCGTCATCTATCTAAAACAATTGTCGTCTGCTTTTATTTCTCAAATTTAAATTTTAGAAATTATGACTTATGAAATATTGAAATGAGTAGCAACCAGTCTGGATTCTGATTAGACGCCGCG
The DNA here is from genome assembly GCA_922989275.2 of Gari tellinella. Classification (NCBI taxonomy): domain Eukaryota; kingdom Metazoa; phylum Mollusca; class Bivalvia; order Cardiida; family Psammobiidae; genus Gari; species Gari tellinella. Next base: position 57,275,043 of record OV277859.1, read on the forward strand.
TTACGCGATCAGGGTCCAAACTGTTTACAAATCGCCATTGTGTTCGGGGTAAAGCAGTAAAAGGGTCTCGATGGATCCTCGGGACAAATAGGTTATACGATTTATTCTTACATTCTTATAAAGCGGTATGACAAAAGGATTATTCTTTAAATAAATTCAACTTTCTCAAATTCAAATCATGAAACTGTTCCCTTTAGGATTTCCAAATTCTTCCAGGACCTTCAAAACAGAATAAAAAAAACCAAATACGACGTTTTCATATATATATATATTCGTTTTTATTAAATCAGCGTAATCATTAGAAAGCATAATGATAAATCTAGCACAAATAAAATACAATTTATCGACGTGTCTTATAGAACAGAGTAAATCGCCGCTATTACACGGAGGAGACAGAACTGCCATAAGTTGATCAGAAAAATCCTAAGATTTCAAATTTTCAATTTTTTCAGACGCATTTTTACTAACCGTGCCTTTATCCCATAGTCTGTTTCTTGTTTTGAAGACACATGACTGCTTAAAACAGGTTGAAAGTAAAGCAGAATGTGCCTTAAGGCGCATTCTGCATTACTGTCAGCCTGTTTTAAGCTATCATCTGCTAGGATAAATATCCGTTGACTTAGGAAAATTCCGGAGAAATGGCATTCCTGACTCCTGGAGACGTTATTCTTCCCGTTTAACTCTTTCAACACCAAAATGTTAACCTTTAGATTCAATATGAATAGCAAACAGTTTATTTTTACAGTATGAATAGCAAATAGTTTGGAACCTGTTCAAACGCCGGGTTATCAAGTGTTTGATCTGGCTCCAAACTCTTTGAAATTGGCACGAGAGATTTAGCATAAATGCGTTTATTGGGAATGAATAGCGTATTCTCTTCAGTACGATCACTCAAATTGCTATTTTTCTCGATGTTTACATGCATCTGGCTGCTTCAAATAATGGTGAAGAACAGCAAAAAACTCCTTTAGCAGATTTCCGCTTTACTTTCACCCTGCATTAAGCTTACAGTTATTTTTTTAACACATTCAATGGATTTGCTGATGAGTGATTAGAATAAAGAAGCTTAACAGTGTAGACAGTAGTATAAAGTCTGAACGTTCAGATGTTAAAACTTAGACCCAATTCAGACGGCAACTGACAAGATCAATTAGCTTGAAACAAATCTTGATTTTTTTTTTGGTTCTGGTTTTAATTGCAGGGAAATGATGTCTTAGCGGGTTTTCTATGGGGGTTTTCTTAACAAAGTAAGTCTCAAAAGTACGGTCGTTCAATATAATACTCGATGGTAGTGTTAAGTTTAGATCTTTATAGCAAGATAAAAGTAAAACAGTTATCTCCTATATAGGAGCTTTCTGTTCTACTGTTATCCTGCTTAAAGCAGAGATTTTTCTATTTTTCTTTTCATTTATTTAGAAGTGTACAGATAGATTAAAGTAAAAAACAGATAGCTCTTAAAGGAGTTTTCTGTTTCACTTTTATTTCGCTATAAGCAGGAATTTTCTGTTTTTCCTTTCATCATTATTTGTTCAGAAGCTTGTAGAAAGATAAAAGCCAAACTAGAAAGCTCTTACAAGTACTTTTTGCATTACTTTTATCTTCCTATAAGAGGTAATTTTCTGCTTTTCTATTCATATTTATTTAACCCATTACTCCATAAATCCGCCTGTGATTTATAACTTCACGGAAGAAAATAAAAATGGTCTCCTTATTTTCAGTCACGAATATTTACCGCAAGAAATATACTCATTATCCTAGTAGATTTTGATTTAAATAGGTCGAAAGTAAAGCAGAATGCGCCTAAAGGCGCATTCTGATTTACTTTTAACCTAGTTTAAGTGTTCACCTGTGTTTAAAACCAGAAACAGCCTATGGGGTAATGGATTAATAGAGGTTCTTGTATTACACTACTTCTATAGCACATATGATGAGACGTACGCACAACAACAACAACAACCATACAGTTATCATTTTACAAAGAAATCTACATTGTGTGTCTTTGGTTTGTAGCTTAAGATACACTAGCACAAATATAAATTACAAGAAATAAATTTAGTGCGAGGTAGTAATTGTTTCATTTATTACCTGCAGACTACTAAAATACTTTAAAATGTCGTCTACTTATAATTTGCCTTTTCTTTTCTTTATTTAAAAAAGAAGGAAATTAAGATCTAATTTTCAAACAATCAATTCCTGGTCAAACGTCAAGATGCTTGCCGTAGTCTTGGCTTACATTGACTGAAAATTACAGTAAAGTCTCATTATAAAGACCGATAAAAAGTTGGATCTCAGGGCTACCATAAGTTGCTCATTTAATCTTAAGATTTCTGAATTTTCAATCGCAAATTTAGGAATCGTACCTTGAATCCTTTCGATAACAGGTTCTGTAATACTAACATAAATATGTAAACAGTTTGGATCCAGATCAGACACCGCGTAACACGGCGTCTGATCCGGATCTAAGCTGTTTGACACCCTTACCAATGTTTCCTAATTAAAAACAAACCAACATATAATTCCAAAATTTAAAATTCAGAGGAAAAATTCCGTAGATGTAGGAAAAATTCGTAGGTCCGAAGAAATTAAGAAAAATCGGAAGATTTCGGAGAAAAAACCCGGAGAAATGGAGCCCTGGTACAGTGGAGAATCTGTTATTCTTTCCCGTTTAAACGCAAACGCAAAGCACTAAAACGTAGAAAAGAACAACTTTTGGACAATTTTGATAATTCTTGTTATCTTGGTGGCAAACAGTTTGAAGCCTGATCAGACGCCGGGTTACCCGGCGTCTGATCAGGCTCCAAACTGTTTGCACTGCAAATAATAGTTTTAGCGTAAACGCGTTTATTGGGAAAGAATAACAGATTCTCCACTGTATCTACATGTATTTGAATGTTGCAGCAGAGGGTGCAAGTTATCTCAGGATAACAGTCAAATAGCCAACATGGGGCTTCTGTTAAATAAGGTTCAATGTGCTTTATACAGCAACCTGTCTTTGATACCGACCTTTGAAATTATTTTGGCCAGTCCTTATAATCAGAATGATGTACAGTGGAGAAAACGTTATTCTTTCCCGTTTAAACGCAAACGAAACGCAAACGCAGTGCATTATTTAAAATGAGTATAACGAAAAAAAGTTTTGACTACTCATTTTAAACTAAGTGGCAGACATTTTGGAGCCTGATCAGACGCCGGGTTTTCCGGCGTCTGATCTGGCTCCAAACTGTTTGCAATGGAAATAATGGTTTTAGCGTAAACGAGTTTTATTGGGAAAGAATAACGTTTTCTCCACTGTATAGTAAATATATTTTCCTGTTTTAATATATTCGGCTAAAAATAAAATTAGATAAGGACGATGTACTTCTAAATTGCAGAAGTTTAAAGACATGTGTCAAACAGTTTGGATCCTGTTCAGACGCCGAGTTACTCGGCGTCCTATCAAGATATAAACCTATTGCAAATACTGCTCAAGCTGCGATTTGCATGTCAAGAAATATAAGAACACCTTATGATTCGATAGCTGCAACGATACATGTAATTTAAGTAATTGTTAAATAATTCTTAAAGAAATACTGAATACTGCACTGGCATTATGTATGTATATAATAAAGACATTTTAATAGAATTTCACAATAACTACTATGTACTCTTATTTACTAAAATCTAAGCTATAGCCGTATTAAATACAGTAAGTGTTGAATTAAGCGGCCATTAATTAAGAGTAGAATGACGAAATCTTATTCATTTCCCCATAGAAGTGCCTTTTAGCGCATTTAATTTATTCCATCACTGAAGAAAAAATTACTAATCATGGACTTGAACCATACGAAATATTTCCTATATCCTAGCAGATAGTAGCTTAAATCAGGCTGAAAGTAAAGCAGAATGCGCCTGAAGGCGCATTCTGTTTTACTTTCAACCTGTTTTAAGTGGTCACCTATCTTCAAAACTAGATAAAGGCTATGGGATAATGGGTTAAAACAGATGACTGCTTATTTCAGGATAAACAGGGTGCAGAGAGCTCCTGTATGACCTGTCTGCTTCGTTTTTATTCTACATTAAACAATTATCTGTCTTTAAGATTATCACGGCGTTTCTATTGAGTGACAAGTTAATACAATATTGACTGCACTTGTAGAGGTTAAACACTTTTAAAAGTTTCTTATACACTGCGTCGGAAATTGAAAGCTAATATCTAGCTAAGATTTTACCTTTTGACGTTGTTCATTCTTGGGTAATGTCTTAAGCACAATTACGGAGTTATTTCCATTTATGTAAAATACACAATAGTGTTTTGGAGTCTATTCTATCTGTGCCAAGCCTGAAGTCCCTGAAGACCATACGCTTGTAAATATTGTCGATACTTTTCAATGTCTAATGCGTTCATTGCGGCCTGATTCATATAGGGCGCTAGGTAAGCACTGTTCCCAAGTCTTGACATATCTATTGCACTAGATCGTAAAGAAACTGCAGAATTTAAAGAATTTATTACAGTTGTGGAAAGTTCTGTTGGTTTATATGTTGGTGATGTTGATGAAACAGACGGTGAATGCGGAGGTGGAGACGTTTTCTTAGAACTGTCCGATTTTGTCCCAATTATACTGTCTATTGAAAACGTTTTTGACGATGACGTTGTTGACGGTTGTGACGATGTCGATGACGGAGTGATGGAGTTAGTCGTCACTGGTGAAACCGGAACCGGATGTAACGGAGAGTGCTGGAACTGGCTTAGAGCTGGTGGCAAATATGCTGGGTGTTGGTTTGCAAGCTGGGCACGTGCTAATTCGCTTTGTGCACGAACTATTTCATTTTGCGTAAGGAATGGGAGATGTGGCGTAAACTGTGGTGTCACATAAGGATATGGAAATGAAGCAGTCCCGTTGGAATGTTGACTTTGAGTGATAATGCCGTGTGGGTGGAAGTACGAGTGAGACCCACCGAGGAAAGCTGCGGCATGGCTCATCATCTCGGCTTGGTGACGTTTGAATCGCTTCCGTCGTCTCAGAAAACTGCCATTATCAAACATGTCCTCACTAGCTGGGTCCAAGGTCCAATAGTTGCCCTTTCCTGGATTGCCTGGTTCACGTGGAATCTTTATGAAACAATCGTTCAGTGACAAGTTGTGCCTAATGCTGTTCTGCCATGCTGGGAACTTCTCTCTGTAATATGGAAAACGAGTCATGATAAACTCGCAAATACCCGACAGCGTTAACTTCTTTTGATCCGACTGTAAAACTGCCATTGTTATGAGAGCTATGTATGAATAAGGTGGTTTCACTAAATTTGATTTACAACTTTTCTTGTTATTCGTTCCGGGAATATTGGCCACGACACCTGAGTCCATTTCTGTCCTCATACTTTCAGCCTCGCTATAGCTGTCGTCAAAGTCGATCGCATCTTTCAATGAATCTGACGAAACATTTGCCTCACACTCGTTGGAAATAAGGGATGTGATAGGTGACTGTGCTGGACTTTCCACGGAGTCCTCGGCGTTCCCGACAGGATCGAGCTCTTCCTCCTCGCTGTCATACACTGGTAGAGGTGTGGACGACCGGACATTAGTGTTTTGCTTTGAATCTTTAACAGAGTTGTTACTACATCCTTGGTCATTGTCATAGCGATAAACATTGTCCTGACGTGCGGCACTATAGTCCACTGTACGTTCTCGGTCAGGCATATTGTCATTGCACTGGCCAAACTTAAATATATTTCTGTTTTCCAGGTCTGCGGCGTTGTCGTTATGGGCAGTAAGGATCCCACCTGTGGACGACGGTTCGAGCCCTGCTGGCGGTGAGGCGTGTATCTGCTGCATCCTGTGATCCATGTATCTTTGATGATCAGGGATGTTCGTCCGAATGTCTGCGACTGGTGGGCCAATGTCAAATCGCATTTCACTTCCTCTTTAGCGAGCCAATTTGAGTCTATTCCAAACCTGTCACACACTTTAAGAGATTATCCTTCTTTTACGAATCGACAGAGGTGTCACAATCTCGAATTTGATACCTTAAATGTAGTCAATTTTGTTAACGTTTTCGGCAGTCTCTTGTTGCAATTGACTCAATTTACTGCATTAATCAACTGATAAAATGCCAAGATCTGTCCCGACCACCCAGCCATAAACTATATCTTTCCAGCTTGTTAAGACTCTCTCAGATTGACCAGTCACAGCGCCGCTATCTTAATTAGATGCTATCATTCCGTCACGTGGTCGCCATAATCCAATACAGGGGAGCAGCTAAGCTATTAAGCTATGTCTGTAATCCGGCGATAACTCCGCCTACTACAAGCTTTTCACTGCGTTCAGCGGCAAATGAAATCCCCGCGAAGGCTTTCATCGAATTTGTCAAGTAGTTGACAGCAATGGTCTTGAAAATATCCTCGGTGTGGGATTCAATTAACTTACAATAGTTTCTCTTAAGGTTTTGTTCAAGCGCTTACGTAGATTTTTGGGTTATCACCAAAGTATATGTTATGGGAATGCACAGTAAAACAATGAAAATATTAGTGTAGGAACACAATGCACTAATCTTAAGCCATATTTCTGCGGATTGTGAATAGCGAAAGGTATAAACACTCTTTAAGTATTTTCATTCTTATTAAAAGGGGATTGTATTTTGGCTAAAGAAATATTGACCTGTTCTGTATTATACCGCAGTGATAATATTTTGGCATAGTTAAGGCCTTTCAGACGTGTATAAAACAGCTATATGAGCTATACACTAGGACATTGGGTTTAAGATAAACATTAATTACAAAATATTATTTTAGCTATATCACTCGACCGGGCTGACATTAATTCATGGAAACTGTTGTTAGAGCTGGGATCAGACCTAAATAAATAGTACATTATAGTTAATACCACAGACAAGGGCTCAAACAATGTCAACATAAATATTTTGACCATGCGGGAGATACCATAAACAATTATGAGCCTACATTGCCTCAACAAATCCTTGTCTGTTATTCTACAATTGTTGCTTATTTAAAAACTTACGAGCTGTGTCTCTAACAACTTTACAGTAAAACCTACTCCTATCCTACGGAGTATCTGAAATTGTCGTCACCAAAATTTGAGAAATTATTTATTGTATTAAATAAAAGAAATTAAGGACGGTTGTCAAATAGTTTGAATCCAGATCAGACGCCGCGTTACGCTGCGTCTGATCTGGATTTAAACTGTTTTACATTGAATACCATTCAAGCCGCGATTGACAGGATAAGGGTTGAACACTTCCATTCTAAGTATAAATAGAAATTTAACAAAATACTGATATCTGCTTCGTTTAGTATTAAAATGAATTAAAGATACCCTTAGGGAACGCTCTGGAGCAGTTGTATCCTGCGTTAAGCTGTCGCCCATCTTTAAAATTTCCGAAACATGTTTTTAGAGATCGCTTGATACAGGTTTTACCGTACATCGTACATATCCGTTGATTCTAAATATTTGTTGAAGACTTTTAAGAAACTACTCAAACACAACTACCATGCTTAAACAAACACATTCTCTCTGTTTTTGTTTTCTGGTATTGTATGAGTTACTAGTTTATAAATTCACATCATGGGGGATTTGGCAATGAAAATATTTTCGGTGAAATATTTCAGGCTTAGAGTCAGTTGTCAAAAATATAGACCGTGTGAAAATTTGGTAAAACTCAAATGAGCTGTAAGATTGTATATGAAATAAATATGAAATAGTTATTTTGCTTTTTGTTATTCTCATTATTTTTATTTCATTTATTATTATCATTATTATTACCATTATTATAATCATTATTATTAGTATATCTATTATTATTATCATCATCATCATTAATGTTATTATTATTATTATTATCATCATCATCATTAATGTTATTATTATTATTATTATCATCATCATCATTAATGTTATTATTATTATTATTATTATCATCATCATTAATGTTATTATTATTATTATTATCATCATCATCATTAATGTTATTATTATTATTATTATCATCATCATCATTAATGTTATTATTATTATTATTATCATCATCATCATTAATGTTATTATTATTATTATTATCATCATCATCATTAATGTTATTATTATTATTATCATCATCATCATCATCATAAACATTGTTTCTATTATTATTATTATTATTACATGTATTATTATCACCAACATCATCAACAGTAGCAGCAGCAGTAGTAATAGACAATTTATCTAGTTCTATTATTAACATCAACAACATTTTCATATTTTCGTCATCACCATCATCATCACATACGATGATGATTGATGCAGGGCTGTCATTTCTCCGGATTTTTCCTAAGTCTTCGGATTTTTATCTTAGCAGGTGGTAGCTTAAAACAGGCTGAAAGTAAAGCAGAATGTGCATTAAGGCGCATTCTGCTTTACTTTCAACCTGTTTTAAGCAACCATGTGTCTTCAAAACAAAAAACAGACTATGGGGTAAAGGTACGATTATTAAAATTGCATTTATGTCAAACCATCACCACCATCAACATTTCATAAAATGGTTTTTTCAGCGGAGCTGTCTATTATCTATTTAGACACAATTTTTTATTTAGACAAACATTTGAACCAATCATATTTGATCAGAAATTTAGAATTAAGAGCACCTGTTGAAACTGAATTGTCTGATTGGATAGTAGCCAGGGCCCCAGATAAGAGAATTATTTCAAAACTTAAAAACTTTATTTGTGCATTAAACCCTATGGTGTCCAACTCATTTGAGTTGTCTCTTAGAGACGATAAAAATGAATGGTAACACCATAGGGTTTTGTGCTGAAATGAGTGAGAAAATGTTAGATTTGTTCAATTTACTCCCCTCTTATCTGGAGCCCTGAAACTGCATGCAGCCTGGCAGGTTTATGCACTGATGTGAGTGTAAAGCAGTGTGTAATACTGAGCTGATGACATCATGTTTCTATTTTAAGATATGCTAACAGATGTGACTGTCTATTTATAGATATACAGTGGTAGCTAGGTGTTTTGTTTAATAATGGTTTACTCCCAAATTTTTTTAATTGTTAACTATTTGTACAAATTTACCATACATTGATAGCAATATAATAAATGGCCTCAAGTGAGTTAAACACAATTGTGTTGTTTCATCATTTTGTTACAAGAGTGAGGTGTATGGGCATGCACAGTTTATCTAGTTATAGTTTGTTTCAAGAAACTCCCCATGAATGAAGTTTGATATATAGAACAATATAATTTAATCTGAGGATCTCCTACCAGTAGCTAGGATATGGGTTATATTATTGTTTTGCATTTCTGTACATTTATAGTGTTTTAGTCAGAGTTATGCTATATCCTTGAATGTGTATTTTTTGCTTTTCAATCCAAGATATTACAATTCTTTGAAAACCTCCAATTTCATACAATTTTGCACACACATCAACAGCATGAATTCCACCACCCATTCCGCTGAATATCTTTTTTAAAGATATTTCTTGTTTATGCCGAGTATACATTTTAGCTGGAGGCATATCGTTATTCTTTGTTTTGTTTTCCCTTTCCATTTTTCGATTATTGTAAAAAATTAATTAAGATTACCGTTCCGTTAAATTTTGAGTCATAATGCATCAATTGGTTACTGGTCTGAAGAAATATGCGTACAATTGCAATTTAAACTCATAAATACACATTTTACATCTCTAATTTAGTCCTTCACTGAAGAAAATAGTTCCAATTCATACAGCCATTTATAATTATACAGCTTAAAAAATAGTTTTTCTTTCTTTATCCTATCAAATGGTAGCTGAAAGCAGGTTGAAATTAAAACTGAGTTCGTCTTAAGGAGCATTCTGTTTTACATTTAATCGGGTCTATACAGTGGAGAATCTGTTATTCTTTCCCGTTTAAACGCAAACGTACGCAAACGCAAAGCACTAAAACGTAGAAAAGAACAATTTTTGGACAATTCTGATAATTCTTGTTTATCTTGGTGGCAAACAGTTTGGAGCCTGATCAGACGCCGGGTTACCCGGCGTCTGATCTGGTTCCAAACTGTTTGTACTGCAAGTAATACGGAAAAAAGGCTTGCCTTTTTTCCGTTCTTAAGTAATGCATGATAAAATCATGGAGAAAGGACATGATAAAATCAAAGGTATTCCAATTCTATTCAATCACTGACAGACTTTGAAAAGTGTTTGATTTGCGCGTAAATAATTTCCTCAAAACTAGGCAACTACAAAGCATGGGGGCTGACATCTTGGATGATGACGTCACGGCTTTTACGAAGAGTTGTGCGTGACGTTTCGGAATTCCCGATTTCGGTGATATTTTTAAACCATTTTAAGAATGAATTACCCACAACACTCACTTGTAATGAGTTCCTCCAAATGACAAAATTTCAAACAGTTCAATTCATACCCTTACCGATAAAAATAACGGATTACCAATACGTCATCAATATAAATAATGACGTCATTATTGGTGGTCATATGACTTCCAAATATAGTTTCAGATTGCATTATAATATAACTCAACTCAACTCAATTTTATTGGCAATCGGCAACATAGCAGTACGGAGGAGTTTTAACTTTTAACATTGTATACACGGGTGCTTATATATCTATTTGATTATTGGGTAACAACATAATAGATCTTGTCCCAAACAATTTAGGTTTATAATAAAAGTTCGAGTCGGTTGTGTAATCCAGATCTCAGTCACCAGAGGCGTAGTCTGCCCTCGAGTGTGATCTGGAATACACAACGAACTGATACAAGAGCGCTGATCACACACTGGCGATAGATCTATTCCGTTTTAATTAGTACAATTTTGCTTTTTTCCGTCCATAGGCAAAGCCTAAATACATATTAGTTTTAGCGTAAACGCGTTTATTGGGAAAGAATAACAGATTCTCCACTGTATGATAATTGCTAAAATACAGAACCGAACAATCTTTTACATGCTTAAATACAAAATAAAAGTCAGACCAAATTTACCCGTGTTCATATGGGTAGATTATATTGCATGTTTTAAAACAATTTCATGATCAGGGTTTAGGTCTATATTTTGAGAGTTGGTTTGCTGCTTAATAATAGAAATTAAAATACTTATTTTATGTTAAATGATTGACTGACGATTATTATTGAGTCTCAAGTCTAGGAATTCACTGGAGTGCCGGATGAATAAATTATGATTTGAATGCAGTGAATTGCAGACGTTTACCGACTGTCTGAAGCGAGATCAGGTACAAACATTTCTCGGCGTCTGATCAGGATATTGCAAACCCAATGTCATTATAGCGTATTACCGGTACAAGTAATCCAGAGTATAAATGGGCAAAGTGTTGAGCAGACGACATTTCTTACGCCAGGGCTGCCATAAATTGATCATAAAAATCCAAAGATATCAATTTTTCAGACGCAATTTTACTAATCGTACCTTTACCCCATAGTCTGTTTCTTGTTTTGAAGACACATGACTGCTTAAAACAGGTTGAAAGCAAAGCAGAATGCGCCTTAAGACGCATTCTGCTTTACTTTCAGCCTGTTTTAAGCTATGATCTGCTAGGATAAAAATCCGAATACTTAAGAAAAATCCAGAGAAATGGCAACCCTGTTCACCCCTGAGAATCCTAATGGACAGTTCCAGTTTCCAATTAAGTCTATTCACTTGTTTACCTTTTAGAAGTATTTGTTACAATATATTGTAAAATGACAAACAGTCCGGATCCTGATCAGATGGTTCATTAAGGAGTCCTCTGATCAGGGTCTACACTATTTATACAGGACATGTGTACCCGACGAAATTGGCAAACAGTGGAATCCCTGATGAGACGCCGGGTGAGGGTCTCCACGGTTTGCTAATTCATATAAGAATTAATGTTTTCAAAACTACAGTGTCTTCAGAGCACATTTGTTTATCTACATATATGATGAAATCTTTCGACCAGCAAATAGGGTGAATTACTTGCAATATTTAGGCAGAAACGGGTTAATCAGACACTCAAAAGAAACGAGTAATCGGTCTCTAATAAAGTTTGCATCTCAATGCAGAACGGAAGTAAAGCAGATGCTTTACTTTTGCTCTGCATTAATGTAGAGAAACCAATGCACGCTAAACGAATTGTGTCTCAGGGCTTCCATAAGTTGACATGAAAAATCCTAAGATTTCCAATTTTGCACTTTTCAAGTGCGATTTAACGAATCGTACCTTTACCCCGTAGCCTGTTTCTTCTTTTGAAGACACATGACTGCTTAAAACAGGTTGAAAGTAAAGCAGAATGCGCCTTAAGGCGCATTCTGCTTTACTTTCGGCCTGTTTTAAGCAGATCGCTAGGATAAAAATCCGAATACTTAGGAAAAATCCGGATAAATGGCAGCCCTGGAATTGTGTCCTTGGTGACAGTTCACTTATCTTCATCCCAGTACGCTAGAAATGCGCATTTTACTCCTTTAATATTTTCTCCTATACTAAAGCAAATATCTCCACTTCATACAGTCATGAATATGCGCCATAAGATTTTCTTTTCCTATATTGTAGTAGCTGCTAGTTTAAAGCAGGTTGATATAAAGCAGAATGCGCATTAAGGCGCATTCTGCTTTACTTTCAACCTGCTTTAAGTGGTTCCCTGACTTCAAAACGAAAACAATAGGCTATGAGGAAATGGGTTTAATAAACAATCTACCGTATTCGTTGTTCGCTTAATACAGAATATACTGTATTTTAACTTTTATTTGCGATGTTTGCACTTGAGCGAACAATAAATTAAAACATGTTGCCCAGCTTCCTCTTCACCACAGATCTGCCTTGTTACTGACGGATAAGGCTGGTCCCCAGGGACAAGCTTTCAGCGGATGATTATATCACACACACGGGGGCAGGTTCCGCTAACTGTACAAGGAGAATGGTCCCAGAAGGGACCAGTATGGCACTATCTATCAATCACTTGGATGATAATCAAAGATAGTCGGCAGCATGATGGCTGCCCAATTACCCCGTCAATCAAGCGCTGTTGATTGGAACTTCCGTTAATGACAACAAGCGTCCAAATGACCAGGTAGGCAGGGTCTAAATACAAGAAATGCATATCAAGCAAACATTGCTGTTATCTACGGGGGAGAAAACGTTATTTATTCCCAAAAAACGCGTTTACGCTGAAGCTATTATTTATTTCCATTGCAAACACTTTGGAGCCAGATCAGACGCCGGTAAAACCCGGCGTCTGATCAAGCTCCAAATTGTTTGCCACTCAATTTACAATGAGTCGTCAAAGTTTCCAAAACATTGTCATTTTACCCATTTTAATGCTCTGCGTTTGCGTTTCGTTTGCGTTTAAACGGGAAAGAATAACTTTTTCTCTACTGTACATGTACTTACCACTTTCTCATGCAATACGTATATACATCGTAAGTCATAATTGGACGAAAAAGAAATTTATTTTTCATATTTAAAGTTCTTTTTAGGAATGATTCTTCCGAATATACAGTTGAACTATGTTCTATTATGGAGGTATATATTAAAGGCGTAAAAAGGCGTATTTATGGAGAAATAGATTACAATCAATTACTTGTATTCCTTTGAGTGACCGCTTAGCACAAGTTTGACTGTATACACAATAACCTAATTATTATATTTCCACATTGCATGTATACTGAAAATGACGATGTTGCATACCCACATAATTTTTTCTAGTAGCACATTATATAGTGCAATTGCAAAACAAACTTCTACCCAATTGCCGATTTGCGCCAGAAACAGTATAAAAACGGACTTCTGGGGTCTCCATCCACTTGTAATTAGCTGGACGTCGCGATATGACTGAAATGATGTTAAAGCGACGTGAAGTTATGACAAATCAAAATATAACTTAGTGAGATCTAGCGACGACTATACACGCCCTTTACAACATAGTATATGTACATAAGAAGTGTATAATTGTATTATGCAAACAGAGTAGACCAAGACCAGAATTTCCTGAAAGGAGCCCTCTGATCAGCGTCAACACTCACGGTTCGTCATTTTGCCATATATATTTTCAAACTAAGCGAAAATATCAAAATGTTGTCTAGATTTAATTGGAAACTGAGATTGTTCATTTTGAAGGGTCCAGGAGATTAAGGTGGTTCGACAGCGGGCGGCCCGCATCTCGAGTTCCGGAAATGCTGATGACTTTCCCCTGATCTTTGCGGCATGTGCTTATAGTAGAAAATTTACATAACGAAAAGTTTGATCTGCTTCAGTGTCTTCTCTGTTAGCGCAGTTGGTACGGTGATTTACTAGCAATCCAAAGGTTCTAGGTTCGATTCCCACTCGCTTCAAAACATTTTTTTAAAATAAATTGTCCGATTTTATTGACTAGTCAATCCATAACGCAGTAATCAAAGGACATGCTATGTTTAGTCACGTAATAATGAATAATATCAAATGCAAGTATAGTCAAGTGACAACTAAACTTTGTGAGGATGTATATCCTATATGACAGATGACAACTTAACATAGGACACAAGTAATGCTTAAAGATAGTTCTTAAAGGAGCTTTTATGCATTACTTTTGTTCTGCATTAAGCAGTCACCTGCCTTTAAAGATCTACAGGCTACCGTATTCAATGGTCCCTTATTACTGGTTTGACTTATGGTATTATTTAGAGCTGACGGCATTTTAAAGTTGAACTCAAGGGAGGTTACTCGTTTTGTGGTAACATTTTGTCAGAATTTCTGGAAATCATGTATAAAATGTAAAATCCACTGTAAATTTTCATAAAAAGTTTGCGACTACATGTAATAGAACTTAGTAATATCTGTCTAATAAGAGTACAATTAGTGTATGTTAAACAGCTAGATTTTTGTAATTTGAGATTTAGTGACTTTTTCAGAATTTGACTTTTTTAAAATAATGATATATTTTTGTTTGCACAATATCTTATAGTCCCTGTACAGTTTACTTGAATGTACAGAAATTATTGAGTTATATTAGTTTATAAAGAAAATATCCCCGTTTATTAAAAAAGGAGCTTTTCTCGACAAAAGGTCCTATCAGAAAAAAACCGGTACTGTATTTTTTTTAACGATTTTTCAACCTTGATATGGTATATTTCAAAGATTTCTGACACGGAATAAGCAGACCCGCGAACCACCTTAATGAAATTCTAACATGCATGTTTTTACATGCAAGTTAAAATGCATAATCATTGCACTTTCTACAAAGGGTTCTTTTCTCAAAAGCAGTGTGTCAGCACATTAAATGACTATTAAACGTTTTTGTCGGACAAACTGGTCAGCGATTTGATTTTCTCGTTTGTTTTGTCCAAACATTGTAGGTTAAAACGAAACATTGGTGATAAGAAAACTGAAAGATGAAAACAATACAAGTGTTCCACTTTAGAAAACAACAAGTTAATCTGCACACGTTGATCTTATTGAAATAACAAGTGTGCTTAATGCAAGTATATGTATATCCAAAATTACAAATCAAAAGAACGAAAAATAAATAATCCTAAACCATTATTAACAACCGTGGGGTAAGGAGATTTCCCAGTAAACTATGTAATATATATGCAATCAAATATAGAACGTCCAAACACTACTTGTAAAGTTTTTTGAGAACTGATAAAAAAAGTACCTAAATTACTGAAAGATGTTATGTAGTAAAGTCTTAGTTAATCCTTTGAACCCTAGTCCCGCATATAGGCGTCATTTTCAAACAGTGAACATGTGAATAGTACACTTGTCATATGCAAACAGTGAATACCCAGATCAGAGGGCTCCGAAAGGAGCCCTCTGATCAGAGTCTTCACTGATATTGCCAAACATTGACAAAAACAACCCTTAAAAGTCAGAAATGGACAAGACTAAAATGGAAACTGGAATTGTCCATTTATAGTTTCAGGGAGGAAAGAGTTAACTTATTCGTCCCTGAAACTTCAAATTGGCAATGCCAGTTTCTATTTAAGTCTATTCCATTTTTACTACACAGGGTTGTTTTACCATACATTTTTAAATTCACCACAAACATTGCAGACCCTGATCAGAAAATATGCCTCTGATCTTGGTCTACATTGTTTGCTTAGGACATGTGCACCTTTCACAGGTACACAATCCGTAAAGAACGCCTTTACTCGTAATCAGGGGTCAATGGTCTAAGCTATCACAGCAAAAGGCGTCACGCGAGATCTGATCTGAATCTATACTGTTTGCTTATGTTAGTGTTATCGACGTTGGCACTGAAGGATCCAGTATGTTTGACACTCGTAAACATTGACCTTTTTACAGCCAAACTGGCTTTTAAAACTTTAGAAATATAAGTAGACGATATTTTATGGCAGCGAATGCGCTGGATGGGTCATGACATCATTATGGCAATGAAAGGGTTAATGACATTTTAAGGGTTAAACCATTACCCCATAAATACGCCTTTTTACGCCTTTAATTTATTCCTCCCCTGAAGAAAATAGTTAAAATTTATGCAGTCATAAATCTGCATTATAAATTTTTTTTCTGTATTTTAGCAGATGTTAGCTTAAAGCAGGCTGAAAGTAAAGCAGAATGCGCCTTAAGGCGCATTCTGCTTTACTTTCAACCTGCTTTAAGTGGTCACCTAATTTCAAAACTAGAAACTAGCTATGGGATAATGGGTCAAAGACTAATATAACCCTTATCATGCTAAACAGTTGTCTGCTTTAAATATATCGTCTTCGAAAAATATATCAAAATTAGTTCTAACCGTGAAGAAAAGTTGAATATGAGTGACAAATAGTTCAGATCAAGATCAGACGCGATATTACGCGGCGTCTGATCTGGATCCAAACTGTTTGCAAATATTAGTCAGGTCTCGCTTAGTATGACAAGGGAATAAAATCAACTCTGGTGTTTTAAATTGATTACACGATGTTGTATTAGTACAGTGGAGAATCTGTTATTCTTTCCCGTTTAAACGCAAACGTACGCAAACGCAAAGCACATAAACGTAGAAAAGAACAACTTTTGGACAATCCTGATAATTCTTGTTTATCTTGGTGGCAAACAGTTTGGAGCCTGATCAGACGCCGGGTTACCCGGCGTCTGATCTGGCTCCAAACTGTTTGCACTGCAAATAATAGTTTTAGCGTAAACGCGTTTATTGGGAAAGAATAACAGATTCTCCACTGTAGTGATGCTTGAGTAACCGCCCTAACATTTTAAACAGTAAATAATTTAGATAGCTATACAAATCAATCTTGAGTCAAACATCACCCTTACTCATTCACTGCAACACCGAGCGTATTATCATTTTCAATCAGTTTGGGTCCTGATCAGACGCCGAGTAACTCGGCGTCTGATCAGGACCCAAACTGTTTGCCAATTTTTGCGACGTTTCTTCAGTCTAAATGTATGAAATGTAAATAAAAAGAAAGAAAGCAGACGACAAAATTAAACAGACGATAGCCAGGCAGTGAAGGGGTTAACTCTCCGGTTAGTTTTCAAACTCTTCCAACATATCCGCAGAAGTAACTTTAAAACAATTTATCACGGACGCTGTGCAAACTTGGTCATTTCGCACTTTCTTTACGCGAAAATAAAAACCGCGGCTAAATCGATAAATATTATTAGACCTTCAAAGAGATACCCGCAGGTTGTGTACCGCTAAAATATATTTTTGGATACTTATAGAATTAGCATAACTGAGTCGTGATGTAAACGGTTTACAGATTTCGCACTGAAGACTTCAGAAACACCAACAATATCTGGTGTGTTATCCAAGAGTTTGCCTGCAGTCGCGACGTTCTCGGGTCGGCAAGAGGAAAACATACTCTCTCTCAAGGAACCCAGCACCTAACAAAGTAGATTGATGGGAATCTAAACACACTATTATTACAAACTTAATCCGATTCACGCCCGCTGTTTGGAAGTTTTAGGAATTAAGAAAACACACCGAGAAAACAACTGGGTGGCGGTGAGAGTTTGCGCCTAGATATTTTAGTCCCAGTTGGATGTCCAAGATTGTAGCACACAGGTTGTCTTTGATATAGGTAGGATGAAAAGAAATTCGTCGGCAGATTCTTTACGTCTGAATATTTCGATTGGTCGGATTATAGCGATAAGCAATAAGTACTTTCGCTTTGTTCCGTAGTCGCGTGGTAAGGTTGATATATCAAGTTATCAACCAATTGTTGGAATTAACACCTGTAGTCTAACAGGTTGCAGGACACATGCATAGCAGAAAGCTCCTGACGGAGCATTTAGCAATTACATGTACTTGATTGTACTTTCAAAACTATCGTATACATGTATACTAGTATAGTTGGTTATTTCTGCGGTGTTCAAATAAGCGACGCTCTTTTTCCATTATATTTTAAATTATTTCGACCAACCAGTTTGATATAATTGTGACTAAATGCATGTGCATACGGATTTGGACTTGCTATGATTTTACACTGCTTTTAACAGCATGTCAGTCATATCGAAGAAATTAAAGATGACTTTTCATTTTCTTCTTGGGTGTCAGGCCTATAATCAAATAAGAAGAACATATATTAAACCATAATTTATCAATTTTTAATTTTCTGCAGCTTTTGAATGCTTCAATATATCTTCTTTATATACCGATTGTCTTCATATTGATTAGAAGCATTTAAGGGTGTATCAATGTCATGAATTTGGGAACTTTTCAAAGTATATGAAAACACTCTATGATGGTTTTGTATTGAAGAGCTATTTAGGATGAATGAAAAAATAGAAAAAGTGTACATTTTGGTGAACAACAGTTGGCTCTACGGCCATGTAAAATTTACCCCACCCACTTCCTCTTATTTTGTCCTTTTCAAACAGCCCGCTTCAATATAACCCATTTTAAATGAAAACAAATATGATTATTTGGTTTTGTGTTATTTATTTCCTATCTATGGTAGTTTTTCTTCATACAAAAACTAATTTAAGAAAAAAAAGGCACCAAATGTGAAATTTATAAAGCTCTAAATATCATCGATATGGTACTTTTTTGTAAATTTTGTAAGGGGCGATAACTCTTTTTACTTTAATAACTCAAAATTTTCAACACTGACCTTTCAATTTCTTTTCATATTTTGAACTGCCTTAGCATGGGCTTTCATCTGGTAGAATATAAGAAAAAGTTAAATACTAGAACTATTTCATTTTCAAACTTTTTTACTTTTTTTCATAAAATAAAAAATCTAATAAAATCATGCCCTATACAAAGCATATTTTTGATATTCAAGGATCGATATTGTTCAAACCTGGTACCTGCTTTGTCTAAATTTGGTTTCTATATGTGAAAATACCACCATAGACATGAAATAAATAATGGAAACCCAAATTATCATGTTTGTTTTGTTTCAAAATAAATTTTACTGAAGCTTGTACCCTGAATGGGTAAAATTTGAAAAAAAAAGTCCAAATTTGACATACCTTTTTCAAATCGCTGTAGCTCGAAAACAAGGACACCACCATATATTTTTTTTTACATTTTTTCATTCATCATAAACAGCTCTTCCAAAAAAACAATGTTAGAAAAAAAGTTTAATACTTTGAAAAAAATGGCTCATGACATTGATACACCCTTAAGCTCAGAAAAGTTTGAGTATGTCGCAGTGGGATGACTCATCCTCGCAGTTTGTCATTATTCTAAAATTCAAAATTAATTTTTCAAAGTATATTGATTGTTAGGTTATAAGTAATATAATAGGTTGAGTGTGTGTATGTATCTATCACATGTACCGAATATTATGTATTATGAAATCATATTTGTATTGATGAGAAATTGCGTATAGATTCACCCATTACATGTTTATTTCTTTATTAGAGTCTCATCATGATTTTAACATGAAATACATACAACATTCATTTCAATTCACAGAAAAACCATGCCATTCAAATAAGAATTATAAGAGACTATATACATAGTGTAATTATCACAATCATATTCATTGTAAATTTCAACTTAAAATCCATATACTACAGATTTCATTTAAATATTCTAAGTTATATACAGCCTTTATCAATCATATGATCAAAGCACCTTTGTAATAAAACAGGGTGTCTATTTAAAATTATACTAAGTAAGGGGAACAATTAAAGGATATGATACTATAACAACGTTAAAAAAATATCTATATCCAATATAAGATTTTAGATAAAAAGAAATTGATAAAGACTGTACATATACATACAGTAAAACAATGCACTACATGTACTTTTACTGCGCAATACTGATATTATTGTATAGTAATTACCGTAAAATGACATATTAAAACTTGATAACTAACTATTTACAAAGATAAAAACTTCTACGGCGAAGAATACTAAAACAGGTTTTGGCACTTATCCTACACATATCAGATTTAGTGAAAATAAATACTAACTTTTCCATTTTAGACATATATTTAAAATCACCGGCTACTTTTTCGGCCTGGTCAAAGAGTGGTTTTCTTAAATCGTCATAGAGAAAACAGTCGAACAAAACATGACATTCATCTTCAATTTCAAAACAAAATGGACATTTTCGATCATTAACATCTAAACCCTCGTATCTACCCGTTTCAATACGTAAGGGCGCAACACCACATCTAAATTTGCTAAAAGCAGCCCTGTGTCTTAATGGCATAATCAGATTACAGTAAAATTCTGTCTCATACTCCGTTTTAAATAATTTATATGTTCTGAGCTTATTTCTACCCCGTCTAGATGGTCCTGCTACTGAATTAACAGATGTTCGCCACTCTTCACAGTATTGCAAATGCATTATTCGTTCTAACGATTCTATTAGAGTACGCTTAGGAATATGAACATTTAAGTCACAATACTGTTCCAAATTATACAGTTTTAACTTGTCTGTTACTGCATAGACCCAGTTTTTACAATTTCTCCCTGAAACATTGGTGGCCCAAAGTGCAACTCGTTTGTTAAGTCTATTGTTTGACATAGCAGACAACCGTGACCAGCACAAAGCAATGGATTTCCATTGCTTTGTGCTGGTACTGTTCCATGCCATTTCACCAGCTACAGCTGCATTGGGGGTATATTTACCAACACCTAAAAAGAAGCGCATCGCTCTGTTTTGTACTGCATTAATGCATTGATACGATTTTTGACCCCACACTGCAGACCCGTAACTTATGACAGGCCAAACAATTGTATCAAATAGGTGTTTGAAGACATTATAAGGTACACCTCCAATAGATTTACACTTACAAATAACTAGACCAAGTGCTCGACTCGCACTTTGAGCCACCACCTTTGCAGTAATGCTATAATCTAAATGCTCATGCAATACTAAACCTAGGTATGTATATCTATCAACGATATCAAGGTTATCGTTTCCAATGTGAAACAGAAACAAAGATTTAACTACATTTTTTGGACGAAAATGAACTATCTGACTTTTACTGCTATTGATAGACATATCATACAATCTACACCATTCCGAAATACCATCTAAAAGTATTTGTAAATCGGCCTCACTCTCTGCAATTAAAACGATATCATCTGCGTACAACAATGAACATATCTTTTCATTATCACATATAACTCCAATGTCAAAAGACTTAAGGTAAACTACTAGGTCATTGATAAACATATTAAAAAGCAATGGGGATAAAATACACCCCTGTCTTAAACCGCTGTTAACATCAAACCAATCTGTGCATACAGAATTTACTCTAACACACGATGAAACAGATGAGTATAATGAGCTGATGGCAGTCAACATTCTACCCTTAATACCATTGTCATATAGCTTTTTCCAAAGCATATCTCTATTAACATAATCATAAGCCTTTTTAAAGTCTATAAATGCACAGTATGTCGACAGCTTCAATTTCTTTCTGCTGTCGATTATACTGGTTAACGTTAACAGATGGTCTACTGTATTACGCTTTTTCCTGAAACCATTTTGTTCATCTACTATAACATTATTAGTTTCTGCCCATTGACTAAGTCTATCATTCAAAATGTAACAATAAATTTTATACCTGGAAGATGCTAAGGCTATTCCTCTATATGACAATGGTTTTCTTTTATCAAGCATAGCAGACTTTGGAATGGGATTAATGATGCACTTCCCCCAAATTGAGGGAATAGTACCTGAATTAAAACAGACATTAAAAAGAGTGTGTAGAAACAATACCGCTGTGTCGTTTTTAAGCGCTTCAGCTGGTATTTCATCCACACCGCTAGCTTTACCTTTGTTAGCTTTGTCAATAGCTTTCTTGACTTCAAGTGCAGTTATGTTCGTATTAAAAGAAGCTGAATCATCAATACCATTCGCAAAACCATGTACATGTGTTGAATGAGTGTTAGGTCTATTAAACAACGAGCTAAAATCTGATTTCCATTTATCTAAAATCGTATTTACACAAAATGAAGAAGAACCGTCTTCTAGCAAAACTTCATTTGGGATTGAATTATTTTTACTGTGATATATACCAATTTTTCCGATTGATTTCCAAAATTTGTTTTGATCGACCTTACACTCATTCAACAATTCATTTTGCATGTTATACCAGTGGTTACGTTTTGCCTTCTGTACTTCTCTATCAAACTGTTTCCTAACATGTATATATTGGGTTTTCAGTATTACCTTTAAAGATTTGTTTGAGCAACTAAGCCATCTTTGTTCAGCTTTAGACAACTGGAACCACAGATCAGATAAACGGGTATTCCACCAAGGTTTACCTGGTCTGTGTTTCCTTGCACAGCTATCAGTACTTATAGTTCTATATGGAATATCACAATACATTTCATTCTTTACCAAAGAACACCACTCATCATATATACCATCAATGTCAGCTTGAGTACGCATGCCTTGTTCCAACTTATCCATTGTTTCAACAACTTGTGTCAACACCTCAGGCTTATCTAAAAACTCTTTATTGAAACAACTACGATCAAACTTGTCATATGAGTTGCAACTGGTTTCGTTTTGATTAGCAGTTGGTGTCTCAATACACTGTATACACCAGGATAGCAATGAATGATCTGGTATGCTTGTAGGTGATAAGCCTGATATGTTGTCACAATTGTTGATTACATCGGTTGTTAATGTAACGGTAAAATCTGAAAAAATATTCAGCTGTTCGTGGCTGACCAAGCAATAATCAACTACTGACGCACCTTTTGTAGAAACGGAAGTAAAACCATTCTTAAAACAATTCCTTCCATTTAAAATACACATATTCGAGTTGATTAAAAAATCTATAAAGATCTCCCCATAGCCATTAACAGTAAAATCTAAAACATCCCTTTCTGGTAAATTATCTACCCCTCTTATGAAATCATCCAGATTTCCTATTCTGCTGTTAAAATCTCCACATAAAAATAGCATACCGTCATTCTGATAGCAATAAATATCTTGAAGCAATTTCTCAAAGAATGCATTGACATCAACATGACGTGAAGAGTTTTGAGGTGGAAGGTAGCAAACACATGGGTATAGGGAAAAGTTGTCATATCTATGCGTCATTTTAAGCCATAAAATACCTTCTAATGTATCATTCATGGTAGTTATATCAAATATACTACATAAGGAGTTCCTTACAAGAAAGCCAACTCCACCAGATCCTGTTCTGGCGTTAACATGTATACATTGTCTGTTCAGACCAAACCATGTATAGCCATCAAGATCCAGAGTATCATTGTTTAAAAGGTGTGTTTCGGCTATGCCTATTATATCAAAGTCATTGTCTAAAATACAACTGGAACGTAAAATAAAATTATCTGAGCGTTTATCACAATTCCACCCTCTAACATTCCAAAACCCAGCCTTAAGCTAATACTGGCGTCTTCCCTGGCCCCTCCTGTTACCGCCTCTACCACCACCATACTGCTTTCCGCCCCCGCGACCTACATTACGGAAACCTTCATCTCGAGTGTCTCTTGATGTATCTCTTGAAGTGCCAGAGCTCTGGCTACTAACGTCACGTTCACGGACCTGTTCCCGTGCATTGAAATCATGCCTCCTGTCTGAATACCTAGGCTGTGAGTTCCGAGAGTTTTCACTATTGGTGTTGACACGTACCACTCTGGAACCTCGGACGGCAAGATCTCGACAGTTCAATGTATTGATGATGGTTCGAAAGTTGTTTGCCATAGCTCGATCCGCCTGTGACTGATCATGGTGTATAAATACCTTGGAGTACTGGCGATGTGTCTTCAATGAAGATTTATTTGTCATAACCCTTCTTTTATCGTCATGAGACTTCATTCTTACAATCACCACACCAGGCTTTGACGCTACGTTAGACACTTTCCGTTCAGCACCATGACAGGTGACGTCACTGAGTTTTAGCCCATCCTTGAAAAACATATAAACCTTATGTTTAGTATCCTCATTTTCTGATTCCGGGAGACCTCTTATTACAAGGTTGATATTATTGTCAGTTTCCCCATGTGTACCTCTAGGCAAACTGTTTGATCTGAGATCAAAACTGTTTGCAGCTAAGTCAATACTCTATCAGGAACTGCTGAAATATTTTGCAAATATTTGAGTTAAACCTGCTGTAGACGACATTTTAAAATGACCGCCAAATATTACCCAGCATGCAATGGGTTAAATGAATAAAATATCTATCTATCATATCGCGACGCCCAGCCGAATACAGGTGGGGACAGACCCAAAGAAGCCCTTGCATGCATGTGCATACGAATCTCAGTCCCGATAATTTATTTCATATTTCGTCTTAATGTGGACCATGACAATCTGAATCTTTGTAAGAAGATATTTGAAGGTTTTTGAATAGGACTTTTGAAATATTAACAATACTTAGTTGTTTATTCGCAAGCTATACCTGTTATGAGAATGACACATGCGTATAAGTATGCTTTCGCTGTTGCTGTAGTCGTCGAACTCGGCATTGGCATTGCTTCTCTTAAGTTCTATTACCACTATTCATGGTTCTGTAATAGTTCACAAAAATTACAAAATAAAATCATCCGTAAAGAGATGTTTATGTTGTTGGTTTTTTTGTGGTTTTTTGTGGGGTTTTTTTCTTTATCTTTTTTCCTCTTTTTATTTATTTTTAACAATAAAAAGACAAGCAAAGCTACACTTGTTGCAAGAAAAGTGTTACATGCATATTGCGCAATATACTGCTATGTCAAAACGGGTTTAAATACGCATGGCAACAACAAGCTTCAATAGTTGATAAATCGTTTATTGTTAAAATAAAAAAGCGTCTAATTGATATATTTTATCAAAGCTGGTACGCAGATAAAGCTAACAGCGAAGTTTTAAATTTGTATAACAATATTAAAAATACGTTTGGCTATGAAGGCTACTTAGATAATTTGTCATATGATTTGAGACATTTTATTACAAAAAATAGATTGTCAGCACATGCTCTATACATTCAAACTGGACGATATGGTAGGAATAGAATTCAACGAGCTGAAAGATATTGTATATATTGTTTTAATAATGATATTGAAGATGAATATCACTTTATTTTAAAATGCCCATGTTTTTTAGAGCTACGAATGAAATAATTAAATATATACTATTATGAAAGACCAAATATGGCTAAATTCCTAGAACGTCTTCAAACTGATGATATAGATATAAACGGAATATTACTATACTTTGCATATCTTATGCACCGGATCACTCGAGTTGTGTGTGTAAAGGCTATATCTCTCCTGTATTAAACAATCGCCTGGCCAAAAGACCTGTTTACCATATATTTTAATGTTTTGCGAGCAAGCAAAACATGTTTGGGGCTGAACATTGCTTTTGGTGATTTAGAGAGCCGATTTTCGAGACTTCGCTTTGTATGGAGATTGCTACGTTATCGCCAATGTTGACTTCAATATTAACATACTGGTATTGGACCGTAGTGACGAGTTAACTCGTCGTTTATAGTATACCTGTAAAGGGTATTTTTCCTATGCAAACAGGATAGACACAGACCAGTAAACTAGGGTCTGCACTGTTTGTAGTTTTGGAATTTATTGCAAAAACCAAACAAACAACAATACTATAAATAGACTAAATTAAATGGACTAAATTTAATCGGAAACTGGAATTTTCCGTTTAAAGTTTCAGGGGCGAATGAGTGATATCAATGTTAGTGCTTATGTTATTAAAGTTTTACTTATGTTATCCCTAATTGTGCAATTAATATACAGTGAAACCCCTCTAAACCGGACATGTGTGGGGACAACAAAAATTTCCGGTTTAGAGGGGTTTCCGGTTTAGAGGGGTTTTAACCCATAGTATGGAAGATAGCTGATCACTTAAAGCAGGTTTAAGGCGCATTCTGCTTTACTTTCAACCTGCTTTAAGCTATTATCAGCTAGAATATAAACAATATTTCTGATGATACATATTGAAGGAATAAAGCAAAGGCGTAAAAAGGCACATTAATGGTGTAATGGGTTAAACTAAAGAAGGGTTGGAAACGGGATCAAAGTTTTTGTCCGGTTTAGAGAGAATTCCGGTATTTAGAGGTTCCGGTTTAGAGGGGTTCCACTGTATCTGGTAAACTGAAACAGAAACAAAACGCAAATGTCTTGTTTTAAGAGCCAGCCCACGAGAAAAAGGATTTTCTCCATCCAAAATAGATATTGTCTCTTATGATTGACACAAAGGGCAGAAACAAATATTCCAAAGCGATGGACAATCTGGGGTTACGTTGTTTGCACGGTTCGAAGACCCAGACCCTCGATTTACGATTACTGCACGACTCGATAATAGATACAAGCCATAGAAAATACACTCGTATATTATAACTGGTTCAGTTACACTTTGGGCGGCAGCTTAACCCTTTGAACCCTAGTCCCGCATATTGGCGTCCTTTGCAAACAGTAGACATGTGAATAGTACACTTGTCCTATGCAAACAGTGACGACCCAGATCAGAGGGTTCCTAAAGGAGCCCTCTGATCAGGGTCTTCACTGTTTATCATAATGACAAACATTGCCAAAAACAACCCTTAAAAGTCAGAAATGGACTAGACTTAAATGGAAACTGGAATTGTCCATTTAAAGTTTCAGGGAGGAAAGAGTTAAAAGCAAGATTAAGTAAAGCAGAAAGCTCATGTAGGAGAATTATGATACATGTATACAATGTATTCTCATCTGTGTTTATAGCGATAGCATGCATTAAGATCCGAGCAAGTATAGTTTGAACTTTGTTGCAGTCATTAAATAAATGGTAGCCAACACACATTTTACAAAGTCTAAGCAGAAAACTGGGTTGAACTTTTAACGAAAATACAATACCACCAAACGAGTTTCTCAGGACTTCTCATTACCGCAATGTCGAACATTTTTGTTGTTAATATGTAAAGTGAAATATTTGCCCTTAATCGACGATTTTATCATTCCTGTTAATAGGGGAAAACGCAAACTTGGCGAAAATCATTCCCGCAGAAACCGCTGTAGTTAAAGCTGGAATGAAAATATTTACGTTAAATCCACCGCGCTGTTGTACTGTCGAGAAAACGTTATTCTTTCCCAATAAACGCGTTTACGCTAAGACTATTATTTATATTGCAAACAGTTTGGAGCCAGATCAGACGCCGGGTAACCTGGTGTCTGATCAGGCTCCAAACTGTTTGCCACCAAGATAAACATGAATTATCAGAATTGTCCAGAAGTTGCACTTTTCTACGTTTTAGTGCTTTGCGTTTGCGTTTCGTTGCGTTTAAACGGGAAAGAATAACGTATTCTCCACTGTATAATAATGCAGATAAGACTCAGTGTTGTAAATGTAGTTTGTGGGGTCTGTCAAGTCGAGAGGCTGGGAAACAAGTCTGAGGGCCCTAGTCATGGCCATGTTGTTGTTGTTGTGCGACAACACATTTATACATACAAGATAACCGTTAGTGTTGCAAGAACCATTGAGACTGTTTTCTGTATACCTCACATAAGAACACGAAAATTGATACCGCACAACTTGGTCGGGTGCATTGACTCATTCACCCCTGACAATTACAGATAGGAAAACCCAGTTTAAATGATGTCTAGTCCAATCTTGACCAGGGCTGCCATTTCTCCGGATTTTTCCTAAATCTTCGGATTTATTTTCTAGTACATTATAGCTTAAAGCATGCCGAAAGTAAAGCAGAATGCGCCTTAAGGCGCATTCTGCTTTACTTCCAGCCTGCTTTCAGAAGTCACATGCCAATAAAACTAGAAATAGGCTATGGGGTAAAGGTACGATTCTTAAAATCGCACTTGAAAAATGCAAAATTTGGAAATCTTAGGATTTTTCATGTTAACTAATGGCGGCCCTGCTTGACCATAAAGGACACTCTTTTTCACACAGAGTATAATACGTGTACTCTATTTATGAGATTCTCAACATACGTGTACATCTCTTTCAAAGGCTACATCTCCAAATGTCAAGATTCTTGACATAACTTTTCTCCTACAATTGGTAAGAACTCCGATGAAAATCAGAAGTGATCTTAAATGTAAAATAGATCTTTGTCAAATATTATAAGTTTCAGCCAAAACTAGATAAGGTATTACAGACAAATCTTAGAGCTGTTCCGTGTATTTTGACAGTAAAACCTTTTTATCCTTTTGATGCATTTCATATATTTATCGTAAGTAAATACGAAACACAATAAGCTACTACATGTATAAGCCATTAAATTGGCCCTTTCAAATGGGCTTTGGTACATTTTCTTGCAAAAGATGCCGACAGAGACTAAAACGCCAAAGTGATTTAAACTATTACGCCCAAAGTAGTACCTAGGCTACGACAGAGATGAATGTTAGAGTCGGAAGTGAAAGAGAGTGCATAAAGGGTTGATTTTAACAATACATGTATATTGCAAAATAGCAAACAGAATAGACCCTTATCAGAGGGTGCATTTAGGGACACTCTGAACATGATCTGCATATGGCAAGTGTACTATTCACATGTAAACTGTTGCAAGAGTTCAATACAGTAAAACCTCTCTATTACGACCACTAGAATGAAGGCTAATTGATTGTATACAATACAGTTGACATCTTATGGCAAAGGTGAAAGTAAAACAAATGCAAAATCCGTCTACTAGACGGAGAAAAAAAAGATTCGGTGACTGTTCTTAAGACTGTTGTTTTTACTGAAAATATTTATATTTAGTTTTGTTGGTTTTGGTTGATTTTTCGTTGTTTTTGTGGGGTTTTTTTTTGGCGTGTGTGTGTTGTTTTTTCTCAAGTACACCATTTGGTCTATTTGGCGAAAATTATACAACTACGTTCTATGATACATTCTGCAATTATCCTCTTGCTATATCTGCTATACGTCATTAGTATTACAAATGCATGTTAATTATAAATTTATTTATTTTCTAATTCGCTTCGCTCAACCGAAAATAAAATATTTATCCTCTAAAGAATCATTCAGGATTATATAAAAGACTTAACACAGTAAATAGCAATAGGCCAAAGGCATTACGGATTTTCGAGTATATCTGCTATACGTCATTAATATTACAAATGCATGTTAATTATAAATTTATACATGTAGGACAGTTTATGATCTGGACAATAATGTTTTGTTTCGTTTAGAATTTAATTCCTCTTCAATTCTGAAAGAGAAGATTAAGACAACTGTGTAAAATAATCTGAGAGTCCAAAAGTTCATCTTTATATACTTTATAGAAAGTTACATGTGAGTACAGTGCTCACTCCCTTCAATGGTCCTCCGAACCACGATTCCCTCCTTACAACAATGGTTGCCGCTGTTCCCCAAAGAAGACAATTATGTCTAACGCATTCACTGCTGCAATTTGTCGTTTCCTGTTTCTTTTTCTCAAAGTAATGTACATGTATATTACACTTTGACAGAAGAAACATAAAGACGAGTGAGAAGCAGTTTGAACCCAGATCAGACGCCGCGCCGCGTTACACGGCGTCTGATCTTTGTTCAAATTGTTTGCAAATATAAGCAAAGTCAATCTCAGCACCTTAATGGTTTTAACTTTCCCTCCCTATACCAAGTCCCTCTGAACAACTCACACCATCTTTCTTTTCCAATGGATGTTTTATGTTCATTATAGCAGTCGCTTATGTGTTGTCAGAAGCGCTTGATGTCTCTTTGAATTTCTGTATGTCTGTCCAGCAGTCTTTCTGTCTCTCTGTCATTTTCTGTATGTCTGTCCAGCAGTATTTCTATCTCTCTGCCAGTCTTCTCTCTATAGTTGTTCTGTGTTTGTATATTCGAATGGTTGGTGCAGGCCATAACCATACATCCCTTTCGAGAGACACATGTGTGAGTCTATTCTGTATCATTTTACGACCAAGTAAAGGATGCACGTCACACACCGAATAGGGGAAAGACGTCGGGTGCAAAGCAATCACAACAATTCACAATTTATCAGGTGAGAACAGTGCAATGTGACTGAAACAAATACCACGGGTACTTATGTGATATGCTCAATATGTTTATAAATACAGGTATTAATTGAGATTAAAATCTTAAGAAAACTACTGTACAAAACACCAGCATTCAAAGATAAACCTGACATTTTCAGCACTCTGTATCCATCAGAAAACTACAGTGGTCACTCCCTACAACGGCCCTCCCAACAACCATATCCTCTTCAAACAAGATCATTATCCCAAACACTGCTTAAAAATGTTGTTCGCTTGGAGTGTTTCTCGATGTTACGTACAATTACGGGACATTTGACAGACGAAACATAAAGACGAATGATAAACAGTTTGAACCTAGATCAGACTCCGTGTTACGCGGCGTCTGATCTGGGTTCAAACTGTTTGCAAATGTAAACCAATACGTGCTCAGCACTCTATTGGTATTACTTTCCCCTCCCTATAACGGCTCCCTCCGAACAACATACACAATCCGTGTCTCCTATTGGGCGTTGTAGAGAGGGAGAATGTTACTGATAACGTTTTAACCCATTATCCCATAAATACGCATTTTACGCCTTTAATTTATTCCTCTACTGAAGAAAATATTTCCAATTCATACTGTTACAAATAAGATTCGTAAGAAATAGTTTCTATATTCTAGCAGATAATAACTTAAAGCAGGCTGAAAGTAAAGCAGAATGCGCCTCAAGTGGTCACCTGTCTTCAAAACTAGAAATAGGCTATGGGGTAATGGATTAACGCACTGACCTCCGAATTTTCAAATGGACGATTATAGTTTCTAATTCATTCTATTTACTACAGTGGAGAATACGTTATTCTTTCCCGTTTAAACGCAATCGTACGCAAACGCAAAGCACTAAAACGTAGAAAAGAACAACGTTTGGACACTTTTGATAATTCTTGTTTATCTTGGTGGCAAACAGTTTGGAGCCTGATCAGACGCCGGGTTACCCGGCGTCTGATCTGGCTCCGAACTGTTTGCACTGCAAATAATAGTTTCAGCGTAAACGCGTTTATTGGGAAAGAATAACAGATTCTCCACTGTATTTAAAATTAATTTTACAATGTATTGCAAACTGACAAACAGTATAGACTCAGATTAGAAGGCTCTTTATGAGACATCTGATCTAGTACTAGTGTACCATTCGCAAGTATACTCTTTGAAAATGGTGCATATATACTCGACTCCGGCGTTATATGGGCAAAATAGTAATCTGGTTTAAGTGAAACAAAAATATGACTAATTCTTGTAATTATTGACGATTTATTTTAAATCTGAATGGCAAACATTTTGAAGTACTTCATAATTATGAAATAATATCATAGATACCTGTGTACGACCTATCATTTGTTCCAGAAACAAAATATACTGTACACTGCTCGCGCCCCACAATGGTCCTCTGAACAACGATTCCCTCCTTACAACAAAGCTTGCCGCTGTTCTCTAAGAAACAAGGCAATCATTTCCAACCTTTTCACCACTGCACTATCGACTGCTTAACATTGTGGTCTGCTGTTTTTCTTATAGTTTTCTTACTGTCTGATCCATTGTTCATGTATTTACTATTTGGGGTTGCTTTTACAATATATTGCAAGCTGGCAAACAGTGTTGACCCAGATCAGAGGGTCATTTAGGAGACACCTGATCTTGGATTTCAAAGTCTGCATAAGGAATACGTGTACCATTCACAAGTACATATATTTGAATATCTTTGTATAGAGTGCATATATACGCTCTACTAGCGTTAAATATGCTCATTAAAAGAAACATGTATTGACGAAATATTTTAAAGTGGAAAACATTTTTGAAGTATTTCCATGTTATATTTTCACAATCATGAATTAAGACCATAGACACCTGTGTATTATGTATTTATCAGTTGTTCCAGAAACAAAATATATTGTAACTTTCGAAAAAATTGATTGAAGTGATGCAGCCTGGGGCACAGGGACCCGACACGAAAGCATTTTAATATATATATTTTAAAACTCTGTCTTGCACAGCCCCCTTTCTGAGACCTCCACCATTTATTCCCCCAAACACAAACCTTGCATGAATTGAGCTTTGTTTATTTCAAAACTCAAACACAACAAAAAATATTTAAAACGGGGGCGGGGGAGGGGGTGGGGTGCAACTGCAATTCACTTTTACACCCGAACGTCGGCGAAAAAAACAACCGAGGAAGTAATTTGAGAGCCGACGTTCCAAAAAGGCAGGGCACAGTGTAAAACAAGATTCAATTAAAACAGTTTTATTGAAACATATACATGTATACCGTTTGTAAACGACGCTTTAAATCGTCACTACAGTGGAGAATCTGTTATTCTTTCCCGTTTAAACGCAAACGTACGCAAACGCAAAGCACTAAAACGTAGAAAAGAACAACTTTTGGACAATTCTGATAATTCTTGTTTATTTTGGTAGCAAACAGTTTGGGGCCTGATCAGACACCGGGTTACCCGGCGTCTGATCTGGCTCCAAACTGTTTGCACTGCAAATAATAGTTTTAGCGTAAACGCGTTTATTGGGAAAGAATAACAGATTCTCCACTGTAGTAGTGTCCTATGTGTTAAGCATCGTTTTTGCATGTTATTTTGAGTGGTCGTTGAATATAGGTCTGGGTGTTTACGACGTATATGCGTTATCTATAAGCACTTGGGTTATAAAAAAATTAACGTGAGTCTGAGATCGTTCTCAAACATTTAATTGGTCAGTTTGACCTTTTGCTCGGGGTCAGGAAAAGCTCAGTCTGCGTCGTCGCCGATTGCAGCCACTTATAACATGTTCTAATGCATTCTAAATCATAACAGTTTGTCTGCTTTAACAAATATTTTACTCGGTTTTTCAAAGCATAAGGGTTCACCTGATCTGATTAGAAACTGCTTTGACAGCTTAGCCTGTGCTTTTAAATCGTGTACATGTATTTCATTATTAGTGGACCAACAGGGCTGCCATTTCTCCGGATTTTTCCTAAATCTTCGGATTTTTTTTCTAGAACATGGTAGCTTAAAGCAGGCTGAAAGTAAAGCAGAATGCGCCTAAAGGCGCATTCTGCTTTACTCCCAGCCTGCTTTAAGTATATTGCCAACAAAACTAGATATAGGCTATATGGTAAAGGTACGATTCGTAAAATCGCAATTGAAAAATGCAAATTTGGAAATCTAAGGATTTTTTATGTCAACTTATGGAATCCCTGGACCAAGGTCAGACGATGTGCTATTCAGCGTATTATTTGGATCTCAACAAGTTACAAATGCGAGAGTATTCGCGCTAGTAGGATAAGGGTAAACTTGAAATTTTGATTAAGTCGGCGAGTTTAGATTTTGATCATATGCCGTGTATGCCTGTGTTTGTTTATGGTTCTAAATCAAAGGAAAGAAAACAAGTAACGTCAGAATGAGCACTCTTGATACAATGAATTAAATTGATTTACACAGAAATGAAAGTCATTTCATTTTCAGACGTCATGTTAGAACAAGAATGTTTACAGATGTCTAACAAGTAGCAATTACATCGAGTGAAAATTGCAGCCTAAAGAACACACTGAAATGAAGAGGTTTTGATGAAGATATTGAAGGACCTATGAAAATACAACATTTGAGCACCTATGAAAATATATCTTACCATGAACCTTTCATTCTGCTCTTGAAACCTCTTTTTAGATGTACTCTGCTGTTTCAAACGAATCTTTTATGTATTAAAAAGCTGAATAGAACGCGTATCTTAAAAATCCAAAATTTGAGAAATATTTTTGGAACGCCAGATGCTATAAATAAAGTATGAAGCGTTGTCTAGAGAACGGATCTAGCGTCTTTGTTATTACGACTATTATGAATAGAATGCCATATATCTGATTAACCCCTTCACTGCCATGACGTCATCAAATTTTAACAATTATCGTCTGCTTTAATTTCTTAAATGCAAATTTTAGGTATTTTGACTAAAGAATTATTGAAATGAGTGTCAAACAGTTTTGATTCTGATCAGACGCCGCGTTACGCGGCGTCTGATCAGGATCCAAACTGTTTGCAAATAGCCATTGTACTCGGGGTAAGGCAGTGAAGGAGTTAACTCGTTACCTGTTACGTGACGGTGTAACCATTATAATCATTGCAAACAGTGTTGATCTATACGAGGCACCGAGTAACTCCGCGTCTCATGTGGATCGAAACTGCTTGGCGCTCAGGTGATATGTTTTGAAAGAAAATTCAAATATATTCTATTTGATTATTGTTGCATACAACACATTTTGAAATACGATTATTACGTAACGGGCTAAAGATTTGAGAATATTATTAATAGAATGTTATATATCTGTTTTCAGCAATATTGTCTGAAGTGATGTTACTTTAAATAATACCTTAGACAAACAATCGCCTACAATTGTAAACGGGCGGCTTTATTTGGTGAATATGATTTAGTTTCGTTTATAAATCTGCGGAAATCTTCGAGAGCTCACTGACATTGTACTGTTTACTCATTTCTCAATAAGAATAGCTTCCAGCCCGACCCTTATAACCCTAGTCCATACGCGGATCCAATTATGTTTCTACTGTGTTTCTAGGTACCAAATAGAAACCTTAACTCATTTGTTCCTAGCGTTCTGCAAAAGGGACAAAGGCAAACAGCGTAGACTCTGATCAGGCGCCGCATAAGGCGGTGCCTAATCAGAGTCCATACTATTTGCTAATAGAACTTTCGATATAAAAAAGGGAAATGAAAATACATGTATAGACCAGGCGTCCCTTATAGTAAACATGGACTTGTCCAGTATACAAGGGTTGAAGAATCCACTGGGCGCAAATGGGTAAGTCACCCTCTCTCTCCGAACGCTTCTTACCATAATCCTCCACATACTAACCAAAATAGATGTTCAATAATGGTGTTAAATACAATTGGCAGCTCAACTCATTCATCCCTGAAACTTCAAATGGATAAGTTCAATCTCCACTTGAGTCGAGTCACTCCTTTATTATTTCGAAAATATATTGCAAAAGGACAAACAGTGCATACCCTGGATCCTCTGACCAGGTTCTACACCGTTTGCATTGAGCATGTTTACTCTCCACGCGTATAATAATAATAATAATAATAATAATAATAATAAAGACTTTATTTAACGAGAGAGCTCATTTGGTAAATACCAATCTTCCATGAGGCCCTCAAAATATATATACAAGCATACGAAACAAATGGCATTTTCATACAAAACATATAATTAACAACAATTTAACACTATTTATAAATGACGAGTATACTCGCCACTAGGGTTGAATGTGTTAAAGAAAGATATAAGTAAGACAGAGTTCTTAAATAAGATTTTCACGGAAAGGCAAATATTTTAGATTTTCTTTCATCTTTCTTTCAGAGGTCGCTTGATTAAAACATAGTGGCGTTTAACATTTTTAGCTATTGAGAAAAAGGGTTAACCGCAACGGTCCTAGAAATGCCCATCTAACTCATTATCCCCTGAAACTTCCAATGAACAATTCCAGTTTGCAATAAAGGCTGGTCCATTTTAGACTATTTAGGGTTGTTTTTTGTAATAAATTGCAAAATGACAAACAGTGAAGTCCCTGATCAGAGGGATCTTGTAGGAGCCTTCACTGTTTGCACATGACAAGTGTGCTCTTCACAGGTACACATTTGGTAAAGGACGCATATATGCGTCACTAGGGCTCAGTGAGTTAAACCAACCGATCTAAGTTGTTTCAGAGGTTACCAGGACTCCCATACCACATGCACACACTCTCTACCACTAGATATGCACCTGTATTCCATGACTCGACATATCTCGCGAGTACTGTGAAAATATGGCAGTATTTTAAGTACGGATTGCCAGTGCAATATCGATATATGATAGGATGTATATTATGATAAAAACAATATTTTTCTCACATTTTTATCTGCTGGGCAGATATGAAAAATATACAGCCGGCGTTTATATGGTAATATTTCTTTAATCCCCCTCATAAAGCTCTTGTCGAAATTCAATTTCCTTCATAACCATGAGGTCGTATATTTCGTACGGGGTTTTATGAATCTCATATCATGCCAGTGATTACAATTGTATTTATTGCCAGTGTTTGTTTAATTCTCGTGAATGATGATATAGTAAAACCCCAGTATAACAGTCACTAAATACAAGGCTTGCATCGTGTGTTTAGGACAGGTGACAAACTTAAATCAGAATGAAAATAAAGCAGAAAGCTCCGCAAGGAGCTTTCTGCTTTATTTTCATCCTGATTTAAGTTGGCACCTGTTTATTTAACTATCAATAATTCTTATATTGCATGGTAATAAGAGAGTGGGTTTACAGTATTATGAAGGATTGGTTCGTATCGTCGTTATTGGCCGTCATGTTCATAAGGTTCAACAGGTCATGCCATGATAGGTCACCTCACTCGTCCTTCTCTCGTTTTCTCTCTGTTTCTTTATTTGTATATCCCTGTTCCTTTCCTATCATTCTGTGTCTTTACTATTAAGACTGGAGCACACTATGTGCTCTAATTGGGGACAGTACAGCAAATCACCGCTAATGCCACCATACAATTCAATAGCCACTGAAACTTCATATGGGCAATTCCAGTTTTCGTTTCAGTACAGTCCATTTTTCAATATATAGGGGTATTTTTTAACAATTCATATACATGTATATATTGTAAAATGAAAAAATAATACAGACCGTGATCAGACGGGTTCTGCAGGAGCCATCTGGTCTGGACATACACTACACAATTTGCATAGGACAGAAATGTATGTATTCTTTACAGGTGTATTGATTGGTAAAGGGCGAGTAAACTCGTCGTTAGGGCTCAATGTGTTTAAGGAGACGTCTGATTGCAGGACGAGCGGAAAAAGTATAAAGCTATAGATGTTCATACAGTACTGAATCTTATTAAATTAACAATTTTTGCGATTCGCTTGCAATTCGCTTGCGATTCAAAGTACTAACTTTACCCTCGGGTAAGTTTTCTTGAATGCTGTATCTCAAAAATGTTCGCAAATATGCCTTCGTTATTTTTTTCGATTCCATTTTTGTCACAACCGCTTCGGAAAATCCGCGTAACAATATTCAAACGTAGGATTTGTTTTTTGAAGCGCGCGATTCGATGGCAATTCGATGGCAATTCGCTTGCGATTATCAATTTAATTTAATAAGGTTCAGTACTGTATATACTATGCCAAACTGCCAACGCAACACCTCCGAGTTCCCTTCTTTTTTCATATCAGAGCGGGTTTTTTAAATTGATGGAAAAATTGACACAAAATTATGAAATGTTTTTATTTGTGTTTTTAAATTGATGTACTGTCCTCAAAGTTCTTAATATTGGCAACAAATTTTCATTGACACTTCTGACGAATAATAACCATCTATCCAAACGTATCGCTAATATCTGGTTAAAATTCCCCAATGAAAATGCATTGGAATGAGATTTATGAAAACTTGTTGTCACAAAAGTTCATATTTTTGGGACCAAATGCCAATTATTTTTTAGAGTATTGTCCATTGATCACTCTATAAATTGCAGAAGAAATCTATTCAGGATGTGCACACATTACAGAATTGACCAGACTAACTTAAGACATGTTTAACATTGGAAGTAATGGGAATATCTGGGGTGTTGCGTTGGAAGTTTGGCTTAGTATACATATACATGTAGTTATATGGAATGCCATCGTATAGATCTTGCATTAAACTTTGTTGATAAAGGTACTTCGCGGGTGCGCTTAGTTTCCATACAAGGTGTTATGAAACTTTTCTTGAAGAATGATAATAGCCTAAGAAACAATGTGTGAAAATATAGACAAAGTTTATCGTGTGGTTTGTCTTTAAGGTCTCTTTCTCTGACAAAAACCTGGAATTTTGATGATTTTATTTTTCTCAAAAATAAATCAAGCTAATGATTACATGTCTCGCCCAATAAGTAGTCCACAACATTCATTACAAGAAAAGCTAAAAATATTTTGAATAAAGGTGTTCAGAAAGATGTTATCAGCTATTTAAATTTTGCAAAATGCTAGAAAATTGAATTACAAATACTGACTCATTCAAAGTATATTTGTTTTCATCTTATTCAAATATATGGTTGATGAAATAGTTGGTCAGAAAAAAATTGAAAATATTACAGGCAGGATTAGTTGTAATACAATGTAACAGGTTTTCTTATTAAAATGTGGGGAATTTGAAGTTGAGATACAGTTACCTACCTTAAAATTAAAATTCTGTTATTAAAATGCATTTTATTTGACGTATTGAAAAGCTTCAATGTGTGGCTTTAAACTTTGATCAAATCTTATACATGTATACCGATTTTATTGACTTGTAAGTCATTTAACTAAAGCGTACATGTAAGTGGACATATAATTGGGACCGTTTATAGCATCACTAATTCTAATAAACGAAGACAAAACATAACATGTCACTTGATCACTGCGTTATAGATTGACAAGTCAATAAATCGGACACTTAAAAAAATATTTGTATAGAATGGATCTTGAACCTATGACCTTTGGAGTGCTAGTCAATCACTCTATAGACTGCGCTATGAAGGACTATACTAAATCGTATCAACATATCATTTGTATAAATTTTCTAAGTCCTAAGATTTCCAAAGTTCTATTTTTCAAGCGCGATTTTACGAATCGTACCTTAAACCCATAACCCCATAGTTGGTTTCTAGTTTTGAAGACACGTTACCACTTAAAGCAGGTTGAAAGTAATGAGGAATACGCCTTAAAGCGTTCTGCTTTACTTTATGCCTGCTTTAAGCTACAATCTGCTAGGATAAAAATCCGAAGATTTCGAAAACAATCCGGAGAAATGGCAGCCCTGTTTTTGAGTATCAAGACCAACTATTCACTTATCTCCATTTTGTCAAAGGGTACTTTGTTGTTCTACATAGAATCATTTTATAATTATGTTGCAAAGACCCCTAAAACTATTGATACTTTTCAAGCACTGTTTAAATTTTGAATTAACACTATAATCATCATGCAAATGAAAATTTCGTTTAACATACATGTAATAATGGAAAGAACGAGTTCTACAGTACATATAAACCCTTTCCCCCCATAGAAGCGCCTTTTAGCGAATATGATTTATTCCTCCGCTAGAGAAAATAGTTCCCATTTAATCAGTCATGAATATATATTATAGGGAATATTTTCTATATTCAATCACATGATAGCTTAAAGCAGG